>OY744522.1:112218225-112407865 GCA_963556195.1 Sepiola atlantica
GTTTCATCATGTGGGACTAAAACGGTGAACAGTGGTTACATTTTGAATCGGTACCGGTTTTGGATTTTTACATAGCCGGTCGTTGGAACAATGTCTTAAGCAGTAGATAATTATGAGTCTCACATGTGGCCATGGGCGCTGATGTCTGTCTGTCTATCTATTTATCTGAGTCTCCAATAATTACCTTAGGTTAAGATTTCTGTCTTTCTCATAGATAGTTAATTGTAAATTGTACTTGTCACTTATTTAACCTTTTCTCTTAATAAACCTCCATTTCCGGAACCATGTCTTCTTTCATTTGTTCTTATTCTAACTCAACATGAATCCCGAGGAAGAAAGAATGACGATACTGAACCCGACAATAAATAAATGACAACCCATGGAAGAAAATACGACAACGCAATACCAATGCAACAGGAGTGAAATCTCTGCCTCTTACAAAGCTGGACAGTGTGGAAGTGCTCTTGCTGGTGTATAAAGTGTCTCACAGGCCGTGTAACATCGCTCACTTCTGCTGGACAAAATCTGATGGGTGTGAAAGCGAGGATGTTGGTGGAACTATAACCGATTTACTAAAAGCCAGGGTAGGATTTCGGTCTCTTCAGTTAAACAAATCTCAAAGAAACTTTTTTTCATCGCAAATGCAACGTTCTCTGGTCCACAAATGGTTGGTCTTTGGCAGTAGAATCATGAGTGGTTAGCCATCTTATGCAACCTTAATCTTAACCCTAACCCTAACCCTGGCTAGGACCGCCTCATATGGGTTGCTATAGTTCAAGATGTAGTGCATGCCAGGGAGGAAGCTGACTTTACCCGACTGAAGTAAATGCCGCCACAAATACAGCTACAAGTACTCTTGTAAATGCCAATGATTGTTCTCAGTGCTCAGCTTTACTTGCCCAATCATGTATGTTTTAAAATTATTTTTGTTTACTTTTATACTAGGCATTATCTATGAACCTTGGCGGAGCCCCAGCAGGTCCGGCTGGAACCGGAAAAACAGAAACAACCAAAGATTTGGCTAAAGCACTTGGACTGCTCTGCGTAGTCACCAACTGTGGAGAAGGAATGGATTTCAAGGTAAGACATTACTTCAACCTGAAAATGTTTCACAATTTTATTCTTCATTTTATTTTTCATTTTATAGATTAAGTTTGGCAAATCGTATTGAAAACAATCATGAAAACATTCAGTTCATCTTTTCCTCTCAGAATTCATATTCAGCTGATTAAACTTGGAACGTGACAAATTTGACAATATTTCTGAAATAAAATGTTGTTGTTATTTACATCATTTACCTGTTTTTGACTGTTGTCCTCATCTTGGTTGTTTTGCATATTGTATGCTTCGGTCTTCAATCTTGGTGTTTCATAACGGAAGCTATTAGATGAATGGGGAGTGATTGATGGATGGGATGTAAGAATTTACCCTTTAGTTAACGGAAGTCGACGAAATTACATGACTTCCAAGAGAGAGAGAGAGAGAGAATTCGGTCTCTTTGTGGTGACACTTCAAGCAGCAGAGAAGACGTGAAAGTCCTCGTTCTCTACTTTAGCCCAATTGAGGGCAGGAAGGGGGGGCGCACGACATAACCTAATGAATGTACGACACAGACGTCTGAAATATATATCATTATCTCTCTCTCTCTCTTGCACACACACATAACCCATCATTTTAAAGTGTTAATTTCTCCCTATCGTTTTGTCTGTGACTCTTCGTTTCTATTTAATAAATTGATAGTACTTCTACAGAATTTTAACCAAACTGTTTTTTTAATTTCTAACTTAACCCTAACATAAGTTTTAGTTTTAGTTTGCCAAAAGTCGGTTTGGTTCTGTTCAAATTCTGTAGAAGCACCACATTTATATATAAGATGAATTGTGGCCTTTGTGTAAAATACTTGAGATGCTGATCGAACATGAGTTGAAGATTGAAGGATAGCGTAACAATACCAGCCGAGGTTCGTGCTGGTATCATTCTGGCAACCTAGACGCTGACTTGAACCATCAGGACCTTCTTTATTGAAATGAGGTATGGTTCGACTCGGTTCTAGGCATTTCCTCCTATTTCAGGAGGGAGGAGGTTATTGCTGATCACCTGAAACACCCCTACCGACGAATGGTGATGGGTCCATTATATTAATAACACACTCACCACAAACTATGAATTCACTAAAAATAACATGTTTTGAAGTTGAACAAACTCCTAACCTAAACAATCCCACTTTGATTGAGAATAATGTTTAATAAATTTATATATAAAATTGATTGTGGCCTTCGTATAAAATATTCGAGATGCTGATCGAACCTAGGTTGAAGATTGAAGGAGATTGTAACACTGGGTATGACCTTAAAGTGCACAAGTAGTGAGGACCCAATTTAGGGGATTCGGGGAATTACCTTTAGTTATAGTTACTTTCAGATGCACTCTGAGCCAGAATGCTAATACCTGTCAGAGTCGCATCTTCTTCTTTTTCTATTCATTTAATGTCACTTTTTCCTTGTCCAGGGGTCAAACGTTTTTCGATATTTCGCAAGCTCAATCTCCAGTCCTCATGGTTCAGCAAGTCAACTTGTCTAATTACTTGCTTCCAAATTTTCCATGGCTGGCCAACCTTCCTGCGATTAAAGACATCCATTCTTCTGCAACTATCTATCTATTTGTTCCGGCATGACACTAAACTGCCTCGGACACTTCTGAGCAAGGTGTGGCCTCTACCTCCACCTTACCCCATACCGAAATCTATCTTTCCTAGCACTTTTTACCTATTTTTTCTGTCTACCCTATTTCCCAACCCTATCTATTACTTAACCCCCTCCCCCCTTTATCAACTGCCATGGGTTGCATCCAATGATGAGACTCAATTTGAAGATTTGGAGATGCAAAAATTCCGACTCAGACTCCAAGAATTCCAAAATATCTGACTCTGACTCCTAGCATTCTATGAGTCCGAATCCGATTCCTTCCAAAATCTCTGACTCCCTCCGACTCCAAAACCCTGCTTAAAACAAACTCATTACATAGGTATTATGTAAACATTAATATAGACTTTACTGACTACCAAACTCTGAAAATTCCAAATATATATTACTGTATTAGCATATTAACATTCTTATTAACTGATGAGGACAATAATCCAAAGACAAATAATATAAACAATAAACTGAACTGTCATAAATCTAAATTGTCATAAATTTGATTTGTCATAAACTGATTTGTCATAAACTGAACTGTCATAAATCTGATTTGTCATAAACTAATTTGTCATAAATTGAGTTGTCATAAATTTGAATTGTAATAAATCGAATTTGTCATACACTGAATTCTCATAAACTGAATTGTCATAAAGTAAATTGCCATAAATCTGATTTGTCATAAATCTGATTTGTCATAAACTAAATTGTCATAAATCTGAATTGTCATAAACTGAATTGTCATAAAACGTGTCTCTTCTTTATTTTTCTCATTTCTATAAGGCTGTCGGCAAGATTCTTTCCGGCTTGTCCCAATGTGGCGCTTGGGGATGTTTTGATGAATTTAACCGTATTGAGGCAGCCGTCCTCTCTGTGATCTCAACTCAAATGAAGTCAATTCAAAATGCATTAGCAATGAAACTTAAAAAATTCCACGTAAGAAATTTTTTCTTCACAATTCTACCATTATATATTTTTGTAAAATAATGCATTCGAGGTTGTGCGCATCTGCCTATTTTAGTTCTGGGTTAGTATACCAGGATATATGCTTCCCTAACTTTTGAGATCCCTTGGAAAATACCACCTGGAATGTGAACTTGTGTTTGTGTGCATTCACTGATTGTCTGCTCGTTGCCGTCGTCTGAATTTGGTGCTTGATTTTGACACTGGCCTTAATGTCAATCCTGTGGTCTCTGACAGTGCTATAACAAACGTGTTTCCCTTCCAAATAAGATCACAACTCCAGTTTAAAACAAGTAAAAATGTTTTATTTTGAAAAGGTTAGAATGATACTTGGTTTCTCTACTGAACAACAGGCTTGCAGTCAAGACAAACATCTCTTCCAGCAAAGCACAAGCAGCCCCTCTGCTTAAGGGTGCAAAGGTCTCTCTTTCTCAGACGAATAGAGACCCAACTAATCTCCTCAGCTCATTTTGCTGAAATATGTAGACATCAATTGGACCACACCGTGATACCACTCGAGTTTTATGAACTGTTAATCTATGAACATAAAAACTAACTGACCATGCCCCCTCCCCATCTGGAGTGAACATAATTTTGTAGAATCTCAAGTGGCTCACAATCACAGTATGGAACTTTGTATCCAAGAATATATTATTATTTCAATGGGAACCTTCGAGTCAAATTTGGGAATGTTTGTGTCGAACTCGGAAACCGGGACCGAATTTAAAACTAAACCTTTTAATTAATTCATAGTGGTAGATTGTTCTCGTTCCGTCATCCATGATCAGGCAATTTTATGTTATTCTTAATTATTATCGCTTGTTGTAAGGATTTAACCTTCAGAAGACTGTTACTTAGAACTGATTATGAACCAATGTTATTATCCATTATGCTATGGGTCCATGTGGTCATAATGATATTACCAAGGGAAGAGTCTATCAGGCATGTGTATGCAGTGTGATGATGTATGGAAGTGAAACCTGGCCAGTGAGGGTTGAGGACATGCGTTGCATGGAGAGAAATGATATGAGAATGATACGATTGATGTGTTATGTGAGTTTTAAAGACAGGCTTACTTCTGATGACCTCAGAGGAAGATTAAATCTGTATAGTATAGGGAGTAATGTGCGTAAGAGAGTAGACTTTAGTGGTATGACCACGTTGAAAGAATGGATGAGATTTCTAGGGTCAGTAGATGTGAAACAGTTAAGGTAGCAGGTACAGTTCACAGAGGACGGTCAAGGAAAACATGGGAGGAAGTGATAAGGATGGATTTGACAGAAAGAGGGATAAATAAAGACCTGGCCAGAGATAGGTTAGTTTTGAAGTTAATTTCTTAAAGCCGTCCTACACATATCAGCATATAAAACAGACGTTAAACTGAATATGATGAATGATGATGATGATGAGTTTATGGATTCGTGTTGACATTTCCAATATGAATTTTAGAAGTCTTAAAGCTAACATTGTCTCGATGGGTAGTATTATTAATTATTACTATAGAATTACTATTTTTTTTACCGTGACTCATATTGCAATTTTCTTACAGGTGTTCTAATCTACTATTTATAATTATTGGTTCTCATATGGTATTCAGTTCTATACTAGGTCTACTTAGGAGGACATTGTCGTCTAGCATATGTGCTTCTTTTTTGAGTCGTCTTTCTCTACACCGTTCTTCTCTGTCTATAATTTTTACTTCATCCTATAAACACATATTTTTTCCATCCATATGTGATCAGCCAGATGCACCTGAAGAAAGTCGACGTTTACATCAGCCGAACCATGTCGTGAATATAACAACCCAGATAGAAGTCCGAATAATCCAAATAATATAAATTATGAATTCTCATCTCAAAATATTTCGAACATAATATGTTGCTTTTTTTTTTTTTTTTTTTTTTTTTAGTTTGAAGGACAAGAAATTTCCTTGGATCCAAGGGTGGGAATTTTCATTACAATGAACCCCGGTTATGCAGGACGAACAGAATTACCCGAATCCGTGAAGGCTTTGTTTCGTCCTGTTGTTTGTATTGTGCCTGATCTCCAACAGATTTGTGAAATTATGCTTTTTTCCGAAGGATTTCTCATGGCAAAGGTAACAAAAGAATTGATTGACTAAAAGAGCTTTTTTATATGCAGACTTATAATGTACGGATATTTTTTTACCCTTCTCAATGAATGAAACACTGTATTTATAACTCGCTATATTTTCAGTTGAATGGTGAAGGATGTCAACAAATACTTGTCATAAACTGTCCTCATAAGTAATCAAATTTTGTTCATTTCATTCATCATTTTCAATCCTCTCATAATATTCTTCATCATTCAACTGACAATCCATCCGTCTCATGAACCTCGTGCTACTTTGGCTTGATATCTACAAGTAAAAAATATCTTTCATTTTTTTTTAATATATAACAGAATTAGGTGTTAGGGTTACTTATCTACACCATGCACCTCATGTGTTTTCAATATATAAATCTTAGGGTTAGGGTTCTAATCTCTCTAATCACACATTCTTTCGAAACCAAAGTGTAGATATCATACTAAAGTAGATTCATCATACATAGATAACAAGCCAAAGTGCCATCCATTAACCCTTATCCACGAGTGGCTTTTGGCCTTGAAAAGTGGTGACACATTTGTAACAAAAAAAAAGGATTAGCAAGAGAATAATATCAAAGACAAGAACAAAAACTAATTGTCTGTATTTTGTTTCTAATTGCTTCAACAATTTGAGCTACCATAACAACAGAGAACGACTCTACTGCCACTACTACTACAGAGAAAAGGGGAGATACGTCACCACTGATTGAGCTTACTACTACTGCATTTCAACAAAACATAGCTGTTAGTTGTTACGCATGCCAGCGTATTTGTTGTGCGCAAGGAAATTGCAACACTATGTGACATAGTGCATTATGTATAATTTGGATTACTGTTCACATCTTGGATGTTATTCTTGTAACGTTTCGGCCGATGCAACTTCAGACCTTCTTCGGGTGCATCTTGTCAAACTCGGGAATCTGTACGGACTTTCTAATGGAACCCTTTATTTACTCTATGGGAGTAGCTTGCTCTTATTTTGTCAGCCATGACTGGTTTGAAGTCTTAAGTAATTCATAATTATGATTGCACCTTCAACCTCCAGAAGACTGTCACTTTGAAGCATTTTCATCCGTTACGCCACAGGTCTGGCAATACTAAGAATACAATTACGAATTACTTAATGACTTAATGACTACCCAGTCATGGCTGATGGAATGAGAGCAAGCTACCCCCCATGGATTAAAAAAAAGTATTCCATTCAAAATTCCATCAAGATTCCCGAGTTCGACAAGATGCACCTGAAGAAGGTCGGAGGTTACATCAGCCGAAACGTTGTGAGAATAACATCTAAGATCTAATAGTAGTCCGAATAATACAAGTTGGCAATCCTCATCTAAAAATTTCTGAAACATAGGGCATCATGCTACACATTGGCTTATTAGTGCCATAACTTTACAATAATGATGATATTTTTTTCTTTCTTTTATGATCTATTTTATAATTACAGGTTTTGGCCAAGAAAATGACCGTTCTGTACAAGTTGTCCAAGGAACAGTTGTCAAAACAGTATCATTATGATTTCGGTCTGAGGGCCTTAAAGTCCGTTTTGGTAATGGCAGGGGAACTGAAGAGGAGTTCAGCTGAACTACCCGAGGTAAAATTCTGTGATGCATTCCTTTTCATGATAGCAATGGTTCTGAAAATCTTTCAGTAAATAGAGCTAATATTAATAAAATTGCGTGACCACTTGTTGAGTGCATGTATTTCTCGCGACTATGTGACTTGCTCATTATATTTTTTATTTATTACTAGCTGTATCTACCCAGCGTTGTGCGGGGTGCAGTAAAATCATTTTAGTCTTTAATTTTTATTTGTTTGCACATTTTTAAGCTTAAGGTAGACAACTCCTATATATTCTTCAATTTAAAATGAGTTATACTCCTTGCTCATTTTTCGGTTTTCATATTAACATTTGTGTGGGCTGGACTAAATAATATTTTAAATAAATTGTAGCTAAGTATGTTATTATATTGCCAATAACATGGCACAACAATAACAAATGAAAATTTGTTAGTCATAAGCAGTTTAAATGCTATTTGAGTCTTACTCTCTCTCTATATATATATTCATTTAACGTTACTTTTTCTTTGTGAAAGGGTCAGATGTTTTTTGATATTTTGCAAGCTCACTCTCCAGTCCTCATGGTTCAGCGGGTCAACTGTCTCCAGATTCCATTCTGTGCGGTCTTGTCCAATAAATTGCTTCCAAGTTTCTTTGGTCGGCTAACCTTCCTGCAATTAAATACATCCATGCTTCAGCAATGGTTTATCCAGGAGGATGAATGCTCCACATGATGATACCAGCGTAACCGATTCTTCTTTAGGATAACCTCTATGGTTGATCTGACTTTAAAAATTCGACAAGATAACTTTATATGTTAGATTAATCGATTATTTCTGCTGTTTAGATACAATGCTGTGATTCAAAATATAAAATGGGATATAGTAGAACTCTCAGAAACTAAAATCAAAGAAAGTAAGATAGAACGCAATAAATCCCACAAAATGTTCTTTTCACTCACTCAAATAGATGGAATAGATGAAAAAGACTTTCTTGTATATATAAAAAAAAACATATCGCTGCAGAGGAAGAATCTAAGCCAATATCTGATAGACTTTCGACCCTGCGAATGATAGGATTAAAATCGAAGCTAATATTTATATAATGATATTTCCCAACATATTTACATTCTGATGAAGAAGTTATTAAAATATACAATCAAATACAATCTATTATAAGTATTTGTGTTTCTGAGAGTTTATGCGACTGCTATCAGAAGATGTAACCTAGAGGCAAGTCCTGCTAAAGTTTTGGAAGGCATGCTCCTTGATGAAGCTGGATGAACCGTCTATCCACTTTGAAGGATGCACAAGAAAGAGGGTAACATCTTGTCCTAAATTGCACATGCACTTCTGGACAGGGGAACACATTTTCTAACATTGGTCAGAATAGGTTGGACATAAATCCAAGGGAGATAACTCAATGTATTTTGAGGCAACATCTTCAATTTGCACTGCGAAATACAATGCTTAAATACAATGCTGCATGATTTTCAAAATATAAAGTGGAATATAGTAGAACGCTCGGAAACTAAAATCAAGGAAAATAAGATAAAATGCAACAAATTCCACAAACTGTTCTTTCTGCACACTCAACTGGAATAGTCCTTTTTGTAAATAAAAACCTATCACCACGAAGGAAGAATATAAGCCAATATCTGATAGAATTTTGACTCTTCGAATGAGGTGGGATATTATTATTATGAAAATATACAATCAGCTACAAGCTATTATACAGAGTGATAAAAAAAAATGCCACCCATGAAAACATTAATAAAATTCACAATCCTCTCTGTCCTGATTTTTGTTGTGACCGCCTCTTCAGTTCAGTAATAATCTGGAGATTGTTTTGATAGACATTATCTTTGAGATAACAACACAGATAAAAGTCTGGAGGGTTAAGATGCGGTGATTGTGACGCCTCTTCAGAATCACACCTTCTGTTGATGAGACGATCACCAAAGTGTTCATACAGCCATTCCAACGAGTCATTTGAAGTGTGACACACTCCTCTCTTGGCACTGCCCCGATATAGGCTGTGATGGCCCTCTTCAAATCAAGAATAATCTGGGGATTGTTTTGATAGACATTATCTTTGAAATAAACCAACAGATAAAAATCTGGGAGGTGATGGTCCGGTGAGTGTGAAATCCATTCAGAATCACACCTTCTGCTGATGAGACGATCACCAAAGTATCCCTGCAGCTATTCCAACGTGTCATTTGAAGTGTAGGTAGGGAGGTCCCCATTCTGTTGAAACCACTGTCCATCCCACACAACCCCTTTTTTTCTGCCTAAATCTTCTTAACAGTCACTAGGTAGCACTCATTATTGATCTTGACTGATATTGAACGGCAATAAAACAAAGACTGTTGAACATTAATGGCTGAAACTTGGTGGACAAGTCAGGCATAGACTGAAGTTTATTTGTACCAAATATGGTTGAATTGGAGAGAGGATTGTGAATTTTATTAACGATTCTATGGAGGGGGCATGGGTGTTCATCCTGTATCTCAAAGTCAAATAAAATTATTGGTTGAATCATCATCATCACCATCGGTTTACTGTTCGTTATACATGCTAGCATGTGTTGGACGGCTTAAAAAAATTTATTCCGAAATAACCTATCTCTGACCAAGTCTTTATTTATTCCTCTTTCTCTCAATCCCATCCTTATCACTCCCTTGGCCTTCTTCTTCCAACTGATACTGCTATCTCAACTGTTCTACATCTACTAATCCAAGAGCTCTCATCCATTCTTTCAATATCATCCAACCAACAAAGTCTCCTGTTCTGCACACATCTCCCTATACTGTCCAGATTTAATCTTCCTCTGAGCTCATCAGATCCAAGCCTGCCTTTAAGACTCACATTACACACCCATTGTATCATTCTCATATCATTTCTCTCCATGCAACTCATGTCCTCAACCCTCACTGACCAATGATTGGTTGACTGATTTAAAATTGTATTTGAATTTTATTTTATTGCATGGGTAGCATTTTTTGGTGGGTCACCCTGTAGAATGAAATTCCCATTCCCCACATCTATGTGCATTTGATGGTCTTGTCTAGAAGGAATGGTGGAAGAGTGCTGAAAATGAGAATAACTACCAAAAAGATGGCATGATAACATATTTTGGAGACAGTTAATACATATTCGTAAATATGCAGAAAAATGTTTGATGATGATGATGATGATGATGATGATGATGATGATGGTGGTGGTGGTGAAATTGTCTATTTCATTTTCTTTTTGTGATGAAATTTTCTAAGAAAGAAACTGCATAAAATTGAACATCCTTGCTTACTTTGGATTATTTAGATAACTATTCTAATCTTGGTTTTTATATTCGCAACGTTTCGGCTGATGTAACCTCCGACCATTTTCAGATGCATCCAGGTTCCTTAGTTCATTATAAAGATTCCCGAGTTTTAAAATATGCACTTGGAATAGGTGGGAGTTTACTTTGGCCGAAAGTTTGTGAATATAACAACCAAGATGAGAATAGTAGTCCGAAAGATAAAAATTATCAATATTCATATCAGAAATTCCGAAAGTAATGATCCAAGAAACAGCGGATACAATCTTACAGGAAATAAAGGATGCGATTAGTTTCATCCTTTATTTCCTGTAGGATTGTATTTTCTTTTGTTGGATCATTACTTCCGCCAAGGAGGTTATGTATTTGGTTGAATTTGTAACTATATTTGTTTGTGTGTTTGTGTACAGCCTAACGTCCACATCGCTTGACCAATCGTCACCACACTTGGTCAAATTATCGGTCATGGTATAACTTAGAACTGATTTAATTTTGGAATATCTAGGTCAAAAGTCCAGGTCATGGAAATAAATAAATAAATATTTTTTAAATTTATTTAAATAATATTTATGACAATTATTTTTTTTTATGGAAGAACGAAACATAATTTTTTTAATAGTATTAACCCTGACAGATATTTATTATTTCAAAAGGAATATTATTATTAACAGTAAATTATACAAGTCGATGTCGAAAGTACTGTGGAATTTCCACGGGGTCCCGCTAGTCAAATGGATGTGGTTCAGTAATGATCTTACTACTCTCTATTTGGCCAATTCGACAACAAGAACTCTGTGGTATGAGGATCTCAAGCACCAGATGAAGCCCTTCAGACGCCATTGCACTTTGTATAGTGCACCACATGGGTCACTATCTCGAAACAGTGCATAATATGAAAATGATGTTGGGAAGATAATGATGGTCAATAAAGAGCATGACATTGGGGTTCTTAACAAATTCTGAAAGGACACTTGCTGTGCATGGAGAGAGAATCACTGGTTTCAACAAGACGGAGCAACTCCTCACGCACTGACCTAACTGTGTCTTCTGGGGATCTCAACCGCCAGATGAAGTCCTTCAGAGACCACTGCATTCTGTGAATTGCAACATGTGTGTCGCAATCTCGAAACATGGCATAAGCAGACCGTTTTGAGAATGAGGTTATGAGATAATGACACTTAATAAAATTTGCCATTAGCGTCAAAATGCCCATTTAAAACATGTCTTGTAAAATTTTAATTTTATAACAAGCGATACTGAATGGTGACTCATTTTAATTGTTATTATTTCAGCTTTTAGAAAATTAAAAGTTTTCTTCTTATTCTCCTCTGGTTCATAAATTATGAGCATGTAGATGGGTCACGTTTATACTGAGATACCCTTTATAAAACTCTGAAATATGTGAAGGTGGGAAAGTCTTATTCTTGTCTTAGAAGTAATTAATTCATAATTGTTGTCCTCAAAGGGACATAATAAATAAATAAGACAAACACATATGTTAAAAAAGAAAAACAAGTTATATTACAGCAATACAATGTTGCCAGTGTAGTTCTCTGTTACTTGACTCTCTGAGTGGATTACAGTCAAAGTATTATATACTTATTGGAAGAGTCCATTGTATGTCTAAATAGGGATGATATCAAAACAATAATTATTTTGTGAAATTTGGAATGTTTTCTTTTTTCTCTCCAGGATGTTGTGTTGATGAGAGCTTTGAGAGATATGAATTTACCAAAGTTTGTCTTTGAGGATGTGCCTTTGTTTTTGGGTTTGATCACTGATCTTTTCCCAGGCTTGGACTGTCCTCGAGTACGATACCCTGATTTCCATGGAGCAGTTGAAGAGTCTTTCACTGAAAAGAACTTTGTACTCATTCCTGTTCAAGTAAGAAATATACTTATTTCTTTTTTGTTTTTTTTTTTGTTTTTTCTTTTTATTAACAGATAACAAAGCCGTTCTTTCTTTAGCTTTGGTGATATTATTCTTTACTTATGGACATTACTTACATGTTTCAGACAATTGTCTTCAACTTGGTTGTTGTCACATTCAAAACTGTATGTAATGGACGTAACCAATCCACCCCCCTGACATAAACGGAAAAAAATATCCTGCCTGATTAGCTATATGGCGACTCTTGTGTCAAGAGGATTCTGCCGCTGTGATATAGTGTCTCAGCTCTGTTTCTTTGAGCGGGGTCCACCCGAAGAAATTTTGACCGACAACGGTACAGCTTTTAGTAGCAATAGATTCAGAATGTTTGCTGAAAGCTGGGGTGTCTGATTGCGTTTTCGGTGTGCATATGCGCCGCCAGGAAATGATATTGTCGAGAGGCCCCATGGATCTATAAAACGGATTGCCACTAGGAAAGGAATGCACTGCTAAAGAGGCGGTTTATTGGTACAATATCATGCCAAAGGACGATGCCCATAGTGCGACGGCTCCAGCAAATACACTGTACAAGTATGAAGTCCAGGTGAAAGGCATCGATGAAAACCTTCTGTTGCTACCAGAATACAAGCATGAAATTTATGAACAGGGGAACGAGTGAATGGAGGACAGGAACTGTGATGAAGGTGGTGAGTCCCTAAATGGTGTGTGTGGATGGAGTGTCTCGCTATGTAAGTATCCTCGGATAGTGAGCAATTCCGAAAACAGTGGAAATGCAGCATCAAGCGATGGCGAATTGTGTGTGCTGGTGATGAATGACGAGGCCGATAGCTCGGTTGATGATGGTCTTAATCAGTTGAGCGACAGTGACAATGACAATAGCGAAGATCAACATGTCTCGGTAGAACCATCTCAAGAAGCGACTGAATTAGCTGTGCCACGTCTCAGAAGAAGCCACAGACGAATGAGGATGCTTTGCAGCTTCTGCGTGTGTGATGATTAGAACAAGAGGGAGTGTAATGGACTAAGACAATCCCCCAGACATAAACAACAAAAAATAACCTGTGCCATGCATGAAATTTGCATAGCGTACAAGTGGATTGATAAAAAGAAAGGATTTGAAAATGAAATGAGAATGTACTGGGAGGCAGCAAGAACGATGGTTGATTGTTAGATGATTGTCCCGCATTTTTCGTTTTGTTTTGTGCGTTGCTTTCTTACACTGTTAGAATACATCGTAGTTCCTAATAGCCTGGGGAGTCATTCAATGTTGTATTCTTGGTAACTCAGCTTCAACATAGTCCAGGTTCGATCTCGAGGTCCATGAGTGTCGCATGAGTTTTAACCAGTTGCTCTGTCAATAGTTCTATGCCCACATTGTGAATTTAGACCCGTAAAACTGTGATATTGTTACTGCTGGTTCAAATTGGAGGTAAGCGTTTTTCGGCATTACTTCTCTGCTTTGTCAGATAAAGCGCTGTCTTGGTTCCATGGAAAAAGGATGAGTCTGCAAGCTGAAAGAAATGACTGAAACATGAATTGAACAACACATTTTTTGTCTTAGAAAAATATAATTTATTCTTATACCAGTCACAGCTGTTAAATCATTTTATCAACCAAATGCTGCTCATTACCCATGCAACCCTCTCAGACTGTTCTAGCTGTAAAACTCTCAATCTGTTGTAGTCGACTATCAGCTGCAAACTGAAACTTCCTGCAAAGAGAAAAGGAATTGACATTCAGAAACATCACTCCTCTCTGTTCATTCCATCGACCTATCCCCTCAGCTGGTAGGCACCTTACATATGCTCAGTGTGTTAACCCTTTAAAGTTCTGTATATCAAGCCTTGTTCATTGGGGGAAGCTGTCAACGTGTCAAGTTCAGCATATCACCTGCATTAACCTTGGTTATTTCGAAACACGGTCGACACTTTCTCTTTGACTGACAACGATATGAAACATAATCTTCAAAGTTAAGTCGATCTATGAATAATATTTGGGTGATGTTGAGACACCGCCGATTTTTTAAAAAAAGTTACAATTGAATTAATTATCAAACCAATCAACTTAAATTCACTCATTGTGCCACACAACCTTTGGGTAGAATTCACTCAAAAATACCTCTTAAGCCAGGGGCGGGAAACCTCCGGCCTGTTAAAGTGTCTTTGAGTTGTCCTCCTTGGGCTGAGTCATCTCCTTATATGATATGGGACAGTGAGAGTGAGCTCCACTTTTAGTTTGTTGTTGTTGTTGGAGCAAGATGATGGTTCATGGGTTCATGGGTATATGGGTGGATTAACACGGCCCACGGGCCACATCCGGCCCGCGAAGGCTTAGCGTCCTGCCCGCTACCCTGTAATGCTTTATTATTGCCATCTGGACCGCGGACCTCCCAGTAAAACTCATATCATTTTGTGACCTAGACGTAAAAGTAGGTTTCAATTAAGATTTACAGTGGCATAAAAATGTATAAATATCAGCGAGCGATGATGCATGTATATTTCATTTTTCTTTAACTATTAATTTCAAATCCTTGGCCTGAGATAGAAATAGAAGAAGAGAAAGAGAGAGGCAAAGAGGAAACGAGAGACGAGGAAAGGGCATAAAACAGAGAACTAATGTGAAGTGTGTCAAAACGAATGCTGGATCATTATTTTTTATGATTCCAAAATGACTCTTCGTCGGCGCCTTTTATAACATCACATACAGAAGTCTCTTGAGAAAAAATATCAGATTTGTAGAGTGTTCAATGCAATTTTTGTACAATTTATTCATGTAAACAAAATATAGTCATTCTGAGATTTCGTTTTTCACTCCGGCCCGCGAACTCCTTCCAAAAGTCTCATCTGGCCCTCACTCTGAAAAGGTTGCCCGCCCCTGTCTTAAGCAATACTATAGAAAATATAAGTTATCTTCCTTTAGTTATAATGAAAAATCTTTAGCAGGCTTTTCGAGAAACAGACAGACAGTCAAATAGCTTCCGAACCATGAAGACATCTTCTGCCTCATTCCGATCAGATGTTCTCAAGCAACTTTTACGAAGCAGGCAAGCCGAAAAACACAACAGTTTTTGAACGAAATGGACTTTTACAAAGTAAACCTCATCTTCACAAGAAATGATTTGTGGCCATAAGATTTCATTTCTCAGTTGTTCAATTGTACTTTATATTAACTTCTAAATACATCATTATTTAGCAATTCCCTATATCTGTATATATGTATATAAACTTGAGTATGAGTGCCTTGTTGTCTGATGACGCTAGTAAACTTCTTTATCTCATCAAAGAAGCAGCCAGTGAGATTGGCCTCTACATTAATTTATCAGCTACAATCAAGAAGGGGAAATTAAGCTGAAAAACGGCAACATCAAACCTATCCATGAATTTATATACCTGGGCAGCAACATCCACTCAGCAGAAAGAGATATAAAAATCAGCAAACACAATTTTATTAATCTTACATTATAAAAACGGAATTATAAAAAATCAAGTTGTTTCCTGATAGGAAAAAAAAATTTAAACAATTACATGATTGAAATAAACTATTTTAATTGTACCCGGTTTCCGAAAAAATAAAAACAATCTTCACTTTCGTCTACATCGTATCATTCTACTTCTTTTTAGGGTTAGGTTAAGGTTAGTTTAGGACTAAGGCTAACTTGAGGATTAAGGTTAGGTTAGATAAACCTGCAGTGTATCTATGACCCCCCCCCCCAAATGTAAGTTTTTTCATCACTTAAGAAAAAAAAGAAGCTAAATTCGGAAACTAAAAAAATTATACCCCCCCCCCCACGACCCAAATAGTTTCTACATTATTTTTGTTTTATTGTACAGTAAAATACTAAATAGTTTCCGCACATTATTTATTGTAACCCCCCCCCCCCCAACTACGATGGGTGTGATAGTAAAAAGTTGGCAAACGTGTAGATAAGGTGATGAATAAGTTAGTTCGAAAAAGCGACATGCTTCTTCTCCTTCTTCTTTCGTGTGAATCAGATGATTCTGGTATTGGCATTAGTTTCCCTGATGTTTTTCTAGTTAGAAATCTTGCTGGAAATACATCAGGTACTTACGGGAAGGTTGCCAACATCCCTAAGTGAAAGTGGTACTGTGGAACCGACTGGATTCGAACTTCAGTCCGTGTCGATATCCACTTAACCACTGTCACCTCCCATTATGACATGCTAAGCATATTAGAGTTAAAGTCAATTTAGTATTACGTATGAAATCCGAAGAAAAACACTTTTTAAATGAGAAAATATGCTAGTGTTATCGGCTTATCTCCTAGAAGATGACATGTTTCATTTGATCAGGTTCAATAAAAATATGTAAAGTTTGTTAGTGACTTATATAAAAATAATTTTAATTAAAATATTTATAAAAGTATTTGTTTTAAAACATTATTCTTGCGTTTTCGCAACACAAGTTAAAAAAACAATGAAAACATTTTAAAGTCTTAAATAAAGTTTTGTATTTCTGCACATTTCAATATCCCAGAAATCTGAGTATTCACTTTTGTGAAACAAATAATTTTATAAATATTGTAATTTTTTAAATAAAATATTGGTATAACCCACTAAAAGACTTTCAACACAAAATTTAATGTATGACGACAGTGTTATTTCCTAGTTTAGTCACCAAAATATTGTCACCGTAAAAAAACAAGAGCGATAACTGAAAATGAAGAAACAAATAAACACAAACTACTAAACTGTAATCTATTTGCGTTAAGAAAAACATGTAATAACTGTTATAAGAATAATGTTAAAGGAAACTGAAATAAGAAAGCATGAATAGTCGAAGAATTGCCATGCTGACTACAAATAACGGTCTGTGTATTTGACATCGAATCCGATATTTCTTTATTCTGCAAATAGAGTCAGAATGTCTCCCGGCATTGTGTGGAAAAAATATGAATTATTGATATAATTAAAAAAATAAATAAATATTGGAGTATCAATTTTTTAAAAAATCAGAAAAGAACTTATATTTTTGTAAATAAGTAAATAAAAGCGATTTTTCTAAGTCTAGAGCGGGGGCTAGGCTCCTTATCGTAAAGTTGTAAGCAGTAGTCCTCCCTCCTGCCAGCATGTTAAAACAAATAACTTTTAAATATTTATTGTTTTAAATCAAAGAAAATAGATTTCTCTAAATCCCAGCCATGATTAAATCCTATTTCAATCATCGAATTACTTACAGTGAAATGGGTTCGGCTTCCAAATAGCACAAATAATAAGTAAATATCAATCTTCATCTAAAAAATGACGTAAGATCCCATTCTAATACTACTAATAAAAATAATAAAATTAACCACAGCACCCAAAAATAAAAAAACAATAAATATGACAAAGAATTTAGCTTACCTTACAGAAGTATTAGTAATGAAAAAACTAACTAAATAAATGAAGAAAAGTAAGAACTGAGTTTAGAAGAAGTCTTTGCGGACAATTTTAGTTTTACAGGCATTTGAATAGCGACTGTTTGAAAAGAATTACAAAACCGCTATTTTTATATTCCATAAAACTGGGAGCAGTCATTATTTAAATCGAAAATGTACAGTAGATAACAGAGTAAAAACAGGAGCGTGAAAAATGAAACACAAACAGTGTTCGCTGTATTATTATTCCATGAAAAATTAGGCCAGAGCGTTACGGGTGGCGGGCATAGTAGATAATAAGAAGCGAGTAAAAATGGCAGCCAATTTCTTTTTGTAATGTTTATTTGTGGAAAGCAAGTATTCCGGAGAAAATTTGAAAGAAGACGAAATGAACACATAATTTCTGGTAAAACGTATGCGGGTCTAGCCTAATTGGGTGACGGAATAGATTAGCATATGAAGGTTTTGGTTATTAAGCTATTATGTCCGAATGTAGAGGGAAAAATAAACTTTACTTCATTATATAGATTAGGCTAAATTCTACCAAATAAAATGCTAACAGCCTTCTGCGAGAGTTAAAGATCAGCTATAAAAGATATTTCATTTTACATTTTTCGTTCATTTTTTAAGTAGAGAATGTTTGCTATTGTTAACGAAGTGCATTGTGGGATTTTATTTATTCGTATTGATTTCTTTTCTTTTCTTTTGTTAGGTGGATAAAGTAATACAACTCTATGAAACAATGATGACACGTCACACAACAATGATTGTCGGACCGACGGGAGGAGGAAAGTCTGTGGTGATTAAGTCTTTGACAAATGCCCAAATAAAGTATGTCTATCATCCTTTTCTTTAAATACATAATTATGTATATGCAAACATGCACTAGGTGGCATGTTTAGTGAGTTGCGTGTTTGCAACGCATGTGAATAACAGGCTTGCTACGAGTGAGAGATATTTGACAAAGAGAAGAGAAACCACACAAGAAATTGGAAATATGTCTGATCTGGAGTTTTGGCCACCCAGAATTTGATTTTTCCTTAGAAAAGTTAGTGTCTCTTTAAACGGGGGTTCATGCTGAGAGATGAAGCCCCTGAAAAAGTAATGTTTCTACAGATATGAGGTTACCTGCTGTGGTTATGACACACTTGATGTTTTCCAAGGAATACGGGACCACCTAGGCATTGTTTTTTTTATTTCCATTGATTGGCAACAGATTAGCCTTTTCAAGGGGATATCTGGATGGTCTTTCTGGTGTGGTCCCAGTGATATTTATATATATATATTCCAGCATAGGGCCAGTCAGTTGGTTTTATTGGCATTTTACGGTCAATTGAGGTTCGTGTGCCTCTCACAAACAGATGAGCCTTGGGGCTCTTAACTAATGGATTCCGTTCGTTTGAACTTGCGTTTTGATTCGATTGGTCTAAGAATTCTCATTTGCAAGTCTGTTATTCAGTAGAAGACGAGTATCATTGCAACATCTCCCAAAATAAACATTTGTTACTTGTTTTATATTGGAGTTATGGTTTTGGTTGGAGGAAGAATTCTTCTGTTGCAGCACTGACTGAGACCACTCAATTGAGTAACGGGCGGACGATCATGGCCTATGCAGTGGAAGCACATAAACCACGTTCACACATATAGTTTACAATATGATAATATTTCTTTACAGTTGTATGCTTTTAATATCACTTTAGTTATTAAATTTGAAAACGAAAACATGACTATGAAAGTACTGTATATACTATAGGCTGATCCCTCCGACCAAAAAAATGCAATCCATTGAATCATTAATAATATTCACAATCCTTTCAGCAATCCAACCATATTTGGTACAAATAAATTTCATTCTATGCCTGACTTGTCCACCAAGTTTCTGTCATGAATGTCCAACGGCTTTTGTTTTATCAGTGTTCAATGAAAAGCCTACCTGGATACAATGTGTAAAATTGTCAATAACTCTGACAAACTCCTCTCTTGGCACTGCCCTGATTTTGGCTGTGATGCCCCCCCCTTCAGTTTAGGATTTTTTGATAGACATTGTTTGATGGAACTTTCCATCTAGAAAATAATAATTAAATATTTTATATTTAAAAGGGAAGTAACTTTGACGTAAAGTTTGATAAAAACAGCATTTTGGAAAGCAGAGTTATCTGCCCATACATTCACCAGCCGACAATGAAAAAACATTTTCAATGGAAGTTCACTCAGCGACAGACAATTAAATTCCTCGTCATTTCATAGTAATTTCTTTTCAGTTGTATTTATATAATAAATAGTTATTATTGTTGGTCTACGTAGAATCGTTTTCATCACAATCAATTTTTTCATATTTGTGTCTTACCACTCACAAAAGAACACTTTATTTCAGACATTATTTTTGAGATAGCTCCACAAATAACAATCTGGAGCGTTAAGTGTAAAGCCTATTCTGGATCACGCTGAGATGATCATCAAAGCGTCCACTTTAACATTGAACAGCGATAAAACAAAGACTGTTTGACATTCATGACTGAAATTTGGTGGACAAGTCAGTCATAGACTAAAGTTTATTTGTACCAAATATGGTTGGATTGCAGTAAGGATTCTTAATTTTATTAACAAATCCCTGTGTGGCATTTATTTTGGGTCACTCTGTACTATTTAACAGCATACGTCAACTTTTCTTTGAATTTCATCAGAGTTTGTTCCTAATAACTTGAAAAGGATTATCGTTTTCTTGGATTGTTGCTGATTGTTGTTGTTGATGGACTTGGACTTCTACACAGAGAGTACGAAGATCGTGCCTCAGGATTATCTGGTCTGCGTGAAGTCCTCCTTGTTTGCCATAGCTATTCGTTAGACCTGCAAGATTGCAGGTTCACCCCCAACACCAGGAGTAATAAAGCCTAACGGTTTCATACGAAGTCGGGGAAGATTTGCCCCATAACACACAAAGGAGTGGTCATTACACACGTGTAGAAGCAACGTTATTATTCTCATACCATAGATTTATAGTTACAGGCCTGAAACGTCCTTGCTTGCCACACAGAGAGGCAGAGACGACGAGAGGACGACGGATCCTCATTTTGACCTCTTGGATTTTCATCAAAGTCTTGTTAGCAGGGTTGTGGTCTTAATATCGCTAGGTGCCAGATTTGTCTGCCATGAGTGGACCTGCCAGAAACCAAAGTTCCTGATGACATAGCTCTGACACTACTATGTAGCCTCTGCTGTGAGGAAAGGTTTAACTTGGAGGGGGAGCGCTGATGGCCTTGTCTCTTGACCATCTTTAATTGTGATCACTATGGAACAAAATAATGACAAGAAACGATTGAAGATTCAGATTGGGGTGGTCATTCTCAGACATGAATTTATATACCCACAGCCTCACTGGTCATGAGTGGAGGTGACTTGTTAAGAAATGACCACTTAATACATATGGTCTCATTGAAGTCAATTGGTTAAAGAAGATGTCTCACATGACGTCACATTCACACACAAGATCTTATCAAGTCTCGTTTCGTTATCTCTTCCTTCCTTCACATATCAAATGATTTCTTTTACTTTCAGGCTTGGCATCAGCACGAAAGTGTACACCATCAATCCAAAAGACCGGAGCGTCATTGAATTGTATGGGATCCTGGATCCAGCCAGTCGGGATTGGACAGACGGTTTGCTCTCTAATATCTTTCGTGACATCAACAAACCTACAGATAAAAATGAGCGCAAATACATTCTTTTTGATGGAGATGTGGATGCTTTGTGGGTGGAGAACATGAATTCTGTCATGGATGACAACCGTCTTCTCACGTTAGCCAATGGGGAGCGCATACGATTGCAGAAACATTGTGCCCTTTTGTTTGAGGTATGTAACAATATTTTTATTCACATAAAGTTTTTTCAATATTAGATCAACCAATGGATAAAAGTGTATATATATATATATATATATATATATATATATATATATATATATATATATATATATATATATATATATAATAAAGTAAAATCGATTTTTTCCCATTTACATTCAGAAATTATAGTTCTGTAAACACAAGTGATATATACAATTCGACTATGCTCATTCTTTAGGCTTATTCTTGATGTGTGTTTTCGGAAAATATGCGCCCGTTTCATTCGCTTTCAATAATTTCTACATTTTTTCCAACTCGCCTGATTCTCCTAAAATAGTCATACATAGAGGAAGTCGGAGTAACTTTTACTCCCACACAAAAATCTGCTGCCCCCACCACCTTACACCGGGAAATAATCTTCATACGATACTTTTTCTTGATACCGCCGTCATTATTTAATTTATTCTGACTTACTATTAACTCTTTCCTGCTATACTTTTGCGACCTAAATACGGATTGCTCCCTTCTGCTTTTACAGCGATTTCATTTGCTATTCCAGAGATTGTTTATACATTTCAGAATTGACCAAATAACAGAATGATCTGATTGTTCGTTACCGGCAGCATTCATAATTCGTTACTGTTTGCATACATTTAAAAAATTTCTTTCCTATTTTCTCATCTCATATAATTTCTGTAGAAACATAGCCTTTCTTTTCCGGGTCCTGCCAGGTACATTCGGTTCAGGTAGGATATAGATATCTGAATAATACAGATATCCTGCATTCTGCTGGAGGTTAAATCTATACGTCTGACCTTACTGACTCTTAACTACTCTCTAACCCTTTTAGAGTCAACAAGGGGTCATAACTTCCATGTTTTCGGGTATTCGTTTCCATACAACGTCATGAATTAACATGTTCTCTCATCTTCAATCTTTCCTGTAGCGGTAGCCGTTGCAAAAGGTAGACATTATGTGGAGGATTATAGGAGCCTATCTTAGCGTGGACTATAAGACAAACTCCTATAATATTTTGTAACAAAACGGATATCAAATGAAAAGAAAACAAAGCCCTTTTATAAACAACAACGAAAGGTATTTATTTATGTTACCTACATCGTTGGGTGTAGGTTGGCGAAAGTTAGGACAGAGTCAGAGTGAAGAAAAAAATTAAGTAAGAAAGTTTGTGGGCTGCCGCTTTTCTTCGTATTTATTCCAGTAGAGAATGGCCTTGCTCAGTTCACTAGTAGACAAAGGCAGGAGAGAGGAGACATCTTTCTTCGGCGGTGCTAGGAAACTTTCTGCTGCTGTCCAACTTCCACAGGGTCTGGAAGTAGTCCTTCAAGGGTCGGTTGAAGTTAATGCGCCCTGGATACTGATTGGTCCTCATATGACCAAATCATCATGCAGGTGTTGCTCTCCGCGAGAGAAAATAAATGTCAATGTTTATAACTACTACAGGATAACCTTTATTCGGTGTTGCTAGTCTGCAAAATTTGACAACATTAGTTTCTGCAGGTAGAGCCTCGTGAAGGCATCGTCGTTGTCGTCCTCCCACATACAGCCAGGGCTTTACACGCTCCACTACTTTTGGAGCTGCTCCCGCTCCTGCTCCAACGCAAAAATTGGAGCTGGCTCCTCTCACGCTCCCCATTTTCAAAAAGGAGTCGCTCCTGCTCCAACTCCTATAAAAAAGGAGTGGCTCTTTTTTCAGCGCTCCATAATAAAAAATATACCTTCTTTCATAAACGTTCTATTCTGCCAATGAGTGGTCGAAGTATAGGGGTGGGCGTCAACGGATCTCGTGAATATGGGTTGAGATGTCACTTTAAGTGTAAGACCGCAAGATAATATTTGACAAAATCTCGCTAATATTTTGAGTTATAGGAGAACATGTCGGACGAAGTATAGGTAAATTTTCGTTTCCTGAGAACAAGAAAACAATTTTGCTTTTTTAAATACATGGAAATTTTCTTAGAATTTAAAGCCAGTTTAAATGACTTTCTACTCGATAGTTTATAAATTCCTTTCAAGTTTTGCACACACACGAAGTAATTGATGTTTTGTCAATTAAAATGGCTGACTTGTTTATGAAGAAATCTAAATGAATTATGATGGATTTAATCTCGTAACTTGATTACGAATCGGCTTGAAATAATAACATTATTTAGACAACGATTTTTTACATGGGGAGAATGGGGGGTTGTGCTTTGTTAACTATTCTGTACTTTCACGTAACAATTTAATAAACAGAAGATATCGTAAAAATTGAATTTAACTTGAAAATTTTATGTAAAAAATAACCCGGTCCAAACCTTTAATTTCGTAACGTAATTACGAACCGGATTGAAATAACATTATTTAGAAAGCCATTCTTAACATGGAGTGAGGGGGGTTTTGTTAACTATTCTGTACTTTCACCTAACAATTTAATAAACAAAAGATATCGTAAAAATTTAATTTAACTTGAAAATCTTATCTAAAAAATAGCCCGGTTCGTAAACTGCACAAGTACCAAAAAAATAATATAAAAAATATTCTTCACTGGGGAGGGGGTAGCCCCGTATTTACAAGTATATCTCCTGTAAAAACGGTTATAAAATCTATTTTCAATCGATATTTATTCGATAATTGCCGAATTTTATACTTGGCCAAAATTGCCGAGTTTTCCGTTGCCGAATTTACCATTGACGAATTTTCCGTTGCCGAGTTTTCCTTTGACAAGTTTTCCTAAATTGTGTATTATACATACATACTTCTATCCAGTCAAGCAGACTATCTAGTCTAAGAGAAGAAAAACAACATAACTTTCACTAATACACTTAGGAACGGTATGAATCCACATATATCCTCCCCAAAGTTATATGAATTAAATAGTAGGGTAGACTGTACTCTGAAACCTTGATTGGGCTACTTACCTCCCCTATATAGTGTGCTAATTTTCGGAGTTTTTATTCAACAGAAAGATAGCAGTGTACTTTTTAAAAGGGTCTTAGTTATTATCTCAGGTCAGCTAGTAAACATTTTGAATTCTCTCTCTCGCCCCCCTCCCGACCTGCACTCAGATGGTGTCAAAATCGTTCGTACCCCTAACTCAAATGTTTAATCTTTCCAAAGAAATAGAACGCTCAAGTCACTGACTGCAATAACAACTTTAATGACGCCTTTGATCTGTCTCATCGCTTGATAGCAAGTCGTTGGGGGTGGGGTGGGGGGTAACGAATAAAACAAAACAAAAAAAAGATTGTTAAAAACATTACAATTAAATCGTCTTCCCTCTCTCTACCAGAGATATAATTTTAAAAAATAATTCAGAGTAAACTCTGAGACTTTCTTTACTTTTCCTTTATATTGCTGAATAAAAAACTAATGTTTAAAAAAAAATCAAATAATTTTGGAGCGAGGAGCGCGAAGCGATAAAACCACCGCTCTTTAGTCCCAAATGGAGTTGCTCCCGCTCAACTCCCGCTGAATATAAAATGAGCCCTCCTCTCCTTCGCTCCAGCAAAAAGGAGAGGCTCCGTAAAGCACTGCATACAGCACCTGCTATTCCCGAATGATCACCCATCTGGTACTGACCAGGCCAAACATCACTTAACTTTGGTTATCTCATGAGAACCGGTGTGCGAACGGAACTATATCTGTATATTTCGTACTGTGGTATTAAAATGATATTTTCATTAATTGCTTATTTCTGTCTGAGTAAATACTATTTCAGTCTTGGCATGATTTGATGATGCCTATTTTGACTAAAATTAACCTTTCATTCAATTGTTCATATCTCTCTCAATCAATATGGTTTCAGCTTTGGTATTTAATGAACCCGCCTTTATATATATATATATATATATATATATATATATATATATATATATATATATATATATAAAGAGGTGTACTAAAAGCGAACTTTTAGGAGAGGTAAAACCTATTGTGAAGAGTATACAGCTCAATATTCAGGATAGAGCAGGTACTCTTTTGGATTTTCTATTTTCGCCGTACCTGAAGTTGTGGCATCTTGGATTTTAACTTTGAATCCTCTCTCATTATTTATTGTGCCGTTAATGACCCACCTATCTACACCTTATTCTCTGCGCTGGACTTTTCGACACCGGACTTTTTAGCAATCGGACATTTGCTTGCATTCGGGCAGAGTTTTGCCCTGCGTTTTCTTTCCCTACAACTTTTATTTCTTTTTTTCAAATTTTAAATCTTGGCCATTGCCAACTTATCTATCCCAGCAACTTCCTCTGATGATAAGATTTTGATCTTTGAAAAGCCTGGCTTAAGGAAAATTTAACTTGAATAAATTGCCTTTTTGCGGAATATACCTTGCTCTGAGCATTTGAATTGAATTTTTATTTGGCTTTTGCTTCTCTAATTCCTTTCCATTCTTCTTCATATATATATATATATATATATATATATATATATATATATATATATATATATATATATATATATATAAATGTTTTAATTTTTGAAAAAAATAAAATAATGGAAAAAATGACAAAAAAAGAATAAAGGAGTTTTGTTTGTCAGAGGAATTAAGAAGAAATACAGGTATTTGCTGAAATATAAAAATAAAGGAAATTGAAATGATTATGAAAATTATAATCTAATATTTATTTTTCTGTGGTCATTGGAATGCAACTATAAAGTATATATGCTCTGAATCTTGTAATACAACTTCATCGAGCTTGCAATTGGAAATATTTCAGAAATTATAAGGAGTATATGCCTTAATATATATATTTTATAAGAACTTACATACATACATACATACACACATATATATATATATATATATATATATATATATATATATATATATATATATATATATATATATATATAAGGTTAGGTATGTTTATATATTTGTATGTATTTGATTCACTCTTAAACTAATTAACCAATCATTATGTACTTTTGGAGCGCATCAGCTAGGTATAAAAGGGGTCGTAATGTGGGCTATATTTAGTTTAATTTAGTGTTATGCAAATAAGTAAAAAAAATAGGGTGAAAGCAATTCATGTAAATTCAAATAACTTCGAATTTTGTGAAATTTTTATAATAGCTATTAGACATCAATTAATAAATATTCCCAAATATTCCCTAAATTTCAGTTTCTCTGAAGTATTTTAAAGGATTTTTAGGGAGCATAATATGGGCACAATCTCCCATTTGAAAATTTAAATATATCAGATTTGCATTACATTTGTCCATAATCATTAGACACCAATTAAGCAAGATTCCCTTAATTTCAATTTCTTAAGATCCCTTAAGCTTAAGCTTAAATTTTGGATATTTTCTAAAATTAAAGTGATGTAATTAATTTTTATCAAAATTAGAACAAGGATTCTAAACATAAGGTTTAGTTTTATTATATCTTAATTATAATGTTCGTAAGGAGACATAAAAGTGATACCAAACTGTTCTGTTCAGGCAATTAATTTTACCCATCATGAAACGGGTATTTTTCGAGTATATATACTAAATTCTTCGAAAATGTTTCTTATTTCATATTCTGTATTTTCGTTACAGGTGTATGATTTACAGTATGCTTCACCTGCCACTGTGTCTCGTTGTGGAATGGTTTATGTTGACCCGAAGAACCTAGGGTACGATCCGTTCTGGCACAAATGGCTCCACGGCCGGCCAAACAAATTTGAAAAGGGTGAACTAACTGTGCTGTATAACAAATATGTCGGTCCTTGTATTGAAATGATTATTGAAGCTATGATTGCTGGCAGACCCATTGAAAAACTGCGAACAATTTTGCCACTCACTAACCTCAATATGGTAAGCACCGGTTTTTGTCTTGTTTTAAACAGAACTTTTCTTTGATTTTTACTTTGAGATCAAACCGGTTGTTGTTTTTTTAAGACAACATTTGAAGATGGCTCCAGAAAGCTTCTAAAAAAATGAAAAATAAACTAAAAAATCAAAAAGTCACTAAAAGAATTTTTTTAAGTCACTAAAAGTGCTTCTTTCTCTCAAATCCATCCTCATCACTTCCTCCCATGTTTTCTTGGGCTTTCCCTGCCAACTGACCCTGCTACCTTAACTGTTCTACATCTACTAATCCAAGAACTCTCATCCATTCTTTCAATGTGACCAGACCAACAACGTCTTCTGTTCTGCACCCATCTCTTTATACTCTTCAGATTTAATCTTCCTCTTAGATCATCAGATCTAAGCCTGTCTTTAAGACTAACATTACTGTTGTAGACCCGTGCTAGGGGTCACAAAGATAACAACCACAAATTGTGACAGGTTAAAATATACAATGTATTTATTCATAGCAATACAGTAACGCCACTAAATGTGGTAGGAGATGACCGGATTCCTACCATGCGGTAAAACATGAATAGGAATGTCCTCTGTTTGAGTCTTTGCAACCATGGTATTTATTATAGATGGTTGCTTCCATTAGTTCTTCAATAGGGGTGATTTGTACCCCACAACAATTACACATTCATCATATCATTCTCATATCATTTCTCTCCATGCACTGGCCAGGTTTTACTTCAATACATCATCACACTGTGCATACATACCTGATAGACTCTTACCTTGGTCGACAGCAGTAATGCTCTGCTGGTTAGTAATGACAGGATTTCCCTGAACTTATTCCATCCACTCCTAATTCCTGCAGTCACACCAACACCGGCTCTTCCCTTTGTTCCACTGGTATCACCAAGGTAATAAAACTTCTGAACAATCTCAATAGCCTCGCCATCCAAATAAACTTTTCCCACATCTGAGTTCTCATCCTTCTCCATTGTCTTACATTTCTTGCACACAAACTGGTTATCATCTCTCAGCATACCTGTAACTCTACTGCATTTCTTGTGTACCAAATGCTTACAAGTACCACAAAAGATAGAGTTGCTCTTAACTCCCTTTTCACAAACTGAGCATGGAAACTTTCCTCTTTCCGGAGCTTTCCAACATCACAATCACTAATCATCACTTTGGTATAAAGAATAAGAATGAATTACAGGGATAGTATTGGGAGCTTTCAAATGAGATATTGAAAAGAATCTAAGAAATTAATGAAACTGATTATTTTAATGTTGAAAAGAGATTGTTTATTTATTTACCTTTTTGTGCATCATGGTTTTGATGTGATCCCCACAGGGGAATACACCATGGTTTTACTGCGACCCCCATGGGGCATAATCATGGTTTTACTGCAATCCCCATAAGGCATGCATCATGCTTTTACTGGGATCCCCATGGGAGCATACATCATGGTTTTACTGGGATTCCCATGGGAGCATACATCATGGTTTTACTGCGATCCCCACAAGGGCATATATCATGTTTTTACTGCAATCTCCACGAGGCATACATCAGGCTTTTACTGTGATCCCCATGAAGGCATACATCATGGTTTTACTGCGATCCCCATGAGGCATACATCATGGTTTTACTGCGATCCCCACAGGGGCATATATCATGTTTTTACTGCAATCCCCATGAGGCATACATCAGGGTTTTACTGCGATCCCTATGGGGCATGCATACTGCTTTTTCTGCGATCCCCATGGGGGCATACATGATGGTTTTACTGCGATTTCTCATGAGGGCATAAATCATGGTTTTACTGCGATCCCCGCGAGGCATACAAACATCTGACATTCTTATTTCTTTTCACAGGTGATGCAGTTCACTCATATGCTTGATGCTCTTCTTGCTACCGAGATCCTCAATCCGGACATCATAGAAGCCTGTTTTCTGACGTCGCTCTATTGGTCGTTGGGTGCTTCCTTGGTTGAGGAGAGCCGTATCAGATTTGATGACTTTGTCAAAGGTCTTGCCAGCTTACCTGCTCCAAACGATGAACATTATGCAACTGCAGGTAGGCAGTTTTGTCTTTCATCACAAAGTAAACGCCGTCGAAAAGGCGAGAAATGTAATTCTTATTCCAGAAGGTTTACAAGAAAAATTTTAAAACTTTGTATCATTTAGATTATTCGGACTACTATTTCCATCTTGGATATTATTCTCACAACGTTTCAGATGATGTAACCTCTGACCTTCTCAAGTGTGTCTCATCGAACTCGGGAATCTGTGCGTAATTTCGAACAGAACCCTTGCTCTCATTCTGTCAGCCATAGAAGTCTCAAGTTATTCATAATTGCATTCTTAGAATCGCCCGAACTGAGGATTGAACCTTCAATCTCCAGAAGACTCACTGAGAAATGATTATAACTTAGCACTTATATCCGTTGCGCCACAGGTCCTTGCAGAATTACTTACGACTTCTACTTGGTCATGGCTGACGATATGAGAACAAGCTAAACCCCCCCCCCCCTTCCCCGAATTAAATAAAGGGTTCCGTTCGAATTTCTGTACACATTCCCGAGTTCGGCGAGACGCACCTGAAGATGGTCAGAGGTTACATCGGCCTAAACGTTATGAGAATGACATCCAAGATGAGAACCGTAGTCCAAATATTCTAAATAATACAAATTATCAATCCTGATCTAAAACATTCTGCAATATAATGTACAACAGTGTTAAAACGGCAGTTATGGTTTCTGTAATAAAACGTAAATTTGTAAGTTATCAGATTTTACTGTTATATAGACTACTTACGTAAGTAAACAAAATATTACTACTAATAATAATTTACACTTTGTGGTTGATATTATCCACTTATAATATTAGGGGCACTTTCTGTGTGTGTGTCTGTCTGTCCGTCAGTCACAAGAAATGGAAAATATTGCATTACTCCTTCTAGTAGTTATCTCCCCCTCTCAAACATAATTGCACCGGTTTGTTAGTAGGCGTTGCTTTTCACCGTCAGGTGGCGCTGGAAGACGACCACAGAGTTATCTGCTCTTTCTTGATTAATAAACCGGTGCACAACGTCAGACAGCCTATCTTTTCAGTTCCGGCCACGGCAGACGGTAGTCATCAGAGATGCTGTTTGTCTCCTTGTCTGACGCACAAAATCACATGTGTTCAAATTCATAAACACGTTTTTCTCGGTAAGAGATTTTTCTTCACACACACATATTCCTACAGAGACAATTTCTTCTCCAGAACATTTTATTTTCACGTAAACAATTTCTTTACTGAACATATTTTCCCATGTGCATTTCAATCATATGAACTATTTCAACTCCACACACATTATACTTACATGCATACATATATACACACGGCATTCATCATTCCACATACACACTGTATATGTATTAATGTACTCTGTTTCATTGTCATTACACATGTTCAATAAACGCTTTATTTTAACAACCTATTGCCCGTGAATTATTATTTTGCCTTGCATGTGACATTGCTTGTATTATGAACATGTAACCGGGATTCCCCCTAGAATTCCAACATACTAAATAATAAATTTGCAAAAAAACAAAGCGGATGGCATGAGGGAAATCGAAACAGAAACCTTGAGATCTTCAGTCTGAGGTTCTACGAACTGAGCTATTTAGGTTTTCTTATAAATAAATCTTAAAACATTGCCTTAAGAAAATAATTATAGCTTTGACGTGGCGTCATAGATTTATGATTTACATCATGTTTCAAAACATGAATTCAAACATAAGCGATCATAAAGATAAATGTATGGTTAAACATTATCAATAGCAGTGGAAATACTTTTAATAGCCCTAAACAATTTATTTTGCTTTAACTACATATTGGCACTAAAAACTATTTAATATATAATATAATAATATATACTAGAATTTGGGTTCATATATATATATATATATATATATATATATATATATATATATATATATATATATATATATACTAGACAAACTGTTTAGGCTCGGAGAGTCTAGTCTGTATAATAATATGTCTGTACTTCTATTTGTACGTTATCAACTTCCACTTTCATTTTAAAAAATGAGATTGTTAGATCACCAAAGACGAAATGTAAAGAAGTAACTGAAAAATATCTGGTGTCATTGTGTGTCAAAAATGAATACTTTTACCCATTTTTAAATGAATTGTTTGAAAATGAAATATAATGTCTTAAATTGAATTGTGCCGTGATCAAACATTATCATTACTATCGGGACTTCAGGCCAGGATCAAAGTGCAGGATCTGTTCTGTGACAGGCAATAAATCTATCTCTCCTCAGAAAGGAGAGGCTAAAACATAAATTTGTATGAACCAGCATGATACGACTTTTGACCGGCTCGATTCTGTTGTTGGTATTGGTTTCCCCAGTTCTTTCTAGAATCAGGTGTTTACAGGAGGAACCACGGGAAGGTTGACAACATCCATAGTGGAAATAGTGCTATGGAACCGACAGGAATCAAACTTGGAACACCCAGGTTTTCAGTCCATGTCAGTATCCACTTCACCATGGGCACCTCCCTTCTGTAATACAAATAGGACGATATAGCTTATGGAATTTTATTCAGCTTAAAATAGTTTGATCTAGGTGGAAAATTTGACGCTCAACCAAATGCCAGCAGTCAATCAGATAGAGAAAGGTGAATAGATGATCATGGAAAGGAGAGATTGAAGATCGGTCCCTGGTGTGTGGGTAGAATGATTTAGGGTATAATCACCTTGACACACTGGTTCTCGTAGATCACCGAAGTTAGGCGATGGTGTGCCTGGTCAGTACCAAATGGTGAGCATTTAGGATTACCGGGTGCTGTATGTGAGAGGACAGCAACACCTGTCTGCAAAACGTAATGTCGTCAAAATTATCTACCCTGACCGGAATATATATACGACTGGACAGCTTGTGAATTTAACATTGCCGAGAAACTTCCTCCTTGAACGTGGAAGCCGACTCAATCCGTCCAGGGTGAATGCTGCAGCAGGCAAGCAGAATAAACCCTGTGTATCGCTTTATTGCAGGTCAATATTTTTTTAATTTTGAAATTGCTATGAAACGCAGAGAAGTGAAAGTTGGTACAATGGAAGAGCATAATAAAGTGCCTTATTTCCCTGATTTTTGTGGAATTTGAACAAATATTTTGAAAGTTATGCTAATTTTTCTATTTTCTGGTAATTTTAAGTGTGTATCACTTTATTGCAAGTGTCTAAAAATGTATATTTTCGGTAATAAAACAATATTCTAACTTCATATTTCTATTTATATGAAATAAAGAACATATCCAGTAACAATATTAACCAAAAACAAGAACGAATTTCACATTATTTTGTTTAAGGAAATATTTATTTATCAACATAACTCCCATGCTTCAAAATCACTTTGAATAGCCTCTTGTCAACTGATGATGTCAATCGGCGGATTTGAGATGATGTGATGCTATAGGAAACTTCCAAAATCTTCCTCCAAAGTTCATCCTTCGACGAAAATTGAACACCTCCTTCATAAACTTTCATCTTTATTATTGACCAGAGCTGCTCAATTGGATTTATATCTGGAGAACAAGGTGGCCATGTCATCAAATTTTCTCCACTAATGACTAATGACTTAAGGTAGGATGCCGTAGCCTTGGCTGAGTGGGATGGCGCATTGTCGTGCATAAAAATCAATTTGCGGTGACGCGCCAATGGAAGGTCATCAAGCCATGGTGACAAATGCTCATTTAAAAATAAAATATAAGACTGGCTTGTCAGTTTGACACCTTCTGGCACTCGAAATGGTCCAATTAGTTCATCGCAGATTATTCCAGCCCAAAACATGACACCTCCACCTCCCTGTTGACGACGGAATCGATGAGGGGTAGGGAATCCAAGAGGACTCCAAGCTTTGGCCCACCCATCTGGTCCATCAAGGGTTGCTCTGGCCTCATCGGTGAAAAGAACATTTTCAAAGCTGGTTTTCATGTATTTCTGAGCCCAAGCCAAACGTTTTTTCCTTATGAGTTTGGTTTAAAACCGGTCTTGCTATGGGCTTAATGCTTCTTGCAATTTCGTTTAAGACATTGCAGCGTGTCTTTCTGGACAAGGAAGATATTCCAGCCTTGTCAAATATAGCAGCACTGTTGCTGCCCGGCTGCTTGATAAGTTTACGGCGAATCTTTCTAACATCACGAGCAGAAACTGACTTTCTTGTGTTTTTGTCCTTCCTTGGTTTGATGTTTGGATTTTCAACGAATGAAGACAATGTTCTTCGATCTCTTCCAAGCTCCTTGGCTAGATCTACGAGAGATAAACCTTCTGCAAGGCCTGCAACAACACGTTCCTTTTCACTAGCTGTCAATCGACCCTTTCTAGGCATTTTGGAAGACCTGCAATAAAGTGATACACACTTTAAATTAACAGAAAATAGAAAAATTAGCATAATTTTCAAAATATTTGTTCAAATTCCACAAAAATCAGGGAAATAAGGCACCTTGTTATGCTCTTCCAGTGTACCAAATTTCACTTCTCTGCGTTTCATAGCAATTTCAAAATTTAAAAAATATTGACCTGCAATAAAGCGATACACAGGGTTTAGAGTAGGTAGGCAAGCATCTATCCGCTTTGCTTGATGGAGGAGTCATTTAAGTTGTGTGGGGAAGTCGTGCTGGTGGTGAGGTTCGTCTAAGGTCTGGGCTGTTAGTTTGAAACTGATCACACAGCCTCCAAAGTTCTCTTGAAACCAATCCAGAACAGGTTTGAGGTGAGAGAGTGTTGTAACAGAATACCTTTAACCCCTTTTTCCTATGTGGACTTTCCCATGGATGACTATATGTTCAGTAACACTCACTGCACTGAACACGGATCTTTACTTCGGACTTTAGTAATTCCTCACTAAGGTCCCTCTCTCCTTTATTGTACCCGCTATGGCAAAAAAAAAAACATTCCTTCTTTTATTATAATATCGCGTTGGCTGTTCCTTTTCTACCTGAATTATGACCTTGTTAATTGTACCCCCTTCTGAAGAATACAACAGTGTTGACGAGGATTCAAAGCTTACAACAGAGAGCTTGCTTCATCTTGCTAGAAGCAGAACTTTGCAATGAGCGATAGGTTTGCAGCTCATTCTTGTACACAATGTTTCAGACTCTGTTGAACTGACTTCTTTATGCTATTGACTAGCACAGCTGTACACTTCTTGGGGAATTCTGAATGGCTCGGACAGTTGTGAATTGCTGATTTCCTGAATTCTTCTCTGGAAGGAGCTTTCTTTCACATTTGAACTGATGCATCAAAGTATTCTGCATTTTTGTGAACGATCATCATCATCCTCCTCCTCCTCCTTTTTATTATTATTTGGTTTAATGTCTGTTTTTACATGCTGGCATGCGCTTTTAGAAATTGACCTCCAAACCAACCCATTTTTGGGCAGGTCCCCATCCATCCCTCTTTCCTACAAGTACATCCCGACCACCTCCTCCCACGTCTCCAATCCACTCCCTTAATGCGGCCACACCAGCGAAGTCTACCGCACCACACACACCTCCCCACACTGTCCAGATTTAATCTTCCAAATCCAAGCCTGTCTTTAAGACTTACACCACACATCTACCGTATCACTCCCATACCATTTCTCTCTATGCAACGCATGTCCTCAACCCTAACACTAGCCAGATTTCACTTCCATACATAACCACACTGTGTAAAAATGTCTGATAGACTCGTCTTGTAGTAATGTGTTCACGGGTGTTGCTTCTGCCATGTTCTGCAAAATAAGGATGACTGGTAAATTAAAGAAGAATATATGACAAAAAATGTGTGCAGGGCCCCTTTTTCTTTGAAGGGGAGGGCAGCCTCCTGGGTGGAGTCACCCTCTGTTTTCGAAATCAAAACCCATTTCATGAGATTCTATCTTTTAATATTTACTGAATTGCAGGAGAACTTCCAGCTACTGGTGGAACGCTGTTTGAATTTTACTTTGATCTTGACAAAAGTGCATGGATTCCATGGTCGAAGAAAGTTCCGAAATACATCCACAACCCAATGATGAAATTCAGTGAGATTCTTGTTCCCACTGTGGATACAGTTCGCTGTACTTGGCTGCTAGAATTAATGGTTAGCATTAAGCAACCTGTGTTGCTCATTGGAGAGACTGGAACTTCCAAGACAGCAACCGCATCCAACTTCCTGAGATCTCTTGATGCAGACAAACATGTAAGTGAATGACTACCATTACAGTGCGCTTACATATCTATGGTTAATTCGTTTTTGTTTTTTTTACTTGTCTTTTTGAAGGGATTATTTAAATTATTTGGAATACTGTTCCAATTGCAAGGAGCCATGGTGAAACGGATATAAATGCTAAGTTTAATAATAATATGACAAAGTGACAGTCTTCTGGTAGTTGACGGTTTAATCCTCAGTACGGTGATACTAAGACCTAGTATAGAATTTAACACAATATGGAATTCATTAATTGTAAAAAATAATAGATTGGAACACCATTGATATATATATATATGTATATATATATATAATTTATTTTCATTTATCACTCCTGTATTACCATCAAAACGGGTTAATGCTATTTAAATCAATAACACAACATTTTATTTACCTCCCCAGGAGGTTAGGCACAAGGCCAGTTTTATCTTACTCCCACAAAGTAAGATGTGACCCAAGGTCGGTCGGGAAAGTGGGACTTGAAAAGCCAGCGCTCGAGAAGGTGAGCATTCTGGCCATTCAAAATTGCCTGGGCAGCCCCGTCGGCATTCCACGGTAGGGGCGCCCCAGGCAGTAAGCAATGAACTTACTTCTCCCCAAAGAGGGAAAACAAAGCCTGGGAGAGTGGACCTCCTAGAACTGCACAGGACAGACCCATAGACCCGCGCAAATCAAGCCCCGAAGGGCAAGACAATACCAGTTTATAGGGTGTAGTATCCATCGGAACAAAGGCCGGTCAATAATACAACATAATAATTTGACATTCTTTATATATAGTACAGATGAACGATTAAGAGAGAATTGTTTGAATACCGAATTTGCATAACTATTTTTTAAACAGCTTATAATGAATTAATGTTTGGTGTTATTAATTTGGAATTGCGTTGTCTTATCTTTAGATTATATATGCAATAGTTTCGTCGATATTAACAGTAATTAATTAAAGTTATTTAATAAATAAATCAAATAAATGACTAAAATTATTCAAGTTAAACTATCCGTGTTCGCTACGAGTAAGGCATAAGCGAGAAGAGAAAAGGAAGGAAGAGGAGGGTATTTGTCTCGCTCGCTCTCTCGACCCCTCTCCCCTCTCTCTCGCCCTCTTTTTGCAGTTTTTTACGTTTTCCGTGAAAAATAGACTTTTTTAATTAACTAAGTTAAAGTCCTTATTTGTAAAGTTTAACAACAAACTTATTGATTAATGTTTACAAACCCCTTTTCACTATTGTCATTAACAAATGAAAACAAAGGTTTAGTAGCACTGATCTGTCCAAATTACGAACAAAAAAAATTCATATTTTGGTATAATTGTAGATTAACATCCTCCGCTAAATCAATCCACTTCCCACGAAAAAAGATTGTACTTTTTTAGGCACTTACGTGTGAACACTCTGAAAGAAGAAAAGAAAAGAAACATGATTGGGGGAAAATCTTCGGCAGTTAATTAAATTCTTTTTTGCTATAGGAGCTAAATCCGCTCCGTTCTTTTTTTTTGGGGGGGGGGTCTACTTTTTAGGCGATTATGTGTAATTTTGTGACCGTGTCACTCGGACTTAGGGTTAGTGGTAAAAAATTTTGCTTAATGCCCTAAAAAGTTAGAATGGACCGGAAATTGGGGAATATTTTACGCTAAATATATATGAAAATGATCCCCCACTCTAAATTCTAAAATAATTTTTCCTTCTTTCCGTTTTTCACGGTGTTCACACGTAATCGCCTAAAAAAGCATGATTTCATTTTTTGGGTAGGGTGGGGACGCGTTCGGGATTTAGAGGAGAGTGTTAATCTGCAATTTATCCATATTTTATTTTTTTAAATCTTATATTACTTTTCACTATACGCCCCTTTTTTATTTTTATTTTAAACAATTAAGTTTAGTTGTGTTTACCTTTCCTGTGAAAAGTAAATAAATAGCTTCTTTAGAATTATCTAAATAATTAAATACCTTATTTCAAAGGTATATATTAAATGTTTTGGTATTATTATAAATGAATACCCTCAGCTACCCCCCTCCCCATCCAAAAAAATGAGATTTTACTTTTTTAGGCGATTATGTGTGGATACACTGAAAATCCTGGCAGAAAGGGAAAACAACAAAATTATTTTAGAATTTAGAGCGGAGGATCAGTTTCACATATAAATTTAACATAAAATGATCCTCTATGTCCGGGTCATTCTAGGGTTTCATGGCAGTTAACCATTTTTTTTTTGGAGGGGGGGATCCACTTTTTCCGTGTTTATGTGTGCTTTTACGACCTTGCCAGTCGGACTTAGGGTTAGTGTTTAAAAATATATTAGTTAACTGTCCTAATAAGTTAGAATTACCCTAAAAAGTAGAATCTCACTTTTTAAAATGGATTGGGAGATAATTTACAAATTTATCAAAGTTTGTTGTTAAAATTATGGAAATCTCTGAGTAAGAACATTTTTTTAACTATACGCCCCCTCCCCTCCCAATTAATTACTGCCCGGAGAACAGGTAGGTTTTACTAGTATATATATATATATATATATATATATATAATATTTATAAATAAATATTAAATTATTTATACCTACAGACGCTAGCGTTTCAAGCTTATTGCTCTCATCAGTGCAGGGAAGTAACAATTTCAGACGGTCGAGAGGCGCGAACCCGGTACACAGAGTCAGCCATATCCACTCGGCCCACGGAAACTGTCACGTAATTTAGGGAAATTAAGATCTATATGTACCTAGAAGCGGGCACAGATAGAAGACTAGTCGAGAGTGTTCAACGAACGTATTCGGAACTTTGCATCAGAGCTTTTTGACAGTCTATTTTTAACTTCCCCGAGAGTGCTCAACTTTAATTTCTTAAAGGGGCTTAGTATAATATTTATAAATAAATATTAAATTATTTATACCTACAGACGCTAGCGTTTCAAGCTTATTGCTCTCATCAGTGCAGGGAAGTAACAATTTCAGACGGTCGAGAGGCACGAACCCGGTACACAGAGTCAGCCATATCCACTCGGCCCACGGAAACTGTCACGTAATTTATATATATATATATATATTATTTCATGTATATACATATGTAATATTATGAGGTGATATAATATAGTGTGCATAGATTTTCAGTATTTACTTGAACAGTGCTCAATACGTGAGTAGAGCTTCTTAGTCTGACGATGAAACGCAGACGTCTCTATGTAGCTTAATTGTCATAAATATATTTTCATACTATTACTATATATATATATATATATATATATATATATATATATATTGGATTGTATAGCCGATTTCATAGTCTGCAATGATATCCATTAGACCACACACCTTCCATCTATTTTTATACTAAAGCTGATTTAATCAACGTTTGTTTCACCAAGGCTGTTTTCCTATATATTTTAATCACACAAAATACATATAACATATTTCTCAGTTTGGGGATTGAGTTATGTTATAAAACACTTCTATTTTAATTGTTCTAATTGGTTGTAATTTGCAATTAACTCACCAAATGACCCTTCTCTTACTAAGTTTCTGTCTGTCACTCTCCTCATCTCTCATTGTATGTTGTTTGACCCCTTGCTCTTATTTTATACCCGTCTCTCTCTCTCTCTCTCTCTCTCTCTCTCTCTCTCTCTCTCTCTCTCTCTCTCTCTCTCTCTCTCGTTCTGTGTTTATTTACAGCTGGAGGTAATAAAGAAAGGAAAGAATAAAAAGGTTGGAACAATCCATTATAAACATCATCACCAGAGTAGTAATATTATTTTACTCATAGTTAGAGAGAGAGAGAGAGAGAGAGAGAGAGAGAGAAAGAGAGAGAGAGAGAGCAGAATTAAATAACTTTAAATTTTCTATTTTTATTTTTTTAAATATAACTGGCTTTAAAAATGTACTTTTTCTCTGATTCAAACAATCTAACTTGAGCACAATGGGTGACCCAACGGGTCTAGTGAAATACAAATTTCCACTGCTATGTTACATGTAGTTAATGGTGCACAAGAGAACAGAACTGACCTAATGGTGCTACTTTGCCGATTTGACATTGCGTGCTGACAGCCATCACGCCACGAGTACCCCCCCCCCTCTCTCCCCACCGTATTTGTATTGATGAACCATTCTCGGGAGACGGCATGTCAGATTCTTTCCATCAAAGCTTTTAAAATTTTGTGAATCACTGAAAGCCAGAAAGCCATTGTGCACAAATACTGAACTTTATCAAGTCTTTCAGACATTTTCTATATTTTCTCTCATGTCAAAGTGAATCATGTGTTTCATGTTATTCGTGCCAACATAGCACGCCAATATCTTTGATTGGGATCAAGAATGACAAGAAGTTTAGCGCAAACAAATCGATTTATAAAAAAAGCTATTTTATTGATCTTATTAAAATAAACTACTAGTCTGATAAAAATAGAATTTATATTAATTGTATGAAAATCAAGCTATTATATTCATCATATGCAAAAAAAAATGCGTATTAATTTTATGAAAACAAAACTATTGATTTTATGAAAACAAAGCTATTAATTTATGAAAATTAAAACTATTACTATTATAAGAAATAAAATTATTAATTGTATAGAAATAAAACTATTATATTAATTTTATGAAAATATTTATTTTAATCCTATGAAAATAAAATTATTAATTCTATGAAAGTAAAGTTCTTAGTTTGATGAAAATAGAACTTATATTAATTGTATAAAAATATTAGGATTATATTAACCATATGCAAATAAAATATGTTATTAATTTTATGGAAATAAAACCTAATTCTTTTAAAGTAAACTATTATATTAATCTTATGAAGACATAACTATTATCATAATTATATGAAAATAAAAATAATTTATTAATTTTACCAAAATGAAACAATTAATCCCATAAAAATAAAACTCTTATATTAATTTAATGAAAATAAAAATATTTTATATGAAAATAATAACTTTTATTAATTGTATGAAAATAAAACTATTATATTAATCATATTAAAATATTTAAAAGGGAAGTATCTCTTTGCCCTTTATCTCGCTTGATCAAAACAGCATTTTGGAAAGCAGAGATATGTCCCTTGCATTCAGACAGCCGACATTGGGAAAACAATATTTAATGGACGTTTGCTCAGCGTCAGACAATTAAATACGTTCTCATTACCAAGTAATTCTTTTTAGTTGTATAATAAATGATTATAATTTTTGATATACACAGAAGCGTTTTTACCCAATTTATTTCTTCATATTTCTTACCACTCACAAAACAACACTTTATTTCAATTTCTTTGCGATTTCTTATTTTGATTTTTATCCCAATCTGTTTTATTATATGTTTGGTATTATCTCAATGAATATTAGTTTGGGTACATTTTAATGTCTGAATTTTATTTTTACAATTCTATTTTCATACAATCTATTACTTATAGAAATTTGGCATCTGTCTGTCTGAAACCGAAACTATACTATTACTTCTATTAATGCTCAATTCAGTTTACTATACTATTTCGGACTAATTTATTATCTTTCAATGCTTAATTCAAGAGGGTGCATAGTGTAGTATCTGATCTGTGGTCTTGATACCATCCTCCCAGGCATTACCTCCTCCTTTAGGTAGGGTCAGTGTAATATATGTTCGTTCATCATGATACCATCCTCTCCGAAATTACCTCCTCCTTTGAGTGTGCGTGGGGGGAGGGATAGTGTATTATCTGTTCTGTGGTCATGAGACCATGCTCTCAGGCATTACCTCTTCCTTTGGGGAGGGTAGTATCTGTTCTGTTGTCATGAGACAATCATCCCAGGAATTGCCTCCTCCTTTGAGTGGGGGGGAGCTGTGCAATATATGTTCGTTCAGCATATATACTAGCAGAGACCAGAGGGAGCATATTTTTTGCTAGTTAATATAAAAATACTTCTTCTTTCACATAATTAATAAATCTGGCCCCTAATTAACAGTAGCCCCTTACGTCTGAGTAGCAACATGCCTTAGTTTTCTGTATTTTAATCGTTTTTTTAATTTTTTTATGGTATTTTAATGGGTTTTTTTCCCAAGGTTTAATGGTATTTTAATGATTTTTTTAAAACTCAATTTCTAATTATAATAAGCTGTGAAATTGATCAGCTATTGAGAAAAAATCACTCCTTATAGTCTTTGATGATGACATCTTTTCAGAAGGTGTTATTGAAAGATTTACAAGTAATAATTATTATCACTTTTTTTTTGTTTAGTTTTTTTGTACTAATAGGTCACCTTATCAAGGACCAAAGGCCACTTGAGGATAGGGCTTAATGAGTTTGTCAGGTTGACGGTGAGACAACACCTTAAAGATTGGAGAAGATAGTTGAAACTGGGCAGAATTTGTTAACATTGGAATTGAAAACGACTATGTTATAGTCAGTTGGGAAGCAGCCCTGTGGTATTGTGTTCAACAGATGGGTAATTCATGGAATTTTCGTTTAGTTTTAGGTACACAGAGGAAGAAATGAAAATTATTTACAGAGGTTGTAGCTAGACGAGTTCTTGCTGTGAATGTTTTACAGAGGGTAACCAGAGATTGGAGCTCATTTGAGCACCAACCATGATTAGATAGAGTAGAGACAGACTAGCAACGTCTCTTCTATGAGAAAAAGGCTGTAGGGAAGAGAAGAGAACACCATCACTAGATTTCAAAGTCGGTTTTGTACTCTGTCAAAGCAGGAATGGGTGCTCTAAGTAGCACCTCCCCAGATGTGGCAAAAGTACTCCATCTTAGGACGTATCTGGCTCTTATACAGGTATAGAGGATTGCGTCAGAAGTAAGATACTTTCTAGAGTGGTAGAATGATCGAACTATTTTTCCAGCAGCCTTAGCAACAGATTTGATGTAAGTCTTCCATTTCAAGTCTTGAGTGAAAGTCAGTCCTAGGAGCTAATCAAACGATATCTTTCATAAGTTATATTTTTCTTGAAAAAATAAAATTAAGATAGTGACTAAAAAAAGGGGCCACTCATCAAATCGTTAATAAAATGCACAATCCTTTATGCAATCCAACCATATTTAGTACAAATAAATTTCACTCTATGCCTGACTTGTCCACCAAGTTTAATGCTTGAATGTCCAACAGTCTTTGTCTTATTACCGGTCAATGATAAGCACACCTGAGTACAACGTGCAAAATTGTCAATAAGTTTGACACCCTCCTCTCTTGGCACTGCCCTGATTCAGGAATAGTCTGAGGATTGTACTTATAGACATTATCTTTGAGATAACTCTACAAATAAAAATCTGGGTGCGTTAAGGTCCGGTGAGTGTGAAGTCCATTCAGGATCACAACTCTTACCGATGAGACGATCACCAAAGTGTCCCCACAGTAATTCCAAAAATTCATTTGAAGTCTGATGAATTACTTTTGTCCTGCTGAAACCACTGTTCATACCCTACAACACCCCTTTCGTCTGCCATAAACTTCTTAACGAACATGAGTGGCATTCTTTTTCTTGGAGAGGTGTGGGGGGGGGGGTTCGCCCTATACAGTAAATCGCTGCAGCATTAAATACTCCCCACCCCCCAATAGTTGCATTATTTGGATTATTCAGACAACTGCTTTCATCTTGGATGTTATTCTCACAAAGTTTCAGCTAATGTAACCTCTGACCTTCTTCATGTGCTTCTATTCGAACTGTGGAATCCATACGGAATTTCGAACAGAACCCTTTATTTAATCTACAGGGGTAGCTTGCTCTCGGTCCATCAACCATAACCGGATAAAAGTCTTAAGTAATTCATAATTATATTCTTAGTATCGCCTCGTACTGAGAATTGAATCTTCAACCTTCAGAAGACTGTTACTTTGAACTGATTATAACATAGCACTTTTATCCGTTGTGTCACGGGTCCTTGCAAATTACGAATTTTTTAAGACTTCTACCCGGTCATGGCTGACAGAAAGAGAGCATGCTACCCTAAAGCTAAAGAAAGGGTTCTGTTCGAAATTGCGTACAGATTCCCAAATTCGACAAGACGTACCTCAAAAAGGTCAGTGGTTACATTGGCTGAAACATTGTGAGAATGACATCCAAGATGAGAACAGTAGTCAGAATATTCCAAATAATACAAATTACCAATCCTCACCTAACAAATTACGAAATATAATCCTCAAAAAGTTGATGTGCCCTAAAACCGACAAACCGAACCAAAATGAATTTTTACTCCAATTTTTATTTATTTGATTTAAAAATCTCAGAGATTTGACAAATACAGGGATGCGAGTTCTCTGCTTTAAAAAAAAAAGGGGGCAAATCGCTACAGCGTGACGTCCTTATTTTGTTTCCATTTAGCAACATTTTATCTTTCTTCCTTTCTCTTGCTTAATCTTTCTTTCTCTGTTTTTTTTCTCTCTTTCTCTTCTTTTCTCCATCACAATTTCGCTTGATTTACTTCGCCTCTCTTTTCCCTCTCTCTGAAAATGTTAATTTTGCCATACTTCAAACGATTCATGTATAGGATAGGTAGAATACTTTTGTTTCATCAATTAATGTCTTCCTGTTTCCTTTAAAACATCTGAGTCGATACTTTAAGTATAAAAAAAGGTTTTGTAAATTAACACCCTTCGCTAAATCCTCCCCCCCATCCCCCCCCCCCCCCAAAAAAAATGAGACTCTTCCTTTTTTAGGCGATTTTGAGTAAACACCTTGGTCCCCTGGGTTGGGAAATTGATGTGAGCCTCTCCCTCTTCAGGTTGAGAAATTCATCTCAATTTCAGATTTTTTTGCCATTGGCCACTCACATCCCTGCAAATATCATATAAGAAATTTACTATGCTGAAATCCTTCTCAAGTCTTTAATACGGGAAGATAGAAAAAATAATACAAAGTTTGGGGGGTTCTGCTATTTATGTACATAATACGTTAAAGGCTTCTAGATTGGATTGGTTTGATAAAACTGAATCTTTGACATTAAGAATAATCGATGCTAATAACAGAGTTTTCGTCGTAGTATGTATATACAGATCTCCGAATGTGTCCATAGAGGAAGATTATAGATTAAAAGAACAAATGAGTACGATACCATTTACATCAGTAGAATCTGAAGACATTATAATGGTCGGGGATTTCAATTTGCCAAATGTAAATTGGACAAAGGGTTTAGTTGTGTCTCCTATGAATTCAATTAGTCAACACTTTAGAATGCAGAACGAATATTTGGAGTTATTTACAACAAACAGTTTGCATTGGTATATAGAAGAAGATATTAGATATAAACTAGTGAGAAATAGATTAGAAAAAGGTACATTGGATCAGATTTTTTCAAATAATGAATGCATAATAGAAGATGTAAATTTGAAAGCACCGTTAGGGAAATCTGATCATGCATGTATTGAAATCGAATTTTAAATGAAGGCAGAGTTTTATTATATAAACAGAAAACAGAGGAACCGGTCTAAGATTACAGAAAATTTTGTGTCAGAGAAAGGAGAAAATATCGATTGGAATTATAGCTCGAAAACATCTGCTGTTAATGAAATGTGGGAGGAATTAAATGGAAAGATAAAATCTATAATAGAAAATATTCCAGAAGTTATTATAAAATTCTCCAAACAAAGGGATCCATTAGAAAAATTACCTTGGGGCAGTAATCGTCTATCTCGTAAAAGGAAAGAAAAAAGATACAGCTGGGAGGAAATTTGGAATTATACCAAGTATGGAATATTATCAAAATGCTGTAAGTAAACAAAATGAATATGAAACACTAGAAGTAAAAGAAAAGTTGAAACACGAAAATAAGATTGTTAGAAATATTAAATACAACTGTAAACCATTGTTCAAATATGTTAAAGCAAAAACTAAAAAAAGTGTGAGTACAGTAAGAGATGATGAGACAAGGGATTTAACAGACATGCCAGTAAAAACAGCTGGTGTACTAGCAAGTGTTTTTCGATCTGTTCATTATTTTGAAGAATTTGGTCCACTACAGGAGAGTTGTTATGGGGAGGGTACAACAAAAATTATGGATGAACTAAAAATAAGAATCTAAAGACATAACACTATTACTATCCAAGTTGGATGTTAGTAAAAGTATGGGACCTGATGAAATTAATCCTAAAATATTGAAATACTTATCATCAAATGAAGGCTTTATCAATGCAGTAACCAATTTGTTTAGAAAATGTATGGAATATGAAGAGATTCCATATATTTGGAAAACAGCTATAGTAATACCGCTACATAAAAAAGCTTCGATACATTTAAAAAGTAATTACAGACCAGTTTCTCTAACATGTATTTTGTGTAAGGTATTTGAAAAAATAATTAGAAACCACATATCAAATTTTATAAAGGATGATATAAATTGTAATCAACATGGCTTTATCCATGGTAAATCAACATTATCTAATATTTTGTAAAGTATTGACACTATAAATGAATATTTGATTGAGGAGGATAGTGCGGATATCATATATTTAGATTTTAGTAAGGCATTTGATACGGTATCTCATTATTGTTTACTAGTGAAAATGAAAAATGTTGGTATTACTGACAAAATGGTAAATATTGTGAGGGAGTTTTGAAAGATAGAACTATGAAGGTAAAGGCTGATAACAATTATTCTGAATCACAGTACATACCCTCCGGTGTTCCGCAGGGTTCAGTATTGGGTTGTTTTTGATATTCATTAATGACTTATCTAATAATATAAATTCAGAAATAGAACTGTTTGCTGATGATGTTAAACTAATTGTGAGACCTTTATCAAAGGAAATAACACAGATGGATCTAAATAAATTATCATATTGGGAGGACATTTGGAAATTGGGATTTAACCTAGACAAATGTAAAGTACTACATGTAGGATCCAGGAATGTTAGAGTTGAATATGTACTAAACAGCAGAGAAATCAAAGAAGTAGATGGAGAGTGCGATTTGGGAGTTGGGTTTGATAATACATTTAGGGCAAATAATCATATATTGACCATTGTATCGAGAGCAAATAGAATGATCGAGTGGATGGTTAGGAATATTATTTCGAGGGAGACAAATGTTGTATTAAGGACATATAAAGCTCTAATAAGACCTCATATAGAATACTGCACCCAGGCCTAGGCTCCAGCGACTAGACATAAAAATTGGAATGTAATATTAAAACTGGAAGGCGTACAAAGAAGGGTGACAAAACTAATAAGTAAAGTAAAGGAGTGCAGTTACAGGGAGAGATTGGACAAATTGAGATTGACTACTTTGCTGTAGAGAAGAATGAGAAGTGATATGATTGAGACTTTCAAGATAATTAATAGCATTTCTAACTATGGTGGGCATGTTTTAGTATTTCTCCTAGATCTGGCAGTTTTCAAAAACGAGATCTGTTAACCAGTTAACTTTTTTTGCTCACAGAGTAATATGTTTTTGGAATAAGTTGCCAGATCGGATTAAGAACACGAATAGCAGTTTAAGATGAGGTTGGATGAATTCGGAGAAAGTGGTAGGAGGGAGAAATTGAGGGAGCACTTTTGGGAGTTGTCAAATGAAATATTTAACAGAATTTGATCTGGATATCGATACTGTACTAAGAGTTTTTTTTTTTTTTTTTAACAGTTGAATTGAGAAGATAGTTAAAAGGGAGATGCCCAAGGAGGCATAACAAACAAACAAACAAACAAATAAATAAATAAAAAGTCTTGATTCATTTCTATTTTGGTAACTTTCAAGAGATTTGCCAAACAAGAATGAAGGAATTTCTCATACTGAACTCATATTCTCCAAACCTAGATTAATTTCTATAAAGATTAGTTTCTATGGATTTTTTTTGTTTTTCCTTCAAAATCATATAATAAATAATTTCAGAGTAAAATCCTGTTCAAAAATCGATTGTTTTTGGGGAAGCTAATCTTGTTTTGTAAAAACAATAATCTGCATTGAGAATATCTCACATTAAAATATTTTAATCATAATCTCCATAAAGCTAATCTCTCTCATAGAATTCTGTCTTCAAACAATAAAAAAAAATGACAAAAAATTCCCTCTTTTGACACAGTTTGGCTAAAATCAATAAGGAATTCTCAAAAAGGTACATTGGGGGGGGGGGGGGGTAAGGCATATCAACACTTTCTGGATTATTCAATGCCTTATTGAAAAACTTTGGTTGCTTCATTATTCGCTTTTACGCTATGTCAACATTTGTTAAGTCATATTTCAGAATTTTTTAGAGGAGGATTGATTATTTCTATTATTTGTATTATTCAGACTCCTCTTCGCATCTTGAATGTTATTTTCACAACATTTTGGCCGTGTAACCTCCGACCTTCTTATAGAAAACAATATATATATATATATATATATATATATATATCATTTTATTTAATACGCACATAAAGGAAATCCATGGACACGTGTTTCTGGCTCACAGCCGTCATCAGCATGGCTAACTTACACAGAGATCGAACCCACGATGTTGATGTCTATAGTCCAGCGTTCTACCACTGTCCCAAGACGCTCTGTGTAGAAATATGTGCGATTTTTATCTCCCAAATATACGATGTATTTCTATGTAATTATTTTTATAGGTGATTGCAGCGTTAGATGTTATTAGCTTACTTATTATTTCAATTGTTTCACTTCCTAAGTCATTAAGATGCAGAAAACTGCACTACTAGTCGCCCTCAACTTATAGGACGTATTTTTTTTTTGCGGGACAGTGGTAGAACGCTGGACTATAGACATCAACATCGAGGGTTCGATCTCTGTGTAAGTTAGCCATGCTGATGACGGCTGTGAGCCAGAAACACGTGTCCATGGATTACTTTTATGTGCGTATTAAATAAAATGATATATATTAACGTAAAAAATATGTCCTATAAGTTGAGGGCGACTAGTAGTGCAGTTTTCTGCATCTTAATCACTGAGGAAGTGAAACAATTGAAATAATAAGTAAGCTAATAACATCTAACGCTGCAATCACCTATAAAAATAATTACATAAAAATACACATATATATATATATATATATATATATATATATATATATATATATATATAGTAAATATGTTATATATTTTATTTCTTTATTAATTTTTAATTTATTTTATTTATTATATATATATATATATATATATATATATATATATATATATTAAATTCCCGAAACAGTTTTTCATGGTAAACAACTGATGATCCCTTAAAATAGTGTTAGAAACTAACTAATATAATAACTGTAAAAAATAAATTGACTTACATGAGTGATTTTCCACTGGAAGACTTGAGACTATAAGTTTTTTGTTTTTTTTGTTTTTTTTTATATATAATTTTTTTTCTTTCTTTTTATATAGTTTTAATGGTTGAGAAACTTCCGAGACTATATATATATATATATATATATATATATATATATATATATATATATATATATATATATATATATATAAAGGTTAGTGGGAGAGAATTCCAGCAGAGTGCTCAAGTACTTAGAAAATTGAAACAATAAGAGTATAATATTTATTTATATATGTATTACAGAAGATCAGAACAATAGCATTACTGTCGGTTTCAAATCCAAACAACTATAGGTCTCCTTTGTTTGGATTTGAAACCGATGGTACCAATGTTGTTCTGATCTTCTGTAATATATATATATATATATATATATATATATATATATATATATATATATATAATCGTACATATTTCGGCAAGGTGTTTGTGGTCTAGTAGTAAAACTTAATATCGTAGGTTCGATCTTTGCCCATGCCACGCTGATGACGGTTGATAGCCAGAAACACGTGTCCATGGATTCCTTTTATGTACGTAAAAATTAATTAATGAATATATATATAAAATAAAAATTTATGAGACGTCCTATTTAAAAAAGGAGCGACTTAATGCATTATTCTTTACCGCTTAGGAAATGGAAAAATACTAAGAAAACAGCTATGTGTCTATCGCCAGTAAAAACAATAACAAAAACTATGTATATATACGTTGTGCTGGTCATCTTATTGGTCTTACTGATGACAGAATGCCCAAGCAGGTGATTTATGGGGAACTAACTGTGAATACTCGCCTACAGCACAAACCTCATAAGCGATTCAAAGATTGTCTCAAAGACAATTTGAAGTGCTTTGGAATTGATGCTGGAGGATAGGAGGCGGTGGCTGTTGATACTTCAAGGCGGAGGAAACATGGAACACCTAAGATGCCAAGCTTGTAACTATGTAATGTGCAGATTTTTTGAATCACCAACAAGTGCTTATTTTGCAAAATCAAGCACGGACAAGAGGTGGCTTCATTTATGGCATTCCTTCAGATCATCACAACACCTGCCACCTCTGTGGTATGGTCTGTAAAAGTCTGGCAGGCCTGAAGAGCCATATTCACGCCTCTCACTGGGAACCTTTACACTAATATCACATCGATACGCCAAAAGTGGTCATATTCGAAATCGAATAGACAGCCACCATATATATATATATATATATATATATATATATATAGAGAGAGAGAGAGAGAGAGAGAGACGAATACTCGTCTCAGGACGAGTAAAATTAATTCCCTGAGCAGAACAGTTTTGCACCAGTTTTATGTCTCCTTACAAAGATTAAAATAAAAATATAATGATACTAAACCTTATGTCTAGAATCCTTATTCCAATTTTTATCCAAATCCATTACATGATTTTGATTCTAAAAAATGTCTAAATTTAAAGGCTTAAAGCTTAAAAAGAAATTGAAATTCAGGGACTCTTGCTGTCTTCCAAAATTTATAATGATCAGTTAATTAGTTTAGGAGTGTATCCTGTACATACAAATATATGAACATATACACATACCCCGAACTTTATATAAATATATAAAGTAGTAATACTACGCATCTAAAACAAGATTAGATATAAAGCTCCAAAATTTTATATTAGAATTGTCTGCACAATAGATAAAGTTGTTAAATATAATCGATTCTAAGTGATAGTCTTCTGAGGGTTGAAGGTTCAAGCCTCACTATAGGCGATGCTAACTAAGACAAAAATAAAAACTACTTATGCCTGACAGAATGAGAAGAATCTACCTCTGTTAATTTAATGAAGGGTTTAGTTCGCAATTCTGTATAGATTCCCGAGTTTGTCATAAACATTCCCATGTTCAATAAGACGTACGTGAAGAAGGTTGGAGATTACATCAGCCGAAACGTTCTGAGAATAACCTCCAAGATGAGAATCGTAGTCCGAATAATCCAATCAAAACCGCACACATGATTAGCATACACCTACTTTGTATATCAATTTGTTTTGTAAATAAATAGTCTGCAATATATAAATTTTATTGAACTCACAGATGTGATCTTCCCCCCACCCCTTAAAAAGAAATGCCACCCATGGAATCTTTAACTAAATTTACAATCCTTTGTGAAATGCAACCATATTTGACACAAATCAACTTCAGTCTATGCCAAGTTTCAATCATGAATGTCTAACAATCTTTGGTTTATCGCCATTCAGTGATAGACAGGGACACTTAGGTGATCGTCTTATCAGTAGGAGATGTAATCCTGAATGGACTTTACACTCACCGAACCATACCTCACCCCCCAAGATTTTTATCTGTGGCGTTATCTCAAAGAGAATGTCTATCAAATCAATTCCCAGACGATTCTTGAACTGAAGAAGGCCATTACAGCCCAAATCAGGGCAGTGCCAAGAAAGGAGTGTGTCAAAGTTATTAACAATTTTTCACATCGTATCCAGATGTGTTTATCATTGAATGGTAATAAAACTAAGACTGTTGGATATTCAGGACTGAAACCTGTTGGACAAGACTGAACTTTATTTGTACCAAATATGGGTTGATTGCAGAAAGGAGTGTAAATGTTATTATTGGTGGCATTTTTTGCAGGGGTGGTCACCCTGTATATAAAAGATGAGACATTCTTAAAAATGTATTTATTGTTTAAGTACTGAAGTTTACACATGTATGCTTATTTACTTATATTTGTATAAGGTAAGTTTATGCCCTTACTGTGTTTATATAAAAGTGCTCAATAATAAATAGAGCCGTGGTTTTCATTTTTGCATCCGTACTGAATAGTGGCCTGAAGAAGTTCATCTTGTTTCCAGCTAGAACTGAAATATGTCTTAAAATGTGTAGCCAAAAATCGTTGCATGAATAAAATATTTTATACAAAATAAATAAATAAATAAATAAATATATATATATATATATATATATATATATATATTGTGTTAAATAATATTTGGCTGTTATTCCGTTTCAGCTCCTGCTAAACATGAACTTCTCCAGCCGAACGACATCATTGGATGTTCAGAGAAATTTAGAAGCTAATGTTGAGAAACGAACCAAAGACACCTATGGTCCCCCACCTGGGAAACGGTTGCTGATCTTCATTGATGATATGAACATGCCCCAGGTGAGTGAGATCCTCAATTCTACTTATATGGATGTGTTATGTGAGTTTTAAAGACATGCTTAATTCTGATGAACTCAGAGGAAGATAAAATCTGGACAGTATAGAGAGATGTGTGCAGAAGAGTAGACTTCGACGGTATTGCCACATTGAAAGAATTGATAAGAGTTCTTGGGTTAGTTATTACACATCCATTGTGTCATTCTCATATCGTTTCCCTCCATGCAATGCATATCCTTAATCCTCACTAGCCAGTTTTAAATAAGGAAGACCAAACTTGCCAGAAGTAATCTTGTTCTTTTTATTCTATTTTTTAGTTCTAATGTGACATTAAGTATGAGGAACTAGCAATCAAGACGAATACTACTCTCACTGCTCCTCTGTTAGAATACATTCTCATCCAGAACATTTTGGCAATGAGACGCCATTATTGCTAAATAGTTATAGTAGTCATAGTAGTAGCACTAATAGTTGTCTTACAATAAGTATCAGTGTTTTGTCTGCAATGTCTGTTTGTTTTCACATATCCGTTTCAAGGATCTATGTAGGGGTATTTTTTGTTTGTTTTATCTTTGTATAAATGACTTTTTATAGTTATCTATAAACTAGAGAGTTCTTATTCAAGGGAGATAATCTCCAATGAGATATGTAAGTTATGGCATTACTTCTACCTTATTACAGACTTATGATATGACGATTATTTTTTTCAAGGTGGACACCTATGGAACGCAGCAGCCGATTGCCTTGCTGAAACTCTTGCTTGAAAAGGGTGGCATCTACGATCGTGGCAAAGATTTGAATTGGAAACGCTTGAAAGACATGGGTTACATCGCAGCAATGGGAAAAGCCGGAGGCGGACGCAATGATACTGATCCTCGTTTTGTCTCGCTCTTCTGCACATTCAATATGACATTTCCGTCAGATGAATCACTGCATGGTATCTACTATTCAATCCTCAAAGGACACATGGAGCAGTTTGACAAAGGCTTGCATGGCATTGTTGAAACCATCACTCAAATGACGCTGTCTTTGTACAGGTAAGACACAAATAGAAAACTTCCTACCTTTGAATCTCCTGGCTGAAGGGGAAGGTGGTGCAAGGATTGGTTTCAGCATAGAAACTTTCTAGAGGCCTCATTAATTTTATTTGTTGTGTCCTTACTTAAAATGTTGTAGGAAAATACTATATAAAGCCGCTTTTAACAGTAACAATATATTTTAAAAACAAAACAATAATAACAATGTTACTGTTGAATTTGTGTTAATCTGGCCCTGACTTAAATTCCATCAGACTTCCACTCTTTTTAAACTATGGTGTTTAATTTGAAAACATGTATTTTCTCCAGTTTTTTCCTATATCATTTTTACTACAAGGTATATAATTAAATATTTTTCATCGGGCACGTAAGGCAAATATTAGTCTGTGTTATAAAAAAATGAAAATTGTATTTCCGATCCATTTTAATATTTCATCCTGATCGATATTTTATTTTTGATTAGTCATAAATAAAAGAAGGCAGAGGAGGTTTTACCCTAACACTCAGAAATCTTCCCGCTATCACTCATAAAACAAAGTTAATAACAAAGAATTTTTCTATATTCATCTGTAGTAAATTGTATTTTAAACGTTTTCATTGACTAATTTAAAGTAGATTTTTTAAAAAGAACATTTTTAACAATGACCTATTTTAGTTATCTTCATGAAATTTAAATCATGGGTATAAAATTTTCTGGTGAAGACAATGGAAGTGGTCCCGAATCTCTCCGTTACCCTCTATATGCCAAATATCTATGTGCCCCCACCTCTAAGTGACTCATGGGGACAGAACCTTTTAAAGCTTCAAATACATATATCCGGTTTTAATGAAATTTAAACCATATGTATAAGACACTAATTCAGAGAGTTTTCCCACATTGCAGCTTTTTCTGGTTATATTAGGGAGAAAAACTGGAAATGGGGGGGGGGGGGCAGTAAAAACAAAGAAAGTAATATCATGTTATGAGCGTAGTGAAAAATTACTTCTCCAAACAGAACAGTTTTGCACCACTTTTATGCTTGCTTACAAAGATTAAGCTTAAGATATAATGCTACTAAACCTTGTCTAGAATCATTATTCCAATTTTGAGCAAAATCTATTACAGTATTTTGATTCTGGAAAATGGCTAATATTTAAGGCTTAAGAGGCCTTAAGAGGAAATGGAAATTCAGGGAATCTTGCTTAATTGGTGTCTAATGACTATGGATCAAATTTAATGCAAATCTGAAATATTTTAATTTTCAAATGGGAGGTTGTGTCCATAGTATGCCCCCTAAAATCCTTTTAAAATGCTCCAAAGAAACTGAAATTTGGGGAATATTAATTAATTGATGTCTTATACCTATGGTTACATTTTCACAAAACTCAGACATATTTGAATTTTCATGAATGTCTTTGCCCTCCCCCCTGCATAAAACTAAATATAACCCACATTACGCATTGTCTCGCCTAGCAGCTGTGTTGCAAAATTCATAATGATCGGTTAATTAGCTTAAGAGTGAATCCTTTACATACATATATATATACATATACCTAACTTTATATATAGAGATATATTATTGTGGAAAACTGATTTTCATCATTATGCAGACAAAAGATTATCAAGAACTGATTAGCTTTCTTTATTTTAATTGCAGTGTGATACAATGTAACCTGTGTCTATTGTGGGTCCACAAAAAGTGCAATGGCCTGAAGAGTAAGCTACTTCAAATCTAAGAGATGCATGGGACAGGTGCATTCTATTGACAGTCGTCCCGACAAAGAGAAAGTACTAGATGACAATACCCTCGAGGTAGTAGACTCTTTATGCTACCTAGGAGATATGCTGAGTGCAGGTGGTGGATGTGAACTCAGTACGGCCACAAGGGTGAAGACAGCATGAGCGAAATTTTGTGTCTAATAGCATCGCAAGCTATCCCTCTCTCCATCCAGGGTAAATTGTATAGCAGCTGTGTCAAGAGCATCATGTTATATTGCAGTGAATGCCCTCTATGGCCCTACTGCAATGCATTCACATATCCATGATTAGATGGATCTGCAATGTGAAATCTGACCAAACGCAACACATCAAGTCAGAGGATTTGCTGAAAGCACTACATTTGCCCAGCATAGAGGTTATTCTTATGACGAATTCGTTACATTGATATGATCATGTGAAGCATTACTCCTCCTGGATAAACCATTGCAAAAGCATGAATGCCTTAAATCGCAGGAAGGTTGGCTGGTCAAGGAAAACCTGGAAGCAAGTTATCAGATAAGACCGCACAGAGTGAAATCTGGAGACAGTTGACCCGCTGAAACATGAGAACTGGAAAGTATGGTTGTGTAATATCAGAAAACGTCTGACCTCTGAACAAGGGAAAGATGACGTTAAATGAATAGGAGGTTTTTTTTCAACTAATTATAATAAGCTGAGCGTTTGATTTTTGTGCAAATCAGCAAAGACTAAGCTGGACTGGACATGGTAAAATCAATCTGGAAGTGAAATCTTCCTACCAAGATGAAACTTGACTTCTTTGAAGCAATTGTTACATCAGTTCTGGTATATGGAAGTAGCATCTGCGTTTTTACCAAAAGATTAGAGAAGAAAATTGATGGTGTGTACACAAACATGTTGAGAGCTGTTCTTAACATCTCTTCAAGGCAGCACCCCACAAGGGGGCAGCTCTACTGACGCCTTCCTCGGATCTCAGCTCTGGTTAGAGAGAGAAGAACCAGATTTGCTGGTCACTGCTAGAGAGATACGGATGAAATCGTCAGTGATGTTCTTTTGCGGATGCCAAAACAGGGATGTGGTTGAGAGGAGATAGCACACAGAACTTACATGAAGCAACTAACAGAGGACTCACAATGCATCTATGAAAACCTACCTGGTGTGATTGAGGATAGAGCGAGATGATAATGACGAGATGATGATGATAATAATCTGTGAATTTGATCAGACATTGAAAAAACAATGATTTCTTATAATGTTTGATGATGCCATCGCTTGAGAAAGTGTTATTTGAAGATTTACAAGTAATAATTAGTTTCACTGTTCAGAAACAGTGTCTGTCATGGGTTATATTTTTCTCTAAAATTGAATAATTAAGGTATTAGCACCTCCCCCCCCCAAAAAAAATACGGTGACCCCCATAAAATGGTGCCCCCCCCCCCAAAAAAAAATGCCACCCATGGAATCGTTAATAAAATTTACAAACCTTTATAAAATCAAACCATATTTTGGTTCAAATACACTTCAGTCTACGCCTGACTTGTTCACCAAGATTCAGTCATGAATATCCAACAGTCTTTGTTTTATTGCTGCTCAATGATATACTCCAAATGTGCACCTCAGTATTGCAAGCACACTTGGATGCAACATGCAAAATTGTTAATAACTCTCCTCACGCACTCCTTTCTTATCACTGAATGAGTGGCTCTGTTATTCCTAGCGTTCAAGTTTATGATTGTTCCATGGGCCTTGAATTTGTGGACTCACCTGTACGTGAGTTTTTTTGCCTGGATATTGACAACATCAAAATTTTCTCTTGACGCGAGCTTACACAGTCACCATTGATTTCGTCTTTTCTTGAACTGTCCAAGACATTTTTGAAACGACTCTACTTTAAACTTTCTTGCAATTCTTCTTCTTCATGAACCTGAAACATTAAAACAATTGCTCAATTATTAAAGATTTTACGGACGTTTTCATGGGTGGCATTTGGGGATGAACGTTATTTTTTCTAAAATATATACCACTAGCAGGACCCGTGTCCCGGCGTTGCCCGGGGAAATATAACAGCCTGATTTTAATTTATAAGTTAAATAAATAGATTCAGAAAATAAATCATTTCACTGGAAGTAATTTAAGTAATTAAAATAGGATTGCTGTTTTACCTTCTGGTGCCAATATGTATAGACATTGTGGAGAGCCTACCCTTGAACATCCTACATAAAACTGCCCATGGCTAAAGCAAGGTGAAGTCAAGTTTAGACCAACCACTGCCAATGATTGTCCTTGGGACTTGTTAATTGTCATGGCAAAACACAATGTAACTGGGAACTGAAGCCTTTTAAATTCTATTGCAGAATCTGACGGAATAATGGGTATTCTGGGAAAGAATGTCAGTTTGCTCCTTGCCACACCAGTTAGTATTACAGCTTCTATCACATGAGGTTTCATGCGTTGGAATTTCATCAAGCAGTTGTTGATTGACGACATGTACCATGTCATTTTTAGTAGCTAGAATTGCTCTCTCCGTTAGCCATTCAGGATGCACATAGTTTTCGGCTATATTTGGATAAACTTTGCTACTAAGTTCTGTGAGTGATGAAACAATTGAGCCAATACCTGGAGTAATAACAATCGTGCCATTATTGGTTGTTGCAAGCTTGCCATCACCTATTTTTAGGAGTAGGGAGGCAAACTCACCAGCCATTGGGTCACTATTGAGATGTACACGCATGTTTGTAAATAACGTTACAGTCTTAATGTACTTCCACAAATATGACAATTTAATGCAAGAATTTAGCTCGTCAGCGGGACTTCCACGTGGAACAATAGGAAGCGTTTGTCGGAAGTCACCTGATACTAAAAGTGTTATGCCACCCATAACAACATCACGTTTCTTGAGATCACGCAATGTTATATCTAGAGCCTCGAACGCTTGTTTATGTGCCATTGTACATTCATCCCATACGATCAAGGAACAATTCTGTAAAACTTTAGCTGGATCTGATCCTCTTTCTATTTGACAAATTGGATCAGCATCTTTTGTTAAGGATAATGGCAACTTAAATGTGGAGTGAGCTGTCCTACCATCAGGAAGAATAGTGGTTGCAATGCCCGATGATGCCACTGGCACAGCTATTTTGCTTTCTGACCTAACTTTAGCAAGAATTAACTTGGTAGCAAATGTCTTTCCTGTACCTCCGGGTGCATCAAGGAATATCAGACCACCTTGCTGATCTTCTACCGTATTAACTATAGTACGAAAAATATGAATTTGCTCATTATTTAGTTGTGCGATACCATCTCGAAAAATTGATGCTTGCTCATGAGTTTGATAACTAATTTCACGCGTCCATGCAGTAATGACCGGATGTGTATTAGATCGATTAGGTGAGGTAAGACCCAATTTTGTCAGTGTTTTACCATTCATCCTATAAGTCATAGCTTCTATATGTACTAAAGCCATATTGAAGATGTCGTCTAAAAGTGTTATATCAACTTCAGGCTGTTGATTGTGTTTCCTAAGAAGGAAATCTTCAGTAAAAGCTTCTTTGTGTGCATCCCAAAGTCGTTTTGGATGAGACACTGCACATGATCGCAAACAAATGTCTAAAATTGTTTGCAGAATCAGATATAGATGTTTCCTGTAGTGTAGCATCCCAGTGGTTATCATCTTCAAGTAGTCCATGTGCACTACATGCATCCCTGAATGTAGTCATAACTTTACCATTGATCGTTTTTAGGTCATTAAAGCTCTGTGTACCTCTAACATTGTGTAGAAGTAGTCTCAAACAGAAGCAACTCTATCTGCCGCAGTACTTTCAGTAAAGTATATCCACTGTCCATTATCTAGATGAACTGATAGGTGAATAACTGGGGGATGATATACATGTATGTGAAAGTTAAGTATTCTCCAAATGGTTTCATTGGTTGATATGTAACGTCCCATTTCGTATCTCTTAACTTCATCATGAGCATTACTTTCAAGTGTGAAGGTATCTTGATGACTACCTTTATTTACATATTTACAAATGTATTTTATTGATTTCACGCTGTTGCAATATTCAACATTGATATGTGCATAAAAAATCTTACAAAGCAGTTTATTATGTGGTACAACGCATCGGTTGTCTACAGGAACTGTTATGTTGCCAGGTAGGGTAACTGTCGTCTTAAAACCTCCAGCTAAAGGAGATAGTCGTCGATATTGTGGGTAGCCATTTGTATCCGATTGAGTTTCACTCAAGAAGTGTCTGGGATATCTCTTACTGCAGTGTCCATCTTTGAGACAGAGTGAACATCTGTTTATATTTTCTCTGTGAAGCATGCTTTGCAATGCAAGAACAATATCTAATTTAGTGTTTGAGAAAGAGTTATATCTAATCGGCCCATACATTTGCTCGTCAGAAGGTGAATCGTAACATAAAACGGGCAGCACTTTTCACGGCCACCATCGTCCGCCACCAGGCATTTTGCTCATGTGACTCAATCGCAGTCATTAAAAAATATAGAATAGTCTTTATTATTATAAATAATCATATAATAGGCAATTCCCCCCCCCCTCCCAATACATGTTTTTTTTTTTATTTCGGTTTAGTTTTATTTGTTTTACTTTTCGAAATACTATAATTAACGTTGATGGATTTTCCGCACATTCCTGAGTCTTTTGTCGATTTAAATATATTGTACAATTCGGTGTTTTATGCCCTTCTCCCTCGAATACGATATTTTTCTTTTCGGTTTATTTATATTTTGTTACTTTTCAAAGCAGATCCACCACATCAACCTATCAATCCCGCCACACCCCACTGCTAGGCATTTGACTCATGTCACTCAATCGCAGTCAATTAAAAAAATAGCGAATAGTCTTCCTTATTGAAAATAATCATATAATCGTCATTTTATTTCCCCCCGACCATCCGAATACAATTTGTAATGCTCATTTTCCAATTGTCTTTTGAGCCAAAGAAAATGGAATTTCTATACAAAGATCTGTAGGCCTCTTTAATTAATCGCTGAGATTTCAATTCTCCCCCCCCCCCCAACATTGGATTAAAAGAAAATGTATCTATGGTGTTTGTGTATGGTTTGGTAATTTTCTGAAAGTATTTAACGTTGAGGGAACTTTTCACAAGGAAGCAATTGTTAGTGTAATTTATTTATTAATAATTTATAAAAATAATAATATTTATTTTTATTATATGAAATAAACTGTATCAAAATAGGGGAAAGTGATTGTGAAAATAAAAAGTTATCATTTAAATGAATAGCCATTAAAAGAATGGGAAAAATACGTGCGAAGGAAGAAGTATGGAATGTCGTTCGGCTAATCTATAACCTTTTTTTTTCCGAACGTATTACGTTGGGTCAAATTCTGTAGAAGTAAATTTTTTTTTTTTTTTTTTAGTAAGTAAAAACGTTATTGTTTTATCTTATTTTTTATAGTTGGAAGTTTTCATCTTTGTTATTATGTAATCGCTGTCCTTTAAGTTTAATGATGAGAAAAACGTAAAGGAAAAATGTATCTTTTCGGTTTGTTTATGTTTTGTTTATTTTATCAAAGTATTTAACGGTTAGGGAAGTTTTGCCAAAGAAGCAATTGTTATTGTATTTTAGTTAGTAATAATTTATAAAAAGAATATTTGTTTTTTTGTTATTGTACGAATTAAAAGTTTCTCAAAATAGTCAACAGTTATTTTTGGAAATGAACAGTTATCATTTAAATGAATAGACATTAAAAGAATGTGAAGAATCCGTGCGAAGCAAGAATGTGGGAATGTAATTCGGTTATTCTGTAACCGTGTTTTTTTTCTTAACGTAATCTGTTGTTTTTTTTTTTTTCGTAAACTATTACGGTGGGTCAAAATCGGTAGAAGTAAGTTTATTTGTTTTGTTTTTGTATGGAAAACGTAATTTTTTTATATAATTGTTTAGAGATGAAATGTAATATATTTGTTAGTATGTAGTATCTTGGCGGCTATTGAATTAAGTAGGAAGTCGATTTAATGAAGGAATTTTAGCCGTCATGTTTGAAGAATAAATGTTGCAGGTACTGTGTTCGTTAATGTCATTCGCTTAATTCCGGAATGAATGTAAATGTGGAAATCATAGTTAGAAATAGGAAAAACGTAATCTGATATTCGCGGAATATCATCGGATTGAACGGGAGCGGTTATTATTTGTTTGCGTATTGCTTTATATTATGTAGTAAATTAATACCAGGCAAATAATAAATAAGGACGGACTGTTTTGTGAAAAGTAAACTGTGTTTATTAGTACCCGGTGTCGATGAGTGTAGTCACAGTACACAATTGTTAGGGGGAAAAGTCTTTGCTACCACCTATATGGAGTTGGTTTTTCGGAGAGACGTTGATGGTGGGCCAAATATAATATTTAGTGTTAGGTTGGAAAAAATAATAACAACTTTACTAAAACACACTCGAGTGCATAAGTGTAGTATAGCGGTGAGTTTAGTAGCCTGTGATGTATGTGGTTATTTTCCTATTCAACGCGAAGGTACAGGGGAAAAAACGTCTTTACTTTATATATAAGATAAGATAAGATAAGATGTATCCTAAAATCAAAAAGTTACATTTTTTGTAAGCTTAACTTTACCTCCAGAGGAATATTATTCATGCCAGACAGTAGTATGAATCTGGAGTCCTATATATGACTTTAGAATTAAATGCATAAATTATAATTACTTAAAATAGTTAAGAAAGTATGACTTGTTTTATAAAAATGTTTTTTTTTTACCTTGGTGATACCATTGGAGCACAAGAGGGGCTCGTTGATGTGATAGCATGAATTAAAGGTGGATGGAGTGAGTTCGGAAACTTTTGCCATTAGTAACCAGCAGAACGTTACCCATGTCGACCAAGGAAAGAGTCTATCGGGTATGTGTGCGCAGTGTGATGATGTATGGAAGTGAAACCTGGCCAGCGATGGTTGAGGATATACGTTGCATGGAAAGAAATGATACGAGAATGATATGATGGATGTGTAATGTGAGTCTTAAAGACAAACTGAGTTCTGATGAACTTAGAGAAAGAATAAATCTGGACAGTATAGTGAGATGTGTGCAGAAGAGTAGACTTCGATGGTATGGGCACGCTGAAAGAATGGATGAGAGTTATTGGGTTAGTAGATGTAGAACAGTTGAAGTAGCAGGTTCAATTAACAGGGGAAAGCTAAGGAAGACATGGGTGGAAGTGATAAAAATGGACCTGAGGGATAAATAAAGACCTGGTCAGAGATAGGTTACTTTGGAAGTCAATTTCTTACAGCCGTCCAACACATGCCAGCATATAAGATAGATGTTAAACCGAATAAGATGATGATGATGATGATGATGATGACAGCTGATTGGCCAATCAATGCATGGAAGTCAGTTTCTTACAGCCATCCAATGCATGCCAGCATGTAAAACGGACGTTAAAGCAAATATGATGATGATGGCGATGATGATATATCAGGACGAAGGCAGAATCGAGAGATTCTGCATATTTCTCTGTCCAATCTGTCTGATGACAGAGAGAAAAAGACCGATTCTAATTTTTTTCCCATACGTAATCACTTGACCTTTAAACCTGTTGTTATTTTGCTTGTGTTCTCTTTGAATTTTATGTTCGTATCATATTTTTTTATTTTCTGTTTGCACCCACATCAGTCTGCTATGAGAGTTACCCTTGATGTATGCATTATATAACAAAAGGTCTTGAAATCTTTCTTTTTTTCCTTAAAAAAATTGCATTTTAAAATTCGGCTGCACCTTTGACATCGCGAAACGGGGTATTTAGAATAACCACTAATTCAAAATCCGTTCTGCTTCTGTTGCTAAATATATCTCAATTTGAATTATTTGGAAAACTATTCTCATCAAGGTTATTATTTTCACAAAGTTTCGGCCTATGCAACCTTCCAGCCTTCTTCCAATGCATCTTTTTGAACTTGGGAACCCATACTGAATTTCGAACTGAACCTTTTATTATTTCATTTTAAAAGGTCCGACTCCATCTCTCAGACTCCGACTCTATAGCACTATGTGAAATTATTTAAGAATTATTGACGATTTAATAACATAAAATAATTCACGCTTCTACCCGGTTATGGCTGATAGAACGAGAACAATCTACCCGCATTGATTAAATAAAGGGGTTCAGTTCAAAATTCTGTATGGGTTCCCGAGTTCGCCATGAAGATTCCCAAATTCAAAATGATGCACCTGAAAAAGGTCGGAGGTTACATCGACCAAAACGTGAAAATAACAACCGAGACAAGAATAGTAGTCTGAAGAATCCAAATTATCAATCATCATCTTAAACATTCCAAAACAATTTATCGTAATTTATTTGTCTAATATCAGTCAATGTTTATTCATTTCCAGTACAATAATTCAGGAACTTCCGCCAACTCCATCCAAATTCCACTACATTTTCAATCTCCGAGATCTCTCGAGGATTTACAATGGTCTCTGCCGTACAACGCCTGAACGCTTCAGTACGACAGAGCAATTTTTGCGAGTGTGGAGAAATGAATGCGTTCGAGTCATCGGAGATCGACTCATCAATGAACAAGATAAGACCTTAGTAAATGTACGTAAAACAGTTTTTTTTTTTATTTGAAAATTAAGCAATAAAGCCACTAGAAGCCATAAATACACTGCAAATATTTTTAATTTAATTTTTTAATTTTTGATTTTTTAAATTTTGGTTATTTTAAGACTAAAATAAATTTAATTTTTTTTTTTAATTAAATAAAAACAGTTGCATCGTATTTGTTCCTTCTAGCGGTTTTATTGCTTAATTTTCACATTTAAAATTCCAAAGATGCTTCAAGGACCTATTTCATTTTCATTAAATGTCTTTTTTAGTTTTTCTTCTTTTTTTTCTCTTCTTGTAAAATTTAATTTATTTTATTTAAATTTTTTTTACTAATGTGTCACCGCTTATCAAGGCCCAAAGGCCACTCGAGGTCTTAATGAGGTGGTCAGTTGGCGATGAACAAGACTTTTGAGAGAATTGGAAACGATAGCTTAAATGGTCAGAATTTGATTATGTAAGTGAGCAGCTTGAGAGAATTTGTTAAAATTGGACTTGAAAATGACCCTGTTGCAGTCAGCTGAGAAACAGATCCATGACACTGTATTCTTTTTGGAAAGAAACTTTGTTCATAGAAGGTCTTTTTAGTTCTAGATACACAGAAGAAGAAAGGAAAATTCTTTACAGTGGTTGTATCTAGAGTTTTTTCTGTGAATGTTTTATAAGGGGAAACCAGAGATTGAAGCTCAGTCGAGCACCTACCATGAAAATAATGATGAAGCAGAGAAAGACTAACAACGTTTCTACTGTGATAAAAAGGTTGTAGGGAAGATAAGAGGACATCTGCCACTAGATTTCAAAGTCGATTTTGTACTCTGTCATGGCAGGAAAGAGTGCTCTGGGTGGTACCTGCCACATATATGAAAAGAGTACTCCACCTAAGAACGTATCTGACTCTTATACAGGTAGAGGATTGCGTCAGGTGTGAGGTACTTTCTGGAGCAGTAGAATGATCCAACCATTTTTTCAGCAACCTAATTTCATAAAAATAAAGCCTTTTAGTAATGGTCTAGTTTGGAGGTGTGTAATAAAATTATGTATAGGCGATGAAAATGGTGTTATGTTGTTATTTTTAAAAAAATAATATTAAATGAGAATTCATTTTGAGTAAAAATCTACTTATTATTACCCGTTTTAAGACGTTTTAATACATTTTTCCTCTAAAATGTGCAATATTGACATCAAGCATATGAAACTGTGGATTGTGAAGCATGGAGTACTGAATCGAACTCTTGTAGTGAATTATAAAAATAATTTATTTAAGAAGTTTCTTGATTTCACAACTTGTGTTATCTCAATATTAGTACAAAAATTAATGTCTTTCATGTTTTCTTTTCATCGTAAAGTGAATTATAAAAATAAGTGCTGGTTTCGTTTCGTACTTCCATTCCATTTCTCGTTAGGTCCTACTTCCGGTCTCTTCACGTTCATTTTGTAGCATTTTCTCTGCTATTTTGTAGCATATTTAAACATTTCAAACATGTTTTTCTTCTGATTATATGGGTAATAATAAGTAGAATTTTACTCGAAATGGTTCCTCATTTAATATTATTTAAAAAAACAAAAACAATATAAAACCTTTTTCATTGCCTATACATATTTTTTTTATTACAAAACTCCAAACTATACCATTACCAGCTTTATTTAATAACAATTTTTAATCTGAAAATAAATTACAAGCGCACATCCTAACCACTGAAAACACTTACTTGTATTTATGGTGGCATTTATCCCGGTTGGGTTAAGCTGGCATCCACCCTGGTGTGCACCACATCTTGAACCATAGCAATCCACACTGGGCGGCCCTGGGCAAGGTCGCATGAGATGACTAGCTTATCATGATTTTATAGCTGAACGCCAACCAGTCATGGGACAAAGAGCTTTGTGTTTGCCATGAAAAAGTTTCTTTGGGAGTTGTTTAAGGGAAATGACCCAAATCGTACTCTGACTTTTGACTTTATGAAACTGTTTGATCAGCGAATAAAGCTTCTAGGAAAAATGCTCAAACATTTTCACGATTTTATTTTTAATACTGAATTTAACACGAGTGCTGCACAGCACACAGCTTGCAAAATAATGTTTGATTTTATTTTAAAAAGATAAATATTAAAATTGTTATCTAATCTAAAGTAAAGTGTATTAACTGTTTCTTAAATCTTTGTGGTTAATAGTTTATTCCTTATAAAGCCAGTCTTTTCTGCAGAATGTTAGTCAATATTGTTATCCCGCCTAATAAACCGGTATTGTCCGGGCCTTTGGGTCTGGATTTACGCCGGTCTATTGGGGGTTGCTGGTCCTGTGTAGTTCTAGGAGGTGCATCCTTCCAAGCTTTGCCTCCCCTCTTTGGGGAGGAGTAAGTTTATTGCTTACTGTCTGAGGCGCCCCTACCGGGGAATGCCCAGGCAATTTTTAAATGGCCAGAGTGCTCACCTCTCGAGCACTGGCTTATCTAATCCCACTTTCCCGACCTTGTGTCACATCTTACCTTGTGGGAGGTAGATAAATAAATTGTTAACAGCAAAATGTATTTAAGTTTAATTTCTTTTAATCCTTTGATCTGCCTCGGAAGATTTCTAAAATGGATGCCATCTTAAATAATGACCTAGATAGCCGCAACTAGTACAATTATTAAATGCTTAGCATTAAAAGAGATAGGATCAACTGAACTGAAGAGCACCTGACTGAAGATCTACAGGTTCCATCTTAGTTTCAATCGCATGCGTCCATCTGTTTTCAGCAAGTAATCAGAGCGAGCAGACTCACGTCCATAGGATTATTCATTCACTTGGAAATCATTGTTAACTTGTTCCTTTTTTCAAACATATTTCCTTTTTATAGATGTCAAGCGCAAAAGAAAATAAGAAAATTATAACATGATCGCATTGCATTAAAGTTCGATTTTCAAGTCTTAAAAAAATAAATTAGAACTTTATTTCTAATCTATCTTACTAATCTTAATTTAATAGGTTTCATCCAAAATATGTGCAAAAACCCAACGAAATAAGCGAGACATTCAAATAATAATATATTGAAAATAAAATGTCCGTTTGGAAAAGAAAAAATCCCCCCTCCCCCAAAAATATGACTGATTTAATTCATTACAAATTTTTACTATATTATTGTTCGTTTTGCAAAAAAAAATACACACATTTTAATTTATTTCAATAAATATTCTATTAATTAATTATTTTGAATTATTGATTTTGTGTTACGTTACTGAATTCATAATCTTTCATGTTTGATTTACTTTTCATGCTTGATTTATTTTAAGTTAAAAAAATTAAAAAGACATCATTTATCTTTTTCAGAAATGAGAGAAACTCTTATCAAATTATTCAGCTAAAACTAGTGATAATTAAATGTTCATATAAAGGATAAAACTGCCTAAGAATAGGGATTTGTCTTCTTCTTGTGTTTATAAACCAAGAGATATTTCCATGCAGCATTTCATTCGATGTAGACCAGGTTGTCATAACAATCACCTCAAACATTAAAAATAATCTGGAAAGAATGAACTTATTTAAAGAATGAATATTAAATCAGACAAATTTATTTTCAAAAAAAAATTTCATGTTTTAAAAATTAAAAAATTTATGACAACACCATTTTATTATTAAGTATTAATTTAATGTTTGCTGTCTAGCCTAAGCAAATTACACAAAATAATACATTTGTACTAAGATTTTTAATGAAGTAATGGGTTAATTATATTCTGATACTGACAATTTCATTAACATTGGTTGATTTCCTAAATTTTTATGAATTTTTAAGTAAAGAGAGGGGTCAAAATGCCCATAGTCTGACTGTTCGACAGATCTCGTTTGTTACTTTAGAGCATGACGTGAATTTCCAGTGCACTGGCCTGTTTATATTATGATGGTCGTGGTTGAGCTAGCTTCTTCTTTGTTGTGCACCACATCTCAAACCATAACACTCACGTGCTATGCCATGAGCAAAGTAACATCCGAAGACCAACCATTTATGAGCCAGAGAGCATTGTGTTTGTTATAAAAAAAGTTTCTTCTGTATTTGTTTAAGGGAAATGAGTCAAGTCCTACCGCGTCTTTTAGATTTTATGAAACTGTTTGATCAACGAATAAAGCTTCTAGACAAAATGCTGAAACAGTTTCACGATTTTATTTTTAATACTGAATTTAACACAAGTGCTGCACCGCACATAATGTTTGATTTTGTTTTAACATTTAAAGATAAGTATTAAAATTGTCAGCTAATATAAAGTAAAGCACATCTGTTTCTCAAATCTTTGTGGTTTGTAGAGAGTGAGAAGATGTCAGATCGCCATTTTGTAATAGGGGTTGCTGCATAGATATCCATCCTACTGACCTTGTTGGATATGAATAAAATGGGTTAAAAGGACAAACTTCTTCTACAATTTAAATTAATTTTATTCAAACAGTTTCATTAACACAAAACATAGTCTGAAAAGAGTTATGAAAACAGTAATACAAAAATAGGTTGAGTCAGTCGACATATATGTACTATAGAAATGGGATTGAGTCCTTGAGTTTCATCTCATCTAGCCAATTCGTGGCTGGAGATGAGAAAATAAATATAACATCTGTTCACATCGATATCTCAACTTGGACTATTTATAAATCGTGGGGAACAAAGGTGTGGGCAGAAGCGGAAGTTCGCCTCCTACGTAAACAGTGCTCTTATTGCACACCGTATATATCACTCAGCGAATGAGAACATGCAAGTGTGTTCTTACCAAACCACATATCAATCACTCTGCGAGTGAGAACATGCAAATACAAAAGAAAATAGATCGTAATTATGTAACTGCTACAGGTTAATAGTTTTCTTCCTACAAAACCAATTTTTGATTCTGATTTGGCAGTCTTTTTTGCAGAACGTTGGCTCATGTTATTAACAAAAAAAAATCTGCCCCGGAAGATTTTTTAAATGGATGCCATATTAAATAAACATAAAGACTCCTATGTTCCAAAAGAAGTCCCATCAGCAGAAATCGTGTAAAAATAACAACCAATATAAGGATAGTAGTCCGAATAATCCAAATAATACACACAAGATTTTGTCTGATAGTTTTTTTTTAATACGGAGATTGTTTTGTGTTTCAGAAAAAAATTCATGAGTTGATTGATTCGAAATACTCGAAACATTTGGACTTTGTAATGCGTGACCCCCTTTTATTTGGAGATTATGCTACAGTTATGGAAGGCGTCGGATTCTATGAAGATATCCAGGATTTTGAAGCCAGCAAAGCATTATTTCAAGAGGTAAGTATTTATATTGTTTGTGTCCCCTTTGTTTTTCTTAATTGCGGAAGATTGAATGTTGTTCGATCTCTTAATACCATCGTCACCTTTTGCATTGGTTCATTCATGTCGCTGATCTTATGGTGATTGCTCCTCATTTAAACAGTGGGGTATGCGAGGGGACCTGATTCTAGCGTACAACCTCATCAATAGAGATTAAAATCTACCTTTTGAGGTTTTCACCCCAGTGCAAAGTCATGGTTTCCACAAGGCCTAGCAAAAGATGTACCATACGCGCTTTTGTCTCACTAGAAGAAAGGCAGCATTCTCTGTCCATGCTTCTGCTCTGTGAAACAGCCTATCAGAGGAGGTAGTGACAATGCATACCATATCCAGGTTTAAAGTCACTTTGGACAAACATTCAGACTGTATATAGATATACACATCTTCTTACTGTCTTTATACATGGTTTGTTGCACTTTGCTATTTTTTTACCAATATTAGTGATTTGTATGTTTGTTATGCCTTGGTATGGAGAAGAGGGAGTGGAAGGAAGAAGAGGATAAAAGATGAACGAACTCCAGTTTATTCTAGAAAAATGCTAAAATTTTCAGTAAAAAAATGAGAGCTCATATTTAAAAACAAAAAATATTTCTCTTCGTCTGAATTTTTAAAACTGTAACGTCATCTCATCAACAATGTTTTAAAAATTCTATTGAAGACTTTTTTTATGTCTTTTATTAATTTATGCCTGACATTTATTTTAAGGAAGAGAGATTAACAGTAAAAAAATGTTTATTCATTTATAACGAATAAGTAATTTAAAATGAACAAAATTATATTCAAGTATAAATTATGAAATTACCATGATTTTGGAAAATTCTAGTTATTTTTATTGTCAATTTGCTTGAACTAATAAGCTTTTTCTTCTTTTTTTTGTAAATTAAGTGGTGATCTAAACGGGTTTCAAAAACTCTGTAAATTACACAATTTCAAAAACTGTAAATTACACAATTTCAAAAACTGTGTAATTATCACACACTTTCAAACACTGTAATTTATACAATTTCAAAAACTGTGTAATTTATACAATTTTAAAAACTGTAAATTTCAAAAACTGTAATTCACGCAATTTCAAAAACTATGTAATTTACACAGGTCCAGATAGTAAGCTATTGTTGTGTTGATATTGGTAGTTACAGCTACATCCTGTTGAAACATCAATTCTTGTTGGATCACCAAAGTTAAGCAACGTTGAGCCTAGTAATTACTTGGATGGGTGACCATTTGAGAATACCAGATGCCATAAATTTGGAAATGGAATTGGCTGTAAAATCACTTTCTCTCATAATCTTGGGCAAGTTTTAATGCACGTTCCCCTTCCTTCTCTGTCATGCTTGTATGCATTGCTGGTGTAAAGCTAACGGATATTTTATATCCAAGCTTTTACGTTTTTAGCGACCGCGTGTTTGGGTATATCTTTCCCGAACATAAGGCCGCCATTTTGTGTGTTGCATTATTGTGGATAACACACGCGTGTGTTGGAAGAAAGAGGAAAGTGCAACAATGAATAAACAGTTAGATTTACATACATACACATTTATTTTCATATCAACAGTTTATCGAAGGCAGGCGTAAAAGGGAGATACAAAGTATGTAAGATGGTGGTACTTAATTCGATGATAAACGTTACAACTTTATTTGCCCATATTTATGAAGTAAATCAAATTATACAAATAAAACCAAAATAAACAAATTGATATATCATTCTTATTTCTAAATATCAAAAATTTATTCAATATGACCCTCATCGGCATCAATAACCTGCTGCAAATGCTTAGGGAAAGCCCTATAAGAGTCACAAATGATTGCTTGAGGGAAAGGGGCCCATTTCTACCTCAATTCTGTCTTCAATGCATTCAAATTTGTGTGATGGGAATCTGAAGTCTTGCTCTCCAGGATGGATCAAATAATGAAATCCAGAGGATTAAGGTCTGGAGATGATGGAGGCCATTCTCTCTTAGAAATAAATTCTGAAACATTCTTGGCTAACCATTCTGGAGTCTTTTTTGCTCTGTGTGAGAGAGGTGAGTCTTGTTGGAATGACCAACAACGTTTTCTGAAGTGATTTTTTGCTCAGGGATACAATGATGACTCAAGAATGTTTGTACAATAATTCTCCTGGTTCAGCTTCACACCTTCATCGACAAAAATCAAAGGACTCCTTCCAGTTTTGTTTATGGTGGCCCAGACAATCACTGATGCTGCACCTTGCCTCTGAGTAACAACCCGCGATTCAACATCACATGGACAAGACCAAATCTAATCATTTTAAATGTTAACATGCTGCTGGACATCAAATTTCTTTTCATTATTGAAAAGCAGGTTAGGCAGTGTGCCAGCTCTAATATGTGATAGGAGGATTTTAGCTCTTTGCTTCTGTTTATCGACAGAACTTGCAGGTAGCGATTATTTCTTTTGGTGTTTGTAAGATGTTTGGAGATCAGTGTGGAGAATAGTGGACATCGTCCCAATGGATACTTTCACCTCTTTTGCTAGATTTCCGAGGAATCTCCTTGGATTTCGTCTAAGCTTGCCCCTGGTGGATTTGATCACTTTTGATGTCCGAGCACTACTAGGACCACCTTTCCCTGGTTTATTAGTAAACTCTCCAGTCTCTTTGAACCGTTTTAGCATTCTCCAAATCAACGTTTTGTTGACATTTAGTGATTTAACAATATCTCTTGATGATTTTCCCGACTTGTACAACTTTACAATCGCAATTCTCTTATTGAAAACCTGTGCCATTTTGACAGAAAGTGATATTAAACCTTTAGTATACAGACCTTAAAAACATTTAAAAAATCATTAAATTTGAATGAAAATGGATAATAATAAAACTTGTAACAGTAAATATTGAACACCCTGTATCTATAAAACTCAATGTATGTGTGTGAGTGATGTTTGTGTGTTCCATATAGAAAGATAAGTTAGAGAATCTACATAAAATCTAATGATGTATTATGTAATATTTTCCGGGAAAACAATGGAAGTGTTCCCAAATCTCTAAGTGCACCCCCTCATGGGGCTATGAGGGCATAACACCCTTAAAACTTCAGATATATCCTATTTTTATGAAATTTAAATCATATATATAACATTTTCTGGGGAAGACAATAGAAGTGGTCCCGGATCTCTAAGTGACCTTCTCACTTAAGTAAGCTATGGAGGCCGAACCTCTGTTAAAACTTCAAATATATCCTATTTTGATGAAATGTATAAGACAATGGAAGAATTTTCGAATTTCTCTGTTACTCTCTATGTGCCCCTCCCTCTAAGTGATCCATGGGGACAGAACCTCCTTAAAACTTCAAATACGTATATCCGATTTTTACTATTTAAACAATATGTATAAGACACTAATTCAGAGAGTTTTCCAACATTTCAGCTTCTTCTAACTATATTACGAACGAAACGGATGGATGGGGGCAGTAAAAACAAAAACAAAAAGTAATATGGTGTCATAAACATAGTGAAAAAGTACATAGTAGTGATCTGCATTCAATCCCGAGCAACGTCGGGTCATCCTGCTAGTATGAGACCCTTTGAAAGCCTAGTCAGAAAAAGAGAGTGGCTCGTTCTGAATTTCCACGCATACATTGAACGAGTTTTCTTAACTTTTAGACAGGAAAGTGCATTTCCCTAAAGTTGAACAGAATATAGTTCAAGGGAGATCACTCGTATATCAATGCAAGGGATATCACTCAGATAATTCTAGGGCAATACTGGAATGATCATTTTTAGATGCTCTCCCGTTATAGCCCTAATGATTCAGACCATTAATTCAAAACAGGTCCCCTTGATAACCCTCTGAAGCTTAAGGAAGACAAAAAAGATCACATGGAGTAAGATCAGTTAAATATGGCGATGATTTCAATACATCAATGTTCTTATTGTTGCATAATGAAAGCCGTTAGTTGAATAGAGGAATGATTGACGGATGGAAAGTTAGAATTTTACCTTTAGTTAACAGAAGTTGACGAAATCACATGACCTTCGTGGGGAGAGAATTTGGGATCTTCTTGGCAACACTTCAAGCAGAGTAGACGCATTAAAGGCGCCATTCCTTATGAGGGAGGGGGCAAACGTGCACAATATGGTTAGGTGTAATAAGACAAGCTATCTATCTGTCTGTCTCTCTCTCTTTTGCTCCCTCTCTCTTTCTTTCTCTCTCTCTCTCTCTGATGTGACAGTCCAAATGTTAAAGGTTTTGTATCACCCCCACTCTGAGTTTGTGAATGGTCCAAGTTTAAAACTTCTTATAAACTAACATCAGCGTCCGAGTGTTTTGGGCTATAGACGATCAATAACCATGGTTCACGACAGCAACATGTATATAATGGTTTATACATGCCACGGACAACCAAAACTGTTACATCATCAGCCAGAGACTGGTGGATACTTAAGGCGTCATGAGCAGGTGCACTGTCCTGGTGAAGATGAGGTTTAAAAGAATCATGTAAAAAAAATGTAATGTATGCAGATAGCTAAGATTGCAGTGATATACTCCCAAGATATCATGTTAGATGATAACACAATCCACTATTCCCTCTTTCGCTTATAACTCACACAGCAAAACCAGTCCCGTAACTTTTTAGACACCCCTCGTACATGAAACCGAGATATTCTTCCTTCGCTTGAATTTTCTTTTATTATCTCTAATTCCAGATTATTGAAGAATATAATGAGAGGAATATTCCAATGCGACTCGTGTTATTCAATGATGCTCTTGACCACTTAACACGTATCCACCGTGTGCTTCGTATGGACCAAGGTCACGCCCTATTGGTTGGCGTGGGGGGCAGTGGAAAACAGAGTCTTTGCAAATTAGCCAGCTTTGCGGCCTGTTGCAGTCTGTTTGAAATCACACTGACTAGGAACTACACGGAAAATAACCTGCGAGAGGACCTAAAAATACTCTATAACAAACTTGGAATGGAAAATCAGAAAATGGTTTTTCTTTTCACAGACCAGGATGTGGTTGAAGAAGGTAGTGTTTTTTTCTACTTGTTTGCTTTCGTTATTACTTCTCATTGTTACTGGATTCGTAACAACACCAACAACAAAGAAAAGGTGTATATAGGAGACACAGAAAAAGCCAGGTACACCTACCACATGACCAGCACAAGTCTGTCTAAGTATGTATGGGAACAAAAAGATAGAAGCATACATGCTAATATAAAATGAGAAATCATAAAAGAAGCACCAGCTTACAGCATAAATAGTAGGAATGCCCGATGGTGTCTAGAGGACAAAAATATCAGAGAATAAGCTTTAAACAAAGGAATAAACTAAAAACATGAATTTATTGCAACATGCAAGCATTTAAGCAAACATCTCGTATGCCAAATGTATCCAGGCTAAATTACAAATAAAGATAATAGTAATTGTATAAAATATATAAAATTAAATAAAAAATATAATAAGAATGATAAATAATCAATACTTGTCCAGATTAGGGCCCAAGCTAAAATCAACTTGGCGTCGGTAGTTTCCGGATGTTTATGCAGATGGCCGGAAAAAGCCGAATGAAAAGTTGATTTCCTGCATAAAAAAAAATCCAAAACGAGGCTGGATGGACAACTGGAAAAAATGTTGGTTATTTTTACACGCAAAATTTTCTTTTTGAAGAAAAATATCACTGAACAAGTGTTGAAACGGTGTTAGGGTTAGGGTTATAAAAAAAAGTTTTCTGCATTAAAAAGTTTGTTTTTTCACTGAACAAGTGTTAAAACGAGGTTAGGGTTCATTAAAATTCATCATCGCTTTTATCAATTTTTATTTCTAATTAGTGAATTTCGCGATTCAATCAATTAAAATGTTAACTCGTCGTATACTTATTTTCTCACATTCTGATTGGATAGGCACTCCAGCATTTTCTGGCCGTCGACATAAAAATCCGGAAACTACCGACGCCAAGTCGATTTTAGCTTGGGTCTTAATCTGGACAAGTACAAAATAATCAAAGAAAAGAATAATAGTTATAATAATAATTATTAAACAAAATAGAATAATAATAGATATATAAACAAAAATAGACATAATAAACACAAGATAGAGACAGTTGCATAAAAATATAAAATAGGTGAGTCACTCCCTTCAACTATGAAATAAGATAAATAATAACAATAAATAGATATATAAGGATGCAAATATAAATAAAAATATACAAAATAATCACAAAATGATAATAACAAAGTAGAGATCTGTTTAACTAAGAATTTTAAAAATTTAAAAATTAAAGTTACCTCGCTTTGATCACAAAAGTAGAAAGTCACAAATCAAGGGGAGGGAACTATGATAATAATATGAAATTTAACAATCCATAGAAATTAAAAATAACAACAAATAAATAGATAAATAATATACAATGGCATTGATTGCAACATAATTATAAAAAAAAATAATAATAAAATAAATTTATAAATATTTTTTTAGAAGATATAGGATAATATTAACTGAAATAAACCAATCGACAGAAAATCCAACTGCGGGATAACAACCGGAAGTAAGCATAGAGGGGGGGGGGCAAACACGAATTTGATCCCAAATGAAAAATGAATTTGTTGCTAACTTATGTGAAACTAACCACAACAAAAGTTTACGAGTTTAAGTTTTGTTTTTGTTATTTGTTAGATCCTCATTGCGTTTATCTTTTTCTGGAAGATATTTTGAATATTTTATGTTTTAGATTTTACATTTTTAGCAATAACATGTTTGAGTATCTTTCCTGCCGGAGTCAGAGAATAAAGAATATGCATGAAGAATAGCATAAGTAAATTACTTACATTTCCATTGAGCTACTCTGGGAATCTGGGCTTGGCCTTTTGGCTAAGATCAAAGTGTAGTATCTGTTCCGATGGATACTGCACCCCATAGACTGGTATTGTCTGTGCCTTCCGGGCTTGATTTACGCCGGTCTATGGGTCTGTCCTGTGCAGTTCTAGGAGGTCCACCCTCCCAGGCTTCGCCTCCTCTCTTTGGGGAGGAGTAAGTTTATTGCTTACTGTCTGAGGCGCCCCTACCGGCGAATGCCGACGGGGCTGCCCAGGCAATTTTTAAACCCCACTTTCCCGACCCGACCTTGGGTCACATCTTACTTGTGGGAGTAAGATAAAAACTGGCCTTGTGCCTAACTCCCGGAGAGGAGTAAATCAATACTCTGGGAATCTGGGCAACTATAACCAGAAATCATTTGACGGACATAATGCTGCGGTTTGCAAAAGCCATGCAGAGATAACCAGCCAATTGGAGCATGTCCGATGACTTTTAAGGCTCAGCCAGGAAGAGGAAGATATCCGATTTATAAATTTGCATGTGGGTGGAATATATATATATTTTTTATTTCCGCAAATAGAAGAGTATGTTCTCTCGTTGCTCAGTATAATTCAGGAGAGATAACTTGGATATGGTCCAAGGAAGATCACTGAATAATTTTGAGGCAATAAATGTAAACTAAGGGAATCATATTTGACACTCGATTGCACTAATGACAGTCAGGAGTCAAGGCTACTATAAAGAAGGTAGGCTCCCTCTTCAGGGCTAGAAAATTTCTCACACCTGACAGTATCCTATATCTCTACAAAGCGCCACTATTCGCCTATGCATGGAATACTGTTGTCACATCTGGACTGATGCACCAACCACTAGACTCTCTCTCTCTCTCTCTCTCTCTCTCTCTCTCTCTCTCTCTCTCTCTCTCTTGAATAGGGAGCAAAAAAAATTTTTTAACCTAAATAAATCCTGCACTGTCTGCTAAGCTCCAGCCTTTGCCCCATCGCTACAGTATTGCATCCCTGTGCTTGTTTTACACGTACTTCCACGGAATGTGCTCCGATGAACTTACTGAACTTCTATCCCTCTCAAGGAAAATACCCCCAACTTACGACCAGCTGCTAAATCCCATCCCTTCACTGTAGAGATCCCTAGATGTCGGAAATTTTTTTATTCTGATTGCTTCTTTCTTTGAACTGCTTGCCTTTTGGAATTTCCTTCATGCTCACTGTTTTCCCCAACAGTATCAGCATACCCAGATTGCCTCCTCCCTATAAGTGTGTCCCTTATCGCAATAGCTCCTTACACTTCAGTGGCAAAATTGCCTTGTTTCTGATAAATAAGAGTTCTTTAAAAAATTGCAATTCTTGAGGTCGAATTTAAAATAATTTAACTTTGATCCAATCTTTTTGTTATTTTTTGTTCTTTTAAAATATTTATTCGTAATATAAACTTATTTATTTGTCTCTAGGCTTTTTGGAATTAATAAACAACATGCTCACCACTGGAATGGTCCCAGCTTTGTTTACCGACGAAGAGAAAGAAGGCATTATTGGTCAAGTAAGATTTTATTCTTATTTACTCACTAGGAGTTTTCACACGCGTCATTATCAGTAATTACTCACTGGCAATAACAAGAGGTGTTCCCTTGAGTCTGAGTGACAACAAGATTTTTCAGATTTTCAACACTTGTCGCCTCTTTCAATAACCATTGCAAATTGAGTGGTCCTCAAGCTTTTTTATATATACAGGGTGGGCAAAAATAAGGGTCCTATTTTTAAAAATTCATAACTTTTTTATTTATTGATTTTTTTTTTTTTTTTTTAGAATAAGTAAAGGACCCCTTCCGAAGCAAGCATGAGCCGTATTAGCCCTAAGGAACGTACCCTCATTTAGAAAACATTATTTTTGCTTAAAAAACTCAAAACAGTGTAAAAAACAATACTTTAGTTTTTGTAAGTTTTAAGAAGTGTTTTTCGGCTAAAATTTGTTTTGTTTATTTCAAAAAATCTCGGAAGGGTCAGTCTACACACACATAAAGTTTGGTGAGTTTAACTTTTATTTTGTGGAAGTTATTCAAATTCAAGTTATTCAAATTTAAAGATAGGACCCTTATGACGCAGACATGATTGAACTGTTTGCAAATTTAAGAAACAAGAATGTTGAATTCATCTGGTCAGAGGAACAACAAAAAGCTTTTGATAGATGAAATATTTTATCCCCCAAAGGATATTACGTTTACAACAGATGCAAGCGAACATTCGATATCTGGAATATCATCATGAGAAGGACATCCAATAATGTATTTATCAAGAAGACTAACGAATAAATAGAGAAAATAGAAGGAGGACAGTGTATTAGCCGATGCAGATCAAATAAAGCCGCAGGGCGAATATGAAGAATAAAATGATGAAGAAATTTCTACAGTTCCTTTCGGTACTCTACAGAATGAAACGTCACAATCAAGTGGGCCAGAATGAGTTTGAAAATTCGAATGAAGATCAAATAATGCAATAAGACGATTCTAATTACAGTGTAGAACAAGCCGCGCGTGTGTGGTCCCCCTCTATATGTGACTCGATGTGGCGAGTGTAAAATGCAATAAATTTGGGCAATTTGGGCCATTTTTTACCCTCTGGGGGCGCGAACCAGAATTTTTCTGAGGTCAAGGATGCTCATTTTATATCCAGAACAATTGCCTCTACATTTTGGCTTGTTCTTCTTCCGAAAAAAAATAATTGTCATTATCAGCTAATTATTCTGTAAATAAATAAAACGAATATGTCTCTTCTTTATTTAAAATCGTAGCAAGTTTATTCTTTTTTAAACAATAAATATTCTCTGCCTTTTTACCATAAAACAATTGTCAGCTAAATTTTCTTCAAATCAATAAAACGAATGTCACTTTTTGAAATGTATCCATTTAAAATTGTACTCTTTTAGTCGACAGGGCGACATAATTTGATTTTGGAACAATTCATTTTAAAATAGGTAAAGTCAGAATTGTTTACCTTAGCGATATCAGATTAATCACTAATCATCATCTTTACTGAAAGGACAATCTCATTTTTTAAATGTGTGTGAAAGGTGATAACGTACATACAAACGTGAAATGGCTTAATGTATTATTATTATATCGATTGAAATCATAAAACCTTTTTTCATCTTTGAATTTGGTTAATGAGATGAATAGATTAACAGTTGAATGATGATGAATACTATGAGAGGATTGAAAATCTTCACATACTACCCGCTCAGAACACTAGCTGACACAAAAAAAATAACAATTCTTTCACTGTTGTCAGAAACATCGTTCAAGGAATTTGAGGACTAAGGGACAAAATAGGGGGTAAGCGAGAGTTATGAGTTATGAGTAGGTGGTATTTAATAGTCTTCATCATCATTCAACTGTCAATCTATCCATCTCATTAACACTTATCCTTGAGTGTTTATTTAGAATTGATAAGTGGTGACTCATTAGTGAAAAAGGAGTTCCTTATGAAATCAGTTGATGCGGTTCCCAGGCAGCTTGAGAGGCTGGTAGCCAATGCTAGCGCTCATATTGAACCCTAAATAAAACCCTATGCTATACACTTTCTTATATTGATATTCATTACTTGTAAGAATTATATTTCACTACTTAATAATAGGGAGTTACTTTCCACGCACCTTGTATAAACAGGGTCTTCAAAAAGTTATCATTTATTTAAAAATTTTAATAACATCAAAACTATATATTATTTGGATTATTCGGACTACTGTTCTCATCTTGAGTGTTATTTTCACAACGTTTCGGCCAATGTCACCTCCGACCTTCTTCAGGTGTATCTTGTCGAACTCGGGAATCTTTCTGTCTAACTCGGGAATGTGCATGAAATTTCATATTAGAATTGTCCGTAAGTGGCGAAACGGATAAAGTATTAAGTATAATTCAGTTGTAAGTGATACTCTTCTACAATTGTGAATTACTTAACTTCTGCCCGATCATAGCTGACGGAACAAGAGCATGTTACCCTCATGGATTAAATAAATAGTTCCATTCAAAATTACATGCAGATTTCCGAGTTCGACAAGATACACCTGAAACAGGTCGAAGATTATATTGGCCGAAACGTTGTGAAAATAATATCCAAGATGAGAACAGTAGTCTGAATAATACAAATAATACAAATTATCCTCATCTCAAAAATTCAGAAACATCAAAACTATATCTCTGATAATAGTAAAACTTATACACTAAAAAATAAATAAAAATAAAAATTTGTTTGACTGCATTATTGCATCATTTTTATGACGCTATCTTGTACTATGCCATCTTGTACTATGCCATCATTTTTAGGTTTACCGCCATCTTGATGTATACAAAACAAGAGCGTGTTAGAATAGTTATCCGTATGGCAAATTGGCGTTTCCTGATTTTTTCTTGTGGTGTTTCTTAAAAAATGAAATTTTCATAAGAAAACCACAAACAATTGATCAATTAAAGTCATTTATTGAAGAAGAAAGTTTGAGAATAACTCTGAAAATTTTGGAAAATGCGCAATCATTTGTAAACCGTTTGCAGAAATATATGGCAAGTAGGGGATATTCGGTTGAATGACATTTTTCATATATTGTTCATTCACAAATGCAATTTTCATCATATGTCAAGTCATGGAGAAACATCTAGCAGCAAACAAACCACTGTACATAGCATCTGTAGATTTGAAAAAAGCTTTTGACCACGTCCCAAGAAGGGTCATCTGGTGGCCTTTTTGGCTTGTCTCACTTATCCCCGACCCCCCCCCCTCCCCCTACATAACGGGCGCTATGCCTAAGGTCTGGTGAATTCCCAAGGTTTGTAAAATCTTCATCTGTAGATAAAGATGAAGGTTGTCCGAGGGAATTCACCGGCCTAAATAACTTATTGGCCTTTTGGCTAAGATCAAAGTGTAGTATCTGTTCCGATGGATACTGCACCCCATACTGGTGTTGTCTTGGCCTTCGGGGCTTGATTTACGCCGGTCAATAGGTTTGTCCTGTACAGTTCTGGGAGGTCCACCTTCCTAGGCTTTGCCTCCCCTCTTTGAGGAGGAGTAAGTTTATTAATTACTGTCTGAGGCGCCCCTACCGGGGAATGCCGACGGGGCTGCCCAGGCAATTTTTAAACCCCACTTTCCTGACCCGACCTTGGGTCACATCTTACTTGTGGGAGTAAGAAAAAAACTGGCCTTGTGCCTAACTCCTGGAGAGGAGTAAATCAATAGTGACGAATTTGATGTTAAAGTGGGCATCCATGAAGGGTCTGTCTTAAGTTCCCTTCATTCATAATTGTATTCGAGGCCCTATCACTAGAATTTTGTACCGGCTGCCCATGGAAGCTCCTATATGCCAACAACCTGGCAATCATTGATACTTCACTTCAATCACTCGAGGAACATCTGGATAGATGGAAGAGTAGCATGGAGGTAAAGGTTTCAGAGTCAACATGGGTAAAACCGAAGTCATGATCGCTGGTCCCAACCTCAGCTTACTGAGGAAAACAGGAAAACACTGTGTGCCATATGTCTAAGAGGAACGGGCAACAACTCAATCATCTGCACCCACTGTTCAGGATGGGTTCACAAAAAGTGCAGTGGCATAAAGGGCTATCTCAGAACAGATCCTCACTTTAAGTGTTTGCATTGCACTGACACAGCAAGATCAATAGATGGCAGATCACTGATGGAGGTGAATACTGGTGACAACAAGCTTGGAGACGTGCTGTCATCGGGTGGAGGCTGTGAACTCACGCCAGCTACACGTTGCAAGTCTGCCTGGAGACAGTTTAGAGAGCTGCCACCAATCTTGACAAGAGAGGTTATGTCAAAAGTGTGCTAATGTATGGCTCTGAAACCTCGGCTGTCTCTGCCGACACACTAAACTACACCGTAATGACAAGTCAGATGGATCTGTTTGGTGAGGCATGAATAAAGCATACCTTTTGGGTCTCTACGTGCACAGGTAAACTTGAAAAGCTTTCCGGGCATCATGCAGAAGAGCAGACTGCGTTAGTTGGGGCACCTTGAATGCAGCAATAGCTGGATTGCTAAAGCTCTACAGTTGAATGTGCCAGCAGAGAAGACCACCTCAGGCAGACCCAAGTTGTCTTGGGAGAATGTGGTCAAACGTGATAGGAGAGCCTTAGGTATGGATTCCATCGGACCTCACCAAAGACAACAATGGAGGGGAAGACTTAGATTGAGACTAGACAGTCACGCGCCACCCTCATCAGAGGATTAATTGTGGCCTGATTTAACAAATAAACCGGTCGTCGTCGGCGGCGGCGGCGGCGTCGTCGTCTTTGTTGTTGTTGGTGGTGGTGGTGATGATGATGATGATGATGATGATGATGATGATTATTGTGTATAAGTTTTGTTATTATCAGAAATACAGTTTTGTTGTTATTAAAATGTTAAAATAGATGATGACTTTTTGAAGACCCTGTAGATTTATTACATTTTTATTAAATTTGTTAATTTTTGGATAATTTGTATTATTCGGACTACTGGTCTCATCTTGGATGTTATTCTCACAACGTTTCAGTCAATGTAACATCCGACCTTCTTCAGATGCGTCTTGTCGAACTTGAGAATCTGTATGGAAGTTTGAATGGAACCCTTTATTTGATCCATGGGGGTAGCTTTCTCTCGCTCCATCAGGTAGAAGTCTTAAGTAATTTGTAATTGTATCCTTAGTACCGCCCGTACTGAGGAGTGAACCTTCACCCTCCAAAAGACTGTCACTTAGAACTGAGTATTACTTAGGACTTATATCCGTTGTGCCAAGGATTTATGATGCAACAGATATAAGTACTAAGAATATAATTACTAATTGCTTAAGACTTCTACCCGGTCATGGCTGACGAGACGAGAGCAAGCTACCCCCATGGATTAAATAAAGGATTCCGTGCCAAATTCCGTACAGATTCCCGAGTTTGATAAGATGCACCTAAAGAAGGTCGGAGCTTACATCGGCCGAAACGTTGTGAGAATAACATCCAAGATGAGTACAGTAGTCTGAATAATCCAAATAATACAAATTATCAATCCTTGTCTCAAAAGTTTCGAAACATAATTGTTAGCCTTTTTTTACTTTATTGATTTTTATTGACTTATTTTTTTTATTATTATATCATTTTTATTTTCAGGTGCGATCTGAAGCCACGTCTAAAGTATCGTCACCTTCTCGAGAAAGCATTTGGCAGTATTTTATCAACAAATGCTCAAACAATTTACACATCGTCATGGCCATGTCACCTGTTGGCGACACCTTGAGAAACAGATGTAGAAATTTCCCAGGTTTACTTTGCATTTTTTTTTAACCTTTTCTTTATTAGGAAAAGTCATTTGTTTTTTTATTACGTCATTTTATCATCTACACCAGGGGTTCTCGAAGTAGGGGATACCCCCATCCTGGGGGAGTTTGAAAGATCTAAGAGTATAGTAAGACAAAATGTGGTAACAGGGGGAGTCATCAGGAAAAAAGAGAGCCATGGGAACATGTACGTCCTATCTGCAACTACCTGGTTGATCCAGGGTTTCACTACCTTTCTCAGAATGCAGATGCAGCCATCTTGTATGAAACGTTGTGGATATCCTCATGTTTCACAGCCTAAGGAGCTTTTCATCTATGCCTTTCTTCTTTGTAATGGCACGCTTCAATTTGCTGGACTCATTGTCGATAAATTCCTAAACTTCAGCGTCGAACTTTGGTGTTCTGACAGCGTCCGATCCTTTGATCATGCCTTTTCCTCTCTGACGTTGCCTCATAATCGAATCCTGAATCTTTCAATTCTTTTCTCACCTTTTTCTACCATCCTCCTACTGACGCTGAGGAAGTCTGCAATCTTGTTTGCACTTCTAGTTCAGTCGCTTCTCTTGCAAAGTTATAATTTTTAATTTTATAATTTCTTTTAATTTTATAATTTCTTTTAATTTTATAATTTATTTTAATCTTACAACTTCTTTTAATCTTATAATTTCCTTTTAAATTTTATAATTGCTTTTAATTTTATAATTTCTTTTAATCTTATTTCTTTTAATCTTATAATTGCTTTTAATTTTATTATTGCTTTTAATTTTATTATTGCTTTTAAATTTTATAATTGCTTTCAATTTTATAATTGCTTTTAATCTTATAATTTCTTTTAATCTTATAATTTCTTTTAATCTTATAATTGCTTTTAATTTTATTATTGCTTTTAATTTTATTATTGCTTTTAAATTTTATAATTGCTTTTAATTTTATAATTGCTTTTAATTTCATAATTTCTTTTAATCTTATAATTGCTTTTAATTTTATAATTTCTTTTAATCTTATTTCTTTTAATCTTATAATTGCTTTTAATTTTATTATTGCTTTTAATTTTATTATTGCTTTTGAATTTTATAATTGTTTTGAATTTTATAATTTCTTTTAATTTTATAATTTCTTTTAATCTTATAATTGCTTTTAATTTTTTAATTGCTTTTAATTTTATAATTTCTTTCAATTTTATAATTGCTTTTAAATTTTATAATTGCTTTTAATTTTATAATTTCTTTTTATCTTATAATTTCTTTTAATTTTATAATTTCTTTTTATCTTATAATTTCTTTTAATCTTATAATTTCTTTTAATCTTATAATTGCTTTTAATTTTATTATTGCTTTTAATTTTATTATTGCTTTTAAATTTTATAATTGCTTTTAATTTTATAATTTCTTTTAATCTTATAATTGCTTTTAATCTTATAATTGCTTTTAATTTTATTATTGCTTTTAATTTTATTATTGCTTTTAAATTTTATAATTGCTTTTAATTTTATAATTTCTTTTAATCTTATAATTTCTTTTTAATCTTATAATTGCTTTTAAATTTTATAATTGCTTTTGAATTTTATAATTGCTTTTAATTTTATAATTGCTTTTAATTTTATAATTGCTTTTAATTTTATAATTTCTTTTAATCTTATAATTTTTTTTTATTATATAATTGCTTTTTATTATATAATTGCTTTCAATTTTATAATTGCTTTTAATTTTATTATTTCTTTTAATTTTATTATTGCTTTTAATTTTATAATTTCTTTTAATTTTATAATTTCTTTTAATCTTATAATTTCTTTTTATTATATAATTGTCTTTTAATTTTATAATTTCTTTTAATTTTATAATTGCTTTTAATCTTATAATTGCTTGTAATTTTATAATTGCTTTTAATTTTATAATTGCTTTTAATCTTATAATTGCGTTCAATTTTTTACAAAATCTCTACAACAAGATTTTAGTTATTTACACTTAAGGGAAACGACAAAGAATAAAAACTATAAACTTGAATAAATAGTTTATGTTCTTGGTACCACATGTGTGATATGATTAGGAAAAGTAAGTAAAACGAAATGAATATTCTCAGTATTATCGTATTGCTCAGTTGATAGTTACGTCGCTCTGTTTCTTTCGCTCTTTCTTCTTGTTGCAGTCGTTTCATTTGTTTCAGTTGCATACTTAACCAACCTGTCTTATATTCTTGTGTTCCTAATTCTTTTCAGACATGTTTTGTGTTGATGAAACTTTGAATAAATGTAATTTTAATTGTATTTTCACCCACCCACATATAACCTTGCTACAAAATGTCTGTCTTTCAGGAATGGTTAATAATGCCAGTATTGATTGGTTTTTCCCATGGCCAGAACAGGCTCTCACGGCTGTTGCCAAAGTCTTTATATCGACTGAGGTAAGTAGATTATGAAACAGTATAATTTAAAGAACTGATGACTCTAATTGCTACCAGTAGGGCCCATGGAAATTCAACTGTTAATTTTTGTTAAACTTATGCCATTACTTGCCAGCAGAGCGTTACCACTGTCGACAAAGGGAAGAGTCTATCAGGCATGTGTATGCAGGTTTCACTTTCATGCATCATTATGCATGACAGTGAAACCTGGACAGGCATTGCGTGAAGAGATGTAGTATGAGAGTGGTGCAATGGATGTGTAATGTGAGTCTTTAGAACAGGCTTAGATTTAATGCGCTCAGAAAAGATTGAGTCTGGAGATGTGTGCAAAGCAGTACACCGATGGTATGGCCATATTGGAAGAATGAATAAGGATTCCTGAGTTAGTAGGTCTTGAGCAGTTGAGATGGCAGGGTCAGCTAAGGGGGGGGGCAGTAAGAGTATGGGTGGTAGGTTTGGACTTTAGAGAAAAAGAGATAAATAAAAACCTGGCCAGAGATAGGTTAGTTTGGAAGTCAATTCATAAAACCGTCCAACACATGTCAGTATGTAAAACGGACGTTAAACCAAATATGATGATATATGAATTAAAAAAATAGGTTTAAACGTTGAGTCAGTATTTGTTCTTTGACCTCAGGTTGGCTTTAGCAAGGATATTAAGTGCCAGTTCTACGATCAGCTGCAGAGCCTTATTGCAACAGTCCCTACATCTGGGGTGCTATTTGTGTGCAGAGACTGGAATAAACACATGGGCAGCCAACAAGACCGTTACATGGAAGTACAGGGGGGGGGGGGGGGCATGCCATTGGCCAACACAATGAGGAGTGAAAGAGTACTCAGGTACTTGAGTTTGCTGTAGCAAACGACCTTGTGCTTGGAAATTGGGTTTTCAAAAAGAAACCTAGAAATCTGATCACTTACCAATCCGGAGATGTTTATACACAGATTGACTACATCTTATACAGGCACAGTTTCAGAAAGTGTGACAAACATAAGAGTTGTGAGTGAGAGTGTGCCTCCCAACACAGACTTGTTATGTGTGACATGACTATAGTAACTCACCATGAGTGCAAGAGTCAATTCAAACCACGCATAAAGCTCTGGAAACTTAAAGACTCAGACACAAAAGCCGAGTTTGCTGAGCTTTTTACTTCTAAGATAGAAGGCGTTCAATCAACAATGTGAAGGAGACATGGTCTAAATTGAAAAACGAGTTATCCAACGCTGCAAAAGAAGTCTGCGGTATTATATCCCGGCATCGTTGGCATAAACAGATCTAGTAGTTGAATGTCGACATGGACAATGCCATAAAGGAGCTAAGCATGTCATCTTCGAGGCGAAATCTGGCGCTGCGCAGGTAGCATTCCAAAACATAAGCCCTAGGCCAGTAACAGTTTACAAGCTGGCTAAACAGATGCGACGAGACAATGTGGTTGGAGAGAAACCTGTGAAGAATGACGATGGCAAATTATCCCTTGGCTTGGATAACAAACGGATAGCATGGAAATAGCACTACGAGCGTCTGCTCAATGTGGAATTTCCCTGGGATCCAGACAGTCTCTCAGAAGCACCGCCTGTGGAGGACCCGAGTGTTCTCATCACCACCGAGATTATTGCAGAGACAGTATGCAAGATAAAAATGGGTACGGCTGGAGAACCTTCAGGAGTTACAGTGGAGATGCTGAAGTCCACTGGCAAGCTTGATATTGCCATTATACGAGATCTCTCAGAAGCCATCATACGTGAAGGCCATATTCCTGTGAATTGGGAAGAAAGCTATATCATCAGCATATATAAAGGGAAGGGGGGTGCCCTTGATAGAGGACTAAAGCTTCTCGAGCAGACAATGAAGATCTTTGAAAGAGTGTCAGAGCAGCTGATAAGACAACGGGTGCACATCGATGGGATGCAGTTTTGTTTTATGCCAGGCAGGAGCACCACTGATGCAATCTTCATCATCCGACAGTTCCAAGAAAAACACTTGGCCACAAACAAGACCCTAACTATGGTTGGGGCATGATCAAGGCCAAGATCAACAAGCATGCTCACAACATTGTCGACTCTCTGAAGGCTGCCATCATGGAGGGGCTTGCCGCTATAGACAAGGACATGGTCGCCAAAGTGTGTGACTCATTTTGTGCCCTCCTTGAGTAAAGCAAGGTTTTCAGAATAAGGCAGGTGTCTGATGGAGGGTATTTTCTTGGTGGCATGTCTCTGAATGGTTCTGAGCAAGATATGGGTTCCAGACTAATGATGCAAGTTCTAAGTGTGATCACACGACAGCTGTATGCAGTTTTAAATACATAATTGGAGATTAAATCTAGACAGTATAGAGAGATATGTGCAGAAAAGGAGACTTCGATGGTTTTGGGTTAGTAAATGTAGAACCGTTAAGGTAACAGATCTAGTTCACAGGTGAAGGTCAAGGAAAACATGATGATGATGACGACGACGACGGCAGCCTAACAAGTGTCTTGCTCAGTGATACCTTTTTTGAAGATGAAATTTAATAGTTGTATGGTTTGAGGAAAGCTACATATATATATTTAGTCAAAGTTTTCTTTAAATGATGCCACAAGACCTTAATGACTAAAATGTGGTGGATAGACTGGAGTTTATTTGTACCAAATATGATTGCATTGTAGAGAGAACTGTGAATTTTATTAACGATTCCATGGGTGGTATTTTTTTGTGGTCACCCTGTACAATAATTCTGATAATATTGAAAATTGTTATTATTCTATATAATAGAAATAAACGTATGTGTGACTGGCTCCTTTCAAAAAATTGTGAATGTAAATTATTTTTTATGAGCAAAGAAAAGAAGGCTTAATCTTAATAATAACTGATAATAATAAAGAAAGGAAAGAATAATCACATATGCAAATTTAATTTTTATGAGCAAAGAAGAGGAGGCTTAATCTTAATAATAACTGATAATAAAAAATAAAGGAAAGAATTTCTTTCACTTTTAATAGACACAAAATAAATATCCCCTTGTTCTGAATAGTTTTGTGACTAAAATAGAAAAGAGAGAGAGAGAAGATTAGTTTATTTTTTAAGTAAATCTTATCTTGTTTATTAAAAAAAAAACACACATTTTTGTAAAGCTGTACTTGCGTATTTGTTCTTTAAGTAAGATTTAATTTGCGCATTTGTTTTTTTTTAATTTATTTATTTTTTTGTAAGTTTTACCATGATTAGTTGTTTCGTGTTTTGCAGTACGATTTACCTCATGTGTGAAATCAATTGTTATTAATAAAAAATAAATTACTTGCTACTCACCAGGGCAACGTCAGGTAACCCTGCTAGTTTTTAATACTTGTTTATTGTTCTTTTTGCAGAATCCCCTTGTTCCGGCAGAACATCGTCTTAACATCATTGATTACTTTGTGGTCGTCCATAAAGTTATAGAGGAGTACAGCCTCAAGTTTCAGCTGAGACTCCGCAGGAACAACTACGTAACACCAAAGAACTATCTAGACTTCATTAGCACTTACCTGAGGTTGCTTGATGAGAAAGACAAGTTTATTCAATCCCAGGTGAGTGATACTATTGGAACGACTGATTTTCTGGGAGGTTTTCCCACCATTTTCACTTTTTTCACAGAATTTTGCAGGTTCTAAAACCTTTGTACAACCTTTATAACACTTTATGTGCTAAATTCATGGCCTTCATCTCCACCTCTACCATTTGTCTAGCTATATTTATATAAAGTCTTGTAGATTTGTTTGGTATTCCACGTATGCTTCTAGAGATGTACTTTGAGAATAATTGGTGGTGTTTAAAGCGTAAAAACGATGTTGTTGTTTTAATAATTGTGTTTAATTCAATATTTCAAATGCTCTGCGTTTTTCATCGGGAATAAACAGAAGAAAAAAAGGGAGAAAGAAAAACCGAAAATGAGATCAGTCCCGTGCGGTGTATGAGTGTGCTAGAAATTAAACACTAAAATGATATTGCTGCTTTTTTTTTGGGGGGGGGGGGGGGGTATTGCCTAGGTGTTGTTGAAATATATTTACATGCTGCAATTATTTTTTATTTCTATCAAAAATTGTGGTTATGTAATAATTTAAGTATAATTATTGTGTGATGGTCATCTGCGTGATTATTACTTTACTTCGCCACTTCCGTTATGGTTGTGATTACCAAGTTATGCGAATAATTAGCCAATGTAGGTGCAGTTTGAGTTTGTGTAAAGTTAGGTATGTGTATATGTTTATATATTTGCATGTACAGGATTTACTCCTAAACTAATAAACCGACCATTTTGAATTTTGGAACAGAGCTGCTAAGTATAAGGGATCGTTATGTGAGCTATATTTAGTTTAATTTTGTTGTATGCACCTGATGGTAAAAATGGGGGGGGGTTCCTTTCATGAATATATATATATATATATATATATATATATATATATAGGGAGTAAGTTATTACTCAAACAGGCTTTGTTGAACAACACGGAATTTTTGCGTTTGCTTAACCTCTTTTTAAAGTTTTCGAGGACAATCGGTGATATGTTATATGGACTGCCGCCTGAAACCCAAAAGATTGCTCGACGCGTAGAAAACCTTAAAAAGAAGTTAAGCAAATGCAAACATTCCGTGTTGTTCAACAAAGCCTGTTTGAGTAATATATATATATATATATATATGTGTGTGTGTGTGTGTGTGTGTGTGTGTGTGTGTGTGTGTTTTTTTGAAAGTTTACCAAAGCATTTCGTTCACGAAATCATTCATCACCACAAAAGACTTTTTTCCTTTCAAAGTCTTTTGCGGTGATGAATGATTTCGTGAACGAAATGTTTTGGTAAACTTTCAAAAAAACACATATAAATGCTCTGTACCCTGTAATCGTGTATCATCGAGCTTATTTTTATTGGCCTAAACCCGGTCTTCACTGAATAAAATATCTTCTAAGTGAAAAATCTAAGGTTAAGATCGGATTCTAACTCTGCCTGATGAGATCTCAGTTTATAATAGCTGTTGATCGATAACATCGGCATGCCAGTGTCGCAGATTTTGTACATGTCTGTGTAAATAAAAATAATCATATATAAAAGCTCTATTTGATATTGAGCACTTTTTTATAAACCCGGTTGAAATTCTTTGGATTACTACCCTGTGGATGTTTTACCTGGATTATTATCATTATATATATATATATATATATATATATATATATATATATATATATAATAGTGACAGTCTTCCAGTTGTTCATAGTTCAATCTTTACCACAGGCAATAATCACTGAGTATAACATAATTAGTTAGCACTTCTGCATAGTCATGGCTGATGGAACGAGAACAATCTACCCTCTGGACTTAATAAGGGGTTTGGTTCGAAGTTCCATATAGATTCCCAAGTTCGACGGAAAGATTCCCAAGTTAAAAAAAATGCCCTGATGTCGGTCAGAGATTACATCGACCAAAATATTGTAAAACATATAACAACCGAGACGAGAATATTCGTCCAAATAATCCAAATGATGTAGTCTCACGAATTCTGAAAAGCAAATAAAAATTGTTTAAAATTAAAACAAGAAATAACTTAATCTTTCAGAAGTTTTACGATGAGGATTGATAATTTATATCATTTGTATTCTTCAGACTACTATCTTCGTTGTTATTTTCACAACGCCTCGGCCGATGTAACCTCCAACCTTCTTCAAGTGCATCTTTGTGAACTTTGAAACCTTCTAGTCAAACTTGGGAATTTTTATGTCGAACACGGGAACCTGTACGGAATTTTGAACTGAACCTTTATTTAATTCACAAATGTAGATTGTTCTCATTCTATCAGCCATGATGGAGTAGAAGTATTAATTTATGTTATTCTTAGTGATTATCGCCTGTAGTACGGATTAAACCTTTAACTTCCAGAAGACTGTGACTTAGAGAACAGATTGTTAACCAATACTTTTGACCATTACGCCATGAGTCAATGTGGACAATTCTGGTATGAATGTTTGGAGTCTTAAACTGTTAAATATTGGTGTGTACGTCTACTAGTATAAATATTAGATAAAATATATTTGTGCAGATGAATCTAGCATGATGTTGTAAACAGGATGTGTTCTAGACAAAGTCAACAGAGAGGTTACGAACTTGATTTTGCTTGGAAATAAGCTGAAAGTTTGTGAGAATAGAAAATGATACAAATTAGATGGAAATTACGTCAGACATGCGATTGAGAGTGTGGCAATTGCCAATTTATAGGACACTCATTGAACGGACCTGTTTTTAAGATGATATGACAAAACGTCAAATAATTAAACAATGTGCTTAAAATAAGTAATTCACTCTCTCTCTCTCTCTCTCTCTCTCTCTCTCTTGCTCTTTTCTCTCACCCATTTTGACTTTGCATCTCACTGGGCGATCATGTGCAGTTATATGAATAAGTTATTCATTTTTAAAAGATCCCGTGTTGTACTAATTGATTGAATAATTATAATTATTATGGGAAGAACATCGAGGCCTTTGTTTCAGTTAAGGACATAACTTGGTTTGTATAGCTATGCCTGCATTCCCCGACCGACGTACTCCAAACGCATGTTTCATGGTTTTTCTTGTTTTTTATTTTCTCATTTTGGCATTGTCGATTCTAGTATTGGCGGTCGACGAGTGTGAAGCCCAGTTCACAACTTTTTTTTTGTTAACTTAAATTCACCCCAAACAAGGCACATTGCCACTGAGACATAAGGGGATACTGTGAATTAGGGGCCAGATTTATGGGGGCATCCTGAGTGGGGAGTTGAGCAGCAAGATGTTTGCATACATTATAAAAACAACAAACACAGGTACAGACATGGTATACAAGACTTGTTGAACATGAATGTATGTCTGTGTTGTTGGAGTCCCGTCGTCAGGGTCTCTATTTCTGAGCTAAGCCTCTCATCTCTAATGTCCAGGATATCAGCTAAGACTCACTCCGAGGTCTCTCATTGATCGTCTCCTACTGTAAACTGGCCCCATACGCCCTTACCTCAGCCCACTTTCTCCATTGGTATTCGGCCACCCAGAAAGTTAACAAACGACCGTCATGGCATTACTGGTCTGTGTAATACAATGGTTCTGTTGCTTTAATATTGTTATTTACTTCCTAGCAAATCTCTCCCGGCAGTCCTGGTTTTTAGGGGTGGGGGAAGTCTATAGCATCACGGGTCTTTGGGGGATAACCACGCACACACACTGTGCCAACACTGATAAAAAGAGAAGGTATGATTTTGAGTTGATCGAAGCATCAGTTTGGTAGATGACATTTTTTTGTGTAAATAATTGCATATGGGTCAATGCAGAGATGCCCCCCCTCCCCTTCACGAAAATCTAATGATGTCTAAATAATTTATCAAATAATGTTATTTTAATTTTTTTTTTGTTCTTTTTAAAAAAAATATTTATATTTTTTTTTTCTTTTTCTTTTTTTCATAGTGTGAACGACTGGCTGAAGGTTTATTAAAGATCAAGCAAGCTCGAGAGCAGTTGGATATACTTAACGAAAAGTTGGTTGTGCAGAAGATTGCCGTCAAAGAGAAAGCTGATGCATGTGAGATTTTGTTAAAAGATATTTCCGAAAGGAGACTTACAGCAAACGAGAAGAAAGAACTTGCGGTCTCTAAAGGAAAAGACATTGAAAAACAAAGTGAGATTATTGTTGAAGAGAAGGTACATTTCTTAGACTCTTTCTAAATTCACTTTAATTTCATTAGTTTTCATATGTAAGCAGCTGGCTTTGCACGCTCGCTATCGCTTCACAAAGTTCGCTACTTGAAATACTTGAAACCATAATTTTAAATAATAAACATTTCATTTATAAGTTTCTTGAACACACACAAAACTAAAACCTCTGCATTATAATAAATAAACATTAACATTTTTGTAATTTTGATACAAATTTATTTGTCTTTTAAATAAAACCATAATGAAATCAAACGAAATAAGAAATCAATTCGCCTGAACGATGGTGTGCGAGGGGGGGGGGGCTCTTTTTTTTAAATTTACAATTTAGTTGTTGAAAATAAACTTAGCCCCCCCCCCCTCCCTAAAGGCCGGAAATTAACATTTAAACTCAATGTAAAACGTTTTGTCTACGGAATCAAAACAATCATTGAATTTAAAAACAATAACAAAAATGGCGTCGTTATTGGGAGAGCGAAAGGGAGGGAGAAAGAGAGCCAACCAGCCATCCTCTCCGTCCCTTTTCTCTTTTCGCTTATGCCTGTCTGTAAGAATTCTAGCAAGCCAAATGCTAGTTTTATTTAAGAAAGGTTTTTTGTAAGTTATCCATTTTCTTATTAAATTACTTTAATTACTTATTGTTAATATCGACGAAACTATTGTATATATATATATATATATATATATATAGGAAAATAGGAAATAAAATTACAAATGTATAACACCAAACATTAATTTATTATGAATTATTTAAAAATACTTATGCAAATTAGGGATTCAATAACTGTCATTCGTCTGTACTATATATAGAGTATTTCAAAATATTATGTTGTATTATTGATTTAAAAAATAGAAACCGTTTTAATGGTAATATAGGAGTGATAAATTAAAAAATCTTTTGCTAGTAAAATCACAATTTATCGCAAAAAATGATATAAAAAAAGTCTACATAGTAAAGACAGTTTAATTTGAATATTTTTAATTTTTATTTATTTTGAATTTTTGAGATGAGGATTGATATTTGTTTAGTTGGATTATTCAGACTACTGTTTTCATCTTGGCTGTTATTCTCACAACGTTTCAGCCGATATAACCTCTCTTGTCAAGCTCGGGAATCTTTGTATCGAAACTTTGGAATCTGTACGGAATTTGGAACTGAACCCTTTATTTGATCCATGGAGTAGATTATTCTCGTTCCATCAGTCATGATCGAGTAGAAGTCTTAAGTAATTCTTAATTATTTTTTTAGTATCACCTGTACTAAGGATTGGATCTTCAACCTTCAGAAGACTGAATGATTATAACTTAGCACTTTATCCGTTGCACAACGGGTCCATGTGGAGAATTCTAGTTTGAATTTTGGGAGCTTTTAACCTATTCTTGTATTACTACTTATTCATATATATATATATATATATATATATATATATATATATATATATATATATATATATATATATATATAATTTATTTATGCAAACATTGTTAAAAATAACAGAATTTGTCTGTTTAATTATACCTATTTTTATATAGTGACCAAAAAATTCAGTCTTTAATCAAATCATTTATTTTTATTTTTATTTTTGCATGGCAGAATTGCTGATGGTCTTACAATTGTTTCTCAACGAGTAAAATGTAGCCATTAAATGCCTTCACTCGCTGTTCTTCAGAGACCAAAATGAAAGGCATATATAAAGTGTCACATCGAGCACAGAGTTTGTGGAGAAGTAAAGCACAAGAGAAAGCAGCTTAAAAACAACTTAGAAAGATACAAATTTTATGACATAATCATTTTTATGTATATATGTTCCAAAAATTCGACATCAACAAAATATTTAATGGACATATGTTTCCGAAACATTTTATTAAGTCTTCGTCAGCACATATAAGAAGGAGAACTCATTTTGCTATCAGTCCAGTTAGACAGTGGAGTTGCAATGACATCACAAATGCATTAAAACAGAGTTTTCAACAATATCAAAAATTATTAACTTTCTTAATGTTTCCACTGACTTCTTAGAAGTTGTCAGAAGAATTGTTATTTTCCTGAGATAATAATGAGGCATAATACAAGGAAGTCGGTCGAAAGGTAGACAAAAGAAAAGATGGATAGACAACGTTTGTGAATGAACGAACATGAACATAAATCAAGCGAACACCTTGTCCTAAGATAGTAAGGCTTGGAGAACACTCAACCATGTTAATGCATATTCTGCAGCTAGCGGAGACAACGTTTAATAATAGAGTGTCCAGCTCACCAGTGAAGCCTCCCCTAATTTCTCAGGATAATAACAATTCTTCTGACAACTTCTAAGAAGTCAGTGGAAACATTAAGAAAGTTAACAAATTTTGGAACATATATACATAATAATGATTATGTCATAAAATTTGAATCCTTCTAAGTTATTATATATGAGCTCTGGGTGACCTAAAGTCCTATCCATTGAGCTGATTTCATACCTCAATATTCAATGGTATTCGGCAGACTTGATTTGCTTCACTTTCTATCTATGTAGCTTTAGGGTGTTGCCTTTTGGGTCTCATTAGGATACTGTTAAAGTTAAAAGATTTCCCTTTACTTATCTTATATATTATATTTTGGTTCTGCGCCAAGTGAATGCATAGAAATGAGCAGTTCATTCCCATTTCTGTTGGACTCTGCTACATCATCGTAACTAAATCTATGCATTTGTTTTTAGAAAGAGGCCCAGGATGCCCTAAACGAAGCCTTACCTGCTCTCGAAGGTGCAAGGTTAGCCCTGGAAGATTTGGAAAAATCTGATGTCACAGAAATTAGGTAAGTAAAATTATACACTCAATTTATATATTAATATGCATACTAATTACCATCTATACGGCAGAGGTGTAATCCTGGCATGGCTTCCCAGCCATGTAAGCACTAGAAAAAATCAAACGACTGACATACTTGCAAAAGAAGCATCTAAAACTGCAATAACAACTCTTAAACTTCCATATACAAAACGAAGATCATGCAATACACGAAAAGAAAATGGCAAACGATATGGGATGTGTTCCCAAACACAAATTATATGAACATCAATGAACAGCTGGAATAGAAAACGTGCAACTGCTATCTGACCGAAGACAAAACATAGCAATACGGAACAATCGTTGCAGAAGCATGGATGTATTGAATCGCAGGAAGGTTGGCCGATCATGGAAAACTTGGAAGCAAGTGATAAGATCATATAGAGTGGAATTTTGAGGTAGTTGAACCGTGAGGACTGAAGAGTAAACTTGCGAAATATCAAAAAACCTCTGACCCCTGCACAAGGGAAAAGTGACGGTAAGTGAAAAGAGAGAGAGAGACAGAGAGTTAAAATCGGAGATACATATTTAACACATATATACTTATTCAAAGCGGAAGCTGCACCTTCGTGCAACTTCTGTGATTAACTACTCATAGTCAAACATATTCTAATACACTAAAAAATGTAAGAATATCTGCACAGCATGTTGTTATGCACCAAACCTTTCCATGCTGTACAAATATGCGCCTACTTCTCAAATAAGAGACTAGCTGGAAAAAAGATCATTTCCAACTCCCATAGGAGAAAACAAAGATACAATTAAATAACATTTCAGAACTTATTAAATTAATATTTCATAAATACATCGTATGACACAAAACGACTCATAGGGTTAATGTGCCGTAAAACAAAAATTCCTAATCCCACTCTATCGTTATACATAGTAAGCAAAAAAAGTGTCATGCTCAGGTTCTAGCAGCAGCTTATCTGTGCGCATGGAGTATTATTGCCACACCTTGGTTGGTTCAGCAACCACTAGTCTCTTCTCTTAGACAGGGTCCAAAAAAAAAAAGCCTCTAACCTAACAGGTCCCACATTATCTACCAAGCTTCAGCCCCTGTCTCATCGCCACAACGTTGCGTCCCTCTGCTTGTTTTACAAGTACTTTGATGGAATGTGCTCTGACGAACTTGCTGCACTTGTACCCCCTCAACATAAATACCTGCCGACAATCTCGACAAGCAGCAAAATCACACCCCTTCACTATAGAAGTTCTCAGATACCAGAAAGCTTTCTACTCCAATAGTTTCTTTCCTGGAACCGCTTGCCTTTGGAATTCCCTCCCTGCTCCTTGCTTCCCCGACTGTACCAAGATTCAGAAACTTAAATGTAATGTGAACAAACATTTTGCTGCACAACTCCCTACTAAGGATGCCCCTATAGCTCTGACCCATAATTTCACAGTAGTCCCTTATGCTTCAGTTGCAATGTGCCTTGTTTAGGGTGAATAGAAGTAAAAAAAAAAGAAGATTTTTTACTGCAGACATCTTTAGCACATTATACGGTATCAAATTCTTGCGACCTCCAACAAATATCGCTGGTGCATCTAGTAGCAGAAGTCTTGTTAACGTGTAGTAGCAGACCAGACAATCCTGAGGCACGATCTTTGTGGACTCTATGCAGAAGTTCAACTCATCAAACAAGCAAACAAACAGCAGCAGACATAGTTGCATTTCATCATAGTAATTAAAACGAAAATACATTTATTGCTCTAGATTTTAATATTCTTTTTGTATAGTTTGATTACACAATATTAAAGCACATCCTTTCCTTTACATATTAGTATTAGTCTAGCACCCAGTTCATCCCTGCAGGCGGGGGGAGCAGATCTCTGAAACACGTATGTTCTGTTTGCAGTTCAACACCTCAAGAGTCTAGATTAGACTGCCACATCTAACTCCCAACTCGGGGTAGTTGACAATGTTTGAAAATAGAGTAGGCAGAAAGAAAAAAAAAAGAAACAGAAAGGGTTGGGAAATAGGGCTTTTATGTTATGGGATCGAAGCAAACACCTTGCCCAAGGGTATCCGAAACATGGTCCTGGGTGAGACATGAAACTAAGCTGATAGACCAAGAAGTTTCTAAAGTGGTCAATATGGACTCCCAAGGGATAACAATACATTTCAACGAATTGAAAATTACTCAGAGTTGATAAGAAATTATTCATACATTACATTGGTTTAAGAAATATTTGATGCGAGCATAAAGTAGGTGTTCTAACCTTATTTCGGATACAATATCCATTTCTACTTGTCTCTAATACATGTATATAAAAAAAACGAACCGGTAATTTCTGATTTTGATATTAAGCCTAGTTGGGCTATGCCGGCTTCTTCCGAAAGAGGAAGTATACAGGGAATATCAAATTCACAAACGGTCCCCAGCTGCATGTATCTCCCGATCATAGGAAGATGACATACAGCACCTAGCATTCCCAAATGGGCACCCATCTGGTACTGGCCAGGCTCCACGTCGTCTGACTTCGGTAATCTGTGTATCAATGCGATTATGCCGTATGTATATATACATTTATATGCATGTAGACATGATGTCAAAAGATTTTAATGTTTTAGTAATGAATTACAAAAATCATATCTTTCTTGTATCACTGTTCAATAATATGCAAGGACACTTTGGTGGGCGTCTCATTAGTAGAAGGTGTTATCCTGAATGGATTCCACGCTCACTGTACCTTAAGGCACGCAGATTTTTTTGCCAAGAGAGAAGTGTATCAGAGTATTTACAATTTTGCACATTGTATCCAGGTGTGCCTATCGTTGAATAAAAACTGTTTGGACAGTCATGACTGAAAATTGAAGTTTAAGTCAAGTATAGATTGAAGTTTATTTGTACCAAATATGGTTGGATTGCAAAAAGGATTGTGAATTTAATTAACGATTCCATGGGTGGCATTTTTTGTGGTCGCCCTGTGCAACAATTTTGATAATTTTGGAAATTCTAATTAATCTATATAATAAAAGTGAACGTATGTGTGTCCGGCTCGATTCAATAATCACATATGCAAATTAATATTTTGAGCAAAGAAAGGAAGGCTTAATTTTAATCTTGATAATAACTGATAATAATATAGAAAGCAAAGAATAATCAAGTATGCAAATTTAATTTTATGAGCAAAGAAGATGAGGCTTAATCTTAATAACTGATAATAAAAAATTAAAAAAGGAATTTCTTTCAGTTTTGATAGACACAAAAAAAATATCCCCTTACATTTTGGGGGGAGAGGGGCACTCTGTATTGAACATACTTATCCATTTATGATGACCGATTCCAACTTTGTAATCTTTTCAGATCATTTGCTAAACCTCCGAAAGCTGTACAAGACATCTGCGAGTGCATAGTGATTGTAAAGGGACTAAAAGAGATCAGTTGGAAGTCCGCACGAGGCATGATGTCGGAGGCGAATTTCCTACGTCAATTAACAGAAATGGATGTCGATGCAATCACGTCAGCGCAACAGAAACAGGTCAAAGGTATCTCGATTGATTTCTATTCATTTCTTTTTCTCTCCATATAGATATTCTTTCAGCATTCCCTTTTTTATATACTAATAAGTCATCATATAGCAAGGCCAAAAACCACTTTAATGGGATTGTCAGTTGGATGATAAACGATACTATTGTTACAATGTCATTTTAGTTGAACCCAAGTTCGTCTTCAGATCCGAAATATTTCACACAAAAGCCACAATTCATTTTTATATATGGATTTATTAAACAGCAAGAAGTCACAAGAACACCAGATGTTGAATAATATGAAGGCGGAGGAGCGTGAGTTGCCCACCGGCTACTATGAAAGGAGAGGGTGACGTCATGAGTCAGGTGACTTCCCTTTTCTGGTGAGCTCAGCCTTTTGAGTTAGGGATTTCACTCATGTTGGACGTCTGTCAGGCGGCGGCTGGTGTCTAAGCCACTGGCGGGTGCCCACCTTCCCCCCTTGGGTAATCATAACCGACCACGGTTCACAGAGATTGATTTTTCCAGAGAAGCCAATAAATATGGCGGACAGGTAGGCTAACAAACCGTCAACAAACGAGAATCAAGTTTGATTAAAGCATGGGACGAGCGGTCCATATCCAACACAAAGAGAGGCTAATGATTTTACTGATGGGTTACTTGCGTGAGAGAAAGGTTAAACTTTAACCATGAGGGTCATTGCGTGTGATAGAAAGAGAGATTAAATATCAGGCGACTTTTTCATGCACTCATTAAGTAGTGTAGTGCACCCACCACTACCCTCAATGGAGCTAAACATGGAGCGGAGACTTTCTTGTCTACTCTGCTTGAAGTCTCGCCAGTAAAGAGACAAAAATCTCTTTCCACTGAAGTCACTTGATTTCATTAACTTCTGTTTTTCGGTAAAGTCGATTTTGGAACTTTTACCTGTCCATCAATTTCTCCTTTAAAACTTGAAGCCCTGGTTATGTAATTCTATGAACGGATTGAAAACGAAAGGGCAGAATTTGATTATTTAACAGGACGGCTCGACAAATATTTCTTGACATTGGACTTGAAGACGACCATGTGTTACATTGTAACTCTTAAAAATGACCTAAAATTTCTTAAACCTATTTTTCGTTCACTCTCCACTTACACGCATTTTGCATACCTTACATTCAGTATGCATGTGTGAGTGTGTTTCTTATACGAGTGTGCGTTTAATCATTCATTCCTTTTACGTGACTTTCACATACTCATTATTTTAATTCGTTTAATGAGGTTCACATTAAAATTCTTTTATGTGTGTGTGGATTTAAGCTCATTCATCAGTCTCTTTACCTCTGTTTTTTCAAGCGACAAACACAAATGTCCATTTTAATATTAGTGTGTAATTTACCATTGTCTCGCTAACGTTTATTCTTATTCCTTTTCTCCATTGTTGCTTACTGACACTGACCGCTTCTCTTTGTTGCTCTTCTCTTTAATTGCCACTATCGTCGTTGCCTTAATTTCTCCGTCCTTTCTTTCTCTGCATTGTTGTCGCGGTAATTCGTCTAGTGGCTTCTTCAGTTTAGCTAGCTGAAATAAACTTTTCTTTGCACAGACTAAGACTTTTATTTGGAGTTCTTATATGATTTATTCTGAAGAAATATAACTTGAATGAAAGAGGGACTATATTTCTCTTAACTAACTGTCTACTTTATCCACTTGCAAAAGGTTGGGTACATAACTTATCTTGTTGGGAATAAATTGATGAACGCGACGAACAGACACCTTGGGACTACATTTCGCTCTTAACTTCTCACAAGTATTACAACATAATTATTTCACGTCTGCCTTGCTTTTTGGAAGAGTTCCTTGTGGGAGTTCCAAACTCTTCCAAAAAGCCTTTTTTTCTCCCAACGACAAAAGGTAACGTCATCGTCATATTCACACATCTCTTTTTTTGTCTAACTCAACTTGAGTTCATACTTTGAGTTTTGACCTCCCGGTCACCTATCTGATGATTCAGTCTCTGGGACGATTCATTTCCCAAAGTCTGTGTCACTATAACCTGTACTTAAGTCGACCCTTGTTAAAATTCTTATGTTGACTTACTCTTATCCGACATAGGGCCTACCATAATGCAACACATGTTGTTGTCAGCAGGGAAGCAGTTCTGTGGTAATATGTTTCACCGATTAGAAGCTCTTGGAAAGAAACTTTGTTCATGTAAGTTCCATTTGGTTTAGGTACACAGAGAAAGAAAGAAAAGTTATTTGCAATGGTAGTAGCTAGACGTGTTCTTGCTGTGAATGTTTTATAGGGGGGATCAGAGATTGGAGCTCAGGTATTTCAATGGAAGGTGTTCGACTGAGATCCAATCTCTGCTTCCTCCTTATAAGACATTCTCAAAAATAATTTTTATTGCTACAACAACAACAACAACAACAAAATCTCCTTTCTTCCTCTCTGTACCTTAAACCAAACATAACTTCTATGAACAGAGTTTAGTTACAATCTGTGAAACGAATATCATGGGACTGCTTCTCTGTAGCTTACAACATGGTTGTCTTCAAATACAATGTTAACAGATTCTTGTCATGAACCGTCCTCACAAGTATTCGAACACGGTTCATTCCATCAATCATTTTCAATCCTCTCATAAAATTCTTCATCTCTCCACTGACAATCATTACATCTCATTAATCTTTTTGGATTATTTGGATTATTCAAACTACTGTTCTCATGTTGGATCTAAATTAAAACTGAAAAAAAGAAACAATTGGTGCATGGAGGTACAAAAGTCTAAACGCCCTTGGTCTATGCAATGATCATTTTTTTCTCAAACTACATATGATTACCTCAATTAATCTCTTGCTCTGACTTGCAGCCCGTCTGAAGATGATGGACATCTCAGTTGAAGAAATGAAGTCTATCAGCAAAGCCGGCGCAGGATTGCTCAAGTTCGTTGATGCTGTTATGGATTATTGTGATGTGGCCAGGGAGATTAAGCCCAAAAAAGAAAAGGTAAGGAACTCACATTTTCTGTATTGAAATGCTTTAATAATGCAATGGATGGAGTAAGTTCAGAGAACTTCTGCCATTACTAACCAGCAGAGCGTTACCACTGTCACCAATGGAAGAGTCTATCAGGCATGTGTACGCAGTGTGATGATGTATGGAAGTGAAACCTGTCCAGTGAGGGTTGAGGACATGCGTTGCATAGAGAGAAATGATGTGAGAATGATATGATGGATGTGTAATGTGAATCTTAAAGACCGGCTTAGTTCTGATGACCTCAGAGAAAGATTAAATCTGGACAGTATAGGGAGATATGTGCAGAAGAGTAGACTTTGACGGTATGGCTACGTTGAAAGAATGGATGAGAGTTCTTGGGTTAGTAGATGTAGAGCAGTTGAGGTAGCAGGTTTAGTTCACAGGGGAAGGACAAGGAAAACATGGAAGGAAGTGATAAAGGTGGACTTGAGAGAAAGAGGAATAAATAAAGCCGTACTAGAGATAGGTTACTTTGGAAGTCAATTTCTTAAAGCCGTCCAAAGCATGCCAGCAAGTAAAACGAGCGTTAAACTGGTGGTGGTGGTGGTGGTGGTGGTGGTGGTGGTGGTGATGGTGGTGGTGGTGATGATGGTGGTGGTGGTGATGATGATGATGATGATGATGATGATGATGATGATGATGGGATGGATATCAATTATGTTTCTTATATGATTGATTTATAATAAATAATGTTTCTATAGTTGTATAAAATAAATGTACTTTTGTATTATTTGGATAATTCTGACTGCTATTCTCATCTTGGATGTTATTTTCACAATGTTTCGGCCAATGTAACCTCTGACCTTCTTCAGATGCATCTTGTCAAACTCAGGAATCTTTGTCGAACTCTGGAGTCTTTCGAGAATTTTAAACTGAACTCCTCGTTTAATCCACAGGGGTAGATGGTTCTCGTTCCGTTATCCATGACCAGGTACAAGTGTTAATTTTTATTTTATTCTTAGAATCACCTGTAGTGAGTATTGAATCTCCAATCTCCAAAAGACTGTCATTTTGAACTGATTTTTACTTAACACCTTTATCCGTTGCATCACGTGTCCAAGGGTTCAATTCGAAATGAAAACAAAAAAGGAAAAAAACGTATATATCGGTATAGCAAGCAAAAAGAAAAAAAGAAAAGAAAACGTCTTATGGAATTACAGTGAAGGTGGGGTGGGACCGACTTCCCTTCCCTTATTCCTCAGGCAGTCTTTTATTTGCTTTGTGTGACGATATATATATCGTCACACAAAGCAAATAAAAAACTGCCTGAGGAATAAGGGAAGGGAAATCGCCTCCCCATAATGGAAGCATTGTTCATTCAATTAAAAAAGCCCAACATCAACCATGCCCGTTATGAGGGGTGCGAAGGTGTGTTGAAATGCTGTTGAATGTTTTTAATGTTTTTAATCACATGGAAACGTCTTCTTAATAAATTCACCAATTTTATTTTGCATTGATCAATCATCCGTCTGAAGACGACCAATGATGGTCGAAAACGTTTGCGTCAAATATGGAGATTTCCTACACTCCATGGTTAATAGTACAAGATCTATTGTTCGACGAATAGAAAGATTGGATCACAAAATGAATAAACAGAAGTTGGCACTCCTGTTCAACCAGATATGTATAAAAGAAGAATTTTTGCCTAATTATACAATATATATATATATATATATATATATATATATATATATATATATAAATGTAATGGGCAAAGCAGATCCTACCCTCTCGGTCTTCTGCCTTCCTGAGCGTGCTACTCAGCGCCAGCCCTGTCCCCTCTCGGATACTGTCCTCCTATCTCCTTTTTTTGTCTGCTCCCTCTTCTTTCTCGTTGTACAGTTTCTTTGCCGAATTGTTTTTGTCAGACCTGATGAATGTGTGACATGGCCGTACTACTTCATTATCATCCTTTTAACAGTGGTCAGTAGATTTTCTATATTGATACCCGGGTGAAATTGTAGATATTTTCTTGGCGGACCTACAGAAGATTTCTGTGCCATTTGATGGTATGATAGAGCGAGGGTTAAAGCTGCCTTCATTCTTGGGTTGTCTGATCATGCCCGACAGCCCCTATGAGCTTCTTATCGAATGGAGGAAATGAACATTTCCCAGCTTCTGGCTCAAGCGAGAGTTATATTAAAAGATCACCTGCATTGATTATGGCAGCTGTGCAGTCAGTGCACGGCAACAAAGGCCAGACAAAACACGCCAGGATAAGTTTTTTTTTAAATGTGATGGAATGAATTATCTAGTAAGGGATTGTCTTGCTCGGCACGAAAAAGGGAGACCCCCAACCACTAAAAAGTGGTGCATGTTGCTCCTGATGTAAAGGGCTAGATCACATTTCTCCGAATTTTGAAAAACTTTTGTTCATCTCAAATAAGGCATATTGCCACTGAGACGCAATATGCTACTGTGATTAGGGGTCAGATCCACAAGGGGATAATCCTAAGTGGGGAGTTGTGCAGCAAGATATTTGTTCACATTACATTTAAATGTCTGCATGTTGGTACAGTCGGGGAAACAGGGAGCAGAGAAAGAATTCCAAAAGCAAGTGGTCTGAGGAAAGAAGCTATCAAAGTATGAAGTTTTTCGGCATCTAGCGGCCTTTACAGTGAAAGGGTGGGATTTTGCTGCTAGTCTGGTTAATCGGAGGTATTTATGTTGAGGGGGTACAAGTGCAGGAAGTTCTTTGGAGCACATTCCGTGAAGTATTTGAAATAGTGTTAGGAGACGACAGCTATGCACCTGCTTCTTCCCTAGACAAGATGTGAACTTGACGCTGCTAACAGTAAGAATAGCTGTGAACGGTAAATACATACTCATTGCTCTTTATTATAAAGTGAAGGATTTATTTATTTATTGCCATATACACAGAATGAAATTGTTGTTTTTTTCTGATACCAGGTGAACAGATTAGAGAACACATTCAGGCAGGCTAAAAAGGATTTGGAGAGGATCACGAAAGAAGTTGCGAGTTTGGTGGAAAATCTAACTGAATTGAGCACAAACTATGATCATGCAATGCTTGAACGTAAAGAGTTGCAAGATGAAGCTGATTTGATGGAACGGCGACTTATTGCAGCAGATAAACTTATATCAGGTCTTAGCTCTGAAAACGAGAGGTAAGTTTTTAATCTCTTGCAAGCTTTAACCCTCTGGTGCCTGCCCTCAAAATTCTCTATTTTCACCATCTCACACATTTCAAATTTTTGTTTGCCTCAAAATAATGTTAAATCTTCATAAATGAATAAATCAAATACACTGTGTTTGATGATATATATATATATATATATATCATGGACGGCGGCACCGGGGGGGGGGGGGGGCTCTCACACCCCCCCCCCCACTTTTTCACTTGCCCCCCCCCCCCCACACTTTACAGTCATCAATAATGGAGTTATATATGCATGTGTTTAACCGGGCCCCCCTCCCACTTTTTAGGAGAGCCCCCCCCCTCCCACACTTTTATAACTGTGCCGCCGGTCCTGTATATATATATATTCAAATTTTGTTATCATCTAATATACAAAGTTTATAGTTTCTTTGTCATCGATAGCTTTCTTCCTACAAAATCAATATTTGATTATGGTTCGTCAGTTTTTCTTGTAGATTGTTGCAACATGTTATTAAGAATAAAATCTAATTCGATTTAATTATTTCCAGAAAATAGTTTGTTCGGGTCAGAATTATTTTCAAATGGCCGCAATCTTAAAAAAGGGACTGAACTCTGTATTGTAACGGAAAAATAATATTTTGGATAAAAAAAAAACGGCATAGTTTAAAAAAAAAAAGCAAAATAAATTACAAATCAATACGCTACCGGGCAACGCCAGGTAGGTACAGCGTGTTATTAAATATTAATTACACTGGTCAACACAATATTTTTGGCAGGCAAAGTAAGACTGGTTTCTGGGGTTTTCAAGGGCGCTGAATCCGAATCTGACATTAGTTTTTTCAAATTGGCTCTAGTTTTTGAGTTATCACAGGGGGGTTGTTTGTCTGAAATCACCCATTCGCGACCATAGCTAAACGTACAAAAAACGGCTAAATAGTGCATAAATGTCAGATATTGATTTTTATGATGATCTTAAACCACAAAGACAGTGTAAAATCTCAATCTAACAAGTTAAGTTAGATATAACATCATTTCATTTATCCTATAACTGAACACTTTTCATAGATTTCGAGGATATACAAAAAATTTGCTAAAAATTTGCTGAATTTTAATTCTCCAAGTGAAAAAAAACATTTACATAATCAGTTATATATCATAAATTAATGCAAAGCATTATACACTAGATTCTTAGTTACAATGAACACACAAAACAATATTTTATTCACAAAACTAAAATTGACGTTTATACGATTTTCGCTTGTGAGCAACTTTTTGGCAGTCTCTCAAAAGGTTCCAGCAGTAGTCTGCCATCATGTGCTCATCCCATTTGCCTTGATACCTCTCTTCCATTGTTTTGATGTCTTGATGGAATCTCTCTCCCTGCTCCTCACTGTAATCACCAAGATTACCAGGAAATCTGTCGAGGTGGCTAAACAAGAAATGAACTTTAATGCTCATATTTGCCCCTAGTTTTCCGTATGCAGTAAGCATCTTACGGACCAATTGCTTGTAATTGTCAGCTTTGTGATTTCCCAAAAAGTTTGTCACTACATCTGTGAAGGACACCCAAGCATTTAACTCAACCGTGTTCATATGATTAGTGAAGTCAGAATCCCTCATGAGCGTTCGAATCCATCGAAGATGCCACCTTTAGCTTTTTCGATGGAAAGACCTGGAAATTGCCTGCATATGGACTTGAAGCAATCCCCATCCTTGTTCAACGCCTTAACAAACTGCTTCATGAGCCCTAGTTTTATGTGCAATGGAGGGAAGATGATTCTATCCCTGGGTACCAAAGGCTCATTGATGACGTTGGCTGTGCCGACTTCGAGACTTTCTCGTTCTGGCCAGTTCTCCCTTCTCCAGTGCTGGATTCTTGCTCTGCTATCCCACAAACAAAGAAAGCAGGGATACTTAGTGTACCCACTTTGCTGACCAAGCAGAAAATTCACCATTTTCAAGTCCACACAAATCAGCCATTTATGAGTGTTGTAATTCAGCTTTTCAAGAACAAATTTGATAGCATAATACTCTTCTTTCATCTTGGTAGAATGGCCAATTGGTACAGGAGCAAACTTATTGCCATTGTGCAAAAGTACAATTTTTAGACTTGCTTTCGAGCTATCTATGAAGAGACGCCAATCTGCTGGGTCATATGATGAGATCCCCATGCAGTTAAGAAGTGCAGAAACGTCATTACAAAAGACCAGGTCGTCTTCTTTAGAAAAGAAACGAAGCAAGCTGCCTTCCCTTGTCCTATAGTATGTTACTTTTGTGCCAGAATCAAGAATGTTTTTCTCTTGGAGTCGTGATGCAAGAACTTCAGACTGCTCCTTCGACAAACAAAGGTCTCGCACTAGGTCATTAAGTTCAGATTGATTGAAAAGCTGAGGGCCATTTGAGGGTTCTTCATAGTCACTACAGCTATCATCACTTGATATTGAAAGATCAGCTGGAATCTCTTCGGTTTCATCGATTTCAGGCAAACTGGTGAAAACAGGCACAGGTACATCCTCAGAGTGCGCAACAGGACGGATAGCAGAATCCAGGCTCGGATACTGCCAATTTGCTTTCTTGTGCTTGTTAAACCCCGTCATGTCATTGACACAGAAGTAGCAGTCATCAAAATGATTGTTGGGCTCTCTCCACACCATTGGTACAGCAAACTTCAACTTCAGCTTACCGTTGGTCCAACCGCGGAGACTTTCTACACAGGTTTTGCACACCATATGTGGGGTCCAAGACTTGTCTTGGTCACCAAGTATCATATCGAAGTATGCTTTGTACGCCCTCTTGACAAAGTCTGTAATATTCCTCTTTTGTTGTGCCATCATATACTGTCCACAGATGTAACAAAAGACATCCGGTTCATATCTGCAACATCTTCTAGAAGAACTCATTTTCTCTCTGGAACTCATTTTCAACTGTGGAATTAAAAAGAAAATTCTTAATTACTGTTTAATTTATACTGCAACTATATTTATGGAACATGTTATTAAGTAATTACAGTATATAATTATATAAAAATTCTCCCTATATAAATAATTATATAAAAATTCTCCCTGAAATACTTCAATATATACATAATCATTATAATGATTCAATAATATCAGAAAATTATTATTTACTGCTTCTATATTGAAGTATTTCAGGGAGAATTTTAGCAGTTTAGGCTTATTTGGGGCTATCAGTATCTTCTAAACTAGAACCAATCTGGCAAAACCAATGTTATATTCGTAATCAGCGACCTTCAAAACCCCAGAAAACACTCCTAGATGGTCTGCCAAAGAAAAAAAAGAAAAATTTGTTGACCAGTGTTATTAATGTGATATTGTGTAATACTTTCAAATCTTTTTTTTTTTGTACATGTACTAACGAGCCACCGCTTATCAAGGCCCAAAGGCCATTCGAGGACAAGGGTTAATGAGCTTGCCAGGTGGATGGTGAGACAACCCCGTGAAGACTAGTAACAAGAGCTGAAACTGGTCAGAACTTGATTATTTAAGAGGACAGCTCAACAAGAATTTGTTAACATTGGACTTGAAAACGACCATGTTGTAGTCAGCTAGGAAGCAGACAGGTAGTTCTTGTAAATAAACTTCGCTCATGGAAGTTCCATTTAGTTTATGGTACTAAAATGGGGGATTTCTTACATATTTTAGGGAAACACTCCAAAGACTAAATTTAGGCTATAATGTAAAAGAAATCAGGTTAATATTTAGCATATTTGGGTGGGAGGTGGGGGTCTTCAATCCCCACAGTGCGCCCCTTTTCGTCAACAGAATCAGCTGGTCTAATTTCTGTAGTTGTGGTAGTAAGGTGTTATCTTATCTTCTCTCTGTCGTTATTTTCTTCTTCTTCTTCTTCTTCTGTCTTCTTCTCTCTGTCTTCTTCTTCATTTTGTCTTCTTGCTGTCTTGTTCTCTCTGTTTTCTTCTCTCTGTTTTCTCTCTCTATCTTCTCTCCATCTTCTTTCTATTTTCTTCTTCTTCTTCTTCTTCTTCTTCTTCTTATTATTATTATTATTATTATTATTATTATTATTATTATTCTCCATAACAACTTCCATAAACGTTATTGATAAAGAAACACAAACAAATGCAATTCGATTTAAAACATCTCTTTGTGGTTTTTCTTTTTTCTTCATAGCATACATGTATACACATAAAACACCCCCCCCCCCATGAGAGGGACAGCAGCCATCCTAACACATTGCTTTCTCTCTGCTGATTTGGTCGAAAGAGAAAGATCTTCCCTGCTCATTCACCACCTAAGACTGGCGGATTCCCGTCTGTGTGACGTCATTGCCGGGATACGTAGCCTTTCTCGAATTCTAATTGGAAAAGTCCACTCGACCTAGTTTTTACATGGAAATTTACCATATAAATTCCATTTTTTTACACACCTGCCTCTTATCTTGCTACAATATGTACAATATTGAAAACGTTATTGATGGATACCTGAATGCTCTCAAGTATGCAAATTTTACCTAATGGCTTACTCTATAGAATGACTCAATAATTTGAACTTCCAAGTGACAACCATATTTCAAGTTCATGTAAGTAATTACATGATGTAAATCTAAAGTCATAAGACAATATGAACAACTAGCTGTCCTGATCTACCGTTGCCCTGTATAACCCGGACCCCACACGCCTCTCTGACCCGTGGAGCCACTTATAAACATAGTCTCCATTCGTGTCTCTATCTGTGCTCACGCCTCTGGTTCTCTACATAGAGATCTTGCCAGACCGTGAACACTCTTTTGGCCGATGATCGTCGTAGTGGCAATAAAAAAAAGATGTCGGTCGAATCTCCTCTAGGTCGGATGATGATGTAAATGATGATGCTAGCACGTTGATTCTCGTCTCTGTGAAGGCAAGGTTATTCAAGCAGAACAAATCAACAATAGAAATAATTCAACAAACATCGGCGAAGTCTTTTTGGTATGAAATAATTATTAACAATCAAAGGAAAGAATCATTTTAACCTTGAAGTAAAGTCTATTTTTGGTAATGTCTTTTTTTATTAAACTATTTCGTCGTCTCTCTCTCTCTGCATGTGTGCGTATCCCTTTACAATGATTATTTTCACGAGTCGTACTAATAAGGTCTTTACTCTATGTTTGGAAAACGATGGTGGAGTTTGTTTTTGTCCGGCTTCCTTGTTCATAGTCGCATGGCACACGGGTTGATTTTGCGACTGCCCGAGCTGCGCGCCCAGCTCTAACTGACTGTGTAGCTGTGTTCTCATTTCCACCCAAAGTCCCTTCTCTTACTGAGAAGGTGTATGGTCGCACCCTCCCATTCCCAAACATATCTCTCTCTATTTTTCTTCCTCTCCCGGAGTTGGGTAGGGTGCGCCTCTCCAAGTGATACAGATAATTTGAATGGTCTCTTTTAGATTTTATCGCCATTAAAGAAAACCACTATTCTCCTTCCCGCTGTGATATAGACCTCTGCCCTAATTAACGATGACAGCCTAGATGGCTATCTTTAGCCATCGGCCATAGGCCTCGCCCGTCCAGCTAGTATAGTACTGACATGCCTGACCGTATGTTTTTCGTTGGCGATAAAAGATTTTGCCAAAACTTTGTCCACCTGTTTAAACTCGGCTTGTGTAAGATTGAAATGCAATTGACAATCTCACATGGCTTTCCTAGACAGCCCGGCGCCTTAACCCAGTCTGTTTTGAATAGCTGATTCCACGTTGAATATATGTACTAGCCTCAGATTTCCATCTTATTTCTACATAGGGTTCAGCATCATCACCAAGATGCATACTAGTGCGCCCCCAGGTGCCGGATCCCTGTCGGTCCTAATTGTTCTGTCATACTGGACTATTTTTTATTTTACTTTTGTCTTGCATTTCTTGTGGAAAATGAGTAACAGAAGATTATTATTAATGGTAAGTCTTTCTGACGGCTTACAAAATGTTGAAAGGTAAATCACACAATTACGTTTGTGTTATATTTTACTCTTAAAAAAACTGATTTCTAGTGTTTTTTTTATATTATTTTTTTATCAACCTGTACAATTTGTTCATGTCTTTATATACCATTTTTTTCCTTTCTTTAGGTGGCTAAAAGATTTAGAACTCTTGAAAGAAAAGCGATTACGTCTCTTGGGTGACTGCTTACTTGCTGCAGGTTTCCTTAGCTATGTCGGAGCCTTCAGCTGGGAATATCGTACAGATCTGGTCTACAATGAATGGCTTAAAGACCTCGTCCAGAAAGAGATACCCCTCAGTTTACCTTTCAGACTGGAAGAAATCCTGACGAGTGATGTCGAAATTAGCCAGTGAGTTGCTGATAATTCAAAATGAATGTACATCTTTTTATGCTTTTTTAATTTTTGCATTAACGAGTCACCGCTTATCAAGGCCCAAAATCAAAGTAGAATGAATAGTTGTAGTGGATGTTACTCAAAAGGTTATGGGTAAGTCTTGTGGTAATGGTGGTGGTGGTGGTGCGAAATGTTTGAACAGGCGAATAAAAGCAAAGTACTGATCAAAATACAAAGTAAATAATGACGGAATAATAAGAAGAGGTGATTCCTTATTATTTCAAGTGAAATGGGTTTCGGCTAAATGCAAACAGGAGGAGAGTGAGACAACAATGTGAGGATTGGTAACGCTGGTTGAGACTGAGCAAAATTTTATTATTTAAAAGGACAGCTCAACAAGAATGAGTTAATATTGAACTTGAAAATGACCATGTTGTAGTTAGCTAGGAAGCAGTCCCGTTATATTGTGTTTCACAGACGAGTATTTCTTAAAATGAAATGTAACAATATGTCCATGTGCCTTCCAGGCTTCACATTTGCAACGATTGCATTGTAGGGGCGCAGTTTTCAGTCACATGATGAAGAAAAATGAAGATTTGAATCAAGGTGAACTTAAGGCCAAAACGATGAACAGACAACACAAAGATAGCCCATAATGTTATAGTGACAGACGTATCTGGTAGATGGTGTACGACACTGTTCCAAAGTCTCTTGGTATGGTTTTGGTGGTAACGCCCTAAATGGTATGGTTAAAAAAAATAATGTGCCCATGTTACATACCCTGTTGCCTAGAATACATATTCCATAATTCATAATAAGTTTAATAGTTTAGGATTTTACCAAGCACATAAATATTATTGATGCTCACGCACACGCACCGATCCTTTTAAAAATGTATTACTTAATATAACTCAAAATTTGATGTAGAGCAATTCTTTTCTTTATTAATCTTTTTGTAGCTAACTTATTTTAAAGGTTTTTTTTTTAGGGTGGGTGCACCTCCTAAATGGTAAAGTTTATAAAAAAATAATGTGCTCATGTTACTCACCGTGTTGCCAAGAATATATATTCCAAAATTCATAATGATCGGTTCATAAAATAAATAAATAAAAATAAAAAAAACTTTTTATATGCCTCCCCTTAAATGTTAACATTTACAAAAAAATAATGTGCCCATGTTACTCACTGTATTTTTTTAGAATATATATTCCAAAATTCACAATGATCCGTTCATTAGTTTAAGAGATTAAAAGTTTTATATATCATGTCGCATTGATATCCACTTTGCTCCTACTTGTGGTCTTTGGAGAGCCTCCACCCCCACCTCGACCCTAAGGAATCTATGCGGGAGGGGGGACTGAAAATAGTTATCGCAGAAATTATCACAGAGTCTGTCTTGGAATTGGTCAATTTTTTTTCTAGAAGTGATGGTAATCATCCATCACTATTTAGAGACTAATGAGTTATCACTTATCAAAGCCAAAAGCCACTTGAGGATAAAGGTTAGTGAAATGGATGGATTATCAGTTCAATGATGAAGAATATATAAGAGAATTGAAAATAATGAATGGGATGAACAAAATTTTATTATGAGGATGGTTCTTTTCTGTTGTGGTAGAAAACGAGTTCTGACTGTGAATGTCTTACAAAGAGGAAACAGGGATTGGAGCTCAGTCGAGCACTTTCCATGAAAATAACGATAGAGTAGAGAAAGATTAACAACTTTTCTTCTGTGAGAAATGGGCTGTAAAGAACAGAAGAGATCATCCCTAACTAGATGGCGAAGTTGTGTTTAAAACTAAAAAGAATGAACTAAAAATGAATAATATTGTTATTTAATTACTAGTGGGACCCCGTGGAAATTCCACAGTGCTTTCTTCATCAATCTGTATAATTATACAGATTGATGAAGAATAATATTTCTTTATAAATAATAAATATCTGTCAGGGGCAATACTATTAAAACAATGACTCTTTCTTTTTTCATAAAAATAATTGTCACTATCAGCTAAATATTCTTTAAATAAACAAAACGAATATGTTTATTTATTTAAAATTGCAACAATTTAATTCTTTTTTAAGCAATAAATATTCTGTCTTCTTACCATAAACATAATTGTAAACTAAATATTCTTCAAATTAATAAAACGAATGTCACTTTTTGAAATGTATTTATTTAAAATTTTATTTTTTTAGTCGACGGAACAATATAATCTGGTTTTGGAACAATTCATTTTAAAATGGGTAAAGTCGAAATTTTTTTCCTTGGCGCCATCAGATTAATCACCAATCGTAATTTTTGCTGATTGGACGATCTCATTGTTTTTAAATGTGGTGAAAGGTGATAACGTACGTACAAACATAAAATGCCTTAGCAAAATATTATGTATCTTTTCCCCTAAAATCCTTTATATATGTTTTTTTTTTATTTAGATGGACATCGGAAGGCCTTCCACCAGATGAGCTGTCAATCCAGAATGGTATCCTGACCATCCGAGCCAGCCGTTTCCCTCTGTGCATAGATCCACAACAACAGGCTCTTAATTGGATTAAGAAGAAAGAAGAAGGCAAAAACCTTAAAGTAATAATCTATACTTCATTTCTTACTAGCAGGTGTTGTCCAGTATGAAAATAGTTTTAACACCACAGTTTCAAAGAATAAACATTAATATATTTTGGACTACGTAACTAACGAGCCATATGCCCGCAGAAAGCCGAAATTGTAAAAGTAACTCAACTCCCAAGCTTTGCAGCAAATCTTTGTTTATGATTTTACTAACAATGTAGCCATATCTTCTTACTGCATCAGCAGAAAAAAAAGATGAACGTTTTCATTTGTTCTTAATATTTGAAATTTATTTCCGACCGTATACAGTATGTTATGTACTAAGTTGCTTTTTTGTTGATGCTATCATTTATGTGGGTAATAGTCAAGTGATTCAAGACAACACGCATGTTAGGCACTTCTTATTCTAAGGCACTATTTCGAATCATGTGTGATTCTCATTTTTCACTTTGTGATATTCTTTGTTTATATCCAGCTCAGCCAACTAAATAATCGCTTGTTTAGTAACATTACCTGCGCCAACAATAGCATCAGCAAAAAGGCTTCTTCCCGAGTAAACAAAGAACCGGAAAATGCTTGCTATGGAGATGTTTGCTGATGGAAATGTGCGGCTGTGGTGGACTCTGACTCTGATTGTCCATAGACACTAGTAAGCAAAGATGTATGCCACATGTGGATTAGTTTAGTCTATAAAAGCTCCTGCAAGATCTTAGTGGCCATTACTGAACAAACCAAGCCATAATCACACTCACGGCATTTAGCAATGGTCATACCCCACATTAAGCTCGACCTTTTATCAAATCCAGCCCTCGTAGGGACGCAGATAAATAGAAAAATAAACAAACGAAACATTGCAGAGATCGTGTTCTTATTTTAAAACGAAAATTTAGGACGCTGAAAGCGTACACAACCCAAAAAATAGGCAGACTCGGGTAATCTTCTGTTATGCCAAATAGGGACACGATCTCTACAATGTTTCATTTGCTTATTAAAAAGTTTTGTAAATAAAAAAAGACACATCCTATGGGGAAGCAAATAAATAGAGGCACAATATCTGCAATGTTTCGTTTGTTTATCAAAAATTTTGTAAACACACAAAATGCATGCTAAAATATACTTGAGCTCTGGGATTTAGTTATGTTTGAAATAAAATTCTATCTATGCATTTCTCTCATCCTCTCTCACTCTATGTTGATTCAACCACTCTCTAATATTTCTTAATGTCTCTGTGAGCATTTAGAGAAAGAGTGACTTTTTTCAGCTTGTCCATCTAATTTACATACGTGTGTATGTACACACCATAAACACATATGTAAATTAGATCATAAAATAATAATTCTCTGTACTTCTATATAAGAATAAGAATACTTTTATATAATAATAATAATAATAATAATAATAATAAAACCCAGGAAAACAGCAAATGCCGATTGTGTGGACAAAGAGACGAAACGATAAATCATATAATAAGTGAATGCAGCAAGCTAGCACAAAGGGAATACAAGAACAGACATGACAGCGTGAGGAAAGTAGTACACCGGGAAATGTGCAAACAACTGAATTTCGAATATGCAAAAAAACGGTACAAACACAAACCAGAAACTGTACTAGAAAACGAAAAACACAAAATCATATGTACAAACAGACAAACCCATAACAGCAAGGAGACCGGATATTATAATAATCAACAAGAAAGAAAAATCCTGCAAAATCGTAGACTTGGCCGTTCCAGCAGGCCACAGAGTGAAGATCAAAGAGACGGAAAAAAGAAGCAAATATACTGAACTTGCCAGAGAATTGAAAGGAATATGGAACATGAAGAAAGTCAGTATAACACCAATAATCATAGGAGCACTAGGAACAGTCCCCAACAACATGGAGAAAAGACTAGGAGAAATAGGAATCAAAGGGATAACTGAGACCATACAAAGGACAGTAATGATCAAAACAGTTACAATCCTGAGAAATGTCCTCGAATGCGGAAACCAACCCACATAAGCAACGAATGGGAACAAACACATGGAAACACAAGACAACAGAACCGGGAAAAATACAACCGCATGAGAGAGCCGCAAGCATAGGCTGACGCCACGAAAATTATGGACAGAGGGTCGAGGAGGGAAAGCACAAACCAGACCTCCACTGGAAGAGCGTGGACAGCTCTGGGACCTTTGGGAGGCTAGTTGCCACTCGGGCCCCAGAGGGGACCAATGGCCCTTATCAGCGGGAAATCGGTGGTAGGTGGCTGTTGCGATACCGCAAGGTCATCAGCGGTGATGAACGAAAAAAGGTGGAGCATACTGGAAATCTGAGGAGACTTGTTGTCACTCAGACTCCAGGGAATACCACAGGTTGTTGGCAGTGGGCGATCACTGACGATGACCAGTGTGATAACTCCTAGTGAGTAAATAATAATTCATACAAGACATCAGAAAGAATAGAGGAATTAGAAGTTTGTCCGACGACAGAGTGAGTCTAGAAGTATTTCGGTTAAAATAAACTCAGCAAGCGTTAAGCTCCTGCTGATGTGTGAGTATAAACAGTTCATTGTGTGTGTATTTTCTCTCACGAGTTGTTTTAGATAGTGCTTATTAGACATGGAGAGTGTTATGTTGTCCAAACTGCTACAGGTCGTCATATTTTAGAATCGCTGATTTTATAGTTTTAGAATTGGCTTATTTTTAACTTTTGAATGAATTGGTTGATATATTCTTTTCTATTTATTTGAATTTGGAGCCGATTTTGTACAAAATATGCAACTTCGATGCTTCTTCATGGTTACACTTAGATTGAATATGGATATAAAAAAGAAAATAGCAAGAAACCTTTATGATGTACGTACTTGTGAGGGAAAATAAATACCATTCACCAAAATTTACGGAAATTCATCTAGTAGTTTTGTTTTTATAAAATAAATTCAACTTTTAGCCGTATGTGGAACATTGCCGCCATTATCATGATATTCAAGGGAGAACTTAATTTCTCTCACAAAAGTTTGAATTATCTCTCTTGACTTTCATAATGATGCCGATAATGTTGAATTTATTTTATAAAAGCAAAACAACTGGATTAATTTCCATAATTTGGTGAATGGTATTTATTTTCCCTCACAAGTAAGTACATAAAGGATTCTTGCTATATATTTTTTTATATCTATATTCAATCTAGGTGTAACTATGACGAAGCACCGCAACTTCTTTCTTTCTATAATATTTTTCAAGTATTCGCACAGAAATAATAAGTATCTTGAAATAAGATTATTGATTGAAATAAGAGATACCAAAAAAGACTGAATAAATAAATAAATACAAAATACAGTATAATTGAAAATTTTATATTTCATTAAAGAAGAGGAGAATAAACATCTTTTTAAAAATATTCTTGAACAGTTCCTTCATGCAGCTACAATAGGTTCAGCTGTGCTGACTTAATCAGCATAATCACATGACCTACTTGTTAACTATAGCCTTGTCATATTTTTGTTCCTCCTTTATTCACTAATATATGAGATTTAAAAATCCATATTATTACCCCTATAAATATTATTACGAGTGTTGAGACGATTAATCGGAATCAGGAAAATCAGAAATTTTTGAGTATCAGAATTGGTATTTGAATCGTAAAATTTTAGTCTAATTTCCGATTCCAAAAACGATTCTTAAAATTTTTTTTGTTTGTTTAAAACTCAATGTTCTATTGCTTGTACTAATGATAAAATGATAACTATTTATTGATTTTAAACTACCAGTAAAACTAAAATCTATAGATTATAATAACGAATTTAGGAAAAAATAGCACCGGAAAAAATGGCATGGTAGAAATGGCACAAGTGGATAAATAGGAAAAAAAACGAAAAGAAAAAAGAGAAGTTGTCTGTCCCTTTTTTTTCTTCATTCTTTTCTCTTTGCAGTATTTTCATTTTTAAAATAAGTTACTTACTAATTTTTATTTTATTTTTGTTTTACTAAAAAAAGGTCCCGTTCGACTATGTTCAATTGTTTAAGAAAAAATTAAAATATCATTTTGTCAACTTATGACGAACTACTGCTAATCGGCTTTGTTTTAAAAGAGAAATAAATCTTTAGTTGCCTTATTATTTTCAATCAATTACAGGGAAAACATTTGAGAAAAAAGAGTTAGAAATATCTACTCGCACTCTTTTTGGCCTTTTGGCTAAGATCAAAGTGTAGTATCTGTTCCGATGGATACTGCACCCCATAGACTGGTATTGTCTTGGCCTTCGGGGCTTGATTTACGCCGGTCTATGGGTCTGTCCTGTGCAGTTCTAGGAGGTCCACCCTCCCAGGCTTTGCCTCCCCTCTTTGGGGAGTAGTAAGTTTATTGCTTACTGTCTGAGGCGCCTCTACCGGGGAATGCCGACGGGGCTGCCCAGGCAATTTTTAAATGGCCAGAGTGCTCACCTCTCAAGCGCTGGCTTATCTAATCCCACTTTCCCGACCTTGTGTCACATCTTACCTTGTAGGAGGTAGATAAATAAAACTCTTCTTGGCCTTTTGGGTAAGATCAAAGTGTAGTATCTGTTCCAATGGATACTGCACCCCATAGACTGGTATTGTCTTTGCCTTCGGGGCTTGATTTACGCCGGTCTATGGGTCTGTTCTGTGCAGTTCTAGGAGGTCCACCCTCCCAGGCTTCGCCTCCCCTCTTTGGGGAGGAGTAAGTTTATTGCTTACTGCCTGAGGCGCCCCTACCGGGGAATGCCGACGGGGCTACTCAGGCAATTTTTAGACCCCACTTTCCCGACCCGAACTTGGGTCACATCTTACTTGTGAGAGTAAGATAAAAATTGGCCTTATGCCTAACTCCTGGAGAGTAGTAAATCAATACTCGTGTAGTGTACGCCCCCCCCCCCCTCCGCGACAAGTGTATCTTTACTTTTGTGAAAATAGATGCACATATTACACGGATTTTTACAGTAATCCGAAAATTTTAAAAAACAAAAAATCTATAACTAAATATTGTGAAATTTAAAAAGAATCAGAATCAGGAATTTAGAACAGAATCTGTAATTGTATTGGAATCGGGGAAAATATTGGAATCGTCCCATCACTAATTATTAGCCCTATAAATATTATTAGCCCTAGAAAGCTTTCAGTATTTATATTTTCTAAAATATTTTCTAAAACAATTTTTCATTTTTTTCTAAAAGTATTTTCTAAAAATATTTTCTAAAATATTTTCTAAACATTTTTCTAAAATATTAAAGTAAAATTTCTTAAGAAATTTCCTAAATATCTTTTAATATTTTCAAAATATTTTTTGGAAAATTCATACATTTTATTAGCAAAATCTATTTAACCTGAGAACAGTTGAAAATAATTACTACTAATCGGAAATTTTCAGATTTTATAAACATACACACATATAATTAAGTAAACAATGAAATATATTTCCAACAATATGTTAGGTATAATGCTGTTCTTTATAAGTTCACCGTATTTTATTATAAATAAATTAATATTTTTACCATAAAAAAAACTTGTTTCCTGCAGGTATTCTCGTTTAATGATCCGGATTTCCTGAAACAGTTGGAAATGGCAATAAAACATGGATTTCCATTCCTGTTCCAAGATGTGGATGTATATATTGATCCAGTTATAAATAATGTATTGGAAAAAAACATTAAAGGTAAAACCTCTTTCTGTTTATATAACCCATAATATCAACCATATATATATATATATATATATATATATATATATATATATATATATATATATGTTACACCGACTGTTCTTACACAGGAGAAACTGCACCGGTTGGCACTATTTATAGTGCCAACCGGTGCAGTTTCTCCTGTGTAAGAACGGCCGGTGTAACAATATATATATATGATTATTTTTATTTACACAGACATGTACAAAATCGGCGATGTTATCGATCAACAGTTATTATAAACTGAGATCTCATCAGGCAGAGTTAGAATCCGATCTTAACCTCAGATCATACTTGGAGAGAATGAAGTGGAGAGAAAAAAGAAGAAGAAAAGAAATTTAAAGTTTCAAAATTTAGAGAGTCACGTGGTTTAGGACCGTTAAAAATCAAAATGGTTAAAATCTAAAATCTAAAAATTAAACAAAATAGAACAAATAAAACAAATAAAGTGAAAAGAGAGACGTATAATGAATAGGGTAGGATGAAGATAGATAGATAGATAGATAGATAGATAGATAGATAGATAGATAGATAGATAGATAGATAGATAGATAGAAAAAATGAAGACGTCTGTTGATTCAGACAGAGAGTAGAGAGGGGAAGGGAGAAATAAACATGCAAGTTAATGTGTCAAAAGATCGACAGTTATTTCAGCTCGGGCGAACAAACGTATTGTCAAATCAACAGTAATTATGTGTATAAGTGTGTAGGCGTGCGTGCGTGCCCCCAAATCAGCCGTAGTTGGTAGTATGGGCGTGCAGACGCGTGTGATGGGAGGGTAAGGGATTGTTAATCAATTGTGCCACTAATTCTAAATTTATACTGTTTTACTTTTTATCTAGAGTTTACCAACTTATCATTAATAAATTAATAAATCAAACAAATATACTAGTAAATTAATTAAGTCTAACATAATTATTAATAATAATAATAATAACAATAATAATAATAACAACAATAATAATGAAATGATATAAAATAATAATAATAATGATAATGATAATATCGATAATAATTTAATTTAATTTAAAAGTACTAAATGCCACCATTATTCATTATTGATAATAATAATAATAATAATAATAATAATAATAATAATAATAATAATAATAATAATAATAATAATAATAATAATAATAATAGCGACAACAACAACAATAATAGCGGTCAATAATAATTAATTAAGGATTAATAAAAAAAGTAATAGTCAGGTGAAAAATAAAATAATTAAGAAATATTAGAAATATTAGAAGGTAATTATAATAATAATAAATAATAATAATAATAATAAGATTAATAATGATATAGAAGTAGATAGTAATATAATGGTTGTAAATATGGTAATATGAATCCGTGGTTGCAATAATACTGATCATATAAGGTAATAATAATAGCTATACCAACAGCAACAATCGCAATGGTAACCCCAATAATCCTAACAATAGTCATAATGATAGTAAAAAATAATAAATAATAATAAAACAATACCAATAGTGGTAGTAGTAGTAATAATAATAATAATAATAATAATAATAATAATAATAATAATAATAATACTAATATTATTATTATTATTATTATTATTATTATTAATAAGAATGGTGTAAAATAATAGTTATGTTGACAAAATTACCGTTAGTGGATAGGTAAAGTGTTTTTTTTTTTTAATTTTTTATGAGATAGTATTAGCTTGAGGGGTTATAAGTGGATTACTAAGAAGGTGTAATCTATTATGCCTACAGTTAATTGAGGTTTCTTGTTTTTTGTTTAGAAGTTTGCCTCTATCACTAAATTTTATTATTTCAAGTTTTTCGTTTAGGCAAAGGTAACAAGGTGAGTTTAGGGAACTGCAGGTGCTAGTTTTTCTGATTGTGTTCCAAGTCACTTTCTCGAGAAAATTGGTAAAAACTAAAAAAATAAGGAGGCACATTGCCGGTATAATTTCTTTACTCATTTCCTTATATATATATATATATATATATATATATATATATATATATATATATATATATATATATATATATATGTGATTCCGTGTTACTTTATTTTATTTTATTCTTGCTCTGTTTATTACATTGAGCTCTGATACCTCTGATAGTCAGGTTCATATTATATTCCATGATTTTATTTATTTATTTATTTATTTTTTTTTTTACATTTCCAAAAAACAACATTTCTGTGAGATATTTTTTACGGTCCGTTACTTTTGTCTTGTGCCAAACAACAATTTTATGTTAATATCGTCTCTGCAACATTACAAAATCATCAGAAAAATTCACAAAGAGTAAAATATTCTTGGATTAAAGTGTCTAGAAAAAACCTACACTATACAGTGGTTCACTTTTGGGTGAAACCAAACAAAAAAAACAAACAAAAAAGCAAACTCACACGTGGGGAACCCACTAATTCGTCATTTTTAATTTTTCGTCATATATATATATATATATATATATATATATATATATATATATATATATATATATATATATATATATTAGAACAAATCCATACCTTTTTTTAAGCATTCTTTTATTTTTTTTCATTTCTGACAACTGTTTCACCTGGAATGTGAGAATGTTTTGTGTTCATTTGCAAAATTATACCTTCTCTTTGGGGCTCTAATCTCTGAAGAGTCTCAGAGAGAATGTCTAATTTTGCCAATGACTTTTTTGCTAATCTCGAATTTTAAAAGTGAAACATAAATAGCATTTAAGCTGACTAATCAAACTTTGATCCTGGCTACCCAATTTTCATTTGTTATTGTTGTACCATGTTATTGGCCATAAACTAACGTACTTTGCTACAATTTATTTTTAAAAATACCTAATCCGGTCTGACACTCCGGTAATATGTAGACATTCTTAAATAATCAACTCGATTTCGAATCTTGCACATGCATAGTATTTCTTTTTTTGTACTGTAAAACTTAAGATTTAATTTCCTTGTGGTTAGTATAATTCAGGGGTGATAACTTGAATATTGTTCGAGGGAAGTAATTCTGAATATACTGTGCCAACACATCCATTCCATCTGTACATGTAGTGATGAGAATGCTATTTCAATATTAAAGTGTGACCTACCAACAAAAATAATATTACAAACTTATGTATGACATACAGATCGATAGACAAAGCCTCTCATAGAGATACTTGGACGCATTTAAAATAAGATATGTCCGTTCAATCTGAGTGTTTAACAATGAGAATGCTTTTTCAAACTTAAAGTGTGACAGACCAACCGACCAACTGATGGATAAAAACTTTCATAAAGATGTGAAACTTCAGCTAAAAATAAACAGGCGAAAGTATAGTATAGTTAACAACGAAAAAAAAGGGGAGGAGAAGAAACAAATATTTAACAAATAACTGTTATCAAACGATAGAAAATTCAATATTCTATCGACTTGCATAGTTGTAAACTTTCGGAAACTATTTATAAGTTTTGTTATTTCAAAATTTGTTTTGTTACTTTCATTTAACCGATTTCCTCAAACAAAACTGTGGTCGATTTTTTTTTTAGGTGGTCGCTTATTTCAGGTGTAAAATATATATTTTTAAATATAGCCTTACGGTATCACTAACCTTAAGTTCGCAGGTGGTTTCCAATCGAATTAGCATAAGTTTTTTTTTTCTTTTAAGCCTGAAATAAGTGACCATCTCAAGAAGAAAAAATTGACGGCCATCTTTGTTTTACGAAATCGGTTAGTGAAAGTAACGAAACAAATTTTGAAATAACAAAATTTCCAAAAGTTTACAACTAACAGGTCGATAGAATATTACATTTTCCATCGTTTGGTAACAGTTATTTGTTGTATATTTGTTTATTTCCCTTCTTTTTTTGTTGTTAACTATACTACACATTTGCCAATGTTTCGAAATTACTTGTAAATTGTCCTGCTTCCAGATCTGTCTTCTACAGGATGACTCCACCGCTCATCCCCCACCCACCCCAAAATACCACCCATGGAATCATTAATAAAATTCACAAACCTTTCTGCAATCCAACCATATTTGGTACAAATAAACTTCAGTCTATGCCTGACTTGTCTACCAAGTTTCAGTTCGTAATGTCCAAAAATCTTTGTTTTATTGTCGTTCAATGATATGCTGTACGTGTGCACCTCTGCCTTACAAGCACACCTGGATACAACTGATTTAGGCCCTCTTCAGTTCAAGAATTGTCTGTAGCTTGTTTTGATACACATTATCTCTGAGATACCTCCACAGATAAAAAAAATCTAGAGGGGGATTAAGGTCCGGTGAGTGTGAAGCCTATTCAGGATCACATCTCTTATATGAACGGTGATAAAACAAAAACTGTTGGATATTCATGAATTAAACTTAATGGGCAAGTCAGGCATAAGACTGAAGTTTATTTGTACCAAATATGGTTGGATTGCAGAAAGGAATTTAAATTTTATAAACGATTCCATGGGTGGCATTTCTTTTTAGAGAGGGGTCACCATGTCTTCCATGTTTGATTCTTTTTCTCTGGAAATTCTTGTTTTCTTGTCTTGATAAACCATCTTAAAATTATTCTTTAAGTTCGCCTCCCGAGAGCAGCGCCAGTTGTAGCTGAAGAGGCTGCCGAAGAGGTAAAAACGGTTTCTGTACAGCCAGTCACCAATTCTAAATCAAATAGAAAATTATCATTGAAGCCTAAAAAGAAGAAAAGGGGTAATCTTTTGTCCTTATGCCTACCCACAACACCTGATTGGTCAATATTGTGGTCACATGATCATTGGTACTTTTTTTCACTTGTGCACTTGATGATTGGTGTAACATGTCAGCATGGGTTGTGTAAACACATTTTCTTTTATGCTCTTCACCTGGATTTCTGATTTTCTTGTTTTATTCAATTTTTTTTCTGATTTTCAGAGATTTCTTTTTGGGTTTTGATTTCTTGTCTGACATATACAACACGTCCCTATAACTTTAATTATAAATCTTTTTGCTATTCACATTTAAAAAATGTTTATATTATTTATATCGATTAAGCCACTCCACTAATGCAATAAATACTTGTCATAAACCGTCCCCATAAAAGAAGTAGTGGTCAACCATAGTCGAGGGTGACACAAAGGTTTCATTTTCATTAGTTACTACATCGAGGTGTAGGGAAGCGCGCCATTCTTTTCCCAGGATTACTCCACTTACCACTTAATTCTCACCTTATAATACTGAGTGTTTAGCAAGGGGACATCAAGTACCATTTTTTAAGTATTTAGTATGACTCGATCGAGGATTGAACCCTGGTCTCCTGGCCTATTAGCAAAACTATTACCATTATACCAAATGGGCCGTCTTCATAAGTAATCACATTTTGTTCATTCAATTTATTATTTTCAATCTTCTCATAATATTCTTCATCATCTAACTGACAATCCACCCATCTCATTAACCTTTATCCTCGAGTGGCTTTTGGCTTTGATAGTTAAAAACCCATTAATAAAAAATAATAAGTATGATAATGTTTACAAAAATTAAAAACGTTTTTGTTATGTATAGATATTAATAAAATTATGAGACAACTTCACGTGTGTGTGTATTTCTCGTGTCAGCGTAACTTTGATAATTCCACATTGAATTATTGTGTTTTATTTACTACTAGGCTCTGACTCCTTCCCAAACCTCATGGATATTGATCAAAATTGTAATAAGGATTGTAGACATGAGGTTTAATATTATTATATCTTGATTTTAATCTCCATAAGGGGACATAAAAGTGCTGCAAAACTGTTCTGTTTGGTTAATTCATTTTATTATTATCTAGCATAATACCTGACCTGGGACAAGTATTCTGCTAGTATCCATTGCTAAGGTCGCTGTAAAAATGGTTGGATCATTCTACCGCTCCAAAAGGTATCTCACTCCTGACGCAATCCTTTATTTGTATAAGAGTCAAATACGTCCTAAGATGGAGTATTGTTGCCACATCTGGGGAGGTGCTGCTCAGAGAACCCTTCCCTGCCTTGACAGTACAAAACTGACTTCAAAATCTAGAGGGGGATGTCCTCTTCTCTTCCCTGCAGCCTCTTTCTCACAGAAGAGACGTTACTAGTCTTTCTCTATTCTATTGTTATTTTCATGATAGGTGCTCGACTGTGCTCCAATCTATGGTTCCTCCTATAAAACATTCACAACAAAAACTCATCTAGCTACAACCACTGTCAATAATTTCCTTTTCTAACTCTGTGTACCTAAAACTAAATGGAACTTCCATGAGCAAAGTTTCTTCCCTAGAACTACCCGTCTGTGGAATAAAATACTATGGAGCTGCTCCTCAGCCAACTACAACATGGTCGTTTTCAAGTAAACAAATTCTTGCTGAGCCGTCGTCTTGGATAATCAGATTCTGACCAATCCATCTGACAAACTCATTAACTCTTATACTCTAGTGGCTGTTAGGCCTTGATAAGGGGTGACTTGTTAGTAAAAATTATATATATATATATATATATATATATATATATATATATATATATATATATATATATATATATACACACACACATAACGAGCTTCGTCAAGAACTGAAGCACAAGATCAAGCGACATTATGCCGTTAAAAAAAAGAAGAAGAAAAAAATATTGTCTATTATCCTGATGAAGATTCCTGTGTGAATTGAAAATTTGAATTTAAATAAATAATATGTTTATTTAAAAAAAAAAAAGAAAAGTCTCTGCATTTTACTGGTTTCAAAAACCGTTTCAAATTACAAAATTTAAATGCATTCTATACAGTCAGTGGAATATTTTACTAATACTATATATATATATATAATGAAAATAAAAATATTTATTTATTAATAATAATCATCCTGTCAGTTGAACGAAATTTTCATACAAAAACCTTATGCCTCATTTTATGAAGCTTCTGTATGTGATGGTATAAAAGGCGCTGACGAAGAGACTTTTGGTATCATAAAAAATAACAAAAAATGAACAATAAAATTTTTCCAGAAAATCTTGGAAACGATCGTACGTCGAATGCTTGTTGGTTTTGCATTCTTAGAACAATGTTCAAATTATATTGATCTAAACTAACATTATTTTCAAAGTTTATATATAGAGAGAGTGAAACGTGGATTCACATTTCTAAAACAGGTGACAACATAAGCTGAAGAGAGCCGGAGGGTTAAGTTCTTCTGAGCTTGAAACCGACGGTACTAATGTTGTACTAATTTTTCTGTACCAAAAAATAAAATTTTGATTCTCTATTAATCGAGCACTCTGCTGGAATTTTTCCCACTATATTACATAAGAAGTTATCTCTCTCTCTCTCTCTCTCTCTCTCTCTATATATATATATATATATATATATATATATATATATATATATATATGATTATTTTTATTTACACAGACATGTACAAAATCTGCGACACTGGCATGTCGATGTTATCGATCAACAGCTATTATAAACTGAGATCTCATCAGGTTCTTTCCAAATATGATCTAAGGTTAAGATCGGATTCTAACTCTTCCTGATGAGATCTCAGTTTATAATAGCTGTTGATCGATAACATCGTCATGTCAGTGTCGCAGATTTTGTACATGTCTGTGTAAATAAAAATAATCATATATAAAAGCTCTATTTGATATTGAGCACTTTTTATAAACCCGGTTGAAATTCTTTGGATTACTACCCTGTGGATGTTTTACCTGGATTATTATTATTATTATTATTATTATTATTATTATTATTATTATTATTATATATATATATATATATATATATATATATATATATATATATATATATATATATATATAATTACAAAAGATGAAGATTATTAAAAGTAAAAAGAATCTCGTTTTTCCGATAAGCAGATATTGATGTAGTGGACACAAACTTGCGTTCAACCAATAAACAAACACATCTCTAAATCACACCTTACAATAGTTATAAAAATATTTGTTTCACAACATAATTCTTTTGTTTTAAATAAATTATTTTCATATAACTCACTAAAAGACTTTATTACTTTTCGTCTGACCTTTTATTTGTTTCAATTTTTATATCGACTAGTTTTACAGACCGGCCATCTTGGACCTATGTCAGTATGTTGGCTAATTTATTAATTTAAAAAGTGTTTTCTCTTTCCTATTTCATGCATAATACTAAATTAATTTTCACGCCAATACGTTCAACATGTCAAAATCTTTTTTTTTTTAAAGTACAATTTTTAAACTATTGCATATCATCTATCCGATAAAATTGCACGTGTCGGAAAACGACACATATACCCTAAAAACCCTCCAGAACTGCTCCCCAACATCATTTTCAAACCAAAACGATCTGATTATGCTATATTGCGAGATGGTGACCTACGCAGTGCGATGCACTCCACAGAGTTCAGTGACTTCTGGCGCTTGAGATAGGCGGAACCTAGAGTTCATGACCTGATAGAGAGAAGTGGGCTTCATCACTAAACCACATCTATTTGGAGGTCAATAATTCCATAAATATTAATGATAATACTATCTTCTTGGATGATTGTAAAACGTTATTCTATTTTCTATCAACTCTGAAAAGTACCGAATTAATATCGGTCGAGTTATTAACCTCCAAATAGGTCACGTTTATCCTGAGACACCCTGTATTAGGTGAAAGAAAATCCAAGCACTCCGATTGGTTGAAAAATATTTTAATAAATATTCAAATCTTGAGCTGATGTTTGTACGAAAAGTCTTCACTCGATTGAGTGGCTACAATCGATTATGTGTTAAAAAAATGAATGAAAGGAAAGAAAAAGAATAAAAACAAAATGGCAGTTAAAAGGATTTAATTTGATACAACAAAATGAAGCTTAACAACTAAATTAACAATTAGAAATCGATATAATCAATCAATCACTAAAGTACATGACTTCCCTTCCATATTGGAATTTTACTGAAGTCAACATTTGAGTAATGAATACATGAACTGTTAAAGAATGTAATCTATATAATAATTAACTAAAGCATTTTATGTTCATACGTACGTTATCACCTTTCACGTACATTAAAAAAATTAGATCGTCCGATCAGCAAAGATGTTGATTGGTGATTAATCTGATGTTGGTAAGATAAACAATTTCGACTTTAGCCATTTTAAAATGAATTGTTTCAAAATCAAATTATGTAATCCCATCGACTAAAAGTTTTAGTCGATGGGATGACATAACTTTTTTAGTAAAACAATACTATTTTAAATGAATACATTTCAAAATGTGGCATTCATTTATTGATTTGAAGAATATTTAGCTGACAATTATTTTTACAGAAAAAAAAGAGAGAATATTTATTGTTTAAAAAAGAATTAAATTGCTACCATTTTAAATAAATAAATGAATAAAGAAGAGATATATTCGTTTTATTTATTTAAAGAATATTTAGCTGACAATGACAATTATTTTTACGGAAGAAGAAAGTCATTTTTGTTTTCTTAATAGTATTGACCCTGACAGACATTATTTAAAAAAAGAACATTTTTATTAACAGTAAATTATACAGATTGATGTAAAAAAAACACCATGGAATTCCCATGGGTCCTGCTAGTGTTTAAAATAATCTGATATCACCAAATTATTTAATCACATCTATTTTTAAGTTTGTGAATCCACAGAATACATAAGGAAATATACTACAGGTGCGGCCCGCTGGAAAATGTAGCACAAGGCCGTAAAGTGAGAAATAGAAAAGTCAGCAAATCAGAAGGGGTGTGTGAACTCTGGCTCTGCAAAAATAGCCTGAACAGTCCTGTCGGCATTCCCCAGTAGGAGCGCCTCAGGCAATTGGCAAGAAACCAACCCATTTTCAATGAGAGATAGGAAGGTGCACGTCCTAGGACTGAACAGGACCATACCTCATTCGGACAAAAGAAGGCCTGCTCAACAGCGCGACCATCTCACTTTGCCAGAATGATGCCAAGGACATATCCTTGACTGGTATGAACACAGCCGGCGAACCAGACATTCTGAACGGATGATGGTAAATGGGACTCATAATCTGGCACCTCTTTTAATCCGGACAAAATCATGAGAGGGAACTTGATAAGCCCTACTGCCGCCAGACTAGTTTACTGGCTAACAGGCGGTTTTGTGTGTAGCGTACCATGAATTTGTTTGTTTACACTGTACTTGCTGGTGGTAGTCTTCCTTTATTTTAACCCTTTCATAGATAATGTTGTTCTGAAACAACAAATAGAAAAGTTGTCATAAATTATGATAAATTTTGATTTGCCCAATTATATTTGTTTTGTTTTTTTGTGCGAGCCGGTGACATCGAGGAATACGTTTTACCTCCATTATTAGCCGTTACGGGCCTATTCGGCAGTCAGCTCAATTTGAAGGCACGTGGTTCAAGAACAAATTAGATCAGCTATTTAAAATGTCTGTAAAAGATAATGGATTAAATGGGTTAAGATTATATTTTATTTTGCTTAAATATTACACTAGCTATGGCTTCACAGGCAAACTTAAGTGGCAGTGTTAAACATAAACACCTGTTTATTTCTGTCAAATAAAAAGTTGAACTGCTGAAAATACTTGACAGTGGTGTTTTGTTGCATGAGCTGCGTGATGCTCATGGTATTGGGTTATCAACAGTGTATGATGAATTATTAAATTGAAATTGGATGGTCCGGCAAAACGGTTATTCCGACAAAAAGGTTCTGGAATCAAAGGTGCCGGAAAATCGGTACTGCATCTGTATAATTTTTTTTTTTCAGATTACAAAAGAAAAAACTTTTGAAAAAAATTACTTGTTCAGTTTTTAGCCGGGCGTTCAGTTTTCTGTGTAAGTTTAACATAAAATGCCCCTCTGCACCCGACTCGATTTTTTTTTACAAGTATTTAGCCAAAACAATCCCAAAGGCATTTTTTGAAATATCAGGCCGAGCACACAGTTTACTTTCAACTTGCATTGTAAACTGAACTCCCCTCTAAAAAGTGAACAGGTATGTTAAAATAAAAATATTATAATCTGAAAATTTAGTGTTCAATCGATATAGCGCTCTACAGATTTTATAATCACTTATCATCATCATCATCATCATCATCATCATCATCATCATCATCATCATCATCATCAAATCAAATCAAATCAAATTTATTTGGAAAAAAATTTTTTTTTAAATTTATTTGGCAAAAACAAAATACAGCAAAGTGCTTTTGTTTTAGTAGCCAACAATTGATGCAAGCAGTTTGCTTCATGCTTCAGCAATTCTGAGTGTGAAAAACATGTTTCTGAAAGTCATGGGAGCTGTGCCGTTTTCTGGCTTTGTAAGCATGTCCAAGTGTGTTAGACAAATGGAGATCAAAAAGGTGTTCAGAATTGTTGTTGCTGTTGTTGTTGTTGTTGTTGTTGTTGCAGTTGGCAAGATGGGTAATAATTATTGGGGGGTTTGCTAAGTCAGAGCTTCAATGGATGCAAGTGTTGGGTGGATGATATTCGCTTGGTTGCATATCTCTGAACGATTTCCAGACGGTCAATACTCTGAGCAAGATAGTTCTAGGTGTAGTCGCGCCATGGCCGTATACAGTTCTAAATAGATGGCTGGAAAGCGGCTAACAAAGCGATGCCAAAACACAATCGGCTTTCTTGACAATTCTAAAAATAAAAATTAAACACCAATTTTCAAGGGTGGTGAAAAACTTCTCATCGAATGGGATTATTTTATATCTTTCATACATTGCAAACTGAACCCTCATCTAAAAATGGAATAAGTCATAAAGATTCATAATCTTAAAAATTCTTGCTTAATCGATAGTAACTCGAAGAGACGAGGAATGTGTTGTATATGTCTGCCAATATATCTTTGATATTATTGCAAAAGTCTGGTTTGAATTCAAGCACAAAATTTGTCTTTGTTTCACATACTTCTCTTATGACTGCAGTTTCACTGGATTTTTTTATGAATTTTAAAAAACTTGTTTCATAATTTTCTAGTTAAGGACAGGGAACACTTTTTAAAAAAAACAAAAAAAACAAAAGAGTAAAAGCTTATTTTACCATTTTTTGAGGGGGAGGGGGAATGGCAAAATATTTTTTTGCTTTTGAATTTAGCTCTAAAAAATGGTTCCCGTCCTTAACTAGAAAATTATAAACTTGAGTTATGTGACTTTAGACTCGTTCTCGTCTTGTTTATAAAGATGGTGGTTATATTTTTCTGGCTTAGTTTTCATTTCAACATTTCACGTTTAATGTATTTGATAAAACATGTTTTATATGTATTTTATAAAAATGTTATGCGTTTTACGAACATGTTTGTATTAAAAAAGAAGCATGTTTTTGTGTATTTATGAAATGTTTTTTAATGAAACACTTTCGAATATCAAGGTTTTATTTTCATAAAGATTATTTCTCTACAAATTGTTTACTATTTTTAGAGCCATAATCAATCGAAAAAATATGCTTTTTAATTAAACCAATCAAAAATTATAATCAATATTTTTAGACTTTAAAAGCCAGACTTTAATTTTATATCTGGGTGTTACTTTATAAGGGGGACGAGACTTAGTAAGAACACAGTGAACAGTTTCAGTTACAAACAAAATATAATATATAATAAGAGACATGGTTGACAGAACGAGAACAATCTACCCCCGTGAATTATACAGTATGAACCCCCCCCCCGACAGACACACAAAAAAAAAAGGCTTTGCATACGCTTTTTGACATATATTGTTCATCAATCACACTCATTTTGCAGAACATGGTGGAGGCAACACCTATGAACACAACCACATCTCAATGGGAGTGTGGCCGTCATAAATAATGACTTATTTTCTCTCTTGAAGAAATGTCCCTGTTATGCAATTTGGTCACATACTCAGCTTGCAAGGCACATTTATTTCATTCGTCCCCTGAAGAACTTCTTCAGCCCTTTTGGGAATCACGGTCGGTCAGCAGAGAGATTCCTGAAAGCAACGAGGAAAGACGTCTCCCTTTCCTTCTATTGTCCCAGTCCACTGGATGCTCAAGCATCGACTATCTTCGCCTGAAGATAACTGCTGGCAGACTTTCAGCAGCCCAAAGAACTTTCTACCATTCCTTTCCTCACTTGGACACTGCACAACTTTCTTTCATCTATACTACACGGTGTAGGTAATTGAATAAACCCTTTCGTTGTTGTTATAAAAAGGGTTTTGGTTTTTCCTTTTGTGCGACGGTTTTCGTTACTTACAAATAATATATAGAAGTTGGTCTTAATATTCACTGATAAGAGCAGCACATTTCTAGGAGCTCCATCAAAGAATATATTGCCTCAAACATTACTATAAGACAGGCTCGTTCAAGAAAGTACAGGATACTTTCGTGCATCAGTTCACATGTGAAAAAGCCCTCTTCAAGAGGAGCATTCGGGACTGGGTGGACAACTTCGAGAACTACGGAACCGTGGAGAATCTCACTCAAAGCCATTCAGGATGTCCCAAGAAGTGTACAGCTGAGCTGATCGACATAGAGTTCAGCAGAGTGTGAAACACTGTGCGCAAGAATGAGCTGCAGACCCGATATCCGTCACTTATTTTAAAGTTCTGGTTACAGAAATATGGAGCAAGTTCTCACACCTCAAACCTGTCCCAGGATTAGCTGAACGAAAACTTTGGAGGTTGTGTGGTCAGTTTCAAGACTAATTTTGAGTGGGCACCTCACAGCCCAGATCTTATCCTCCCCCCACCCCCACCCCCACCCCACCTTCAGATTTCTTTCTTTGGGGTTACCTTAAAGAGAGAGCTATGCATTGAGACTCAGAACCATCACGTAACTGAAGGATGCCACCAGGAAAGAGGTTAGAGTCATATCTCGATCGGTTTGTAAGGATGTAATGGACGAATTTGTGTTGGGCCTCAAGAAATACACATAGCTGCATGGAGGTAGTCTCGAACACATAGAATAAAGAAAAAGAGTCTAAAGACTTTTATCTTTTGATATGATTTTTTTCAAACACAATAAACCAGTTATCACCAAGGTTTTATTTAATTCTTGCAGAGAATTAAGAAATGAGACCCATTGGAAGTAAGGATCCTTTTTTTTTTAAGGGAGGGGGGGGGGGGTCACCCTGTATAACTTATATGGCTTTTATGGGTTCTTGGCACGGGTCACTTTGTATATTAAACTGTAGTGATAAACGAACCAGAATATACTTAACCTTAAACGAAGATTTTAATATAAAAAACGACCTGCAAGTTTCATTTAATTCTTGCAGAAACCAAAGAAATGAAGCCCATCGAAAGTTGGGGCCCGATTTTTTTTTGGGGGGGGGGGCTGTATAAGTATGAAAATTGAAAAATGTACTACAATGCTTTGAATTTATTGTTTATTTAAAGTTAAATTTTGGTTTTATTTCAAAGATCATTTTTTACGTCGAAAAATGTTGAAAATGTAAAGTTGAGTATTTCAAAATATGAGTAAATGTTTCCCCAGGAAAATGTTTGCAGATAACTTTTTGAGGCAATAAAAATGTATTTATTTATTCGATGACAATATTATTTTTAATGCAAATGACAACCATCATCAGATTCGGTTTCACGTCCGTTTTACATGCTGGCTTTAAAGAATTTTACTTCTGAACTAATCTATCTGTGGTCAAATCTTTATTTCTTCCTCTTTCTCTCAAGTTTATTTTTATCACTTCCTCCAACATTCCCCCTTGGCCTTCTCCTGTGAACTGGACCTGCTACCTTAACTGTTCTACATCTATTGACCGCAAAACTCTCATCCATTCTTTCAACGTGGCCATACCATCGAAGTCTCCTGTTCTGCACACATCTCCCTATACTGTCCAGATTTAATCTTCCTCTGAGGTCATCAGAACTAAACCGGTCTTTAAGACTAACATTACACATCGATCGTATTATTCTTATATTATTTCTCTCTATGCAACGCATGTCCTCAACCCTCACTGGCCATGTTTCACTTCCATACATCATCACACTGCATACACCTGCCTGATAGACTCTTCACTTGGTCGACAGTGGTAACGCTCTGCTGGTTAGTAATGGCAAAAGTAATGCTTCTAAAATCTGATAAAAGTATATTCTCTTTCACAGGTGGTCAAGGGCGAGAATTTGTGATGCTCGGGGACAAAGAAGTGGACTATGATCCTAACTTTCGTTTATACCTAAACACAAAGCTAGCCAATCCCAAATATACACCAGACGTCTTTGGAAAATCAATGGTTATTAATTATACAGTCACCATGAAAGTAAGTCGGTTTACTGTTAAATAACTTTTCAAACATGCTAAACAATATTCCCATCAACTTTATGGTAAGTGTTTAAAGTGTGTGTATTCAAAGGGCAATCCTTCCGGTGCTTCTTTAGTTTTGCTACGACATGAAAATATTTAAAGAAATGTATAAACTTTGTTATGTACTTACATGTTAGCTGCAAATAAGATCGTAAAGAAAAATTTACGCAAATTCATCCAGTATTTATTAAATTATAAGAAAAACAAACGATCTTACTTATCGCTAGGCATTTTTTACCCAGTTCAGCTTACTGATTAGGCAAGGGAGATAACTCACTTTTTTTTTCCAGAAAAACTCAAAATTTAACAAAAATGGCGACCGATAGATAAAATCGTTTTTTATTTTATATTTAATAAGTACTGGATGAATTTGCGTAATTTTTGGTGTACAGTCTTCTTTTCACCTACCATGTAAGTACATAACAAAGTTTATACATTTCTTTAGTTATTTTCTTTTTAAGAGAGGCTTAACATGTAGCGAAACTAAAGAAGCACCATCCTTCCTTTAATTTCAACATTGTAGACTAGCACGTCGGACATATACAGAAGAACGTCTTTTGTCCAAATGCGATTATCTCTCTCAAAATATAATTAATCTCTATATTTATAAAGCTGTCCTATTTATCACACTAACGGCGCAGTTTTCTTTAAAAATAAACCAATATTTCATTGACCTTTCATTAATCCTTTGCAGGGTCTTGAAGATCAGCTGTTAAGTGTGATTGTAAAGTTTGAGAGGGAAGAACTTGAAGAACAGCGAGAACATCTAATTCAAGAGACAAGGTAAACCGTATCTGTTGTCTTCATAAGAACTTTTGCATGGATGTCTTTTATGTTCCAGAATTTTTTAGATTGAAGATTGATAATTTGCATTATTTGGACTACAGAACGTTTTCACCGCTGTAACGTCTGACCTTCTTCAGGTGCATCTTTCAAACTTGGGAATCTTTATGTCAAACACGGTGACCTATACAGAATTTCGACTAAACTTTTTCTTCTTTTTCTTTTCTTCTTCTCTTCATTTAACGTCACTTTTCCCTTGTACCCGAGGTTAGACGTTTTTTTTTATATTTAGCAATCTCACTCTCTAGTCTTCACGGTCCAGCTAGTCAACTGTCTCCAAATTCCACTCTGTACGGTCTTGTCTAATCACTTACTTACAAGTTTTCCTTCTACAACGGTTTATCCAGGCGGATGAATGTCCCACATGACGATACCAGTGTAACCAACCTATCCTCAGCATAACCGCTAAGCTGGGCAAATCTAATGCTTTCAGCAAATCCTCTCACCTAATGTGTTGGGTTTGATCAGATTTCACATTGCAGATCTATCTGATCATGAATCTGTCATTGTGCTGTTGTTGGATGAAAGAAGAATTTATTTAATCCACAGGGTTGATTGTTCTTGTTCTATCACCCATGACCGAGTAGACGTGTAAATTATGATGTTATTCTTAGTTATTATCACCTATAGTAAGGATTGAACCTTCAACTTCCAGAACACTGTCAATTAGATATGCTTGTTAACCAATGCCTTTAATTGCTGGACAATTCTAGTATATTGTGTTGTGAATATATACTTCACATTTTTCAGGCATTGCAGGTTATGGGATTGCATTAATATGATTAGTTTATATATCTATTCTGGCTGGAAGTATATTGTTGTATTTCTGATGTATAAAAATATGTGATATACTTTTATTGTCGGTAGCAGTAAACTAGTGGTGGATAGTAAGGAAGGAAAACGCATATGGTGGTTTTCTCGAGCCCAAATTGCCAACCAACTGGTGATATCAATTTCGGGTTAATATTATATAACAATTTGTGACGCCCACGCATCCACCTGCAAACGCCCATTGTGGGATTTCGCTGTCAATATAGCCACGCCCCCTAGGGTATTTATTTAGCAACGGAGTATTTCCTTTTGTCGCTAACCTTTGCAAGTAGTTTCAATCAACAATTATTTTATTTCTGACAATCCACAGTGTTTGTTTCTCCCAACCAGTTGACTTGACTCAATCAACGATTATTTTATTTTCGACAATAAATCATTTTATGTAGTTTTTTTTCCTGGTCAGATGCATGTCATTTCAGTACACCCGACTTGGATATTTAACAATATGGTGTTGTTTACATTTTGAAAAAAAATATGTTCTAACTTGTTATTTTTAACTGAAGGAATATAAATTGAACTTCGAACTTCGAACGATGAAAAAGAGAATGAAGAAAAAAACAATGATAAAAAAGGGAAATAAAAGAAACCTATTTATTTATTTGTAGGACAAAGTGTTGATGAAATGAATTTCTCTCTCTCTCTCTTTCTTTCTCCCTCCCCCTTTCTCTCTCTCTCTCTCTCTCTCTCTCTCTCTCTCTCTCTTTCTGGTAGCCATTTGCAATTTTGTGTATTGTGGTGTAGATTTCAATCTGTACCTTACTAAAGAAAATGCTTTCCTGTATATAGTATGTAATCAATTAAATTGAGCGGAATTTAAATTTTCAATATTAAAAAACGGACGCTGATAAATTTGTTAGTTAAAAAGTTGTAGATTTCTAAAGATCGGAAGTGAACGGCCAGCAACAGTAATAAATGTATTTCAGAGAACGAATTAAGTACCTACTTAGCTGTCGAAATGTGAATAGCCATTTGCAATTTTGTGTAAATGTAATAAACGAAAAGTACCGATGTATGTCTCGATCTGTATGTTACTGAAGGAAATGCCAAGCCGGATATAGTATGTAATCAATAGAATCGACTGAAATTTCAATTTTCAATAGCAAACAACAGAGACTGATAAATAACGTAATTGACTGGATAGTCAGTAGCAAATATCTTGTAGCAAATATCTTGTCCGACGAGATAACTTCATATGTTTAATACTTTTTTATTTTCATAGACAAAATGGGCCCTTCTTTAAAGATTTCAGAAGGACTTTAAAATGGTTGAGATTGAAGACTATGTGGTATGATTTTTGTTCAAAATATTTTTTCCTTCAAACTTATTTTTCTTTTTTTCCCTCCTTTTAGTAATAACAAACGCCTTCTGAAAGATCTTGAGGACTCTCTACTCCGAGAGTTGGCGTCATCTCAAGGAAACATGTTGGACAATGTGGAACTTGTGTCCACTCTGGAAGAAACAAAAACCAAAGCAACAGAGGTGAGACGGTAATCCCAACATACATTTTACATGCATATGTAATGTGCATACATGCATTTGTATAAGTTAAGAGACATTGAGCTTAGTTAGTATCAGGATGGGTGATCATTTAGGAATACCAAATGCTATAAGTTTGGAAGTGATTGTAATGTTACTTTCTCTAATACTCTTTGAGAATGTATTAGCCCATCCCACTCCCCCCTAAGCATGAAATAGTAGGGTATACTAGACGTTTAAACCTTTGTTGAGCAACTACGCTTTGAGAAGCAAAACTCTAAAATAACCTAGTTATTCTCTCCACTTACCCCAGCATTACTCCTAGTCATTTTGAATTTCTCGTTTCTACTGAATCACTAAACTCCTCATTTTTCAGAAATAACACCAGCCCTTCTTTCTGCTTGCCTCAGCATTGCTTCCATGCATGAAACTTTTTAGAGGGTATCCATTGTCTTTTGTAAAAGAAGGAGACCAACATATGTGTGTTTGTGTGTGTGTGCACTTGTATATATGTGTACATATGTGTTTGTATATGCATAGTATTTACTTCCTCTCCAGGTCAGCTGTGGGTTTTGATGAAAGTGTTTCTATGGAACAAACTGAATTCGAACCCGGCACATCCTGGTCCTCAGTCCATGTCGCTAACCACTTACCACTGTGACTGACCACAACACAAACCTCAAACCACTTCATAACGAATCACCAGCTGTCACAAAGCAAACTGGGGAGTAAAAACAAAGAAAATAATATGGTGTTATGAGCATAGAGAAAAAGTACATAGTAGTGATCCTCACTCAATCCTGAACAACGTCAGTTGTTCTTGCTAGTAAATAAATGTATTCAACAGAGGATCTTCTAGAAGATGAATGATTTACTCATATCGGCTGTAACTTGATCGTCCAGTGACCTGCAAATTCAAAAGGGGTGGGGGGGACAGAAAAAGAGAGAAGAACTTATTTTGTAAGTGCATTACTTTGTTTACTTATTATTTAACGTTGTGTTAGATAATGTTAGAAACACATCTCTTCAATCACAGCTCCTATACAAGACTCTTGTGATTGGCAACCACCACTTTATCAATCGCCTGTCTGACGTCATTTCCAACTAATTATTATCACTTCCTTTCTCATGAAAACCCAGCTTATTTTCTGGCAGGGTTGAGCCTCATAAGCTTATTGCGATTTCTGTCTAGAACATATCCTGTTTACAATATGATACCAAATCCACCTGAACAAATATACTTTAACTGATATTTATACTAGTAGACGGACCCACTAATATTTACTAAAAAAGAGCAGTCCTTTTTTTTAAAGAGAGGGAGCTGGAGCAAAACCTTTTTTAAAACAAAAGAGTATGGGAAGGAGCCAGCTTCAACTTGAGGGTTAGAAATGGGAGCAGTACCAAATTAGCGGAGCATGTAAAGGCCAGTATGTATCATTGGGGGGAGGGGGGCTTTTTTTTTTCTTTTTTTTTTCACAATCGCAGGCCTTATACGTATTCATATATTCAGTAGATTCTTGTCATGGACCAGCCCCATAAGTAATCAGTCAGAATTTCCATGAACAGAGCTTTTTCATAAGGGTTTCTCGCCTGTGGAACACATTACCACAGGACTGCTTCCCTGCTGATTAGAACATGGTCATCTTCAAATATAACGTCAACAGATTCCTGTTATGAACCGACCCCACAATAGTCGAACACGGTCCATTCCATCAATCATTTACAATCCTCTCATAAAGTTCTTCATCTCTCAACTGACAAACATTCAATCGCATTAACCCTTATCCACGAGTGGCTTTTGGCCTTGATAAGTGGTGACCCATCTCGTAAAAAAATCAAAAAGTTCATTCCATCAATCATTTATAATCCTCTCATAAGGTTCTTCATTTTTCAATTGGCAATCATTCTATCTCATTAAACCTTATCTTCGAGTGGCTTTTAGCCTTGATAAGTTGTAACTCATTAGTAAAAAAAATAGAAGGTTACTGTACTAAAAAAAAATGAATGTATCTTTGTTTGTGTCGTTTCAGGTTACAGAAAAATTGGCGCTAGGAGCAAAGACCGCGAAAGATATTGACAAACTGCGAGATGGCTACCGACCTGCTGCATGTCGTGGCGCCATCTTGTTTTTTGTGCTCGCTGAAATGTCCCTCATCAATTCAATGTACCAATATTCGTTGTCTGCCTATTTGCTAGTATTCCAGTATTCATTGAAGAAGTCAATGCCGGACGCCGTTCTTAGCAAAAGACTCAACAATATTATGGATACTCTAACACAAAATATTTATGACTATGGTTGCACAGGTAAGAAAAATTCTTACATTTTTTTATGGAAATCGCTCCAGACAAGGCATGAAGCCACTTGGTGTAAAGAGCTGGAAAAAACTTACAACTTCAAGGTCAAAAACTAGCCAACGATAAGTGTTAGATGGATAGATTCTGACTCAGAAAACAGCAATTCTTCCCCTTTTGTCAGAAACATCGCTCATGAAATGTGAGGACTAAAAGACAATATAAGGGAAGTGAGAGTTACAGGGCTACCGTCTTCCAGTTATGGAGTCTGTTCTCTTAGAAGCATGTATCTTAGAAGCATTATCCAGGGAGTTTTGTATGACTTGTCTGGAAGAGGTTCTGTATGCTGATGATTTAATGCTTCCCTGTAAGACTTCTTTCCTCAGAACGCTTGCCTTTGGAATTCCCTTCCTGCTCCCTGTTTCCCCGACTGTATCAACATGCAGAAATTTAAATATTGCTGCCCGACTCCAACCTAGGTTGATCCCCTCCTTATCTGGTCCTTATAACAGTCGCTCCTCACGCTTCAGTGGCAATATGCTTCATTTAGGGTGATAATAAATAAATAATAATAAACAATGGAAGCTCTACTTGTTAAGTTAAAGACTTGGAGGAATACTATGGAAAGTAAAAATCTGAGAGTAAATGTTATCAAGAACAAAATGATTATCAGTGTTTGTAGTGTTGGAAAATTCCCTTTGCTCAGTTTGTGAAAAGGGAGTTGGAAGCAATTCAATTTTTTTGTGGTATTTCTAAGCATTGGCTATACAAGAGTTGCAGTGGAACTGCAAGTAGTTTAAAAGAGGATAACCAATTTGTGTGTAAGAAGTGTCAGAGAATGGAAACAGATGAGAGCTCAGATATTGACAAAGTATCAGGTTGGAAAGAAAGTAATGTCGTAATTTTTACTTCATCACTTTGCAGCCTCTTAATTTGTACACAGTTCTAGATTTTTTGGTGAATTGGTGTCTTAATATCTTGCTTTGCCTTTCAGTTATAGTAATTAGTTGGAAAAAATTAAGTTTAACGGTCTCTGTCGTCAAAAAATGGATATTAGTGAGGAGCATCTGAGATATTGCATGGTCTATGAATTCAAAAAAGGAAACTCAGCTGCAGAAACTACAAAGAATATTTGAACTGTCTATGTGATAAATGTTCTGAATGATCGAAAATGTCAACAGTGATTTGCAAAATTTTCTTCTGGAGACTTTAACCTGTCACATTGGCGACGTTCGGGAAGGCTAAAATCAATTGATAAAGATGTCATTAAAGACGCTGTGGAGGTCAATCCAAAGTTAATCAGCAGAGAATTAGCTCAACAATTCAATACAACCCATACCACAATTATTGCATGCCTTCACGAGTTAGAAAAAGTTTTAAAATTTGGACTCTGGGTTCCCCACGATTTGACCGACGCTCAACGAAATTAAAGATTGAGTGCTTGAACATCTTTGCTTTCCAGGAATCATCGAGAACCATTTTTGCAAAGAATTGTGAATACCCAACGCAAATGACAATGGTTAGACTGAAACCAATGTCCACAGCCTGTTCCAAAACAAGGACTACACACAAAGAAGGTTATGCTCTCTTTATGGTGGGAAATGAGAGGACTGATTCATTATGAGTTACTAGAGCCTAATCAAACAATCACAGCAGTAAAATATTGTTCGCAGATGGATGATCTAAGAATTGCTCTATCAAAAAAGCGACCAGCATTACTCAATAGGAAGGGTGTAGTGCTTCAGCATGATAACGCGAAACCTCACACAGCAAAACTCACTCAGGAAAAGGTCATGAGTTTAAATTGGGAAGTTTTACCTCATCCGCCTTATTCACCTCACATTGCCCCATCCGACTACCATCTTTTCCGGTCGTTGCAGCATCACTTAAACAATAACATTTATGAAAATTACGACCAACTAAAAAATGACCTAAATTTGTTTTTCTCAACAACCAGAGAATTTTTTTGAAGAAGGCATTAAGAAGCTAGTTGATCGTTGGACAGAAGTCATAGAAAATGAGGAAAATTATTGTAAAGATTAAAAATGCCCTAATGTGAATGTTTCAGATGAAATAAATGTGTTGGACAAAAATGACATTACTTTCTTTCCAACCTGATATATTTAAAGACAGTCTTAGTTCTGATAGACTCAGAGGAAGATTAAATCTGGACAGTATAGAGAGATGTGTGCACAACAAGAGACTTTTGTTGGTTTGATCATGTTGAAAGGATGGACGAGAGTTCTTGGATTAGTAGATGTAGAACAGTTGAGGTAGCAGGGTCAGTAAGCAGAGGAAGGCCAAAGAAAGCATGCGAAGAAGTGATATTGGTGGATTTGAGAGAAAGAGGGATAAATCAAGATCTGCCCAGAGATAAGTTAGTTTGGAAGTCAATTTCTAAAAGTCGTCTAACACATGCTATGTAAAACGTACGTTAAACCGAATATGATGATAAGATATAAAAATAACCAAAATTCTGATGAACATTGGGTGTTATACAGGGTGCATAAAATATTTGAGGATATTTTTATTCTTTACACAAAAAACTGTCAACAATGCTTTCATACGAAAAAAGAAGCTTTAAGAAGAAGAATTACTTAACATTTTAGAATTTTTTAAAAGCCAAATAAACAATGTGAGTTTTTTTTTCAATAAATTATTTGTTTACCTTAAAAACTTTTTTTTTTTTTTTATCTTTCTTACTAGGGGCATATTAGTCTCTTGTTGATAAGAATCCATCCGGTGGTATTAATGGTCAAAGTTTAAATGTCGGCTTGTGAGATCACGTTGGCTGGATGTTTTGAGATAATAAAAAATAGTCACACTCTTGAAACATTGCTTGATATTTGAATAAAATTTAGAAATTTTTGAAAGCCAAATACACAATGTGATTGTTTTTTAAATAAATTATTTATTTACCTTAAAAATTTGAATACTAAAGACATATTAGTCTCTTATTGATAAGAATCCGTCCAATTGTTTCGTAACTTCATTCAATAAAGTTTCCCTCGGCTTCAATTATGACTTCTGTGCGATGTCTGACATGCCCACATGCTAGGATCAAGTATTATGTCTTCATATTGGCCATTATTCTGACTATGGAGTAATTTACTGATTCTTTAGTGTTATGCAGATACTTATTAACCTCGTTTTCAACTATGCTCCTTACATAGTAGTCCAATGGATTAAGATCTGGGGAGTTAGGAGGATTATGTAGTCATAAAAATTATCTGTTCATAGAAATTCTGTTTGACGTCAGGCACACAGAGGAAGAAACGAAAGTTCTTTCTAGTGGTAGTAGAAGACGAGTTTTTGCTGTGGAAATTTTACAAGGAGGAAACAGAGATTGAAGCTCAGTCGGGAATCTTCCATGGAAATAACGATAGAATAAATAGAGAATGGCTAGCAACGTCTCTTCTGTGAAAAGGGGGCTGTAGAGAACAGAAGAGATCATCTCCCACTAGATGGCAAAGTCGGTTTTGAACTCTGTCAAGGCAAGACAGGGTCCTCTGAGTGGCACCTCCTCAGATGTGGCAGCAGTACTCCATCTTAGAACATATATGTCTCTTATATAGGTAGAAGATTGCATCAGGAATCAGGTGCTTACTGGCAGGTAGAATCATTTCTATCAAAATTGTGGGGTTTTTTTTATGATTTTATCTTTAATCTTTACAAATTGATAAATTATTGTTTTGCTTTGTTTTTTTGTTTTCTTAATAAAATCGAAATGTTTCCTTGTTTTATTCTTTTTTAAAGGTATTTTTGAGAAACACAAATTACTGTTTGCTTTTCAAATTACAATAAAATTGCAACAATCTGAATCAAAGGTTTCACAAGATGAATTAGAATTTTTCTTGAAGGTGAGTCTATTTAATTATGCTTTGGGGGAGACAGGGTTTCCCTCACAACTGGAACCATGGGGTCTTGATTGAGGTGATGGTAAACACCCTGTTGATATTTTCGTTTTCCAAAAAGAGAAAAGCGCTTGTCTGGGACGCCTCTTGCTGTGAAAGTTTTTATTGTCAAAAATTTTAAATAAAAAAAATATTTAAAGAACAAATAAATAATAAATTAGATTGGGAGAGAGTTTTCCTTTTTTTATACTAGTGAGTCACCATTCATCAAGTCTCAAAGACCACTCGAGGACAAACGTTAATGGTTTCTGTTAGAATTTGATTACTTAAGGGGACGGCTCAACAAGAATTTGTTAATATTGGACTTGAAAACAACCATGCTGTAGTCAGCTTGGAAGTAGCTCTGTGATATTGCGTTCCACATATGGGCAGTTTTTGGAAAGAAACTCATGGACATTCCATTCAGCTCTAGGTACACAGAGTAAGAAAGGAAAATTTTTATAATGGTTGTAGCTAGACGTGTTTTTGCAAGGAGAACCAGAGATTGGTGATCAGTCAAGTACCTACAATGAAAATAACGATAGAGTAGAGAAAGACTAGCAATGTCTCTTCTGGGGAAGAGAAGAGGACACTCCGCCGACTACATTTCAAAGTCGATTTTGTACTCTGAGCTCTGCCTCCATAGATGTGGCCACAGTACTCCATCTTAGGTGGCTGTGATGACGTGGGTACCGACGAGGACTGTTGGTTCCATAGAACCACTTCCAATATATATATTATTAACTGATTTTAAAAAGACTAAATGGGGCTTGGATTCATTGAAGTTCCGATGTCTAGCAACTAACTTGGTAAAACCCCACAAACTTATTAAGCATCTCACCATCAACTACTCTGAACACCTTTTTGATCTCCATATGTTTAACACAGACGGACATGCCTACAAAATCAGGAAACAGCACAACTCCCATGACTTTCGGAAGCATTTTTTCACGCTCAAAATTGCTGAAGCATGGAACAAACTGCATGCATCAGTTGTTGGCTGCCGAGATAATATATCCTTTAAAACCCTTATGTGTTCCGAAATTCGCTGACAACTACACTTGATGTGCATCTTGTATGCACATGCACACATGTATATCATGACTCACACACTGTTCATTTCCCTGACAATTGTACATTGATGGGTTGTAGTACACCTGAGCACTGCACACAATGATTTCATCTATCTATCTATCTCTGTTCTATATCTATAAACTTATCTTGTTAGATTTTCTAAGTCAGACTCAAATAGCCTTTCAGCTGACAAATCAAACTTTGTTTCTGACTAACCAATACACATTTGTTATTGTTGTACAATGTTATTGGTAATATGATAATGTACTTCGCCACAATTTATTTCATAAATTGCTTAGTTCGGCCAAGACAATCTATATTATGAAACATTTTTAACTAATTACCGAGAAATCCACTTCAGCAAGGGAAATAACTCATATTTTTAATTGAAGAAAATAAAAAAGTTTTCTTCCTTACAACTAAAATTTTATTTCTTTTTCTGTATACGTTAAAAATGATTTTATCATTATTATTATTATTATTATTATTATTATTATTATGAAACCAATCAGAAGTGTTCTTTAGTTTTAGTAGGCAATCACCTAGAGATGGTGTCTCGATAAAAGCACTGGTCCCCATCGTCCACTGGATTGGCGTCAGGAAAAGCACCTGGCCAATAAAACATCTTGCCTCAACTAAGGATATGACTTCCAAAGAAAATCAGTCGCATTTAAGGAAAGACCTGGCCAAAGATAGGCTAGTTTGGAAGTCAGTTTCTAAAAGCCATCCAATACATGTCAGCATGATGATGATGATGATGATGATGGATCTAATCGTTGACAAAGATGACACTAGAATGCCCCACCCTAGGACACTGCTCCAGAGAAATTCTCTGAAGTGGCCAGCCACACTCCCTATCTTCTCTTTTCAAAACGGCAGCCCTAATTCGACCAAAGTCATGCAGAAACCCAACTGTTCTTAGATCATGTTTGCATTCTTGGGCTGCGTATCTTGATAGTTTACATTCTATCACCATTATAATTTACTTGATAATCTCGCACCAGCCGTTTACCATCATGTTCTCGTTAGTAAGGTCTGATGGCTTTCTCTGGAATTGAGTGACAATAAGCCTACTTAGGATTCCAGTACTCTCTATTCCCTTCCAGTCCAAGTATATATGGTGCTATCCCGTCTCAATCTTTCCATCCTATTAGATCCTCCACAACCATTTTCTGTGATATCAACCGATATTGGTGCCACTGCATTTTCGTTTTTTGTTGTTTTTTTTGGCGGGGGGGGGGGGGCAGATTATAGTATGTTTCTTATACAAACATTATTATTATTACTGTGAAAATTCCACGGTGCTTTCTACATCAATCTATATAATTTACTGTTAAAATAATATTCCTTTTGAAATAATAAATGTCTGTCAGGGTGAATACTATTAAGAAGAAATTACTCTTTCTTCTTCCAAAAAAATAATTGTAATTGTCAGTTAAATATTCTTTAAAGAAATAAAACGTTTATTTATGTATTTATTTATTTAAAATTGTAGCAATCTAATTCTTTTTAAGAAGACAGAGAATATTTATTGTTTAACAATAAACATTCTCTATCTTCTTACTGTAAAAATAATTGTCAGCTAAATATTCTTCAAATCAATAGAACGAATGTCACTTTTTGAAATGTAATTATTTGAAATTGTACTGTTTTGGTCGATGGGGCGACATAATTTGATCTTGGAACAATTCATTTTAAAATAGGTAATTAGGAATTGTTTAACTTGGCGACATTAGATTTATCACCAATCACCATATTTGCTGATTGTATGATCTCATTATTTTAAATGTGCGTGAAAGTTGATAACGTACGTACGAAACTGAAATGCCTTAGCATTTGTACTCACAAGGAGTTCTCACACAAGTTATCGTTAGTGGTTGCTCACTGATAATAACCTGTGGTGTTCCCTGGAGTCTGAGTGACAACAAGCCTCTCCAGATTTCCAGTACTCTCTACCTCTTTTTGATAACCATTGCAAATGACTTTGCGGTATCGCAACAGCCACTTACCATTGATTTCTCGCTGGTAACGACCATTGGTTTCCTGTGGGATTTGGGTGGCAATAAGCCTCCCTAACGTCCCAGTATTCTCCGCACTCTTCCAGTGGAGGTTTGATCAGTGCTCTCTCTTCTCAGTCTTCCCATCCTCCACGATCCTACACGACTATTTTGTGAGGTACAGCCGAAGCTGGTGCCATCACTTTTTTTGGTGTATGTGTGTGTGTGGGGGGGGGCAGTTTATTAAGTTTCAAGCAGTTTCTGTTCCTTGGGTTCATGTAGTGGTGTTCTTCCTGTGGTTTCGTTTTCTTCCTGTTGTAACATTCATGTGACTGGTTACCATTCATATTATCATTTATACTCACTAGGAGTTTTCACACAGGTCATCATCAGTGATTGCTCATCGACAACAACCAGTGGTATTTCCTAGAGTCTGAGTGACAACAAGCTTCCCCAGATTTCCAATATTCTTAAACTCTTTTTGATAACCACCGCAACAGCTGCTTACCATTGATTTTTCGCTGGTAAGGGCCATTGGTCTTCTCTGAGATTTGGGTGGCAATAAGCCTCCCCAAGGTCCCAGCATTCTCCACACTCTTCCAGTGGAGGTATGGTTTGTGCTGTCTCTCCTCGGTCTTCTCATCCTCCTCGACCCTCTACAAATATGTTGTCTGGTGTCAGCCAAGGCCGGCACTATTTTTTTTTTTTAATTTATTTATTTAATTTTTTTTGGGGGGGGGGGGGGAGCTTATGATGTTTCTTGCAATTTCTGTTCATTGGTTCATTTTTGTGTGGTGTCAGCTGAGGCCGGTGTAATTTATTGGGGGGAGGGATTATGAAGTGATGTTTCTTGCAGTTTCTGTTCCTTGGTTCGTGTTGTGGTGTTCTTCGTGTGGTTTTGTTTTCTTCCTGTTGTAAATTACATGTGACTGGTTACCCTTTGTAGCTTATGCAGGTTGGTTTCCGCATTCAAGGGTGTTCCTTAAGATTGCAGCTGTTTTGATTATTACCGTCCTTTCTATTGTTTCGATGGTCCCTTTGATTCCAATTTCTCCCAGTTTTTTCTCCAGGGTTTGTTGGATTGTTCCTAGTGCTCCTACGATTATTGGTATTATACTGACTTTCTTCATGCTCCATATTCCTTTCATTATTTTTATTATTACTATTATTATCATTATTAACCGAATTTCTCTTTAGGGCAACATCGCACTAGAGAAGAGTGCACGAAAGAAACCTCATGCTTGGCTGCCAGAGGAAGGCTGGGAAGATTGTATCCGTCTTTCTGAGGTCATGCCTACATGTTTTGGCACCCTTCTTGATGAAATCGAAAGGAACGATAAAGTCTGGCAAACTGTAAGTATCTCTGAAAATTGTTATTCGCTTAGATTTTGTTAATATGGTTATTTTCCGAGCAAGGTTTGTTAGTAATATATTAACTATACTATTATCAAGTAAGTTGCTACACCGTATTTACTGCAGTTGCCTCATTGAAGCAGCACTTATTGCACACTATATAAAAATAACATCAAAAAAAGCCCCGGTTTTCTCCAAATACTCCTTGATATTGCCAAGAGTACATTATCAGAAAATTCTATTTCTATCCACTACAACTAAATTTCCATTTGGTCCTGACCTAAATATACCCACCCCACATTATGCACATTATCCCCTACCTTTCTTTTCCCAACTCCAATAATAATACTAACCTCACTTACCATCCATTTTACGACCCCCACCGCCCCAGCATCCATTTTCTACCTACCATATCATCTTTCTTTGCCTAATATATCTACCTCCTACTCTCACATGCATACTGCCCCATTCCTCCGACTATGGAGATGTAGTACAATCTACCTGCTTTATGGAGAATCTCCTACTATTGCTCAGCTGCCTCCATGCTTTCCACCCATCCTTGCACTTTTCTCACCCGCTCATGCCCATTTTGGAATCTGCTGTGTATATACTTTGTGCTTCCTTTTATCATGTATCTTTAAAAAGACTGAATAAAAAAAATGAATGAAATATTGATCTATACATGTCCTTCTGTTGACTTCATTGCATTTCACTTGGATTTTCTTTTCTTTATTCTTTATTAGCATGGCTACCCGGCGTTACCCGGGGTATGGATAACAAACTTTTTTTAAAAGTGTGTGTAACATCTCTCCCTCTCCCTCTCTCTCTCTCTCTCTCTCTCTCTCTCCGAAATGGTTCAATATAATAGAAAGTAAAAAAAAGAAAGAAAAAAAACAGAAAAAAAAAGCTGACTAACAGACTGACCTAATTTAAGTGTTTTGAAAGAACTGTCGGTAAGAATTTATAAAAGGGATTTTATTTTCAATACTCCCATGCACTAATTTGATCCCTGATGATCCCAATATTACTGTATTTATTTTTACCATACTCAGGTCGATGTCACACTAAATCCGATAATCTAAGATTTTTAAATGTATTTTATGTGGTTTCTGATGAATTTTGTTCCTGTTTCGCCCCCCCCCCCCAAAAAAGAATGAATATTACAAAATAAAATGTGTCCATATTCTATCCGAGGCAATGCTGAAAAAGAATATATCAGTTTTGTGGGTGTTCCTTGTGTAGTTTCTGACTTTTAGGTGGACACACACACAGAAACAAACAGATAACTGCCTTTTATATAATAGATTTCCATTTTATTTCACTATACACAGTGATTATATAAAAATATGTATTATCAATTGCAAACTCTCTATAGAAGTTATGATTGATTGCATAAGCTGGCACCCCTGATGTTGTCCGGGAATGAATGCAGATCCCTTCTTGCGTCAATAATAATATTACATTACCTCTCCTCCAAAGGGAGGTTTAAATATCTCACAAGTCACAATCAATTACAAATAGACGGGTTCATAAACATACCTTGTTATCGAATGCAGATCACAATCATAACTGCACAGTACGATCTCGTGCCATCGACTCCTCTGTGACCGGAACATGTGCAATTAATATTTCACAACAACACAAAGAAACGAAGAAATCATCAATTTGAAGAAAGGACCTTTTATTGAGATGTTGGTGGTGCCTTCCCTTCTGCCAGCTGTGGCGGGGTGGGGGGAGCATCCCGAGCTACAGATATTTGTCCTCTTAATTTATCGTCGATCCCAAGTCATCTCTACCTGTCCAGTTTGCTTTGAGACTTCCAATCGACTGCTTACTTCTCTCTTCACTCCCCTCCCCTCCCACCCACACTTTTTCAGCCATGTGACGTCACGTCCGCTTCTGGTACACAGAAGGTCAAACTGACATCTGAGTCAATAACTAACCGTGACCGAATCCTATTTTTTGTTATCTTTAACTAACAAAATTTATATTCACTCAATAGGTGTATCACTAAAGAAAGAATAACTGACTTTAGCATAGATGTTTCGATCTCATAAATTGCTGATATTTGATTTATACTGTTGACTTATTGTAGCTGTCTACTCTGAATTGTATTCTGGTAGAGACTTGCCATACATTGGATACAAGTTTAACTACAGCAGACTTGCCACAAGTATTGTGTTCTCAACCTTGTGTCATACATGCAGCAACCAAGTTGCCGAAATCATTAAAGTTCACAAATTGTTATCTATACCTTGTTGCTGATTGTTCTCCCTGTACATCCTTCAAGACTGAGAGCTTGCTGTCCAGTAATCAAAGCTTCTTATTTATACTTTCAAAAGGACTAACTCAAGACAAAACTAATGGAAGACAGCAGATATTTATTCAATGTGATCTTCGTTCCAAAATTACCAACCAGTAGGGTAGTAGGAGACAGAGAAAGAGAGAGGGAGAGAAAGAGAGAGAGGGAGAGAGAGAGAGAATCACTAATTAATCATATGTTTCATTTATATGTCCAAATACATTGTGTGCTTCCCCGGACTCTCTTCTCTATCAGCCTCTCTCTTTGAGCCATCCATATGGTGTAGATATTTTTTCCTTGTAAAAGTAGCACCCGCATGGTGTAGATATTTTTTCTTGTAGATATCAAGCCAAAGTAACACCAGATTTTTATAAAGTACAAAAAAAACATGAAAGGCACTCAGTTAAGGGTTACAAATTTCTGATTTATTAAATTTTAATTGTTATTTGATCAAAAGACTAATTTTATCTGAATTCCTGAATGTTTACCATCCCTCAGATATTGGTGCCCTAGGCTATAAGACATGTATGTCTCAATTGTACAGCAGCACAATGCATAAATTCTTATTCTCTTATTTCAGTGGTTTGATCATGATTCTCCAGAATCCATAAAGTTGCCCGGAAACTACGAAGAGTCCCTGTCACCATTCCAAAAGCTCATGCTTCTCCGATGTTTCCGTGTCGACCGGATCTACAGAGCTGTCACGCTGTACGTGACAGATATCATGGGTGAGAAATATGTCACCCCACCAATTTTGAGCTTTGAATCTATTTTTGAACAGAGTTCTCCGATGTCCCCAATTGTGTTTATCCTCAGTCCAGGCTCTGACCCTGCGAGTGACCTTGTGAAACTTGCCGAAAGGCTAGAATTTGGAAATAATAAAATCAAGTTTCTCTCGATGGGTCAAGGTCAAGAGAAGATCGCTGTCCAGTATCTTGAAACGGCCATTGCTCGTGGTCAGTGGCTTATGTTGCAAAATTGCCACTTACTCTCTCATTGGTTGCTGCAGTTGGAGAAACAGTTGGAACAACTTACAAAACCACACCCGGATTTTCGATTGTGGCTGACAACAGAACCAACCCGTAGTTTCCCAATTGGAATCCTACAACGTTCTCTCAAGGTCAGTACAATTCATTATAATTAAATTTCTTAGCTTCTTTCAAAGTTATTACAATTCATTATCATATACTATAGGCATTACAGGGTGATCCTCCAAAATGCCAAACAGAGAATCGTTAACAAAATTCAAAATTCATTCGGCAATTCAACCATATTTGGTGCAAATAAAATTCAATCCATTCATGACTTATCCCCCAAATGTCAGTCATAAATGTCCAACAGTATTTATATTTATCATCATTCAGTGTAAAGCACACTTGGATACGACGTACAAAATTGTCAATAACTCTGACATACTCCTCTCTTGGCACTGCCCTGAGTTTGCCTGTGATGGTCCTCTTCAGTTCAGGAATAATCTGGGCATTGTTTTGATAGCCATTATCGTTGAGGTAATCCCACAGATAAAAATTGAGGGAGGTAGTTATGGTCCGGTGAGTGTGAAGACCATTCAGGATCACATCTATTGATGAGACGATCACCAAAGTGCCCGCTATATCACTGAATGACGATACTGACCGGGGTGTCTTGTATCTGGAGTGAACATTAATTTTTCTGAGACTCAAGTGGCTCACAATCACAACATGGAACCTCGTATCCAAAAAGACATTATTATTTCAAAGATGCCAGCCAGTTCTTTGTATGCTCTTTTCTTTTAGCTAAATATCTTCCCATTGCAGACCTGCTGTCTGTAGCATACATCGGTACACCTCATTAAACATGCAGCAATGCACATGTTTACAGTAGCAGTGGTTAAAAGAAGACTCTTTCTTATCTTTCGTGTGATGTCACTGAAGAGTTATCTAATAAGGGGAGATAACTAATAACTTATCTGACTAAAAAGATGATAACTTATAACTGACTAATGCAAGAAGACCTTGCTCCCAAATTCTCGAATTTGGGGCCTGCGATTGCTCTGCTTTGGCAGCCTTAATCTTACAATCCTGTAAATCAAACAAATTAAACTAAACTAAATTATCCTGAGATACATGTTGACCTCCTTGGTAGATTTAATAGTGTTACATATATAGAGGCGTCCTAAAAGGCTATCATAATGCAAGAAGTGGAAATATGCCAGTGTTGAGAAGGAAGACAAAAACAAAGTTATTTTTTTTTTTTAGTAAATCTTACTTGATGTAGTCTCAACTTTTATACAGTGATCTAGTGTGTGTAACACACAATGCTTCAAGCAAACTGCATCTAGCCTCTCTCTACTGTATCGTTATGTTCATGGTAGGTGTTCGACAGAGCTCCAATCCCTGCCCCCCCCCTCCCGAAAAACATTCACAGCAAGAACTTACCTAGCTACAACCACAGCAATGAACTTTCCATTTCTCTCTCTCTCTCTGTACCAAAAAACAAACGGAACTTCGATTAACACAGTTTCTTTCTTAGAACATCCCATCTGTGGAACAAAATACCACGAGTCTGCTTCCTAACTGATTATAACGTGGTCGTCTTCAAGTCTAATGTAAACAAATACTTGTTGAGTCGTCCTCTTGGATAATCAATTCCTCTTCAGCAATCTTCTGCCCATTCCACCCATTAATTCTAATCCTCTCGTCCAACTGACGATCTCTTTAACCCTTATCCTCGAGTGTCTCCCGGACAATGATAAGGGGTGACTCGTTAGTAAACAAAAATCACCTAATTAATAATGTTATATTATAGTTTAGAGTTGTTTCAGATGGAATCTGGTATTTTAACCATTTAATGTACCATGTGGTCTCGTGATCTCATGGTTTTTGCACTCTGAAGTGTATCTGAATGTATGTGCCAAATTTCATTAGGATTCAATAAGAAATAGTAATATTCTTAACTTTAGTTCATAAACTGATATATTTTGATTATCTCGATATTTTAGGAGTTTTGAATTATTATTTTTTTGCTCTATTTGCAATGTAGCAGCCTTTTATTTATTTCCTAAGGGAGTTCTAAATATGAATCCCTGTAATGTACTTATAATGGTCATTCATGACGTTGCTCCATATTGTTATGCGTCACATAGCCATTATTTTAGTTGAAGGGGATTTGCTTGTAACTCGTCAAGATGCCACATATCAATAGAAGACCATTTGCTTAGTATCTTTCGGCAGTTGATCATCTAGGAATTTCGGACAGCATTTTCTCCATCAGGTTTGAACATAAATAAGACTCAAAACAAAAGGGTTTAACATTGTTTAACTTTTAAGCTATGTTCAAGTTTCATGGCTGAAATTCAGTTACGGTTGCTGCTTCGCAGAAGGAAAGACAAGGCAGAAAGTGTCTTCCATTATAATTCACATAAGAAAATCAAACGTTTTTAAATTAATTTTTACGGTATCTTTTATTTATTAAATTGTTAAGTGAAAGTACAGAATAGTTAAAAAAGCCCCCCCCCCCTTCCCAGGTTCCTATGTTAAGAATGGCTTTTTAAAATAATAACCTTATTATTTCAGCACGGTCTGTAAACTGCATAAGTACCGTTTTTTTTACAAATACTCAAATGAATCGCAATCGGAAATGTAGTTTTTTTCTTTTTTACAAAAACAGTTTATCATGAATTATATTAAAAATAGTTCACGAGTTTCACCATGACTTCGCGTTATCTGAGAGGAAGATAATCAGAAGAGACATTTTTTCATTGTCACCGTCTTCCCATCTGCAAAACAGCAACCGGAACTGAATTTCAGTAACAAATCTTGAACATTACCAACTTTTATTGCTTACTCTCAGGTTCATTTCACCAAAATGCAAATGTGGAGATCAACTCACATATTAAATGTTAAAATGCAAAACCTCATAGAAAATGGCTTCCAGGGTCTAGTTGAATGGGGACATAAATGGATGGTAACATTAAATACTACTGTTGTGAAGTTGTCCAACAGTAAATAATAAATAAAGGAAGTCAAGTCGAGGGTTGGTTTAACAAGTGTATTAACAAAGTAAGAAAGTGACTAGCACTTGGCTAGACAGTTACAAGACTGTGCTTTGTCTTCTCTGTGTCTCTGGTGACTCGCACTATTTATAGTGACAACCGGTGCAGCTTCTCCTGTGTAAGAACGGCCGGTGTAACACTACTAAGACAAAGTTCCTCTCTTTTAACAATTATAAGAAACCTTTCCAACCACCAATTGCCATGGCTAATAGAACTCTACCTGAGAGTGAAACATTCAAACTCTTCGGCTTAACACTCACGAGTAATATGAATTGGAACAAATACATAGAAGATACTGCCAAGTCTGCTGCAAAGAAGGTTGGCTCCCTTTACCAGGCTAAAAATCTTCTCACACTTGCCAGTATCCTATATCTCTATAAAGCCACCATTCGTCCATGCATGGAGTATTGTTGTCACATCTGGGCTGGTGCACCAACCACTTGCCTCTTCCTTTGGACAGGGTGTAAAAAAGAGTCTCCAACCTAATAGATCCCACACTGTTCACCAAGCTCCAGCCCCTGTCCCATCGCCGCAATGTAGCATCCCTATGCTTGTTTTACAATTACTTCAGCAGAATGTGCTCCGACGAACTTGCTGCACTAGTGCTTCCTCAATGTATATACCCCCGACCAACCTGACAAGCAGCAAAATCACACCCATTCACTGTAGAGGTCCCCAGATTCCGGATGGCTTTCTACTCTAATAGCTTCTTTCTGTGAACCGCTTACCTTTGGAATTCCATCCCTGCTCCGTGTTTCCCCTACTGTACCAACATGCAAAAATTCAAATGCAATTTAAACAAGCATCTCGCTGCAAAACTCCCCTACTTAGGATGCCCTTATTAATCTGCCCTCTGTTCACGGTAACCCCTTAAATCTCAGTGACGATGTGCCTTGTTTGGGGTTAATATAAGTTTTTAAAAAACATTCTGAATTTTAAAAAATAAGCTAAGAATATTTTAACAAAAGAAACCCAAAAGAAATCTTCAAAAGAATAAATACCAATGAAATATGTGAATTTCTCACGGAAATTAAAATCTGCAAAAAAATATAACATTCGCTCACAAAATAAATAGGCACACAAATCACATACAACTATAAAATGAAATATCCAGAAAGAAATCTACCTGTGAAACGATTATGCAAATAAGAAACAACTAAATATCCAACCAACAAAATCATATTCGGTGCTTCTTGACATAACACTCTCTGGTAAATATGCTAAATAAAATTATAATTTTAGGAAATGCATATCGTGATAAAAAACTGGTAACCAAATTTTACAGAAAACAATCCAGTAGTTTTTTTTTATTATTTAAAATATTCAAATTTTTTCATTGATTAAGTATTTGAGTTGAGAGATGCCATTTTGTTCACTATCAGGGGACAATAATCGCAAAGTACTATTTTCTATCGCTAGGAGTTAATGATTAATTCGTTTGGTGCTTCTTTAGATTTCAAATTTAACAATTTATGAAAAAATTGAAAATTGAATATCTTAAATAATAATTTTAAAAACTACAGGTTTGTTTTGCGTGAAATTTGGTTACCGGTTTTTTTTCACCATAACAAGTATGTATTTCCTAATATTATAATTTTATTGAGTGTATTTACCAGGAAGTGTTATGTCGAGAAGCACCCAAGATTCTTCTAAAAACTATTTTGCTAAAAAGAAATTTCCAAAGTGTAGTATCTGTTCTAATACTACACTTCATCTTTTCGATCTTTGGTCAGTGAAGGAGAAATCCTTCTCGACTAAGGCAATTTTTTATTTTGTTCCAATCCAGAGTGCCTCTTTTTTTTGGGGGGGGGGATCTGTGTTTTCCTCACATTAAAAACCGACCTTGTGTTTAACTATGCCCTCGCGGGGAGGCGAATAAATAGGAACATAAAATGCTGTAAAATCCAACAATCAATCAATCAGACTCATTTCTCTATTGAACACGATCCCCAACAGATTCTACAACAGCAACATTTTGTCCACACTGCTGTACGGAAGTGAAACTTGGCATTTCAAATTTTTTTCAAAATGCCTTAGAAAGATTCTAGGGATCAAATGGAACGATCAAATTACCAACCAGGAAGTCAGAGACTGCACTAACTAACAGCTTGTATCGTCAATAATCTGCAAACGACGTCTAAGCTGGCTCGGATATGTCCTAAGATTGACTCCAGAGAAAATTGCTAACAAAGTTCTTCAGTAGACCCCGGATGGGAAAAGAAGAAGAGGAAGACCAAAAATGAACTGGAAGCAAACAACTGAGAGAGATTTGCAAGCAGCGGGCAGAAGCTGGAGGGACGCTGTGGATATGGTTGTAGACCAAACATGATGGAACACTTTGACTGCCCCATATGTCTCAGGATGAGGGAGTTCCTAAGTCTAAATCTAACGGAGCCTGCTGGGGAAGCAAAGTAGAAGATGTCTTCACTTCTCAAAATCGAGTAACCTTCTCTTAATTTTCTGATCAGCTCACCATACTTATAAAAAAATTATTTTTACACATTGCTTTCTAAACAACAAAACACAAATGTTTATTTTAATAATTTACTGACCGACCTTCCTAAATCACAACATGTCAAAACAATTCAGCCGTGAATTCCAGATGCGACTAAATCTCACCCGACACATTTCATTTACTAACCTACTTATCTCATGATAAATATTGTTACAATTATACAGATAATTGGGGATTAGTTTGTTTAAATTTTTTTTTGCAAAACTGGAAAACTTATTATTTTCCAAATTGCGAGGGAACTTCAAAATGGAAGCACCAAAAGGGTTAATTATAAACCGCTAGCAGCAGAAACTAGTACTTTTCAATTACTGACGTCTGATAATTAATAAAATGGCGTCTCTCAACTCAAATACTTTATCGATTACAAAATTTTATAATAATAAAGACTACTGAATTGCTTTCTGTAAAATTTGGTTACTTACCAGAGAGTGTTATGTCAAGAACCACTGAATCTGGTTTTGTTGGTTAGATATTTAGTTGCTTCTTATTTGCATAATCGTTTTATAGGTAGATTTCTTTATGTATATGTCATTTAAAGATTATTTTTGCGTTAAATATTTATCTCACGTTAAATATTGTTACACATTCAAGCAAACATTTTGATTAATTTTATTTTATTTTTGGCTGCAGGTTGTGACAGAACCTCCCAATGGCCTCAAACTTAATCTTCGAGGAACTTACCACAAAATTTCACCGCTTTCCTTGATATCGTGCCCTCACCCATCGTTTCCATATCTTGTGTTTGTCCTTGCCTTTTTCCATGCCGTTGTCCAAGAACGGCGTAAGTATGGCAAAGTAGGCTGGAATGTTCCGTATGATTTCAATGAATCCGATTTTCAGGTTTGTATGCAAATCCTCAACACTTATTTGACAAAGGCTAACTCACAAGGAGAAACAGAAATACCTTGGAACAGTCTGAAATATCTCATTGGAGAGGTGAGTCTACTTTGTTTAATTTATTTCAGTTTTATAATATGGGACCAGCACTGTATATTATGGAAATTCATATTTTTTTCCTTATTAAAAATAATTTTTTTCAACAATGTCTGCTTTTCTTTGCAGGTCATGTATGGTGGACGAGCCATTGATAGCTTTGACCGTCGAGTTCTGAACATTTATATGAATGAATACATGGGAGATTTCATTTTCGATACATTTCAACCTTTCCATTTCTTCCATAATAATGAAGTGGATTATTTTATTCCTGATGGTTCACTCAAAGACGTATTTGTTGGTAAGAAAAAATGTATTTGTTGTAAGAAAGACGTATTTGTTGGTAAGAAAAATGTATTTGTTGTAAGAAAGATGTATTTGTTGGAAAGAAAGATGTATTTGTTGGAAAGAAAAATGTATTTGTTGTAAGAAAGATGTATTTGTTGTAAGAAAGACGTATTTGTTGGTAAGAAAAATGTATTTGTTGTAAGAAAGATGTATTTGTTGTAAGAAAGACGTATTTGTTGGTAAGAAAAATGTATTTGTTAGAAAGAAAAATGTATTTGTTGTAAGAAAGATGTATTTGTTGTAAGAAAGATGTATTTATTGGAAAGAAAGACTAGAGATAATAAGAGAAATGATTTGGAAAATGACTTACTTGGAACTGAAGGACCACGTTGCCTCACCAGTGTCTCTCATATTAAGTCTGAAAAGCGATGCACACACAACCCTCTTCGGCTTATATGCACTAGGCGCACGTGCGTTTGACTATATAAGGTTGGAATTCGTCAGTGGGAATAGAACAGCTTCGACTGAGGTCTAAACACTGGCAGTGACTCGATGTGGCAAGTGTAAATGCAATAAATTTGGGCAATTTGGGGCATTTTTAACCCCCCTTTGACCCCCTGAGGGCGCGAACCAGAATCTTTCTGAGGTCAAGGATGCTCATTTTATATCCAGAACAATTGCCTCTACATTTTGGCCAAGTTTCAGAAAAATTGAATGGATGGATCAAACGTTATGGGAGAAAAGGGTCATTTTTTGCCATTTTGGGGGCTTTTGACCCAGATTTTTTCCAAGGTCAGCGATACTTATTTTCTATTAGGAACAATTGTCTCCACATTTTGGCCAAATTTCAGAGAAATTGAATGGATGGATGAAAAGTTATGGGACAAAAAATGTCATTTTTTGCCATTTCGGGCCTTTTGACCCCCTGGGGGGCTAACCAGATTTTTTTTCAAAAATCGGAGAATGTCACTTTCTAACCTGACCAAAGTTACAACTTCATACAAAATTTCAGAGAAATTCAATGGATGGTTGCGGAGAAAAATTCGGACGGACGGACGGACATGCCTCAAAAATAGGAAATAGAAAGTGGTAGAAGGAGGAATAAGAAGATGAGAGAAGAGGTGGAAAGAAGCAATTTAATTCTACACGTTTTCAATTTTTACAATAGAGGTGCAACTAAAAACAAACTAAATTATTTCATCATTTTCGATGTGAATAAATATGAAAAAGAAAATTATGAACATGTTGCCTTTTTATAATAAAATATGTAGCTATCTTAATATGATCAAGAAAATACTCTAGGTTTTATCTCAACTAATATCTATCGGTTTGAGATATTTTAAACTTTTGTTTCATTTTTCAATGAATTTTATTGTGAATAGAAAATAAACTAAATTGCAACAAAGTCAGTTTTGGCATTAAACTACAATTGTCGGCCACACAGTGAGAAATGAACTCTGTTCTTTTGCAAAAACCAAAATACATTTCTTCTTTCTATAAAACTGTTGTGTGTTCACATATTGATACACAAAAATATTTTTTATTCTCTTTTCCTACAACCTTACCTGAAACAAATATATAGTAATTACGTCATACTACGTTCATCTATCTATCTATCTATCTATCTATCTATCTATCTATCTATCTATCTATCTATCTATCTATCTATCTATCTATCTATCTATTTCTCTTTCTCTCTCTCTCTCTCTCTCTCTCTCTATATATATATATATATATATATATATATATATATATATATATATATATATATATATATAGAGAGAGAGAGAGAGAGAGAGAGAGAGAGAGAGAGAGAGATGTAATATATCAGTTCCAATGCCCTATGGGAGAATGTATCTCCGACAACAATAAAAAAAACTAATTCTTACATAGGTTTCACTTCCACAACACTATCCCGAAGACTCATCTTACATCTCTCCGACACTAGCTCTATACGCCAACACCTAAAAAAACATAATTGCACCCCCTCCCAATATAGAAACATCCTTGTTAACAATACCAAAATAATACACCACGATACCAATATCAAAAAATTAAAAATACTCGAAGCCCTCTACATAAAAACTAAACATCCCACAATTAATAATGTCAATTATGAAACTAGTCGCAAAATTTTAAAGTGTCTAGCATAATAATTAACATTACCAAATTCTTAGCCATTAGGTAGTTATGCGTTTGAATTGTATGCACTTTCTTTAACGTCATCAATTTCTTAACGGTTTAAACAGTCAAACTTTTAAATCTCTCATATGTGTAGAACGCCATCACGCTCTCATGTACATTTCAACTTTACAGACGCTTTTTCAAGTTATAAACTAATTGCCGTTATAATTCAAACATGAGCACAACAGTAAAGTCATAATTTGTAAAGACACTAAAACTAATACCGCCTGAAGATGATTTGACGACTCAAATCGAAAGTACTTGCAAAAAAGAAAAAAGAATGGAACAAGAAACCCATGGATCATATTTACATCAATTTGACCGAAACATTAGATGGACAATTCGGAAAATTGAAAAAAAATTTTAAAAGTCGCATCAAACAAAACCACTCCGTGTTATTTAATAATGTTTGCCTAAATGAAAATATGCTGGCTGAATACACACAATATATATATATATATATATATATATATGTACCTAAATCGTAATTGGGAACAGAGTGCGCTAAATAGAGCAAAATGGAGAGACAGGACATCAATATTGATGTGCATAAATATGAAAGAAGACGCATTGAGTATGAACAACTTAAGAGAGTCGTTAGGAAAGAAGCCTCAGAAATGCCAAATGAAATGGTTGCAATTCTCCATGATTAGGTCTGTGGGAATTGTGATAAAGTATGCCTGAGGAAAGCCGGTCTTACAAGTCACAGTCATCTCCAAAAAGAGCCTGTAAACGATCTTCTTGAAGAGATAGCAACCTGCAACCTGCAACCTATGCGGTAAAGAGTGCCAATCAGTGTCAGGTTTGAAACAACATAATAGAATCCACAGAAACAAGCAGTCAGTGTATATTTTGCCACTCAGCAATTGAGAGCCCGAGTCACCTAATGTTTGGATGCCAGATCCTACTAGCTGATGGCCACTACACTGTCCACCACAACAAAGTATGCAGATACCTCCATTGGAAGATCTGCAGAGAGATGCAACTGGACAAATTGTCGAACACCTGTAAACATGAACCTTCACCCATAACATCAAACGGAAAGGTGACAGTGTTCTATAATAAAGACATACAGGCGGGCAGATACATAAAAGACAAAGCCATCAAGCCAGACATTGTTATCTGGAACAAACCTAAAGGACTGATCTTATCATAGATGTAACCGTCCCGAATGACTATGGCCTCAATAGAGCCGAACGCAAGAGCATCACTAAATACCAGGACCTCAAGAATGACCTAAAAGCAACATGGTATCTGAAGGAAATAAACATTATACCGGTTGTGGTAAGCGAAACTGGCCTAATGAAAAAGAACATTAAAAAATATTTAGATACAATCCCTGGAAGACCAAGCTGTAGCGAAATACAGATATCAGCCCTAAAAGGGACAACGTCTATCCTAAAAAAGCCTTCGGATATAAATTTAAATCATAACAACATCAAGTGTTAGCTCCAGGACTAAGTCCCTTGATCTCTTCAAACTAACTGAAGTAAAATAAAACGAAAAACAGAACCCAATAAATAACTTGTCTGCAATTACTGTGCCAGAGAGTATAAGAATCTGGCGGACTTGAAAAGCCATGTTTGATATGCTCACGTGTAAATTAAATGAACAAGCGATGGCAGTATTCAATATCGAGTTTTCTGCCACCATATATATATATATATATATATATATATATATATACACACAAATTATTTATTTAAAAACGATACATTACATATTCCAGAGACGTACCATGGTTTCATTGACATGAATCGACCTTTTACTGTTCAGAAAAGGCTGTTACAATCCATCCCTAATCGGCGGCAACTCTTGAAATAAAGACAAAGCTCTTTAGCCTTGGGGAGCAATTACCTAGAGATGATGTCTCGATAAAAGAACTGATCTTCATTATCTCACTGGGTTTGCGTCAGGAAGGGCATCCAGACCATAAAAATCTTGTGTCAATTAAGGAAATGACTTCCACAGAAAATCTCTTGCATTTCAGGTCATGTAGTTTAAATAATGACCTGGCTAGTTTGGACGTCAATTTCTAAAAGCCATCCAACACATGCCAGCTTGTAAACTGGATGTTAAACCGAATATGATGATGATTTGTCTATTCAATTTCCGCATGTAGCTATGAAAATGCTATTTCAAGCTTGATTGGGACAGACCAACAAAGACTTTTATCGAGATGCATGGGGGCATCTAGAAATGCTATTTCAACCTGAGGTGTGACAGACTAACAGTCGCGTTGATTGACAAAACCTCTCATAGAGATGCTACGACACAGGTTACTAGCTCTGGAATATCTGGAATATCTGGAAATGTCTTCTCAACCATCAAATCCTTTCTTATGGGGATGGCACAGTGGCTTAGTTGGTATCGACGCGGACTGAGAACCTGGGTGTGCCAGGTTCAAATCCAAGTCATTCCACTAAAAAAAAAAACGCTTCCATCAAAAACCCACATGACACTTGTGTCTAATCTCCTGGAGGGGGATAAATAGAAATCACATTAACACTTGTCCACGGGTGGCCTCAGCCTTGATAAAGTGGTGGTTTCTGTTTTTTTTTTTTTTTTAAATCCTTTCTCTCTGATAGGTCTATAAAAGTACTTGTTGATGGGCAGAACTGAAGGAATTTATTCTCTTCCAAATTATATTCTGAGTTCATTTATTGACATCTATGCAGACGACACAACTGTCTACGGCAGCACTTCGAAGTGCATTGGTGAACACAATCTTGTTGATTCTCTTTTGACCTGAAACATGTGATGCAATTGGGGGAAAAATTGGCTCGTTACTTCAAACACCTCTAAAACCAAGCTTCTCTCCTTTAACCACCAATGCTCAGATACTTGTTTTGTCTCAGTTTTAATGAATGGCTCTCTTCCTGATGAAGCCCCTAACTTTGATAAGCTCCTAGAAATGACTTTCATGAAATGGAAGATTTATATCAAATCTGTTGCTAAGGTTGCTGGAAACGTGGTGATTGGTTCATTTTACCGCTCCAGAAAATACCTTACTCCTGATGCAATCCTATACCTGCATGTTGTAGCCTTGCAGGCCAGTAATAATCAAGACAAACACAGTGGTATAATTAACAAAAGTGTATGTTACAGAAGTATGTCATGATTCTGTGGCCATAGCTGCCACCAATTGCTGCCACAACGTTTAGTCGTAACTGTATTTATTGTGTTTGGGTAAGTCCATTTATTTCTGAAATAGGTAGGTCAGCTTACACCATAACACTGCATAAGAGTCAGGTGCATTCTAAGATGGAGTACTGTGGTTACATCTGAAGAAGTGCCACTCAGAGCACTCTTTCTTGCTTTGACAGAGTACAAAATCGACTTCGAAATCTAGTGGGGGATGATCTCCTGTTCTCTACAGCCCCTTTCTCACAGAAGATAGACGTTGCTAGTCTTTCTCTACTCTATCATTATTTCCATAGAAATTGCTTGACTGAGCTCCGATCTCTGGTTCCTCTTTGTAAACATTCACAACAAAAACTTGTCTTCCACCACTACTGCAAAAAATTTTCCTTTCTTCCTCTATGTACCTAAAACAAAACAGAATTTCCATGAACAGAGTTTCTTTCTAAGAACTTCTTATCTGTGGAACACATTACGACGGGACTGCTTCCCTGCAAACTACAGCATGGTCGTCTTTAAGTCCAATGTCAACAAATAGTTGTTGAGCCATTGTCTTAAGTAATAAAAATGTTGGCCATCTCATTCATCGTTTTCAATCCTTTTATATTATTGTTTATCATCCAACTGACAATCCTATTAACCCTTATCCTCTAGTGGGTTTGGGGTTTGGTAAGTGGTGTCTCATTAGTTTAAAAAAAATATGTAATTATTTTCTCAATACAGCCTTTCATTACCAATAATCTCTATCTACATAAAGTTAGGTATGTGTATATATTTATATATTTATATGTACGGGATTCACTCCTAAACTAATTTACCGATCATTATGAATTTTGGAACACAGCTACTAGGCGTAAAGGGTCCAAATGTAGGCTATATTTAGTTTAATTTATTTGTATGCCAAGGGGGTAAAAAGGGGGTGGAAGCCCTTTGTGAAATTTTAATGATAAATATTTCAAAACTTTCAGTTTCTTTGGAGTATTTTAAAGAGTGTTTAGTAGGCATAATATGAGCACAACCTCCCATTTGAAAATTCAAATATTTCAGATTTGCATTGAATTTGATCTATAGTCATTTGACACAAATCAAGCAAGATTCTCTGAATTTCAATTTCTTCTTAAGACCCCTTAAACTTAAGCCTTAAATTATTTTAGGCATTTTCTAGAATCAAAGTCATGTACCGAATTTTGATTAAAATTAGAATAAGGATTCTTACAACTAAGGGTTAGCATCATTATATATTGATTTTAATCTCCATAAGGGGACATAAAATGTGGTGCAAAACTGCTCTGTTCAGGGAATTAATTTTACCCGTCCTGGGACGGCTATTCTTCTAGTATATATAAAAAAAGTCATATTTCTTTTATTGATTATTGGAACACTTTTAAAGACATTGCATCAGAATTATCATTTTATGATTATACCATTTGATACAACATTCAATTTGCAAAATATTTTTTAAAAAACATGAATCATCAGTATCAGTTGAAAGAAGAAAAATCAATAAAATACTCCCAACATGCTTCCCTCATCTTTACGACTGAGTCTAAAAGCAAACATCTATATTTTATTTCCTTGAATCATTGGCAGCTAAAGCTGACAAGCATTTATGAAAATCAGACGTTTTTAGTTATGGAAGGTCATTGTAACCTATAATTGTGTATTTTCTCCAGCTCTCCAAAACACTGTCCTAGTCTAATAATACTAACTCAACAGTGGTAATGGGATATACATATACTCTCAATGTCCTCGTCTTTTTAATTTGTTCCTTTATTTAAGAGATTTAAAACCATACCTTGTTGAGACCACCGACGCTGGGCATGCACGTTTTTGTTTTGAGGTCTTTTTGTTAGACATGTGTCTCCAGTTTGACGGTGACATGTAGAGCTGAAACAATATTTTGAATTCGACAGTATCATGTCTTAGAGAATGAAGGGTTTATTGAGACGCACCATTAATTACATTTCAATTAATTACATCATTGTTGGTTATTTTATTTTATTTTACTTATGGGTCACTGCTTGTCAAGATCCGGGGTTACTCGTGGATAAGGGTTAAATAAATTATCAGTTGGACAATAGTAGCAATCACAAGAGGATTGGAAACAATAAATGGAATGGGCAGAAGATTACTTAAGAGGAATTAATTATCAAACCATGATTATCTTATTGTGCTGGTCATCGTCATAGAGAAGGAGAATGGGAGAGAAAGAGAGTCAATTTTTAAAGGGTATCGCTTTTTAGATTACAAATTCGTCAGTCCATATTTAACATGTCCGCTCGCTTGTTCTAAAAACTAAGCCCGAAACTCATACGAAACTTCCATCGCCTTTGAATATATGACGACACGTCCACCCACATATTATCGGCTTCTTGTTCTCACAGAATTTAGAGAATGAAGTGTTTATTTAGACGCACCGCTAATTACATTATAATTAATTACATCATCTTTGGTTAGTTACATGAAGCCGTGCTGGTAATGTTCATCGATAGAGAAAGAAAGAAATAAAGAAATAAAGAAAGAGAGTCAATTTATAAAGAACATCGCGTTTTAGATTAAAAATTCATGAGACCATATTTAACATGTCTGCTCGCTAGGTCACTTCTTTCAAAAACTGAGCACGAAACTCATACGAGAATTCTGTCGTCTTCAAATATATGACGTCACGTTCGCCGACATATCATCAACTTCCTGTTCTCATGGTCTTGTGTATCATAATCCTACTGACTCCTTTATGACCCCTGTGTGAAATTTTTTCTGTCTCCTAACACAACCGGCAATATATGTATCAGCTAATATATCTACTAGTTAACCCACCCACTCTAATATCTAACATGTGTAAGAGAGGCTCATGACAGTATCAAAACTTTTATACATCTTAGCTAGAGACATTACTGTGAATCCTAAGTGAGGAGTTGTGCAGTCAGATGCTTGTTGACATTAGATTTAAATTTCTGCGTGTTGGTATAGTCGGGAAAACAGAGAGCAGGGAGGGAATTCCAAAGGCAAGCGGTTCGAGGAAAGAAGAAAGCCTTCTGGCAACTGGTGACCTGTGGGATTTTTGCTGTTTTTCGTGGGTATTTATGTTGAGGGGGCACAAGTGCAGCAAGTTTGTCGGAGCACATTTCGTTGAAGTATTTGTAAAACAAGCAGAGGGATGCAACATTGCAGCAATGGGACAGACAGTGTGAAACCTATTAGGTTAGAGATTCTTTTTGGACTCTGAAGAGGGAGAGACTAGTGGCTGGTGGCAACATTTACCTTACAACTCTGTATTCAGTTGAGATCGTAAACATAACTATTATCAGAACGAATAATAGAAGAAACTAAAACTAAATACATTAAACATTTATTTACAGATAGCAACATATAACAAAAACCATAGATGTTACATCATACAAAACATTAGGAACATAAGTTTTTACTCACAAGTAGAGGCAGTTCTGTACCTTACAAGGTAGGTTAAGGATATCTGGAAAACCCAGATATCTTTCATTCTGTAGAATCTTTGTAGGACACATGTAGTGTAGTGAATTACCTTGTATTCTCTAACCCTTCTTGAGCCCAAACAAAGTGGAACAACTGTTCTGTCTAGCGTAGAATAAATCCCTTAGCATTTATCTTCCTTTACCGGCCCTTTTTTCGTAAGAGGTTTTCGGTGCCATGTTCTCGTTCTGTTTAGAGACCTTTCACCTTATCTCCATGGAGAAATTTCTATCCCTGTAAATATTCCGACATTTTAGGCATCTCCGGTGAGAAATATTGCCTTTCTTCTTCCTCAGAATAGAATTAAATAGTGCTGGTATTATTTTTCTTTTTATATTTCTTTTATCTAGAGAACTTTGCTTACCTTTCCTCCCACGTGTAGCCTATATCTCGTCGCTTGTAACTTGCCTATTTTTTAGCATAATTGTATTTCTGACTTCCTAGTATTATCTTTTATGCTCAAAATATTTTCTATTATATAAATTTATTAGCTTACGGATCCTTTAGACTTTAGGCAACCTCCTCGTCCTGCCTCATCTTCATTTTTGTATATATGTCTTTCTGAAACAATGTTTTTTTAATTTCTTTTCAGTTTTTACCTTTGTCGATGTGCTATAAACCTGTGTCTAAAATATACTATGCCTCAGAGGTTTTGCTTGTCAATAAGAGTTTATGCTAGCTGTCCGAGGGTTGTACGTGTCTATGAAACAAACGCATCCCGGAGACAGCATAACAATCCAGCAGTGCATAGCACCGGTGCACATCGAGGATTGTCTCCCTACATCTATAATAATCTAAAAAATCTCTAAAAATAATTATTATTGTGTTTTACAATCAGTTGATATTATTGAATAAATAAAGCTAGGTTTATACATTGATCTTTTTCAGACTATATTGAATCGCTGCCGCTAAATAACACACCTGAAGCCCTTGGTCTCAACTCAAATGCTGAAATTGGTTATTACACACAAGCGGCACGTGATATGTGGACTCACCTGATTGAGCTCCAGCCTCAAACAAGTAAGTCAGAACGATAAGTTTAAGGCAAACTGTTCTTCACTGATGTGGGTAAGGAAAAACATCATCATATTCGGTTTAACGTCTGTTTTACATGCTGGCATGTGTTGGACCACTTTTAAAAATTGAGTTCAAAACTAACCTATCTCTGGGCAGGTCTTTATTTATCTCTCTTTCTTTCAAATACATCTTTATCACTTCCTCCAGTGTTTTCCTTGGGCTTCCTCTGCCATATGACACTGCTACCTCAACTGTTCTACATATCTTAACACAAGCACTCTCTTCTATTCTTTCAATGTAACCAAACCAACACAGTATCCTGTTCTGCACACATCTTCCTATACTGTCCAGATTTAATCTTCCACTTTTTGCTCGGTGCTATCGGTGCAGTGAAAACTCTATGAATAACAAAGCAAAAACTCTCCCAAACTTTGTTAAATGCGGATAGTAGCCAGCAACACTAAATTTCAAGCAGTTATTGTATAAAGGACTCAACACTTACAGGATAAACAGAAATGGAGGTGCTAACACTTGATCTCTACATGAAATACATAGATATCTGCGGGTTTAATTGAAGTTCTCCTTTACCTCTCAAACGTTGAGTTACTAATGAATTGAAGAACATTAATTTTCCTCCTCCCAGTTGACCACTTAACTATGTTATAGTATATATTTCTTGTGGTCTCTTGGTCTTACCGGATTCCAGGACAAGAATTCATTTAGTTTGGTGGAGTATCCAGCTTAGTGCTTTTACTTGAGATAACATTACTTAGAGAAGGTGCACTATTCCTCATATAAGCCAGTGTATAGCCGTGGCCAGGGGATCTTATTTGGGCTTCGAATACTATTTTGAATATTTGGTCATGGTTTATTTGTAGGGTGAAATATCCTCATACTAGATTGTCCTTACAAACCTCCCCATTTCTCTCTTCTTTTTTTTCAATTTATCCTTTTGTTTTTGCTGGGGATGGGGAATCCTGCTGGATGCCAAACATTTACCCGCTATTTTAGAGACTCCAATCGAGAGATCTTTTTAGGATCCTAACCTTCCCTTTAAGTGCAATTGTTTGCATCTCTCTTGCACTTGGTTCACCAGGTATATTCGCCAGGTAGTTTTTTAAATTCTGTTTTTTGAGCCCGGTTGCTCTTATGATTACCTGAATGATTCAATATGCATGTTCAAATGCTATTTCAAACTTGGAGAGTTTTTAAATAACTAAATTAAAACTTGAGTCAATCCAACTCACATTTTAGATTCAAAACTATTGTCACAATCGACACACCACATGTACAGAGTGACTCCAACATCCACCCACTCCCCAAAATGCCACCCATACTTCTCTTTTTCTATTCATTTAGAGTCATGTTTGTCTTGTTCAAGGGTCAGACGTTTTCTGATATTATGCAAGCACACTCTCCAGTTCTTACGGTTCAGTGGGTCAACTGTCTCCAGATTCCACTCTGTGCAGTCTTGTCCAATAACTTGCTAACAAGTTTTCTTTAACCGGCCAACCTTCCTGCAATTTAAGGCATCCATGCTTCTAAAGTGGTTTATCCAGGAGGATGAACGCTCCACATGACCATACGAGCATAACCGATTCGCCTTAAGGATAACCTGTATGCTGGGCAAATGTAGTGCTTTCAGTAAATCCTCTGATCTGATGTGTTGGGTTTGGTCAGATTTTACATTTAATCATGGATCTGTCATTGCGCTGCAGGCAGGTGACAGAAGGTTGGGCGAAGGCCCCGCATTCATTACTATGGAACATGACGTTCCTGACACAGCTGCTATACAACTTACCCCGGATGTAGAGATGGATAACTTACAATGCTATCAGAAGCAACAGATCACAAAATTTCGCCCATGCTGCCTTCACCCTTGTGGCCGTACTGAGGTCACATTCACCGCCTGCACATGGACTTGTTAATGAAATCCTCAATCCTTTGTGTAATTCAATTTTGGTACAAATAAACTTTAGTCTATGCTTGAATTGTCCACCAAGTTCCAGTCATAAATGTCCAACAGTCTTTTTGTTTTATTACCGTTCAGTAATAGGAGGGACACTTTAATGATCGTCTCATTAGTAGGAGGTGTGATCTTGAATAACACCCCAGATTTTTATCTGTGGGGTTATCTCAAAGAGAATGTCTATCAAAACAATCCCCAGACTGTTCTTGAACTGGAGAATGTCATCACGGGCAAAATCAGGGCAGTGCCAAGAGCGGACTGTGTCAGAGTTATTGACAATTTTGCATGTCGTATCCAGGTGTGCTGATCATTGAACGGCGGTAAAACAAAAACTGTTGAACATTCATGACTGAAACCTGATGGACAAGTCACTCATAGACTTGAATTGCAGAAAGGATTGTGAATTTTATTAACGATTCCACAAGTGGCATTTTTTTTTGATCATTCTGTGATGCAAAACAAAAAAAAAACTTTATTTTTAAAATGTTTGCTTCATAGATTAAAAGAAAAACAATTATTGTTAGAGCGTTCACTAATGCGGTTCAATTGTCGGACGAGTCAAACCAAAAAGTCAAAAAATGGTATTGATGCCTCCTTGCTAAATACTCGGTATTATAAAGTGAAAATCAAGGATAAGTGGAGCACGGCAGGTAAAGGAATAGCGCTCTCCCCCTACACCTAATTGTAGTAGCCAATGGAAATAGAGCTTTTGGGTCATCCTCGTCTATGGTCGATCCATTTATTTTATTATTTAAAATATGTGTGTCAGAAAAAATCAGGAATCTACGTGTGTAGATTTTTCAGTGAGTACACTCTTTTCTCTTCTCTGTCTTGCTGTGTTTAACTTCCATTGAACTCTCTCTCTCTCTCTCTCTCTCTCTCTCTCTCTCTCTCTCTCTCTCTCTCTCTCTCTCTCTCTCTGTATATATATATATATATATATATATATATATATATATATCTTCTTTCTCGTTCTCACTCCTTTTTCTTTCCGTCTTTCTTTTCTGTTTCTGCTGTTAATTTGACATGAGTAAAAGTCCTACTGACAAATTCGTCGCCTTATATACACGGCCAATGTTCATTTTTTAAGTATGCAAGGCAAGGCAGCCTGCACATGCATCGTTTCCAGATTTAAAATAGTGGGCAATGCGTGCATGGCAGCAAGACCTTTTAACTAGATAAGTGACTAGAATGTTCGTCACCAATTGAATTATAAAATGTTATCTCCTGAATCATTTGTTTTTCATTGTCTCAACAAACATTTATTTTGCATTGTCTCAACAAATATTTATTTTGCATTGTCTCAAGAAACATTTTGCTTTGTCTCAAGAAACATTTATTTTGCTTTGTCTCAAGAAACATTTACTTTATGGAATAGTGTCTCGGAAAGCATTTTGTTGCAGCACAAGACATGGGAAATCATTTGACTGAACTTTAATATCAAACTAGTCAGAAAGTGTGATGTTTCAGGTTCCATAAAAAGTGTTAATATAATTTTTAAATGTTTTATTTTATATAAAAAAAAGCATTTGTTTGATAGAGCTTTGTTTCATGGAAAATGTATATAAATCTGTCTTAAAAAATTTGCTTTTAGTCACTATATCGTAAGAAATACACACACACAAACATATATATATATATACACTAAATCTAATATATATAGAAAAGTCAGTAGCATTCTTGAAGTTATACTGCTATAGCATTGCATCTGACATATCACTATTTGATTCTGTCTAGCCAGTGAATTACAGAAGCTTTCAGTCTGTCCTTTACATTAAAAAAGGGGTCCAATCGATTTCAGCGATTACATATTCGATCCGATCTGATAATTATTTCAGTAATACACATTTACGGAGATTTACCATTTATTTTCATTAGATAATCAACAGAGATGATTATTAAATGAAATTGCTCTGTTTATTAAAATTAGTAAATGAAAATGGCGTCCTATTTCATGTATGTGAGTCTTCTATTGAACCTTCCTTTTTATTTACATTATGCTTTCGTTTTAATACCTACATTCAAACACATTGTCACATCATTTTATTAATATAAATATTAATATTATTATTTTTATTAATATGATTATTAAACGTCAACACTTCCAGTCGTTGCTATACTCTACCGCATTACAAAAAAATACATAAACATATTCTATTTCTTCATAAAAATTCAGCAATTTTATTCTTTCATTATTATTATTATTATTATTATTATTATTATTATTATTATTTGGTTTCTTATAAAATATATTATTATTCAATACTCACTAGGAGTTCTCACACAGGTCATCATCAGTTATTAATCACTTATAATAACCGGTGGTGTTCCCTGGAGTCTGAGTGACAACAAGTCTCCCTAGATTTCCAGGACTCTCCATCTCTTTTGATAACCATTGCAAATGATTCAGCGTTATTACAACAGTTGCTTACCGTTGATTTCTTGCTGGCAACAACCATTGTCTTCTCTGGGATTTGGGTGGCAATAAGCCTCCCTTACATCCCAGTATTCTCCACACCCTTTCAGTGAGTTCTGGTTAGTGCTCTCTCTCCTCGGTGTTTCCATCTTCCTTGACCCTTCACGATTATTTTGTGTGGTATCAGACGAGGCTGCTGCCATCACTTTTCTAATGAAATTTGTTGCAGTTTCAGTTCCCTTGGGTTCATGTGGTGGTATTCTTTTTATGTTTTATTTTTATTGAAACTTCCATGAAACTGGTTAGCGTTTGCAGTTTATGTGGGTTGGTTTCCACATTCATGAATTTTATATCATATCAAAAAAAAAAAAATTGAATAGAAACAGTCTTTCTTTTTTTTTTTGCTTATTATTATTATTATTATTATTATTATTATTATTATTAGCAGGACCTATTGAAATTCTACAGCTATAGCGTTCATCTATTGTATATTGCTGCCGTGCTTAAAAATATTTCTATGGACGTCCAGCACGAACGCAGACCCCACGATATTAATGTACCACCTTTGTTCAAACTGAAACATACTTATCTAAGTACTCAGTCAATGCAGTTCCAAAACATATATGGTTATGGGTTCTATCTCCAAAACCCTTTTAGGAGTATGTGACATATTTCAATTCTATGAACGTCCATCGCGAATGCTGCCCTCCACAATATTATTGTACCATAGGAGGTGACGGTGGTTAAGTGGATAACGACACGGACTGACGACCTGGATGTGCCAAGTTCGAATCCAGTCGATTCCATAATACCACTTTCACTTAGGGATGTTGGCAACGATTATGCGGTCCCTCCTGCAAGAATGCCGACAACAGAATCAAACTGGTCAACAAAGTTGTACCATTCTGATTCATATGAATTTACTTGACTTTATTGTACCATCTTTGAACAGAACAGATACTACACTTTAATTATAGCCCAGATGGCCAACAAAGTGTATTTTAATATAAGTTTCACGTTCGACACAATAGCAATATCAAATGAATTTTTTTTAATTACTTTTCTTACTTTGCAGCATGGATGGTGATAACGTACATACGAACATGAAATTACTTTAGCATATTATTATTATTATTATTATTATTATTATTATTATTATCTCATAGTAGTCTCAACTTTTTAATGTTTTTAGTTGGATTTTTTTCTCTTTAACATCAGGTCAATTAACTTTAGACATTCAAGCTATACCTTTCGCCGTTCCTAACAGTCAAGCAGAATCGGAAAGGAAATTCTCTTGTCAATCCGTTTAAGCCATTTATGATGGCTTTTAGCTATGGTTACAAGCGTTCCAATTACAACGAGAATCACTTTGACTTCTTTACATTTCCATAGTCTAATTCCCATTTTAAGACTTGATATTTTTTTTTCCTGTTCTTATCCTACACTCTGGTATCGAAGGGCAGACTATGTCAATGATTAAGCAAGTTCTCTTGTTTTTGTTCAGAAATTATTATTATTATTATTATTATTATTATTATTATTATTATTATTTTATTTTTATATATATATATATTATTAGTATTAATCTTATATATAAAGTAAAGTGAGATTTTCCCCTATTTCATTGACAAGAATAGCTAAAAAACATAAACCACATAAAAAATGTATTTCATCATTTAATATCGCGATCTATGGAAAAGATAAATGTTCATTTCCAGTCGATTTTTACATAATAAGAGCCGTATTTTTAGTGAAAAAGTTTAAAGGGCTCAGAGAGTAACACCAGGCGAAAGTTGAAAATCACATGATATCCGGGTGAAGCGCTCTCTCTCTCTCTCTCTCTCTCTCTCTCACACACTCTCTCTCTCTCATAGCTGGTGAGATTTAAACCAGAGAAGACCTGTCTGGCAGTTCTCCCCAAAAAGGGGAAGGGCATCACCATTTTGAATTTTCCAATAGTAGCAAACAGAGCTTTTTCGTTGGATAATCATATATAATTGATTACCCAATGAAAAATAGGTGGAATCTCTGTAAGTTTCTATTACTGCAAGCATTATTGGGCTGGATAGAATATTAAATTGATGAAATTGATTGGATTTTTTTCATCTAAAAAAAAGTCACTCTGTATTTTAATACAGAGTGACTTTTTATGTATTAAATTATACTATGAGAGATACCCGAGAATTAAAGTAATTCTTATGTATAAAAAGATGAAAGTCAAATATTTGTTATTTTAAACAGTTAAAAGTGCAAATGTTAAAACCATTTTTGACTTCATTATTCTGATAATAGATTTTATTGCAAATTTCTGGAAATCAAACACTTGAGTGGAATAATACCTACCATTTTTTGTCAAATCTTACCATAGAATAATTGTGGTTAATCTTGTTGCAGGGCTTTGTTATAAATAAAGTAAAAACGTTTCATTGCTGTTCATGGATATCCAGGGTGAATGCAGACCCCACGAAATTATTATATAACCATTTAATGGAAAATTGATACTACTATTGGATTCCTTGTAAACTTTTACCCAATCAAAGTTGTTTCATCTTGGTATAGGGCTTTGTTTACAATTCCATCCCCGGACAGACAAATACCACAAATATAGTATAGATTATAATAGATATTATAATTTGTATTTTTTAATAGAAATGTTAATCCTTATATATTTTACCATCTAAAAACCAATGAAAATCTTTTAAAAATTAATTAACTTTTGTTAATGTAGAATAATTAATGTTCAAATGAAACGCATTTTTAATGGATTAAGTTACTTTGATTGAACTCAATATCAGTTGGGTAAAATAACCACATTCATTTATTTTGCTTGCCAACTTGCAAAGCAGATCTACTACAAACAAATAAAGCTTAAGCTTCAGTTGTTAGATCAGCAAAGTTAAGCAACGTTGAGCCTGGTCAGTACCAGATAGGCGACTATTTGGAAATACCAGGCATTATATGAAGGAGGACATTCTCTACTTGTGGTGTTCGTCTCAAAAACTTCCAAACGACCTCTACTTCTCTCACTCCCCCCCCCCCCTTCATTGAGTCATGTGACATCATATCCGCTTCTGGCTACCAGGTTAAAGTGACATTTGAGTACATACTTGCTGACCCCATGACCCCGATATACTCTGTATGGGTGACTGCCACCCTGGGAACCCAAATCATCAGATATATATACGAGCAACGTATCCATTACTATTTAACACATGCGACTGGTGACCACTTGTGAATTTAATATTCCTAGAAACTTCCTCATTTGGAGGAAGCCGGCTCAACTCACTCAGGATGAATGCCGTACCAGATACCTCAATGTTATTAGTGACAAAGTGAATGTAGTAAATCTTGATGTGAACTCGGTTTGCTGATTCAACTATGAACCAGGTAGACCCAAATAGGATATATAAAAGCAAGGACTTCAATTGGCATACTATTCTGGTACTAGAGAATCATGGCATCGAATCATTAATCAAATTCATAAGAATTTGATTAATGATTCCCTGGGCGGGTGGCATTTAATTTGGGTCACCTGTACAAAACTTTTTCGTTTTCTCTCTCCTTTTGAATTGTTCTCTTTCTAAAAAGATCGAAATGTAAAAACGAAAGAGACTAAATACTGTATTGTTTGGCGTCATGCAATGGTTTATCTACCGAGTCAACCGCGGACAAGTAGATTTATTTTATGATTGGCTTTGTTTCTGGCATAGGTAGACGAACGAAATATAAAAGTTTGAATATCTAAGATTCTTACAAAATATTTAGAACTTTTTCGAATACACGTCCCTGATTAGTTCCATGCGGGGTGCGGGCGATATTTGTTTGCAAGATTACTGTCTAGGAGGACATTTCTTCAGTAAGATAATCAGAGTCTACTTTAACGAGCCCTGAACCACTGGCAGACAATGATTTTTAGCCGAGTTATGGTCGAAACAGTGACTTTGCTCAATATGCCCAAGTAAGGTCATCGGCCTCAAACCCCTGGAATTTGTTTTTAGAAGGAATCTTTTTCATTCCATTGCTAAGATCACCAAAGTCTTCTGCCAACCATCCTCAGATGATAAATTTTAACCAAATTATGGTTGAAACAGTGATTTTGCCCAATATGTCCAAATGCAATCGGTGCCAGAGCTCTGCACGAGTAGTTCTTTCTGAATATTTTTTCTCAAATGTTTTCCTTGTAATTGATTGAAAATAGTGAGGCAACTAAAGATTTATTTCTCTTTTAAAACAGTCGATTTGCATTAGTTCATCGTTAGTTGACAAAATGCTGTTTTAATTCTTTCATAAACAATTGAAAATAGTCGACGATTTGTATGCAAAATAAGAAGACGGTGTAGGAACATAATAGTTAACAAAGCCCCCTCCCCATGTTAAGAATGAGTTTGTAAATAATAATGTTACTATTTTGAAAACCATTCTTAACATGAGAAGGGCTGGGCAGGGATACTTTGTTAACTATTATGTACCTTCCCTCTATCGGAGAATCTTCATGTTTTTACTCTAATTATAAAGATTTGGTCGGTTATTGCTACTGTCAATATAATAGATATGTAGTAGATTGATTAGTTTTACTGTAAAAAAAAAAAAACAAGATACAGATAATAATGATAATAATAATATTACTACTACTAATAATAATGGCAAATTTGTAGATTAACACCATCAGCTAAATCCCCCCCCCTTAAATAAGATTCTACTTTTTTTTAGATGATTACGTTAAAAAACTTTGCGGAAAGAAAAAAAAAATTCAGAATTTAGAGTGGGAAATCAGTTTCGTATATAAATTTTATGTAAAATGATCATCATTTCCGGGCCATTCTAACTTTTTACTGATGTTCACTAAATATGTTTACCTCTAACCCTAAGTCCGACTGGCAAGGTTGTAAAACTATGCGTAATCCTTAAAACAGCAGACCCAAAAAAATAAACGCACAGAATTTATATCCCAGAGCACAATAACAAATGTTGTTTAAGTGCTCTAAAATGCTAGAATGTCTCGGAAATAGGAACTCATTTTACGTTAAATTTATATGTGAAACTGATCCCCCACTCTAAATTCTGAAATAATTTACTTTTTCTTCCCTTTAAGTTTTTCAGGGTGTTCACATGTAATGGTCTAAAAAAGTAGAATCTTCATTTTTGTTTGGAGAACTGATTTAGCTGAGGATGTTAATCTACAATAATAATAATAATAATACTTATAAGTTCTTATACAGTAAAATAATCTATTTAATTTCTACAAAGATACATTTAAATGTAAGTTTAAATATTCAACAAAAATTAATAACAAACATGTGAGTAATTATTTTTTTCATAAAACACATTTTAAATGTCTTTAAAATAGTCTGAAAAATACACTTACATTTTAATGTTGGAAAATTTTCACTGTCTTGTCAGTGGAAGAGAAATCTAACTAATCTGCCAAACGGTTAATGACCAAGAATCATTTTTATTACTAGTCTTTGATTTTATTGCCTTCTATCTCCATCCCAAACCACCTTATTTAGAAACTTTGTTTTACAACCAGACATCGAAAATCAAAATGAAAGAAGAACTGACGCCATTTATACCTAATTTGACTCAAGACCATCCTTAGAAAATGTCTAAAGTTTTTTTGTTTATTGTTTGTTTTTTTCACACTTTTTGGTCGCCACTTGTAAGATTTGCCAATGCTGGCTAGGGGAAAGGACAAAAGTCAATCGGACAAAAGTCCACTGGACAAAAGTCCACCATATAATTAAAAAAAGAAAGCAGACAAAAGCCTAACAGCATAAAATAAATGAATTATAAAAAATTAAAATACACTTTTTATATTATTACTTTTAATTTTATTATCAATGAGTTTTGACAGTATTTTTCTTAACAAAAATGTTTTATTTAATTTTTAAACATTTTTCCGAACCTTGTAAATCAAATGCGTTCTTTTAAATTGTTACTAAGCGAATTTATGCAAAGTTTTATTTTTTTGTTTTTTTGATCAAGTAAAATAAATTTACATCGTATTTTGATGATATTATGATCTATAGATTTCAGTTTTTCTGATGGCATAAAAACATTAAATATTTATCATCAGTACCAGCAATGGAAAATTAAGTTTACAAAAAATAATAAAAGAATCGTTTTTGGAATCGGAAATTAAGCTAAAGTTTTTTCCGATTTCGATACACCAAAAAGTTTGGATTAATCGTCCCAACACTAGTAAAAACACACTAGAATTTTCTCACTCATGGAAGGATATATACATTGAATGAGAAGAACGCTGTTCGTTTGGGAGGCAATTTCCGCTTCCGCCCAAGCCTGGAAATGTCACTGCAACAAAATGTATCTCGCTCCTCGCCTCTAGCAATGGCTTTGCTAGACGAGATGAAACTCATAGACTCAATTCCATTTCTATAGTACATATACGTCGGCGGACTCAACCTCTGTAGCATTCCTGTTTTCATAACTCTGTTTTGTGTTGATGAAACTGTTGAATAAAATTAATTTAAATTGTAGAGAAGAAAAGGAAAACTGATAACATCTTTGAAGCACCATGTGTCTGAATATTTATATTGAATTTTCAAAAATCAAAACATGATGAAATTTTAAATGATAAAACCATTTTTTTTTTTTTTGCTAAGACTTTCGATCAATATATCTTTCTCAGAAGCACGACTTATTCTTTTTTTTTTTTCTTCTTCATTTTGTTGGTATTAAACCCGAGGGGTCGGATCCAGTGTAGAATCACAAAAATACGTAAAAAATACGTCAAGTTATAGACGATAGTTTAAAGTTAAGTATAGTCCATGTAATATTTATATTGAATTTTGAAAAAAGCAAAAATGGTGCAATTTTAAATGATAAAATCATTTATTTATTAAAAATAAATAAATAAATGATTTTATCATTTAAAATTGCACCATTTTTGCTTTTTTCAAAATTCAATATAAATATTCAGACACGTGGGGCTTCATAGATGTTATCAATTTCCTTATTCAAAAGGCGACAAACCAGCGCAACAATACTGACCGGACTATATTTCACTTTAAACTATTGTCTCTAACAACTTGACATATTTTTCGGACTCTACAGTGAATCCGACCCCTCGGAGTTAATACCAACAAAATGAAGAAGAAAAAAAGAAGCTGTGCTTCTGAGAAAGATGTATTCATCGAAAGTCTTAGCCCTAAAAGTAAATAAATGATTTTAACATTTAAAATTGCATCATTTTTGTTTTTTTTCAAAATTCAATATATATATATATATGTAGATATATATATATATATATATATATATATATATATATATATATATATATATATATGTAGAGAAGAAGTTTGTCGTTTTAACCAAAACTTGGTGACTCTTTTCTTCATAGCAAACAATGTCAGTAGAATGGATATTGACACTGCAACCCTACTACAAAATGACGAATCAACATCTTCTCCAGCCTCTACAGACTTGAATATTGACCAAATAATCTTTGCAGAAATTCAGCAAACGATTTTCAAGCTGATTTACTGACTGCAATAAACCATATTGATTTTTTTTCCTCCTGCAGCTGGTTGATTTGTGAACAAAATCCTAAAAATAAGGTTCTTGCGAAAAATAATGATTCTCTTCTTCTTTGTATGCATTTTCTGTACAATTATTTTCAGCCATTTTGTTTTTGTTTCTTTGTTGCCAGTTTTGAAAAATATCAGATCATCCCATAAGTTTTGCCCGGATTTTAATTCTCTGAAATTTAATATTATGTTAGAATGTCTAGCAGAACCCCATGGAAATTCCAATCTTGCTATCTTCATATATATCTGCATAATTCACTGTTAATATTTGTCTGAAATAATACATTATGTAAGGTTTAATAATATTAAGCAAAAATTGTCTCTTTTTTCTCCCATAAAAATAATTGCCATTATCAGTTCAAAATTCTTTAAATAAATACAACGAATATGCCTCTGATTCATTTATTGACAATTTTAGCAATTAATATATTTTTAAAGCAATAAATATTCTCTTTCTTCTTACCGTAAAAAATAATTGTCAGCTAAATATTTTTTTTCAATAAATAAAAACGAAAGTTTCAAACATTTTATTTAATTTATTTATTGTTACAATTTAAATCGCTTTAAAGTAAATACTCTTTTCATTCTTGCCATAAAAATAATTGTCGGATAAATAGTTTTAAAATAAATAAATCTTCGGCGATCGAGTGGTCTGTTAAAAAAAAGGTCACAGGTGACGACGTAGTACGAACATGACATTGCCTTAGCATGTTATTATATAGATAGATATGAGGATAAAATACACGATATATCATAAAATGAAATGCCATGGAGTCAGGATGTGTGAAAAAAAAAGAAAAGAAAAGAAAATTAGACACAGGAATAAATTATCAAAAACGAGAGATTTACCGGTTTCGTTTGGATCAACAAACGTCTTCAGAAAAAGTGAAGATTTTAAATTTATTAAAAAAAACGCCAAAGCATAGGAAAAAAGAAGATGCACAACAGGATGTTTTTACCCACAATTTTGACTTTACAAACTGTACTCTCCTCAAGACTGAATCCTCTCTCCCATGCTGCAGTGCATCGAAAGTGCTGTAATCCTTCTCTCATGACCATCTAACGTAAATTGTAGACTCGGATCTTATTCCTTAAGCAAACATCTGGCAAAAATCGCACTCAAACAATGCAATATACCTCGCCACTGCATAACAAACCCCGATCCAGGTTAAAGTACCACTTTTTTTTACTGCCTTTCATTCATGTTTCCATTTCTTTTCCTTTTCTTGTTTTTCTTTTTCTTTCTCTCCCTCCCCCTTTTCCAATTTTAACGTCGCATATGCTGCATAATTTTTTTTTTTAATAGTTACGTACATGCTAAAAAACATCTTGTTGTGCGTCTTCTTTTTCCCTATGTTTTACTGTTTTTTTAATAAATTTAAAATCTTTTTCTGAGGACGTTCGTTGATCTCTCGTTTTTGATGATTTCTTCCTGTGTCTAATATGTTATTCCTTTTGTCTTTTCCACACATAGATAGATATGTATTTGAACATATTTATCTTGATAATAGTTTATTTTACAAGGAAAATTAATTACAATTTCATCGTTGAAATCTGTTAAAACATGATAGTATCCAAGAAGCATTTGCGGCGCATAATACTTTATGAGTTTCAAAAAGAGAAATCTGCAGCCGAAGCAATTCGAAATATTCACTCAGTTTATGGAGAAGAATATCTGAATGAAAGAATGTGAAGAAGATGGTTTACAACATTCAAAAATGTAAATTTCGCCCTTGAAGATGAAAACTGATCATGACGTCCAGTTGAGTTTGATGGAGAGCTCCTTGTGACATCACTTTAAACAAACCTTGCAGTATCAGTTGAAGAATTGGCAATGAAGCTTACCCCAAACCATACAACTGTTCATCGTCATCTTCAGCAACTTGGAAAGGATCCTAAGCTTGGAAAGTGAGTGCCTCATCAGTTGTCTGCGAATCTAAACTCGTGATTTACTGTTGCCTTCAGACAATTCATGAGGCACTCATATAAATAAATGTATGTACATCCATCCCGTCACACAAAAGTTAATAAGTAAAAAAAATACATACCTTTTTATAGCCTCCGGACGAAACGTTTTCAAGTGGTGAGGGAAAGTGAGAAAGCAAATAGCAAGTCAGACAACTACCTCAGATTTACACTACCACCTAAAATGAATTCAGAAAGAAATCCTCCACTCTATAATAAAAAGTCAACGGTGGGTGTTTTTTCTTTAAATCATCAGAAATGGTAATAATAATTTATATATGAAAAATTAAATCACTGACGTAATTTTATGATTTTATATGAATATTTTAGTAATATAGCTAGATAAATAGTACATGCGAACACTGACGAAGCATGATTTTTTGTTTTTTTCCTTCATTTTAGACAAAGGGTGTACACTAGTTTAGTATAATAATCGATAAATATTATTTATATCCAATAGACATTTTCACTTACTATCAAATTTCATTGGATTAAAGTCTGGACAGAACTTATAGGATTACCTGATATATACTGCAAATGTTTATTTGAATATCCGATTCAATGTCAACCTTGTAATTTGTAACTTTAAATAATTTTGGTAATTTTGATTTACAGTAAAAAGTATTGAGAGCAAAACAGGTAGGGTTGTGTATTGTGAGTGGGTGTGTTGGTGTGCTGTGGCCTTATCTAGAAATAGAAATGTCTTTCTTTTCTTTTTCTTTTAGTAAAAACCATCGGATCAATTGTACTTGGGGTACCCCATAATGAGCAACGACCAAACGGACGCATTTTGCCTTGACACCGATTTTTTAAGCTTTTACTTCTTGTTGAATCATAAACAAAATAATACGTACATTTATAATTTTACCTTTGCAGATTTTTTATTTAAAAAAAAAGGGGGGGGCTACAAAATAATTTACTATTTAAAAAATATTTTTTAATTTTATTTAAAATATATGTCGTTATATTAAAAATCAACATTGTGGCGAAAAAACATTTGTTTACAGTATGCGAAGACACGACCATCGTAATAACCCAGACCAGTTAAATGACTCGAGTCTTTCTGGTGACGTAATTGATAGTGGGTAGTAAGAATCACTATCAATGAGGACCGGAAGTGCCGGAAATGCTGAGGCGCATACGTCCATCTGTTTTCAGCAAGTAATCAGAGCGAGCAGATTCACATCCATAGGATGATTCATTCACTTGGAAATCGTTGTTAACTTGTTCCTGCTATTGTGACTTTATTTCCCTGCCAAGAACACGGCTACTCTCCCAAGGATTATTCATTCACTTGGAAATAAATCATTGTTAATTTGTTCCTTTTTCAAACGTATTTCCTTTTTTATAGATGTCAGGTGTGAAAGAAAATTACAACATGGCAAGTTCGATTTTAAAGTCTTTAAAAAATAGATTAGAATTTTATTTCGGGATAAAAAATAGAATTTAAGACTAATTAATAAATTTCATTCAAAATGCGTGCGAAAATCCAACGACATAAGCGAGATATTCAAATAATAATAAATAAACTATTCGTTTTGAAAAAAAAATCACATATTCAAAGAAATTGTTCGTTTTCACAAATTTTAATTTCTTTAAAAAATTGTCCGTTTGATAAAGAAAATACCCCCCCCCCAAAAAAAACATGACTGTTTTAATTTATTACAATTTTTTACTATATTGCAAAAAAAAAAACACACACACATTTTAATTTATTTTAATAAATGTTCTATTAATTAATTATTTTGAATTATTGATTTTGTGTTACTTTATTGAATTCGTAATCTTTCATGTTTGTTTTACTTTTCATATTTGAGTTACTTTTAAGTTTTAAAAAATCTAGGATTGTCTGCCGTAGGCGCTTATTCGTAATACTCCACCACCCGTTTTTCTCAACTCTTTTTTACTGACCATTTTTTTTTTCGGTGTATCATGTCGCTAGAGAATCCTGTGTTTTGGGGAAATTTTTAATTCTGTTTTCTGTGTATAATTACCTATCATGTCGCTAGAGAATTAGTATAATAGAAATACAAAAGTAGTTTAATTGCTAGAAATTGAAATTGCTACTCATTCAGCATTCTAGATTAATGAGAGAATCAAAAAACATCATTTTTTTATTCGGAAATAAGAGCAACTCTTATAAAACTATTCAGCTAAAACTAATGATAATGAAATGTTGATGTAAAGAATAAAATTGCCTAAGAATCGGGATTTGTCTTCTTCTTGTGTTTATAAACCAAAAGATATTTCCATGCAGCATAACTGATAGGGGTTTCATTCGATGTAGACCAAGTTGTCATAAAAATCAACTCAAACATTAAAAATAATCCGAAAAGAATGAACTTATTTAAAGAATTAATATTAGATTAGACAAATTATTTCCCAAAGAAAAATTTTCAAAAAAATTATGACAATACCATTTTATTAAGTTTAATTTAATGTTTGCTGTCTAGCCTACGCAAATTACACGAACTAATACATTTGCACTAAGATTTCTAATAAAGTAATGGGTTAATTATATTGCGTGATCGTCAGTTAATAAATACTGGAAATTTCATTAAAATTGGTTGATTCTCTGAATTTTGATGAATTTTTAAGTGAAGGGAGGGATCAAAATGCCCATAGTCTGACTGTTCGACAGATATCGTTTGTTACTTTAGAGCAAGACGTCATTTCCAGTGCACTAGCCTGGTTATGGTCGTGACTCACGCCGAAGGTCATCCGGAAGAAACCGGTGTAGACCCGAATGCGTTCCTCTCGTCTTTGCATTTTCTGGGGTCCTTAAAACCTAATTAATCCCCAAAAGTGTTACTAATAGCCTAAAAAGTATATAGTTTTATATACAAGCACGTTTAGTTATACACATATTAAAAAATAAATAAACGAAACCTTTTTTTTATTATTAAAAATGTGCGTATAACAAAACGTGCTTGTACATAAAATTATGTATTTTGGGGGACTATTAGTAAAAATTTTTGTAAATAAACCCCTTTTTTAATAGTAAAACTTTTGTAAATAAAACCCCTTTTTTAATTAAAAAAATATGTGATGGTAAAGTTATAAATGTACGTACTGTTTGATTATGATTCAACCGGAAGTAAAAAAAAAATCGGTGTCAAGGCAAAATGTGTCCTTTTGTTCGTTGCTCATTCTGGTGTGCCTCAAGTAAAATTGATCTAGACCATCGATGCAAGCAGTCTGATATCATTTGTGTTCTTGTTTATCTTAGTGTTGTTTGCTGCCATCCACTCAAAGAGTTGTGCATATATATATATATATATATATATATATATATATATATATATATATATATATATATATATATATATATATATATATAGTTTTTACTTGTTAGTTGGTTTTATTTCACCTTAGAATAGAATGAAATTTTCCACTGGAACAGTAGCAGAAACTTGCTATGAAGCAAGCGGACAAAAGGAGATATTGTTGTTTGGGATAGACAGCTTAACTTGTGGACTTGTATATAACCCTGTTTCCTCGGCTATTTTGACTAGTGGTATATTTCGTTTCGACCTCCGGATAATATATATATATATATATATATATATATATATGTTTTCACTTGTTTGTTTTCATCATAAAAGAATACACATCGTTTCGGGGCCTTCCTCGCAACGTTTTTTTTATGTATTGGTCCACCTCATTTATGTGAGGCCACATTACCCGAACTGCATTTTAATCATTGACTCAATAAAAGTGTTAGTGCTTCTACAGAATTTGAACCGAACCGACTTTTGCTGAACCTAAAACTTAAGTTAGCGTTAAAAAAAAACCCAGTTTGATTCAAATTCTGTAGAAGTACCAACTGTCCAATACGAGCGAAACAAATAAGACGTTTAACGGCTGAGCATCTCACATTTCTTCGGTGCACGAAAACGTACTCTTATCGAAATATCCATTGTTTCTTCTTGCCTAAATTTAAAACTGTTATAAACTGCATTATTGATAATTAAACACGCTGACAGTCGTACAAAAACATATGTATTTTATTGAACTGAAATTAAATCAGACTCCGCTCTCTCATGAAGAGAGAAAGATTTAGTAACACAACTACTTGCAGTCATCTCTTCTCCTTCCCCTCCCCCTACTTATTACCCAACGTGAGTCATCATTTCAGTCACTGTTTTTTTCTGCGACAGCTAATTCCCTTATATAAAAATACCCTTGACTGGCACATATTTGAAAATATGAAAACCCTTTATTATTTAACTATCTACACATCTTACTTATTATTAGCCACTGACCATTACTTACAGTTTTTCAGCCAGTGGTGCTGCCACGGGCTGACCAAACGAAAGTGTTATATCTTTTCCGATGGATGCTACACTCTGTAGACTGATAATGTCTTGTCCTTCAGGCCTTGATTCCGCCAGTCTGAAATATTTTTCTGTCCAGTTCTAAGAGATGCAGTTCCCAGGCTTTGCCTTTTCATCCTTTGAGAAGGGTTAGTTTATTGCTAACTGCCTGAGGCGCCCCTACCAGGGAATGCCCACGGGGCTGCTCAGGCATTTTCTAGGCCAGAGCGCGCTAATTCTAGTGTGCTGGCTAACCACACCTGACTTTGTGCCTAGCTTCCTGGAGAGGAGGTAAATAAAATTACTTTGACCTTGTGTCTAACCTGGAGGTAAATAACTTGGCCTTCGGACCTTGATTTCGTTGGTCTGAGGAATTGTCCTGAGCAGTTCTAGGAGGTGCAGCCTCCCAGGCTTTGCCTTCTCATCCTTTGAGAAGGGGTTAGTTTATTGCTAATCGCCTGGGGCGCCCCTACCAGGGAATGCCGACAGGGCTGCCCAGGCATTTTTTGTAGGCCAGAGTGCTTTTCCTCTAGGGTGCTGACTTTCAATCTCATTTTCCAGACCTTGTGTCAAATCTTGCCGCTGTGGGAGGTAGATAAAAAAAAAAATTTTAAAGTGTAGTATCTATTCTGGTACTGCACTTGTGAAAAAGAAATCCTTCTAGAATAAGGGCAATTTTAATTTTTGTTCCAATTCAGAGTGCCTCCTTTTGAGGGAAGCTGGATTTTACCCCACTTTAAAAACCGACCTTGTGTCTAACTCTGCCCTCGTGAGGAAGCAGGTAAATAGGGACGGTAACTTCTGATAATGGCTTTCTAGTCTTTTGGCTGAATCCAAGATTGGCACAAGACCCATCCATACTGTAACATTAGTCTCAAAAATATATCCCAAAACATGCTCATTTGGCATTAATGGTTAAGGTGTTTGCTGATGGAGACCGGTGTTCAATCCTCAGTCAAGTCATACCAAAGACTCAAAAAATGGTATCTGATTCCTCCTTGGTAAACACTCAGCATTATAAGATGGAGATCATGGGTAAGTGGAGCAATCCAGAAAAAGAAGTGTCGCCCTCCCTTACATCTCGGTGTAGTAGCCAATTAAAAGTGAACTCTTGAGTTGCCCTCGACAACGGTCGATTCATTTGTTAGTTTTTTTTATTACTTTTCAATGAGAAATAAATATTTAAAACAGTTTTTAAAAGACAGTTTAAAATCCTTAGCAAATCTTTGTGGATTAAAAGATTGAAAAATTTTGGAAGCAATTTATATCCAAGTAAAGCAACCTTTCCTTACCAAAATTATAATTTAGACTTACATATCCTTAAATAGTTATGAAAAACCATAGTACTTTCAGACTATGATAATTACTTATGTGATCAGATCTGTGTGTAATTTGAACTGAATTACATCCTGAGATCTTTTATTTAAAATGTTTCTTTTCGATTCAACATTAAAAAGATCTCCTTCCATTTGTACTTTGCATATATTTACAATAACTGTGCTATTTTTAAACGAAAACTGAAAGTAAGCAATGATCGCAACTTAGATTGTGTTTAAGGCCATTAGACGATCGCTAAGTATGAGAAAGCATTGATAATGACCTATAAAAACATGTAACTTATTTAAGTACTATATATATATGTCAAGTTAAGACAAGTAAAGAGAGGGGATTTACGAGATCAGATATCGGTCTGTTCAATTTTGCCAGCCTCAGAGCCAGGACTAAAGTGCGTTAGGGACACGATTTGTCAGGGATGGACTGACCATCAGCCTGAAAAAAAAACGTTCTAGGAAAAAGATACGAAAACACCACCAGTCATCACTAATGATGACCATAAGCTCGATGCGGTCTGTCTGTTGGCTCCATCATCACTGGCAACCTCTCCTTAGACACAAAGATTGACGGAAGAATCAGGAAGGCAGCTACAACCCTTGCATACCTCACAAGACGTGTGTAGACCAATACCAAGCTATCAGTGAAGACAAAGATGGCGGTGTGCAATGTCTGTGTCATCGACACACTGCTATATGGCAGTGGGGCTTGGACCATGCATGCTAAGCACTAAAGCGTCTGAACACCTATATGAGAAGCATCTGCTGCATCCTAGGAGTAACATGGAAGGACATGGTGCCCGACATTTAGATCTTGTCTCAAGCACTGACCCTAACCCTAACCTTGTCTCAAGCACGTCTGCCCAACATGTTCAGACAGCGCAGACAACATTAGACAGGCCACGTTAGCCATATGCCAAATTGCTGCATCCCCAAAGATTCCCTCTATGGAGAGCTGGTCTCTGGAAGGATGCCGCAATGTCATGAAATGTGATATGGAGACTATGGACATCACAGAATCCTGGAGAGCCTGGCAGCCAACCGATTCAAATGGAGAGGAACCATGAACAAACACCTGAAGTCAGGGGAGGAGAAACTGACACACGTCGCCACAGAGAGACGAGCCAGCAGAAAGCAAAGTGACGGCTCCAGCAGACAGGGGCAGAACACACATGCGATCTTTGCAACAGAGATTGTCACTCCTGCATCGGACTGTACAACCACAAACGTCGATGCCCCAATCAAACAGACAAC
>OY744522.1:112415565-112425565 GCA_963556195.1 Sepiola atlantica
TAGCTGGCATTGGTTTAACCATACACTCCCAAAACAGATCTATGGTGAATCCACAGTCGTATTTACAAAAATAAATCAAATCTCCCTTTTGCTTTATGAACAATATATATTTGTTTATTCATATTATTAAACCATATTTTAGCGATGTGTGTCAGAGGCAAAACTACAGCGTTATATCTCACATATTTTTCTTCTATTTTTTGCATTAATCCCGAGCTATGGCAGGGTCTGCAATAATGGATTTTTGTCTTCACTTGGCATGATCACAGGCTTGATGCGGGTAAAGGTCGGTTTGACAAAGATCTTTGTGCATGGTGTCTGCCCATCTCATCAACAGCCTTCCTCTAAGTCTCCTCCTGGCGACTTCTAATGCGAAAGCAAGTTTTATGATGGTGTTCTTGTTGGCCCTCAGCACATGTCCAAACCACCTCAGCAGCCATTCGTAGCACCTTCGGATGTCCTCATTGCAGATGTAGTCGAGCAGTGTAATTCTAGACATCCAGCAGAGCATTTTGGTTTCCATAATGGCGAATTTTCACTCCACCTTCCTCGTTGTCAGTAAGCACTTGAAGCTGTACAAAGCGACAGGTCTCACAACAGTCCAGTAGATCTTCTACTTTTGACGGTCGCTGATCTTGTGGTCACAAAAGATGCCGGTGGTGGTGCGCCGCTTGAGCCAAGTTGCATTGATGTGCGCAGCAACTTCGCCAAGGATGTTGCTGTCATTGTTGAGTGTCGAACATAATACCTAATGGAAATATATTTCATTGTTTACTTAATTATATGCATGTTTATAAAATCTGCAAATTTCAATTTAAGAAGAAATTAATTTATTTTCAACTTTTCTCTTTACATATTTTAGAAAAAAGGTTTGAAAATATTTTAGAAAATACTTTAGAAAATATTTTTCTAGAATATTTCAGAAAATATAGAAAAGGTGTTTGTAAATGTTTTAGAAAATACTTTAGAAAATATTTTAGAAAAGAAATATTTAAATAATTTAGGAAATGTTTTGGGAAAATACTATAGAAAAGATGTTTGAAAATATTTTAGTAAATGTTTTAGAAAATACTTTAGAAAATATTTTTCTAAAATATTTTAGAAAATATAGAAAAGATGTTTGAAAATATTTTAGTAAATGTTTTAGAAAATACTTTAGAAAATATTTTAGAAATTTAAAAAAAAATACATTTTAGAAAAATATATGAAACTATTTTAGAAGTTTTTTTTTTTAAATTGTTGAAAATGTTTCAAAAATGTTTTCAAAAATATTTTAGAAAATTTAAATGCTTTTCATTTTATAAATACTTGCACATACATAATGAACACAAAAAGACTTTTCATTTTATTGCTCTGAAGTAGTTTGTTTTACTTTTTTGTATCTATGAAAGCACAGATGCGACAATATTTAAATCTTTCACAATGTGTGTGTGCATGTGTTGCTTTTCAATTAAATCACTTTGCTGCAATGATATTTACCCCACCGTGCCACCATATGATAGACCACCATTTCACTTTAACTGCATGAAAATAAATTGAAGAGAACTGTTCTTATGCATGAACATGTAGATATTTATTTTTTTATATCAAATACTATTATTTTATTTTGTATATTTTGTTTATATATATATATATATATATATATATATATATATATATATATATATATATATATATATATATGTTTATTCAGCCTGTTTGGACATCTCTTATTTTAATCAGTAATACCATTTTAACTTTTTATGACAAATATATATATATATATTAAAAAACGAAAATCGACTGCCATAAATATATAAAGGAAAAGAAATAAAGAAAAAACTAAAAGCTTTATAGGGGTAATAAAGTGGATTTAAAATCTCATATATTAGTGAGTAAAGGAGGAACAAAAATATGACAAGGCTATAGTTAACAAATAGGTCATGTGATTATGCTGATTAAGTCAGCACAGCTGAACCTATTGTAGCTGCATTAAGAAATGGGTCAAGAATACTTTTAAAAAGATGTTCATCCTTTCATTCTTTAAGGAAATAGCCAATTTTTTAAAGTACAAAAATATTGCATTCAATTTTCTAATTTATACCATAAAAATATGGTTTTGATTATTGAATTAAAAACTGCAGCATTAAACTGTAACAATCCTATACGACATTATCACATTAACACACCGGTTCTCGCTAGATCACCAAAGTTAAGTGACGTTGAGCCTGGCCAGTACCAAATGGGTGAACATTTGGGAATATCAGGCATTATATTTTGGAGGATGGCGACACCTCGTCTTATTATTATTCTTCTATTCATTTAACGTCACTTTTCCCTTGTTCAGGGGTCAGACGGTTTCTGATATTATGGAAGCTCATTCTCCAGTTGTCACGGTTCAGCGAGTCAGCAGTCTCCAAATTCCACTCTGTGCAGCTTTGTCCAATCACTTGCTTCCAAGTTTTCCATGGCTGGCCAACCTTCCTGCGATTTAGGACATTCATGCTTATGCAACGGTTTATCCAGGTACATGAACGTTCCGCAAAATAAAAAATTGCAGAAACTAACGTTGTCTAAATCTCCACATGCGACTAGAGATCGCTTGTGAATTTAATATTGCCTAAAATCTTACTCCTTGAAGGAGGAAGCCGGCTCAACCTGCCCAAAATGAATGCCACACAACATTAAACAACATGTAAAACAAAAAAAACTGTTGTGAAATGTTAGTTCTATGCTTGCATAATGTGGGAAATATAAACTAAAATGGAAATATAATGAAGAAGAATACACAAGACAGGGATTCATGATATATTTATTGAAATTATAATACAATGTCTTGCAAACAAAGTGTGTTTGCAGCTTAATTAAGAGACCAATTTATATGACACTGTCTGAATAATACAAGCTATATTTATAGTTCATTTTTGTTATTTATCCGATTTTATGTTTTTGGTTTTATTGTTCTTGTTTCACTGAATGTTATTGATTGATGTCACTTTTATTCCTTCAAGACCCGAGATTTCCATTGTGGTTAAAAGGTAGGAGAATGTTAAAAAAAACAGTGTGCGTGTGTGTGTGTTGATGTGGTGAGTTAGAGTAGTTGTATGCAACGTTCTCTCTTAAGTTGCTATATTCGTGCTGTACACATCAAAATAAAACATGATTGCTTCGATCACCATACATTTTCATCACAAACGGACATATTGGCATTTAAAAAAATAATCAATTCGATCTTCCCAAAATTTGAACACCGGGGACACCATCACTTTACACATACTTTTCACTTCATATAATTCTTTCTCACGACATTGAGCATGTTGCCTTCTCTATGATTTAACGAGTTCCCTCTAATTGTTATTTCATTCCGTTCTTCCACGCCCGACAGTTTAACAAAAGAAAAACATGATGTCAGCTTCATTTCAGAATACACGTTTACTTAAAAATGTCATTCTGTCATTCTGTTTTTCTAAACAGCTGCATTTGTTGTTTACAATCGTTGACATTGTGCTCGAGCGTTCATCTCTAGTCTCAACAAACACTATTACAACATAATTACGCTAAATCCTATTTGGAAAAAAATAACTTTACAAAATTATTTTACTTAAATTAAATCCACAGTTTATTTTTTTTAAATATATTTACGAAATATAATTTACTCATTACATTAAATCAACTAGATTGCTTTTCGTTTTTTTTTATTAATGTATATATATCTCTGCTGAAAAAACATGACTGTCATTAAACAAGTAGGTCATGTGATTACGCTCATTAAGTCAGTACAGCTGAACCTATTGTAACTGCATGTTGGGGTTTCATGCCTAAAAAGATAGTAAAAGAATAGAAAATTATTGACCTTAACACTAACCAAAGTCCAAATGGCAAACTATGTGTTCAATTGTGTCTAGGTAATAAAAAATGTCCAATTGTCCAATTTTAATAACATTTCTAATACTTAGTAAATGTAAAAAGAAATGATAAATATTTTACAAAGAAAATTCCATTAAAATAATTCTAATAAAAATGTTTTTTTATACAGAGTGACCTTCCCAAAGATGCCACCCATAGAATCATTAATAAAATTCATAATCTTTTCTGCAATCCAACTATATTTTGTATAAATAAACTTTAGTCTATGCCTGACTAATACACCAAATTCCAGTCATAAATATTCAACAGTCTTTGTTTTATCGCCCTTCAATGATAAGCACACCCGGATACGATGTGCGAAATTGTCAATTACTCTGACACAATCCTCTCGGAACTGGCCTGAGTTGATCTGTAATGGCCCTCTTCAATTCGGGGAATTATTTTGATTTCGAGAAAACCCTGCAGATAAAAATCTAAGGGGTTAGGGTTCGAGGAGTGTGAAGCCCATTCAGAATAACAACTCTTACTGATGAGACGATCACAAAAGTGTCTCCACATATTGAATGGCTAAAGACTGTTGGATATTCATGACTGAAACCTGGTGGACAAGTCAGGTATAAACGGAAGTTTATTTTGTACCAAATATCGTTGGATGGCAGAAAGGATTGTGAATTTTATTAACGATTCCATGGATGGCATTTCCGAAATCTAAAATGGAAGGATAATTTTCATTAAAAAAATGTAAGCATCATCATCATCATCATATTCAGTTTAACGTCCGTTTTACATGCTGCCATGACTTTAGAAATTGACTTCCAAACTAACCTATCTCTAGCCAGATTTTTAGTTATTCATCTTTCTCTGAAATCCATCCTCATCACTTCCTCCCATGTTTTCTTGGCCTGACCCTTCTACCTAAACTGTTCTACATCTACTAACCCAAGAACTCTCATCCATTCTTTCAATGTGACCAAACCAATGAAGTCTCTTGTTCTGTACACATCTCCCTATACTGTCCAGATTTAATCCTCCTCTGAGGTCATCAGATCTAGGACTGTCTTTAAGACTCACATTACACATCCATCGTATCATTCTCATATCATTTCTCTCCATGCAACACAATATTCGTAATCCTCACTGGTCAAGTTTTGAATAAAACATTTTTTTTTCATATATGATAATACTCACCACCTGAATGTCATACAGTAGATTTGAATTAAGAAATATTTTTGCTCAAATCTCCGCTTGGTGATCGATAGAAATTAGAGAGAACGTTGGTTGCATGGTTTTCATGTAGAATTTTAACAAAAAATTGTGTGGACAAATCCAAACCAATTGTTTCATGTATTGTTTACTCGTGTTGTTCGTCATGTTTATTTTGTCTTTTCAATTCTACGCTAAACTCATTGACATGATGACATCTATGATTGCTTCTTCCATCTCATTACTAGATGAAATACTCGTCTATGCATAAAATTTACATTCCTTTCATTCCTTTATACTGATTTTGTAATGTGTTGCCTTGGCTAATACAATAATTAGCATAACCACACTTTATTAGCTATAAGTAGCTTGCATACAATAATCCGGCATCCCATTAGCGTGTCTGCTAAATGAACCAAAATAGATAGGATCTGTGTTGAATATGGAAGAATTTGGAATGGCAGAAATTTGGATAAAATGGTTCGAAGCGTATTCCGAACAAAAAAGTTAGGAGCAGAAGCCATAGATCCACACAGGGTGTGAAACCTTTATGATTACAGGAGATTCAATCTGGTTGGCTTGGCCAGTACAATAATTTGCATAATCGGGTTTTATTGGCTATAAGTAGCCTGCATACAATAATCTGGTACCCCATTAACGTGTCTGCTAAGTGAACCACATACTTTGAACATCATAACAAAATGGTGTCACTGATAGGATCTTTGTTGAATATGGAAGAACCTGAGAGAGTGAATTTCATAAAGTAAAAAGGACACAATACGGCATTGATATTCAGAACGGGCAATAACATTATTGCCCATGAAGACCAATTAAAATCTAGTCAAAAATATAAATTTTCAATTTTCTTATCTTTTTGTTTTTGCTGGAGATGGGGCATCCTACCAAATGCCAGACATTCATCCGCTATTTCAGAGACTCCAACTGAGAGATCTTTTTAAGATTCTAACCGACCCTTTAAATGCAATTTTCTGTATCTCTCTTGCACTTGGTTCACTGGGTATATTCGCCAGGTCGTTTTTGAAATTCTTTTTCATGAGTCCGGTTGCTCCTATAATTACTGGAATGATAGAGATCTTCCTAAGATTCCAGTTTCTTTTCATGTCGTATTGGTATTTCGTTATCTTTTTTCTCTCACAGCTCTGTTTAAGCCAGCATGATTAAGGACACTAACTTCAACTAGGGTTGCTACTTTCTCCCTTTTGTCCCATATCACTATGTCAGGTTTAACGGCTCCGTTTTCTAAGTATGTAGCTGCCGGAATTGCATAGTTATAGTGGATGGTGTATGACTTATTTCCAACTGTTATTTCTGGTATATGTTCCCTGGACTTGCTGCTACACTGGATATTCAATGTTTTACAGTATGGTCCAGTGAAGATATTTACACACTTCATTGTGTAACATTGTATAGTAGCCGTCCTCATGCAGAACCTTACAACTGGATGTTAGGTGACTCACATTCTCTACTTCTTTGCGGCAGAACCTGCACTTGTTGTCGTTGCTAAGTGAAGATAGATGTGACACTATAAATGATAATCTAAGTGAATAGGAAAACGTAGTGGAAGATGATCAAAATTCTTCTGAAGAGTTGAATTATGAAGCATCGAACTCCGAATATAAGCATCCCATAGTGGGAAATACATATAACACCATAGAGAGGAACAAAGAATGGAGAAAGAAACAACAGATCAACACAGGATGTGAAACCCATAAGTTTCCGGGCGATGTAATGTGGTTGCCATGGCTAATACAATAATTAGCATAGCCGGGTTTTATTGCCTATAAGTAGCCTCTAAACAATAATCCAGCACCTCATTAGCGTGTCTTCTAAGCAAACCATGTACTTTAAACATCATAACAGATTAATAAACCAAATATTAACCTCCGTTTTGTATGGAGAATTAATGTGTTTATCTATTATACTAGACGTTCCCGTGCCCCGTTGGGTCACAAACACTACCACTATTTATCTCACTCTAATTCCATTCAAAAATTCATAAACTGTGATGTATCTATTAGAAAGTTCTTCTTGCATAACTAAAAATAATAAGTCGCTTTATTTCTATATCATCCATTAGGATAATATATGAGTAAATAGTCCTATTATTTGCTATCTAATTTACATACGTGTTTACACGGTATGCATGAACATACTATGTACATTAGTTGAAAGGAGAGAGTCACTCTTTCTCTAAATGCTAACAGAAGCATTGAAAAATATTAGAGTGGTTAAATCAACACAGTGAGAGAAAGCGAGAGAAATACATAATTATCTAAGAGAGACGGGTGTCTTATTCAGTTAATTAGAAATTACGACTAATTAGAAGAATGAAAATGGAATTTTTTTTAAACATAACTCAATCCCAGAACTAAAGAATATTTTGTTGGGTTGCTGAAAGGATTGCGAATTTCATTAACGATTCCATGGATGGCATTTGGTGGTGGTGGGGGTGAGTCACCCTGTGGATAGTCCTAGGTATATTGCACCCGGTGACGAGGCCCCAATTTGGTAAATATTGGGAACGTGGAGTCACCTCTTTGTTGTCATTACATGCAGGTCTACTATATCCTTCAGTAGTTGTACCTGTCAGGGTTCCATTTAGTAGAATCTGCCCTTGGTATAACATGGAACTTCATCTGTTGGTATACAAAAAAACTTACATCATGCATAACTAATCTATGCAAGCACCATAAGTAAATATTTGAAAATATTAAGAACTTGAAGTATAAAAACATTTTACCAAAATGACATTAAGAAAAATATAAAAAGGATTGATATGCCGTTAAACACTTCTGCTACGAAATGCGCGCAGCCGTATTTGTTGTTGTCCAATGAAGTTATGTTCCAGCTATACTACAGATAGATAAAAAGTAATTTCTGGCTAGAATTGAAGTTTATATGTCCAAGTCAAGTATTATGGTTCATTTGTGCTGCAAAACCAAAGAAAACAGCATTTTTCGGATGAGCCATCGTTCTAGGAAATAACCAATGTTTGTTTCTAATTCTTCATCTTCCATGATATATCTTACATCTCTACAAAGCCACCATCCGCCCATGCATGGAGTATTGTTGCCACATCTGGGCTGGTGCACGATCCAGTAGCCTCTCCTTATAAGACAGGGTCCAAAAAAGAGCCTCTAATCTAATTGGTACCACACTGCCTACTAAGTTCCAGCCTCTGTCCCATAACCATAATGTTGCATCGCTGTGCTTGTTTTACAAGTACTTCAATCGAATGTGCTCCGGCGAACTTGCTGCACTTGTGCCCCCTCAACATAAGTGGCGGGGGGATCCGACAAGCGGCAAAATCCCACCCCTTCACTAGTCTGGGCTTAATTAAGTAACTTTTTAAATAAATTGTAGCAAAGGGTGTTATTATATTGCCAATAACATGATACAATAATAACAAATGGAAATTGGCTAGAGTAAGAAACAAAGTTTAATTTGTCAGCTTAAAGGCTGTTTGATTCTGACTTTGAAAATCCGACAAGATAACTTTATATGTTAGATATATAGCAATAGATTAAAAAAAAGAATTGGCTGCATCTATTTACTTTATGATTATTTAAAATTCGAAAGTGATTTTGAAGTCTTTTAAATTATGAAAAAAAAAGTGATTTCTGGCTTTAATTCAACTTTAACAGCAAAGGTTAGGTATTATAGTTTATTGGTGACTCAATTATTTTGTGGTACTTGTAAGCATTAGTTACACAAGAAGTTCAGTGGAATTTCTGGTAGGTTAAGAGATAATAACCAGTTTCTGTGCAAGAAATGCAAGACAATGGAGATGGATGAGAACTCAGATGTGGACAAAGTATATTTGGATGGCAAACCTATTGAGGTTGTCTAGATGTTTTATTACCTGGGTGATACCATTTGAACACAGGGGGGAGCAGATGCTAGTGTGATTGCAAGAGTTGGGAGTGGATGGAGTAAGTTCAGGGAACTTTTGTCATTACTAACTTGCAGAGTGTTACCACTGTTGACCAAGTAAAGAGTCTATCAGGCATATGTATGCACTACTCAGTGTGATGATGTATGGAAGTAAAACCTGGTCAGTGAGGGTTGAGGATATGTGCTGCATGGAGAGAAACGATATGAGAATGACACGATGGAATCTTAAAGACAGGCTTAGATCTGATGACTTCAGAGGAAGATTAAATCTGGACAATATAGGAAAATGTGTGCAAAACAAGAGACTTCGATGGTATGGCCATGTTGAAAGAATAGATGAGAATTTGGGGGTTAGTAGATGTAGAACTGTTGGGGTAGCAGGAGCAGTTTGCAGGGGAATGCCAATGGAAACATCTGACCAGAGATAGGTTAGTTTGGAAGTCAATTTCTAAAAGTCACTCCAATACATACCAGTATGTAAAATAGGTGTTAAACTGACGACAATGATGATGATTTGTGACTCTGAACCACAGGAAAACATTAATTTTGAAAGGCGCCCCTGTCTTATCAAAGAACTTATTTTTGTTTCTGATGTTTCATTTTTCATTGTGCCAAGCCAACTTTAGGCAAATAAATGTGTGTGTTTTAGTGTTGTGTCCACCTTTGTTTTATGTGTTATGTGCAATTAGAGCTATTTCACAACAAGCCTAGTTTAATGTAGTTTAATATCTTTTTAACTGTAGATAGTTGGTGCATAAATGTCGGGCTCAGTTTGTATTTGTAGAAAGTGGAGGACTTCTGCTGAAGAATTGGCTGTAAATTTGATTGAAGAATGTTTTATCTCCATAAAACATTTTATAATTGTTTCCATATTGATTCAAAATCTATTGAAAAGCCATTTGTTGGTTTTATAAAATGTCCACCTTCCATAAAATTTCGACCTGCAGGTGAATCTGCATAGTTTACGTCCAATCCTGTGTTTGTATGTTTTGCTTGAGCCTTTTAGAAAATTAATAAAACCTTGTATTGCTGATTT
>OY744522.1:112430565-112888368 GCA_963556195.1 Sepiola atlantica
GTCTTCGGCATAGTTCAGCCATTCCCGGTTCCAGCGACGAATGCTAAAAATGTGAGAGCCAGTTACCAGCTCCATGTCTGTCTTTACAGCTTTAATTCATCCTGCCTTTGTGCTTCCTCCAACCAGCAGGTGCGATTGGGGCCACCAACTTGCGTATTCAACTTTGTAGACTTTGAACATCTAAAAGCCTTTCGGATTTGGGGGGATGCACATATAATCCAGGATGTATTCTCAGAGCTGGGATCAGAGCAAATTTATTAATTTAGGAGTCAGAGCAAATTTATTAATTTAGGAGTCAGAGCAAGTTTATTAATTGAGGAATCAGAGCAAATTGATTAATTTAGGAGTCAGAGCAAATTTATTAATTTAGGAGTCAGAGCAAATTTATTAATTGAGGAATCAGAGCAAATTGATTAATTTAGGAGTCAGAGCAAATTTATTGATTGAGGAATCAGAGCAAATTGATTAATTTAGGAGTCAGAGCAAATTTATTGATTGAGGAATCAGAGCAAATTTATTAATTTAGGAGTCAGAGCAAATTTATTAATTTAGGAGTCAGAGCAAGTTTATTAATATAGAAGTCAGAGCAAATTTATTGATTGAGGAGTCAGAGCAAATTTATTGATTGAGGAGTCAGAGCAAATTTATTAATTTAGGAGTCAGAGCAAATTTATTGATTGAGGAATCAGAGAAAATTTATTAATTTAGGAGTCAGAGCAAATTTATTGATTGAGGAATCAGAGCAAATTGATTAATTTAGGAGTCAGAGCAAATTTATTAATTGAGGAATCAGAGCAAATTGATTAATTTAGGAGTCAGAGCAAATTTATTGATTGAGGAATCAGAGAAAATTTATTAATTTAGGAGTCAGAGCAAATTTATTGATTGAGGAATCAGAGCAAATTGATTAATTTAGGAGTCAGAGCAAATTTATTAATTGAGGAATCAGAGCAAATTGATTAATTTAGGAGTCAGAGCAAATTTATTAATTGAGGAATCAGAGCAAATTGATTAATTTAGGAGTCAGAGCAAATTTATTGATTGAGGAGTCAGAGCAAATTTATTGATTGAGGAATCAGAGAAAATTTATTGATTGAGGAGTCAGAGCAAATTTATTGATTAAGGAATCAGTCTGATCTATTAAAAGTTTAAGAATTGATTAAAATTGGCTTGTTTTCAATCCGACTAAAAGGAAAAAGCTATTTGTTAAAAAATACTATTTAAAATATTTAACTTTCATATCTGACTTTTACTCACTAAATATCCGTATACGTTAAAGAGAAGTAATTCTTATACATTACAGGGAAGTAATCATATCATGAGTTATTTCTCTTTTGTTGGCATCCGTCTGTCTTAGGAGACAATGGAGTTCTGCGCCTCAGATTAGTCCGTTGCTGAATTGCAGCATCTGCTGTGACTGTGCAATCCTATCCTGGATCGGCAGGCTCTGTTGCACTTGCCACAGATGTAGATGGTGTCTGATTCTGAGAACTCTTGCAGCCCTCTGTCCGCCAGTCTGTGTTCTCTCCTCTCCCTTCACTATTAGTCTCTCCTCTCCTCACTCCTTTTGAAGCATGCCTTCACAGCACTTCTCCAGTGGCTGCGGTCTTCAGCCATTGATTTCCAGCCTGTTGGGTCAATGCTGCCTGTCTTTATGTTTCCTTTACTTCTATAAAATTAAACATAATTATATATCATTATTTGTACTAAAACAAACTTATTACTTTCCATTTCTACAGCGAATAGGTACAGCTGATTAAAAAAAATATTTATCACAATTGATTTATTTTCATTTTGATAGGTGATTCTGGCTCCGGTACGAGCAGAGAAGAATACATTGGGAAAATTGCCACTGATATTATCAACAAATTGCCGCCATTGTTTGACTTGGATAAAATCAAGAAAACGTACGGCTTGAATATTTCTCCCACAACAGTTGTTTTATTGCAAGAATTGGAAAGATTTAATAAGCTCATTGATAAAATGAGTAAATCTCTGAAGATGTTGAATCGGGTAAGTAATGTGACGTCACATTATTAGTTTGCTCGGAAAATAATTACCGGTTTCAGAAACAAACATTTATTATATATATCTGATGATTTTAGTTTACAGGGACAGCGTTCACTCATACACAGGATACCAAGGTCATGGGGTAAGCGAGTATGTACTCAAATGTCACCTCAATCTGGTAGCCAAAAGCGGACGTGATGTCACATGGCTCAAAGGGGTGGGAGTGAGAGAAATGGGAGTCATTTGGAAGTTTTTGAGGCAACCATCACGAGTAGAGATGAATTAAGATCGATGATAAACTAAGGGCCCCAAATATTAGTAGCTCGGAATGTCTCCCTCCGCCGCTGGCAGAAGAGAAGGTAACGCCGACATCTCAATAAAGAGCCCTTTCTTCAAATTTAGTGAGTTCTTCGTTTCCTCATGCTGATGTGAAACATTAATTTCAGGTGCCTCAGTCATAGGAGGAATGGGTGTATTGCAGATGCAAAAATACGCTTGTGAGGGGTAATCTATAGATTTTAGTTTTACTTGTAGTTTAAAATCAATAAATATTTATCATTTTATAAGTAGTACCAGCAATGGAAAATGTTGTTATAAAACAAAATTAAACAAAACCAAACAATTAAAAGAATCGGTTTTGGAATCGGAAAATAGGCATAAATTTTTCCGATTCTGATACCAATTCCGATACCCCCAAAAAGTTCTGATTTTTTTCGATTCCCGATTCTGATTAATCGTCCCAACACTAGTAAGGAAGCAGTCCCGTGGCAATGTGTTCCACAGATGAAAAGTTCTTGGAAAGAAATTCTGCTTAGTGTTAGGCATACGGAGGAAGAAAGAAAAGTTCTTTTCAGTTGTGGTAGGAAGACGAGTTCTTGCTGTGAATGTTTTAAAAAGAGAGATTGGAGTTTATGTTGTGTTGCTATCTTTTCTTCCACAGGATCCATGCGGTCGTTTCGCTGCTTCAAACTTTTTTGCTGAGTTAGCGTAAGAACAATTGAGAGCAGACATGGTTCGGAAATGGAGGTTTATTAAAAGAAAAGGTTAAATAAGTCACTAGTACAATTTACACACAATGAACTAAGTCTGAGAGTGACAGAATCCTAACCTATGGTAACTATTTAAGAGTCAGAGAGATAGACAGACAGACAGAGAGACAGACAGACAGACTCATGGGCGCGTGCGAGACTCAACAGCTATCTTGTCCTTAAAGCATTATTCCAGTAACTAGCTGCATCAAAATCCAAAACTGGTACTGATTGATTCAAAATCTAACCGTTGTTCGTTGCTTTTGGTCACACGTGACGTCACATCTGTGGGATTTCATCCGCATATCACTTTGAGTCTTGCTTCTCTGACCTCACTCGTCAATCTCCCGCTGATGTCAGGTTATTCTCGAATATACTCTGCCAACTTTCTTTGCTTAAAACATGGGGAAGGTTGCCGGTACTTGCACCTATTCACCTATGTTAAAATATATTCTAGTAAACGTACACATCTGTTATCCAACACTCAGTGGAGCTCCTTCCATGGAAATATTGACATTTCTAAGAAACTTTAACATGAGCTTTGTTCAACAATTGCTTTTAACCTTTTTTACCTTCTTTTTTTACCTTAACCCTAAACCTAACCTATAACTAAGTTTTAGGCTTAGTTCGGCGAAAGTTGGTTGAGTTCGGTTCAAATTCTGTAAAAGCACCAAAAAATGGAAGAGAAGAAAACATGTATAACATTAACCGCCCCTCAATGTGTCACAGATTGTCTAGTTTTGTATAAAACACGGCAAAAATAAAAACCGAACTCAACTTTTTTTAGAAGTTCATAATTAAAAACGATCTCTCAATATTGTTTTGTATTGGTAATTCAACCCAAGTTATCCCGAACTCACAGCTGTGACCTTTGCCCTTCGCTACATGCACAAGATATTGCACTTCAAAGTATTGTTAGACAAAACTAATATTGTTAATCATCGTTTGACACCAATCATTGGATGCTTACTCCTCACTTGAGCAGCGGAGGATGCAAGAGGACCCGATTCCGGTGTACAAAAAAAAATGAACGGGAATTTAAATCTATCTTTTGAGTAATTTTTCACCCCCACGTCAAGTTGTGGTCTCCACGGGACCCAGCAAAAAATGTACCATAGGTGTTTTTGTCTCAATAGAAGAAAGGCAGCATTTTCTGTCTGTTTTCTGATCCGTGAAACAGACTACCAGAGGGGGTAGTGACGATGCCCACCATATCCAGGTTTAAAGTTGCCTTAGACAAACATTCAGACAGTATATAGATGTACACATCTGTCTTTTTACATGGCTTGTTGCACTTTGCTATTTTTGCCAATAAATTTTATTTGATTTGATCATAGTGTCATACACTAACGTTGTATAAAACAATGCAAAAAATAGCAACTTCTTTAAAAGTTTGTCGAAAAATTGTCTAGCATTTTATGAATAAAAATTTTGAGTTGGTGGGTGAAAAGTGATATTGCATCTGAAATCACTCTGCAAGCGAAGGTTGTGGAGTCGGAGTCAGAGATTTGGGAAGGAGTCGGGGTCAGACTTATAAGAATGCTAGGAGTCAGAGTCGGATTTTTTAATCTCTGAAGAAACAATAGACAGTCTGAATGAAGACTTTAAAATAAGGACATGGAGTCAAGTCAAATATTTTGAAATTCTAAGAGTCAGAGCTTTTGGAATCCAAGGAGTTGGAGTCGGAATCAGACATTATACGTTCCAATTCCGCAACCCTGCTGCAACCATTCATTTGTGAAAATCACTTTTTTTACTTATGGAAATCCTGATAAACTAATCTTATACATTTTTCCAGCTCTGTTGAACACTAACCCAGTCTAATAATACTAAACCAATAATGACAACAGTATATACATAGTACTCTCAGTGTCTTCCCTTGTTCCGCTGCTGGCTTCTTTTTAACTTTCTTTCTCCTGTTTTTTTTTATCTAACACATTTCAAGGCACCTGTGAAAGTGTTACCTATCTAATCTATGTTTTTATATTCTATGACTATACCTACATTGTTACTGCTGGCTTAGTATTATCAGACTAGGCAAGTGTTCAGAAGAGGTGGAGACAAAATATAGGTCATTTGAGCCATCCTTAACTATGAAAGTTTCACTTTTGCAAATAAATGCTAGTTGAATAGCATTCCAAAATTAGGTTAGAACGCTTCTCTTTATATTTGCCTCAATTTCTTTGTAAACCAAGCTACACTGATACCAAAGGAGATGAAAAAGCTGACTCAGCAGCAAAGTGAGCTTTAAAAATGAACCCATCCAATATTAAAATCACATATACAGACTTCAAACAAACCATCAACAAATATATATTTACGAAGTGGCAAGATGCATGGAACCTTTGCCCAAACAACAAATTTCACCACATATACCCTACCATCAAAAAATGCCAGCCAGGATTTATGAAACCGAGAATGGAGAAAGTAATCCTAACCAGAATATGCATAGGTCATTTTTACATAACACACTTACACCTTCTAATATGTGAAGACCCACCAATATGTATAACATGCCAAAAATCACTCACCATAAAACATATATTAATTGACTGTTGGAACTTTAAAACGACCAGCTCACAATATTACCAGGCAAACAATATGAAAAAGTTCTTCAACTATGTTCAGATTGAAAACAATTGGACTATACTGGAAAATTTTTTTAAATAAATGGAATGCGACCAGATATATAGTAAACCCAACTTCTCCATACTGCAGTACACACCGCAACTGGAACGAAAAAGTAACAAACTTCCATCAATTATCACACATCTATGAAAGACCTATGCAAATAATCTAACTAAATTAACCTACTTAAAAATAATAATTCCAGCATTAAATGACCAAAAGGGTTGATATGACGTTAAAAACCAAACCAATCAATTTTAGTGTAACATATTATTTATCCCTCTTTCTATCAAGTCCATCCTTATCACTTTCTCCCATGTTTCCCTTGGCCTTCCCCTGTCAACTGTTTACATCTATTAACCCAAGAACTCTCATCCATTCCTTCAACATGGACATACCATCGAAGTCTCCTGTTCTGCACACATCTCCCTATACTGTCCAGAGTCAAATCTACCTCTGAGGTCATCAGAACTAAGCCTGTCTTTATGACTCACATTACACATCCATTGTATGATTCTCATATCATTTCTCTCTATGCAACGCATGTCCTCAGTCCTCACTGGCCAGGTTTCACTTCCATACATGATCACACTGCGTACACATGCTTTATAGACTTTTCCCTTGGTTGACAGTGGTAATGCTCTGCTGGTTAGTAATGCCAGAAGTTTCCTGAACTTCCTCCATTCACTCCTAATTCTTATAATCACACTAGCATCTGCTCCATCCTGTGCTCCAATGTATCACCAAGGTAACAAAAATTCTCGACAACCTCCATAGCTTCACCATTTAGTATATACTTTCTCCACATCTGAGTTCTCATCCATCTCCATGTTCTTTTTTGCTATTTATAATTGTATTTTTAGAATTAACTGGAAAGTCTGACTGTTAATAAGTAATCTCGGTTTGAAATCAATCCTGTATTATAATCAGTTATAATTTTGTCAATTTCCAGGCGCTGACGGGTGAGGTGGGTATGAGCAGTGAGTTGGATGACGTAGCAAGGTCATTGTTTAACGGAATGATTCCAGCCATTTGGCGGCGCCTGGCCCCAGACACTCTCAAGTCTCTCGCTAATTGGATGGTGCACTTTGATAAACGGTTCAAACAGTACAAAGCTTGGGTGAGTATCGCATTTGGAATCCTGCTGTTGGCACTGTCGCGAACCCTGTATAAATGGTTTAACACAAGGCAAACATAAAGGGCTCATTGAGCATCAATTGTGACTGTGCTGTTCACTTGCCACGATAGTCCGGTCGTGATTTTCCATCCGAATTCAGTACTACTCGATTTCGACACTGGCTGTAGTGTCAACCATTGTTGTTTCAGTCAGCGCTGGGACAAAAGGGTTTTCTTTTTTATTTACTTAGAGTCACCACTTATCAAGCCCTAAAAACCACTCAAGGGTAAGAATTAATGAGATGAACAGATTGACAGATAAATGATGATGAATAGTATGAGAGGATTGAAAATCTCCATATATACCACCCACTAGTGTTTGCAGGTGTATGAACAATGTGAGTTCGGGAAACCTGGTGTGTGATTCATTATTGCAATCGGGTGTCCGCACTAAGCCTGGCATCAATATGGTTTGTCGGAGGGAACTCTGAGAGACCAGGTTGACTAAGGATTCGGTCCAGGGTGGAAATGTAGAGACAAATGACAAATGTACGCAACGCACAGTCGTTATGGGTCGACAAGATTCCACACGGCATGTGAAGGGTCATGGAGTCGAGTACACTCTGGTTATAAGAGCAATAAATGATGAACACCTTATGGACGACAATGAGCTCGCTCACTACAAGAAAGAAATTTATTTGGTGAAGTCAAAATGGTCCTTCAATTATTGACTGATTTTTCGACTCACTTTTAAAAAGTTCATTTAGGTTTACAACAAAAGTTCAACTAAAAGAGAATAATTCAGTTGGCGATTAAGTAAATTATTATCCACCTTGATAGAAGCTAAGCAGTTTATACTGACATCATTGCTAAAATCATCTTCAGGGCTGGATCTTTTTTTTTGTAAGGACGCTATCCTTCCACAATACATTGCCTGATATTCCCAAATGTTCACTCAACTATCTTTTACTGACCAGGCTCAATGCCGCTTAACTTTGCTGATCTAATGAGAATAGGCATGTGATCATGATTATGCTGTATATATATTTCAAAAAATGTGTTATCATAGTTCACCCCCAAACAAGGTAGGACACCACTGTAGACATAAGGGGCTACTGAGAATTAGAGTGAAAGTTTTGGGGGTCATCCTAAGTTGTTAGCTGTGCAGCAAAATGTCTGTTTACATTAGTTTTAATTTCTGTATGTCAGTAGAGTCGGGGAAACAGGGAGCAGGGAGGGAGTTCCAGAGGCCGACAGCTAGTGGAGTAGAAGGCTCTCTGGAATCTGGGGACCTCCACAGTGAATGGATGGGACTTAGCTGACTGTCGGGTTGGTTTAGTGTATTTACATCGAGAGCGCACCAGAGCAGCAAGTTCATTGGAGCACAATCCATTGAAGTACTTGTAAAACAGGCACAAGTATGCAACATTGCGGCAATGGGACAGAGGCTGGAGCTTGGTGAATAGTGAGGGACCTATTAAGTTGGTAACTCTTTTTTGGACCTTGTCTAAGAGGGAGAAACTAGTGGATGATGTACCAGCCCAGATGTGGCAACAATACTCCATGAATGGGCGGATGGTGGCTTTGTAGAGATATAGGATAATGTCAGGTGTGAGAAGTTTACTAGCACGGTAGATGAAGCTCATCTCCTTTGCAGCAGCCCTGGCAATGTCTTCAATGTATTTGTTCCAATTCATGTTACCTGTGAATGTTAGGCCGAGGAGTTTGAATGTTGAACTCTCAGGTAGGGTGTTATTTGCCATGGCAATCGGTGGTTGAAGAGGTTTCTTGTAGTTGTTGAAGGAAAGGAGCTTTGTCTTTGCGGCATTAAATTTTACCACCCATTTATGACACCATTCCACTACAGACTGGAGGTCACTTTTTAAGGATTCAGTCATTGCCTCAGATATGTGTGCATCCGTTTTGCCCACGTGATGTTGTCAGCAAATATACCCATCTCAGACTCAATGTCATCAGAGAGGTCGTTTATGAAAATCAGGAATAGTAGAGGTCCAAGAATGGATCCCTGGAGTACACCAGCATTTATATCATGTTGTTTAGATGAACGGTCATCAAGGACAAACTGAATCTTTCCTTTGGTTAGGAAGGATCTAATTTTATTGAATATTCGTCCAGTAATACCATATGAGTGAATTTTATGAGAAGACCTTAATGCCAGACCTTGTCAAAGGCTTTGGATATATCAAGCGCTACCACCCTAGCTTCACCTGCCTTGTCAAGTGTATGATATATGCGTTCAGAGATGACCGTTAGGATATCTGCAGTAGATTGTGCTTGCCTGAATCCATACTGATGGTCAGAAATAAGTTTAGCATTAACGAGGTGCCGGACTATCACTATATTGATTTCATATTTCATGTGTATATTTTCTATGCGTTTATAGGTTAACGAAGGCGAACCAATTGTGATGTGGTTGTCTGGTCTGCAAATCCCAGAATCGTTCCTTACAGCCTTGGTCCAAGCTACGTGTCGTAAAAATTTGTGGCCCCTTGACAAATCGACATTATTCACAACTGTTACAAATTATCAATCGGCTGACGACGTTGTCGAAAGACCGCATGCAGGTAAGGTCAAACTTACCTAGTTTTATTGAAGGGAAATACTTACATTTTATGAGTTGGTGAAAAAAAAAATTATTGTTCTGACTACTATTCTCATCTTGGTTATTTTCACGTTTTGGCTGATGTACTCCACACATTTTTCAGGTACATTTTTCTTTTAGTCAAACTTGGTAAATCTTTTACTAAGTTTCTGTCTATAACTCTTACCCTCTCTCAATGTATGTTGTTTGAAATCCTCCCCCACCATTAATGTATAGTGTTTGTCTACTGTCGCTTCCATCACTTCCCTCTTTGTTTTTACCCTTTCTTTTTCTGTTTATTCTTTTTCCTCTCCCCATTTTAATTGTCTTTCTTTGTTTATTTTTACTCCGCTTCCCCGTACACCATTGTTTTAATTTCATGAACATAAAAATTTATCAATTGAAACGATTGATTTATTTACCTGATTAAAAAAAAACGTCTTTTTTTATTAGTTCAGTTTCTGTTTTAGCGAGTTGTTGGGTTGCTGACTGAACCAATTACCCCAAAACTCGACTAAGTTGAGTCAACATAAAAGTTCTGTGAATTTTGCAAACACAACTTCTATCATTCTGTCTCTCTGTTTTCAGTCGAAGGTAATAATAAAAATAAAATAATACGGTTGGTATAGTCTATTATATATAAAAAAAAAAGGGATATCATCAAAGGCAGTAATACTACTTAACCTGTGGTTTAAGAGAGAGAGAAAGAGTGTGAGAGAGAGAGAGGGGGGGTATAACAAACAGAAAAATTAATTTTTGAATTTGTCTTTGTATTTTCAAAAAATTTAACTGGCTTTGCAAACTCATTTTTTCCTGATTCAAACAATCTAACTCGGGCTCTATGGGTAACCCAACAAGTCACATTTTGTCTTATATATATACAGGGTGATTCATAAGTCACTTCACTTAGCTATTTAAAATGATTACCATATGAAGCACAAACATACTATGAACTTTTGATCTTACTCTCTAATTACTGCTATTTGTTATTTTAAATTTGTTTGTTTATATATTTGTTTCTATATATATTTATTTCATAATCAATCAAATATGTTACAAAGAGTTGTAAATTCCTTGCAAAAAAGAATGGAGCTATGCATGCATAACGAAGGTGGAAATTTTTTAAATTTGCTGTAATTTTAAACTCCCATAAATGTATTTGTTGAATAAACTTTCTGTTTTGTATTACCGTATTTTTTAACTTTAGAATTTAAAAAATAAATAGCTAAGTGACTTATGAATCACCCTGTATATGTATTACAGAAGATCAGAACATCGGTACCGTCGGTTTCATATATATATTATATATATAAGTTATGAAAATACATTTATGGCAATTAAGCTACACCGAGGCTTCCTATTAATTCAACACAAAAAAAAACACTGATGAGTCACCCCTATACAAAACAGAACAAAAGAATAGGAAGTAAAATCAACCAAACCTTTGTTTGTGAGAAGCCCTACGATTGGCTAATGGAGGGAATAACAAAGAATCTGATTTGTTAGCTAACTAGACTAAACACCATGTGTATATATAAAAACACCCAATAACACAAATTCCATGCATTTTAGCCTGACAATTCCCTACGGGGATGAAACGCGCAAGCCTCTGTGTAGCTTAATTGCATAAATATATTTACGTAACTTACTACCTAGTTCTACTCACGTATTGAGCACTGTGGAAGTAAATACTGAAAGAATATTATTTTTTGAAGGCGATAACAATGCGTTGTTAAAGTGACACATACGACACGTGGAATCGTAAAAACAAAACAAAGTGACAATATTGAAAAGTCAATAATTTTCAAAAAAATTTTTTTTTATTTACCAGTGTATCGTGACCGTGGTGTTGGGTTGGAGTGTGTCCTTTTCATTATTTAATTTTCGAGGGTATCCCTCATCCTCAGAATAAAATAAATACTACCACTCGTTGGAGTGTGGTTTTTTTTTTTGCCAAAAGCCGGGGCCGGAAATGTTGGTTTGTTTTTAGTAGTAGGTCCGCAGAAGTTTGTTATTTATTTTTTATAAATTATTATTTGCTATTTTAACCGTTGCTGTTTATTTTGTTAGTAAATATACTGAGTAATTTATTTTTTATTTATTTTATTTTTTTATATAAATATAAATACTGAAAATCGATACATAAAATATTATATCTCCTTATAACATTTCATGTGGATACATGAAATAATATATATATATATATATATATATATATATATATATATATATATATATATACATGCAGGCATAGAATGGTTGACAAAGCAAGCAGTCGGAACGCATGTGGTCATCGTAACATTGGACCACATTATACGAAAGCTAAAATAAAAAAATAAAGTGAATTCTAATCTGTTCTTCATTTTCAGGCTGTTATATACATGGCCTCTTCTTAGAAGGAGCCGGATGGGACAAGAAGAATAACTGCTTGATTCGACAAAAACCCAAACAACTTGTGCAAGAATTACCAGTGTTGAAAATAAACCCGATAGAGAGTAGGCGACTCAAATTACAGGTAAACATTTAAATATTGTTGAATGTGTGTAGCGAAGATCCTTCAAACACTGCCCCCAACAATAGCGGTTGCCCACACCAGTCAAAACGCTGACGACTTGTGTGCTGTTTTTACAGTGGAAAAGGAGAAGACTTACTATTCTAAACATCCAGAACAGCAAGGTGAGCTGTATCGGGCTATGCTAATAATTCGTTTTCCACAATCATTGGTACACAGACATCCGGAGTAGTGGTTGGTTATGTAGATGAATCATTTTGGATTCAATATAATAATTCATCATTTGGTAGTCGGCTTCTGAGCCTAATGCTGTTTGTATCAGTGTTCGTGGGAAAGTCCTTTTGCGAAGTATGTGTGGTTGAGTTGTGTGTGAAACGCTGTTCCAGTTATTTATGTTTTCTATCTCTTGGGAGAAGTTGCTTGCTTCAGTCGAGTTCTCCTCTGAATATTTCAAAATAACTAAGAACTTTGACTTTCTGTAGGCCATTTTCGCTGTTCCATGGAAGTCAGAGCGCAAATGGTGCCCTGATCAAGTTTATAACATTCTGTATGTTGTACTACAGAACATGTATGTAAGAAATGTGTAATGAGGTCCTGCAGACAATGAAATTAGGGTAAACTTTCCTACCGTTGTCACACGCCGGGTAAATCTTACTTTAAAAACTGAAAAAACTAATCGAGATAAAACATACTAAAATCAAAAAACAACAAACATGCGAGTTATATCTTACTTAAAGAACGAATATGCGAGTAAAGTTTTACAAAAAAGACGCAAGAAAGAAAAAAGAGAAAAAAAGAAGAGAGACAAAGAGAGAGAGACAAAGCAGACATAGCCATACTAAACGTTGCGGTGCCTGCTACTACTAGTACTACACATTGTTTCAAAAAATTCAACGTTTTAAAGAAAAATGCACGCAATTAAAAATTATCCAATATTTACACACAAATAATTCTGAAACTATAATCTATATGAAACATAATGATATACGTCGATATACCTTATCAATTTTCGAAATATTCTGTGTTAACTTTACTCGGTGGTAACTTTCATTCTAATTATGTGCTTATATGTGGTGTCGTTAATCTTAAATATGGAAGATACCTCTACTTTCATAAGATGGGGCAACGTGATTTATTAGCAATATGACACTAACAGATTATTAAAGATGGGATATTTTACGATGTTAAAGTACAATTTTTTAGAGGCCAGAGAAATGCTCCTTCTTTAAGGGTGTTGGCTTTACTCTCCCCACCTTCCGGCCTTGTGCAACATCTTCTGTAGTGGGAAGGAAGTAATACCTGTAAACACACCAGTCTATACTGGCAGTCAAGACTGACGTACACCCACTCTTGTTCTCTGTTGTATTATACTTTTTTCAATATACTTGTTTTCTCTGAGTTTGTGTTTTACAGGCCCACAACAATAAATGACATATCGTATGTCGAAATTGAGGGTAATTTCACCATATTTGCCTTTTTTGCACACAAAAATAGCCGTTTGTGATACCTAATGTGAAATTTTGATAGTGTTAGGACAATTTGTGAACATTTTACTTAGAATTACTAGCTATTAAAACGTAAACAAAAAATGTCAACTACTTTATTAAGTTCTCTCTATCTTTATATAATATTAAGAACAATTTTGTGCTAAATTAAACAAGCCGCGTGTGTGTGGTCCCCCTCTGTATGTGACTCAATGTGGCGAGTGTAAAATGCAATAAATTTGGGCAATTTTTGACCCCCCTTTGACCCCCTGGGGGCGCGAACCAGAATTTTTCTGAGGTCAAGGATGCTCATTTTATATCCAGAACAATTGCCTCTACATTTTGGCCAAGTTTCAGAAAAATTGAATGGATGGATCAAACGTTATGGGAGAAAAGGGTCATATTTTGTCATTTTGGGGGCTTTTGACCCGCTGGGGGCGCGAACCAGAATTTTTCCAAGGTCAGCGATACTTATTTTCTATTAGGAACAATTGTTTCCACATTTTGGTCAAGTTTCAGAAAAATTGAATGGATGGATGAAAAGTTATGGGGCAAAAAATGTCATTTTTTGCCATTTCGGGGGGCTAACCAGATTTTTTTTCAAAAATCGGAGAATGTCACTTTCTCACCTGACCAAAGTTACAACTTCATGCAAAATTTCAGAGAAATTCAATGGATGGTTGCGGAGAAAAATCCGGACGGACGGATGGACATGCCTCAAAACATAATTCCCCTGATTTTATAAATCGGGGGACCAATAATATTAAATTGTTAAAAATAACTTTTCATGCTGAAAAGAATTTTGTCTGATCTTTATTTTGAAAAATATAATTTCTTTAAATGAATTTCTTTTTCCATATTCAATATGACAGACTATCAGTGTAATTCTTATTTGTAACTACTTTTAAAAGCTTCATAAACAGCCTTGAACCTTGGTTTTCAAACATAATTCATTCTGAAAAGCTGTTCTAAAACCGAATTGTTTGAAAACTGAATCATATTTTCCCATTAAAAACAATGTAAAATAGATTAATTTGTTAATTCTTATATATAGACTGTTTTTTTAGGTATTTAATGGGTTAATATACAAAAGTTATATTAATGTTTTTAATACAAACTATAATGTATAATATGAAAAAAAATTTTCTCTGTAAACCTTTTATGAATTAAGACTATTTTAGTGTATATTTTGACTATTTTACTACACATTTTGTAATATATTTTTTCAAATTTTAGCAAGTATTTAAAAATGTAGTTTCTAAGAAAAAACCCAGATTCAAAAAATAAAACCAGAGATTGATTTTTAAAACCCAGATCTGGATTTAAAAACCCAGGAGTGGCAACCCTACACAGAGCTGTTAACGTTTCATCAGACAATATACTTTGGTTGCCATTGGCATGGTTCGGGAATAAAAATTTTGTTAGAAAACTGATGCATTTCCAGCTTGAATAGTTTGTTCAAAATTCGAATTGTTCCAGTTCAGAGATGTTCATCAATCAAGGTTTGATTGTATATTGAAACAAAGACAAAAACAATTTACGTGTAAAAATGTTAAATGTGCAAAATTTGTAACCTACATGATGATTTATTGATAATTGTGAGATAGGAGGCGTAGACAAACTAAGTCTGTCAACTGACGATGCCATCATTGTTGAACCAAAAGAGTTCTTGATGAAAATGATGTTCACACCTGAACACGTTGGTGTCATGTTCGTTTCTGATATAATTATTAGAATCAAAATGTATCACTAAGAAATACTGACAGTAAAAATAAAAGGTTTTTTTTAACGATACAAACAAAATTGATATAATCAGACAAAAGTAAAATGTGTGAGATATGTGGAAAATGAAGAAAACTGATTGGACACAAGTTTTTATTTAATTTTGTGACATTAAATTATTTAGGTAATTTCCTAATGTATGGTCGCTTATTATGCACAATGAAATGGGTTTTGCCAGGGCTTCATTGCTCCCAAAGAACCTATTTTTATTTAAACCAAGGTTTTAGTAAAAAAAAAAAAAGATAAAAAGAAAATAACATTAAACTGTCGATCGTCGTCAACTGCAAAGGTGTGATATCCTGGCCGCAGTGCCAGATTGTGAACCCCACTCGTGCCGATCGTCATAGTGGCAATAAAAAAATATATAGATCCAAATTCCTCTAGGCCGGGATGGCGACAATGATGATGATGACGTCGCCGATCTTGTCGTCTCGTCCAGCTACAAATACACTCGCATGTTGAAACTGTTTATATCAGCGAGCGATCACTGGATGAACAGTGACCGGTTGGCTCTGTGGGGGCGAAAGATCATTCAAAGCAGAACAAAAGGAAAAGAACAATGTTCAACAACTCGAAGGCGGTGGCGAGAATTTCGCCCGTTTTGTTTTCCTCGACGCACACCACTGTCTGTCGTCAATCCAACTCTAACTGCGTCTCTACTGGTCGTGCATGAAAAACGCACATTCTTTTATTGAAGATGTCTATCATCGTACACACCCCTTCTCCGCCATCCTAATTTCTGCGTGTCTTCCTCTCTCAAGGAGGGTGGGAACAGGCGCCTCACTCCCCCGTTCCCTAAAATAAATGGGATTTTCTTTCTAGCCCATCGTTATCGTCAAAACAAACGCTTTCTCATTCTGTCACACAGCTGGAGGTGATCCGTGTCTGGCTCGTAATTAACGATGACAGGCCTAAATAAATCTCTGCCAAGTAGGCTCTCCAATGTCGTAGCATCTTTTAAAACAGCCGTCCCAGAATAACATTGCTTTATTGACATTTCAGAATTAAATTTGCGATTATGGAATTCCATGATCTCTCCCTCCCATCTGGCAACTGTTTCCTTGCCTTCGAAGGTAGTGGATTCTGACTATTCCACACGACCCTACGAGACTAGCTGGCGTCCTGTTCCGTCGTTTGAATAAGTTCGTTTCTACGTCAAATATATACTAATTTTATATCTCCACTTCGTCTCGACACAGAGCCCTCAGTCAGCATAGCATCACCACCAAGATGCATACTAGCGCGTCACCAGGGTACCCGATCCCCATGGGGCCCCGGATACTTTGTCACATGGCTATAAAACAGTAATTAGATTTTCAAATCTAATGTCGATAAATACTTGTCATAAATCGTCTCCATAGGTATTCAAATTTTGTTTATTCATCATATTCAATCCTCTCATAATATTCATCATTCAACTAACAATTCATAAATCTCATCCTTTATCTTTTTGTGGCTTTTGGCCTTGATAAGTGGTGTGGCTTTGTAAATGGTGATTCATTAGTAAAAAATGTGATATGCAAAGTTTTACCAGAAAAAAAAGGGTAACATCTATTGAGAGTCAGAAAAAAAAATTTAAATGGTAATATTTGGAGTTATTTCCCTTCTAGATTGGTTTATATTGGCCATTATGTTCTGGGTTGACTTGTTTTTTGTTTTTGTCAACATTTTGCTTCATGTATGATTAAACTTACTATAACTTAAAGTTTTTGATGTTTAATGTTATTTAAAAACATTTTTTTTTTTTTTACTTTTGTTCACCCCAAGCAAGGCACAACGCCATTGAGACGTAAGGGATGAATTAGGGGCATCCTAAGTGGAGAGTTGTGCAGCGAGATTCTTGTTCACATTACATTTAAACTTCTGCATGTTGGTACAGTCACGGAAACAGAGAAAGGAATTCCAAAGGCTAGCAGTTTGAGGAAAGAAGCTATTAGAATAAAAAGCCCTCCGGCATTTGGGGACCTCTACAGTGAAAGGGTGGGATCTTGCTGACAATTTAAACAATTTTTTTTTTTTTTTTTTACTAAAACATGGTTTTAAGAAAAAACAAGCTGTTTGGGAGTAATTGTGCAACCCGTTTCACTCTAAATAACAAGCAGCTCTAAACTAGGAAATTACGATTATTTAAGTGTCAATTAAGTATTTCTTTTTCATAAAACTGAATCCTGCTTTGAATATTTCCTGAAAAAGGAGCAAGTTTAGCCGTACCGTTTTAAAAAGGTTTTCATACTAACATTTTAAATAACCCTCAATTTTCTAAATTGCTGAAGGAATCGGTGGCAGAATAATGACAATGATCTTGTTTTTCAAGTAATCTAATATATATATAGTAATCTTCTCAGATTTTTCATGTTAGACCTAAATAGCAAAACATCTGAGAAATCAATATTTTATTTTGACTAACGATTCTTCCTTTTTATCCTGGGTAACACATTCTTTAAACTAAAAAAGTGTTATTGCCTTCAGTTTGATTCTGAAAATAATTATTCCGACAAGAAAGACTATTACAATGGAGACAATTTTAAATGTAAGGGAGATAATTCCTATTTTTGCTTAAAAGAAAAATATCAGTTATTTCCCTTACATTTTGAATGTTCTTTTTTTCCATCTCTTTGTGACTTACATATTATTTTTGGAAATTAAAAATGAATCACAGGCTATGTTGAGTAGGTAGAAATAATAAAATATAAAAAATGTGTTTTCTCTTTCCAGAATACTTTACGGACTCCTGTTTATGTGACATCTCAGCGCCGTAATGCCATGGGAGTTGGCCTTGTATTTGAGGCGGATTTGTCTACAACTGAACATATAAGCCACTGGGTGCTTCAAGGGGTCTGCCTTACCCTTAACACAGACTAAAATGCTTTCACAAAGACATTTTTTATAAAAGGGGAAAAAAGAATTCAGCTTAATCAATAAAAGAGAAAATGTAAAAAAAAAAAAATTAAACATCTTTTTCACTATTTAAAAAAAAAAAATAGCATTTCTAAGCATTTCCTCTTGTCCTGTTCATTTGTTGCTAGCACCCCATCGAATGCACTTCACCCAAACAATATCCATATTTGTCTTCACCATCTGTTTAGCTATTCTGAATACTTCCAATTCTTCTTGTCATCTCTTTGTAATATATCTGAAAACTTAGCTTTCTCAACCTCCATCTTGGCTTTGTAGATTGCTCTTCTTGCTGTCCACTTTGCCACTAAATACATAACCGTATTCATTATTCTTTTAACTTTTTCTCCACTCACTTCATCGTTTGCGTTTGTTTTTATACACTCCTCAGTTTCTTACCTCCCACCATCATGTCACCCTACGTCTTGGAGGCCTTTTCGTCTACCCACAAGTCTGGTGTGTTACCTTCAACAGTGTATACTTCAACTTCTTCCACTGTTCTTCCACACTTCCTGAAGTGGATTTGGTAACCGAATGCTTCATCACTTGATCTCTAAACGCATGTTTAAAATGTTCTTCATTTATAGAGTGAATTCTATACAGAAGTTGGGAAATCAATCCCTGGTGATGAACTTAAAAAAAAAAATTGTCTAATACAAGATATCTAAAAGGCATCACATGTAAAATGAGAATAAGTGTGCCAGAGAGGTGTAAAAATTATACTACTACTACTACCACCACCACCACTACTACTACTAAAATATAGAAAGGTCATAGTGCTTTTCTGGTCGGCACTTTCCCAGACCAAACTTCTTGAGAGGTTTCTCCATCAGCACTTGCTAAATGTTGGGGTATTCTTAAGTGTCATCTTGCACATCGATGTGTGTCCCTTGAGGTATTTCCCGCTTGGACGACTAGGTCCGTCAGTGTCATGCTATTGTTTCGGCTTTAGGTTCGATTATTTTTACTTCTGAATTGATCAACTCCTTGGTTTTAAAGTGTTTCTACCTTCCTCTCCCTTTTTGTTATTATGCAACTTAATTTTTCATTCTCTTTAGCTCATTATATCAAATGGCTTCATGTCTTGTCTGGAGAGACTTCCATAAAAAAAAAGAAAGCAATGAACACTTATTGGTTCAAACTATTGGGTAGAATTGCCCCAAATTTAGTATTAAGAGCACTGGCTGTAATAAAAATTACTGATACTAATACAGATTTCTATTATTTGGATTATTCCGTCTATTATTCTCATCTTGGTTGTTATTTTCACATTTCAGTCGACATAACTTCCGACCTTCTTCAGGTGCATCTTTTCAAACTAAGGAACATATAAGAAATTTTGAAATGAACTCTTTAGTTATTCCATGGGAGATAGATTGTTCTGTTTCTGTCAGCCATTACTGGGTAGAAGTGTTATTTATTTTTTATTCTTAGTTTGACTGTGATAAAGATTGAACCTTCAACCTCCAGAAGATTGTCACTAAAAACTAACCATTATGCCACAGGTCTATGTGGACAATTTTAGTATGAATTGTGAGAGCTATAAACCTTAATCTTATCTACATGCATAATGTTACTAGATATTACGATATATAATAAATAAAAACCAAGATAATAATAGTAGTTTGAATAATCCAAATCATCATTCCTCATCTCAAAAAATTCCTAAACAAATTCTAATGTTCAAATAAAGTCCCACATCTTCACATCTGCATTGATTAAACTAAAAGAGGTAAGTATAAGTAAACTCATATCTCCTGGTGCTACCAGATCAGGCTGTCTGCAGATACTGGCTTCCTGACCAAAAATGCACCAAACATCGATGTTCTTGTTTTTCCCCCCCTTTCCCTTTGCAAAACTCAATCATGTTCTGCAAAAACAAAAACAATTTTCCTCAACAAAACTACCAAACCAAACACTGAATAAATATTTGAAGATATAAAGAACTTGAAGCATAAAAACTTTTACCAAAATGACCGGATTCAGCATTAAATAACCCGAAAAGGGTTGATATGCCATAAAACAAAACAACCAACCAAACTCATATGAATTACAGAATTTGTTAAAATTTATAATGAATAAAATATATTCAAATCTAAAGGAGGATGTTGTACATATCATAGGTAATGAAAATTAAGCTTAGTTTTGTAAACTATGTACACCGATGACAAAAGTAAATAGTTCACACATGTTTAAAGTTTGAAACATTGATAGTCATTTTCTTTTGTTTATCCTGCTAAGTAGGGTCCACACTGGATTTCTCCCTCTAACATACATGGTTAAACGCTTGGTCAAAATGAAGTCTGGCGGTCTTGACATCTTATTGTAGGATATCCAACCACCTTGTTTCGACCATTCTTTCAGCCTTTTCGCAATGGTGTCGTCGTTTGTGTGCATTACATTTCCGTACCAATGCAGACGATTTTCCCTCATTTTGTCCGAGATCGTCCTAACTTCGGACATGTTTGAGTCTGGTTCGACCGGAAGTCCAACTCAACATGAACGATAGTGTTCTTTCTGCTTCTTTCATCGATGGCCAGCAGTAAAAATTTGAATTATGATATTTTATACTAATTAACATTTTTGGTGATTCAAAGATCAACATATCTCTTATATATCACCATTTACGTATGCCATAGGCCAAAGAAGCATTAGTATTGTCAGAGTTTACGAAAAGGCATATTATAGGTCAATCCGTAGACTTAATCTGTGTCAAATTGCTGTAAATCTCGGGATACTTCTTTCCACTGTTAACCGAGTGATTGTTCAATTCATCATAAAAGGAAAATAATCAATATTATCTCGCCTACGTCGATCGTTGTTAGTAATGATAATAAGGGTGCCTACTTACTTATGTCATGCTTGTGTACAGTTGATATTTTGACTTGTAGGAGACGGAACAAAGAATTTTAAAAGTATCAAAAATATTTTTTGAAAAATAAGTTATGTACAGGAAATGTATGAAAGCTCAAAGTTGTCTTTTCTTTGATGTGTTTTTTGAAAAAATATATATTTTTTTTATGTTAGAATGACTTCATCTTTCCGTAATGGTTTGCAGGAGTGTTTTCGAATCTTGATGCACATATTTTCACCCTAAATGTGTAAAGAAAAAAAAATCTAATTACAATTTGAATAAATGTTGATGTGTACAAAGCTTTAAAAACAGCCACAAACGAAGAAACAAAATGTATCTTTTTTATAAAATTATTTGATCAGCAGGGATGCGAGTAGGCAATGTCAAAAAAAGGTAAAATCGAGATGAAGTTCTCAACCTGACTATTTAAACAAATCATAATTTAGTAAAAAAAAAAAAAAAAAAAAAAAGAAAAAAAAAACTTGCATGCAGTTCTGACTCTTGGCTTCTTATTTATTAATTTAAGAGTTAAAACAAAAAAACTTGAAAGTATTTATATGATTTAAATTTCAAAATTTCGTGAAACGTTCAATGCAAAACTGATTTTTTTTAACTACATATATTCTTTCATTGAATTGTTTTCCAATTATTCATTTTAATACGCCTTTCCAAAAAAAATAAATAAATGTAAATGAATTTACTTTTTGTTATGGTGTGATGGTGATATACCCTATCTCAGGAGTAGATGGACTCTTCCAGAAACTATGAATAGTTACAATGAAGTGTTGCGGCAGTCATAGCCACAGTATCAGACAAAGACTTTCTGTAACATACTATTCTGTACTCTCGTAAATATACCACCATGTTGTCTTAATCATTATCGGCCCTTCAAGGTCACAACACTTTTAATATTACATTTCTGAAGAGGACGTGCATTATGGGAAGGATTATTGTAAAAATTAATGTTTGCTTGCTTGGTTTACAAACACAAAGGAACCACATATTTGATTTTTACCTTTGAATTTTAATTCAAGTCAGAAATTACTTTCTTTCCATCAGTTTGAAGGCTTCAAACGTACTATCGAATTTCTAAATGTCACAATATCGTAAACAAAGCAGCCATTTTAATCTTTTGTTTATAGTCGAGAAAAAAAGGAATGAATTACTTTGTGACCCTTGAAAATTTGAAAGGAAATTGAAAGCATTTAACTGTCGAATAAAGTCATTTAAACTGGCTTTAACATTCTTAGCAAATCTAGTCTTAAAAAAGATTGAAAGTTTTGGAAGTTATTTACATCAAATACTTGTACAAATACCGATCAAAACAACATTACTGTAACAATTAGTTTAAGTTTTAGAACAATTTGGTTCAATTAATAATTTAATGATGAAACAATACCATAATAATTAAATTTAACTTTTAAAATCCTATTAAAAACAAAGAGTTTAAAAAAAATGAAACAAAAATAAAAGTTAAAAATCTCCCACACAATATCAAGTAGGTACAGCTGTTAAATATTAAAGGTACGTCCGCAGGGGAAATATTAGCATGTAAACAGGAAATAAGGGTCAGCCGGAGAGGGGGGGGGGGGGGGGGGATAGGTGACCTTTGGGAGCAATTGTTTACTGTGAGAAGACTAGCTAGAGGAAATGATGTCACACGGTATATAGTCCACGTTCTTCGCACCTATCCTGAGTTGAAAACTAAACGTGATAAGAAATGACTTAAATAAATGAAATAAGGAGGCAGGTGCCCAAAATCTGCAGCCCAGATCTTTCTTCACACCACTGGCAAAGAGGGAGGCAATGTCAACAGTTTAATAAAATTGTCCTTTTCTAAATTCGGGATTATGTTCTTTTCCTTGTGTTGTTGTGCCAACTTTGATTCCAGTGCAAGAATCCCCCCCCCCTCCATGAGAGGCAGCCCTCAAGGGACCCCAGAAACAATCTTGAATGGAATCTCCTCAGCCTTAGAGCGCCGCTGTGATCAAGCATTGAAGACACAAGGTATGATTTAATTGTACTGTTTATCATTTGCATTCGATAACAGACATTTATTTGATCGTGACATACAAAAGTTAGATCTCCCGTTGGAGGGGAGGTAATGCAACACAGCTGATCAAATTATATATGTAATTATTGACCCTTTCAATCCTGATCTGATTTTTATATATTAATAATAAGTTAATAAACCAAAAATTGATAGACATTTTATTTCTCACTCATAAAAATCTTTGTTTTCCAACATTTTGTGTCTAAAAAAAAACTTTTTTCTATTAACGGTTTCATTAATTTATTAATTTTTTTTTAATTTGGATTGAAAACATTGATTTAAGAGAAAAAGTCTGCTTGGTGACAACTTCCGGTTTTGAAATCAGAAATTGACAAGTAGTTGTAAGAAAGCAACGCACAAAACAAAAAATCTGAGACAATCGTTTAACAATCAACCGCCATTCCTGCCGCTTTACAGTTCATTCTAATTTCATTTTCAAATCCTTTTTTATTAATTCACCTGAACACGATGCAAATTTCATGCACGGCACAGACTATTTTTTGTCGTTTATGTCGGGGGATTGGCTCAGTTCATCACACTTCCCCTGTTCTAATCATCACACACGCAGAAGCTGCAAAGCGTCCTCCTTCGTCTGTGGCTCTTTCTGAGACGTGGCACAGCTAATTCAGTCGCTTCTTGAGATGGTTCTACCGAGATATGTTGATCTGTGCTATTGCTGTCGTCATTATCGCTCAACCGATTAAAGCTATCATCAACCAAGCTATCGGCCTTATCATTCATCACCGGCACACACAATTCGCCATCGCTTGACACTATACTTCCACTGTCTTCGGAATTGCTCACTGTCCGAGGATAAGACTGAAGATCTCTTATATGGTGAGGCACTCCATCCACACACACTGTTTAGGGACTGACCACTTTTGTCACAGTTCCTTTTCTCCATTCACTTGTGCACCTGTTTGGCCAGGCTCCCACCAGCACAATGTCCCCCTGTTCATAAATTTCATACTTGTGTTCTAGTAGCAACAGAATGGCTTCACCGATGCCTTTCACCCAGACTTCATACTTGTACAGTGCCTTCACCGGAGCCGTCGCACTATGGACATCATCTTTTGGCATGATATTGTACCAATAAACCGCCTCTTCAGCAGTTTTATAGATCTATGGGACCTTTTGACAATACCATTTCCTGACGATGCATATGCACACTAAAAACACAATCGAACACCCCCCAGCTTTCAACAAACATTCTGAACTTATTGCTACTAAAAGCTGTACTGTTTTCGGTCAAAATTTCTTTGGGTGAACCCTTCACAAAGAAAACATAGCTGATACACTGTATCACAGCGGCAAAATCCTCTCGCCGCAAGAGTCGCCATACGGCAAATCAGGTAGACCCGCAATCGATGAAGGTTAGCTAGTAAACACCCCCATAGTGAGTAACATCCATACCCAACCTTTGCCATAAACTTGATGATTCAAGCTTCCCATGTTGCCATCGTATTGGTGCAGGATCAATAGATAGACATTTGCGACAGGATACAATTGCAGATTTCACAGCCCTCTTCGTTGTACCAGGGGTGATCCTCCTGACAAAGTAGGTTGTTCATTTCACTCCAAGATGACCGCTGTTCAAATGGATGTCATATTTAGCTCCGCTTCATGCTGTTATTGGCGGCACATATCTGCGACACAGGCTCTGTTTCCTTTTTCATTGGATCCAGCCCATTTTGCGGGACTCTAGTGATCTTATCGGTTTCATTTTAACTTGACCTGACGAGTACAACGTCGACCATCAGCACGTACTCTTTAACAAGTTCTGAAAAGGTTTGCAACCGTCTTCTGATAAGCATTTCACTAGCAGCCTTAGTGCTCACTCTGGATTTGTTAGTCAACATGTTAGAAAGCCATCAGTGAACACATAAAGAGTCGGTCTTCAGATGTAAGGATTTGGCCTCCCAGTGTATAGTCAGATTTACTCCTTTTAGAATGGTATCCAACTCTACAAGGTTTACATGTCGTGTGTTCGATTCTGGTCGCATCCAACACGCATCTTCAATCGTATTCCCATGCAATTCGAGCAAGATGCCTGTGGCCAAAAAACTTGCGTCAATCCACATATCAAACTCCTGGCCATTAACGCACAATTTACTTTTGCATGGATCAGCCTGACTCACTCGGTTAGCATACGTCTTAATAGGACATTCTTAGTTTGATCGTCCCATCCTTCTGCCTTCACGCTTGCCCTTCACTTGATGACACTAGTCGCTACTCGCAGCCAGCCACATACTGGGAAATGCCCAATAAGCTTTCCACAGAGAGAGAACACCTTTCTTCTGGGAATAGTGTCTGGGACGTCCGGCAGCTCATTCCCACGTTTCCAAAACAGGGCATCGTCTACTCCCCAGAGTTAAACCAAGCACCCGAGCCCCATCCTTCGGTCGCTCCAGAGTTTTGCTGCTCAGTCCAAAGCCCGACAAATGTTAAGCAAAACTGGTTGAAGATGCGACACTTTCATCCACATACACATCATTGATGCAAGTCAAGATCACCTTCTCGATGTTGTTATCTTGCGATAAGACTGCGTTCACAATGGACCTCATTATTTGCAGAGCCACATTCAAACCAAATCCCAACCTCCTAAACAGTACCTTCTACTTTGGAAAACAACGGTCTGGTAGGGCCAAAGTGACTCACCAATGCACGCTACATTTGATCCTCACCATCTCCATTCCCTCAGTTTGCCAGCGTAAACATCAGCGTCTTCAGTGTATGCATCCACATGGAGGTTTAGTTCCTGGTAGTCTATTATAGGGCGCACTTTAGATTTATTCTACTGAACGACAGCCATTAATGGAAGCAGCCCTCTCGGGGGTCCCAGCTTTTGTTCGTCATAGGATGCAAACCAGCCTTTCTTGATCCATAGCTGTACTTATGATTCAAATAGTTTCCTGATTGTTACCGGCATTGAATACTCAGTGAGGGTTTTTCAGCTTGTCGAGAGCCTTGCTTTTTGCCCATTTCCACATCGCAGTCCATTGATTTCGTTGTTGGTCAAACTGTTCGAAAATTAGGTTCTTCAATAAGGGCTGTCGCAGCCATGCAAACAGAAACTGGCCCGTCATGAAATGGGACCTCCCCTAACTTCAAGATGGATACTCTGCCTAGAGCTTTTATCGTGTCTATCTCTATCAAGAGGTCAAACCCAAGCAGGTCTCCCACCATTACCAGGACCTCAATTACAACTGTACATTCACTTTCCAGTCGGAGGCTAACAGACCCAACTCCACATATCTGCGTTCTCCCACCAATAGTAAGCACCTTGATTGTCTGCTTTCACCACGTCCGGAACACTTTTTTTCTCACTATGGTGCAGTAGCACTCAGAGTCAACTAGTGCAATATACTCTTTCCCCGTTCACAGCTACTCTTACAGTTGACAGCGACGAGTTTACATCTTGTCTGGGGAAGAAGCCGGCGCATAGCTGCCGTCCCCTAAACCTTTTCCCGGACAATCCAGAGAAGTGTGGCCTAGTCCTTCACATTGGTAACGTGCACTACTTCTCCACAGTTGGGGGTCCTAGGCTCTCCATCTGTTGCGTTGAGCGAGACAATCCCTAACTCAGTGGTTAATTCCATCACATTCAAAACACCTTATTTTGGTGTTATTTGTCTGGCTTTCTTTGGTTTGCATTAGTTCCACGGCTGCCGTAATTAACGCGGGTCAAGGTGAGTCATCATTCAATATAGCTCTCACTGGAGTCAGAAGCTGAGAAAAGTTTGTAGGAGCTGTCGGACATGGTCGGGCAACCCATGGACAAAGGCTGCTTTGATGCCTCGATCCGTCATACCATCGAATGGTACAGAAAGTTCACATGGGTCCGCCAGATAAACAATCTACGGTTTCACTTGGGTGCATGCGGTGTGCCACAAACTGCGCATATGCTGCATAGGAGTCCAGGGCAAACGTCGTAAATAAAGCTTCGTTTATGGAGGCATGATTCCCCTTTTTTTCTTCACTTAATTGCTGGTACACCCTAATTCCTCCTTTTTTCTTTACTAATTGTTGGTCGACTGCAAAGGCGCTGCTTGTCAAACGCATAGGGATTATGCATTCTATTTTCTTTATAGAGCACAGCCGACACACAAGTTCAGCCTTCTCAATCCATTCAATAATGGATTGGCTGGGGTCCGAACCACTAAACTCTGGTATGAACTTCAGATCAATCTTGTCTCCCATCATGATGCCGAGATAGCTTGTAAGAAAACAACACACTAAACAAAACCGAAAATCCGGGACAATCGTCTAACAATCAACCCTCATCATCAGTTCATTCTGATTTTATTTTTAAATTCTTTCTTTTTATCAATTCCCCCGGACGCTATTTCATGTATGGCACAGGCTATTTTTTGCCGTTTATGTCAGGGAGGGATTGGCTTAGTCCATTACAGCGGTTGTTTATATAAAAAAAATAGTCCCTCATAATTTTATACTGTTTAGATTATGGCAGAATTTTAATTTCATTAGTTTGTAAACATTTCGTTAAGACAGTTAACCAAATTTCTCTTATGACTAATCCTAAATCCGAGTTGCAAGGTTGTAAAACCACACGTAATCGCCTAAAAAAGTAGACCCTCTCATCCGACAAAAAGTTGGATTTGATTATTTGTAAAAAAAAAAATTATTATATTATAAAAAAAGTTTGATTTTCTTATATATGTGACAATATTAAGCGGCCCTGCGAAGGGCAGGACCTAGAATACAGCACTAGTGTGAATTAGCCACGAGCTTATTCAAAGTCAAGCATCATCTTATGTTTCTAGTATAAACAAAGTAAGAACAAGGTTGGAAACATAGTTCGATCGCCCTAGTAAATGAACTCCCCATCTCAAATTCAATATCGATTCAAAATCATATTTTGCTTCTAATTGTTTTCGTGTTAACCTTTCTGCCCTCGAGTGTCAATTGCAATCTAAGTCATATCGTTTTCCCCTATCATTCTTCGCTTATGGCACCTTGCTCCCTCATTCAACTTGACCGGGAAACTTCTTGTTCTCGTGGCATGATCCTATTAGATGCTGACAAGAATTCGCCCCCCCCCTCCCCGTGGGGGGCGGCGCATTCTCAATAAAAGAGTAGAGAGAGTCGAGAGTAAAGTGAGTTACCAACAAAGTGAACAGATAGACGGAGCTTAGACGGAGAAGACGCGGCCGAGAGAAGAGGCCGGCGCGTGTACTTCCCCTGAACTCCTCAAACCACTTAGAATAAGAACAACGACTTAGAATAAGAACAACGGTTATAGCAAGGGACGCCCGACTATAAACACTGTCATCCGACTAACACACGAAATTAACTTGATAATATCGAACGGCCTGTTTTTGTAAACAAAACAATGTATATTATTTTTCCTTGTTTCTTCTAATATAATTATTCTTCTAAGAAAAACAGCAAACCAATTCGTTACGGCTTATCATTCCTTTCTTCAACTGTTTATATGAAATAACCCTCTCTTCACAGCAAGACAAGGTTGCTAGCCCACCCCAGTTGATTGCTCACTGATCTAAACAAACACAGCGTGGGAGGTTGCAGTCACTGGACCGGGTGTTTCAACATCGGCAACCTTCATCAGAATAACAACTTTTCCCGAACAGTGCCGGGTGACCAACCGAACCCGGAATGACCGAACTGGTGACGTCACGGCTGAAGGAGTGGTGCACATGTTCTTATATATTAATAATACATAAAAAATGGTGAAAAAAAATTATTACCCCCCCCCCCCCCCAAAAAAAAACAACATCTGATCTAAAATATAATGGATAACTGCTTTTTGATAAATACCGCTTGTTAATTTCAAATTTCAAAACCAGAAGCCATCATCAAGTAGACTTTTTCACTCTAACCAAACCATTAATAATGTTAAATTGTAGGCATAAACCAAAATCATTTAAGTTCTAAGTTAAAGATCAAAATATTCGGAGAATCTTAACAAACAGCAATAGAATATATCGTTTCAAACTGACTTTTTATAAGTGAACCTGATGATGACCTATTTTTATTGTGTTACTTATTGCGTCACTACATGGACTCTTCCCGACATTACGAATAGTGATAATGATGATAACAGACAGTCGTTATATCCAATCCAGAAGCAGTCTCTGGCAACACATTACTTCTGTACTTTCTGTAAATACATAATCTTGTTACCTACCTCCTTGTTGTCTTATGTCTTTTTGGCCCTTTAAGGCCACAACACTATGAGTCGAAAAAGATTGGACTTAAATAAATCAACATATGAGAGATTGAAGAAATTTCTGTTATTCTTTATCCCAAGAATTGAGAAAAATAGTTAGATCCATAGAAATGTTTATAGAAAATGCAACTGCTATCAGTTATCCATTTCTTTCCATGTTAGTCTGTCATGGTGTGTATATATATATATATATATATATATATATATATTATCAAATTAATTAAAGTAAATTGATAGAACAAATCCAAAGCTATCTAAATATAAATAAAAATAATGTAGAATATGTATAATCGTATATATAACACATATACTAATTATATAAAAAATAGTTACGTTTAATAGACAATAGAAAGGGATGAAGAAGGAAAGAAATGTTGAAAAAGTTAAAAAAGAAGAAGAAAGAAAGAGAAAAAATTGACAGCTTATAACGCCGATTGGAGACGCTGTGAGTTTTAAAAAAAGAAGAAGTAAGAGAGAAAGGATGGACAGTTGGCTTATGAACGCCGGTTGGAGGTGCTGTGAGTTAAAAAAGAAAAAGAAAGAGAAAAATCGGCAGTTAAGCTTATGAACGCTCTGAGTCGACAAGGGGGATTTAATATTTATTTGAAATTGATGTCAAGGAATTGAACAACAAAGGAGGAGGAGGAGGAGGGGGAGAAAAAAGAACTAAAAGTATATATATGTGTATATATATATATATATATATATATATATATATATAATTTAAAATTTTTTTAATGGATTCGTCTACACACTTTAAAATGCAGCAACATTTTTGTAAGTAACGGATAAATTTTATTAGACAGACAAACAACACAGGTAAGGACGACTTTTTTTTCTTTTTTTTTTTTTAATAACTAATATAAGTTAGCAAAACATTTATACGAAACAAAACTTAGGTTTAGTATACGGAACGTTTATGTTTTTGTCTTTTAAGGGAAGTGGGGTCTGATCAACTCTGCTGGGAAGCCATGAAATTAAATACGGTCTTGTTTTTAAATTCCCGGAACAGTTTTTCATGGTAAACAACTGATGATCCCTTAAATAATGCTAGAAGCAAACTAATATAATAACTGAAAAAGTTAAATTTACTTACATGAGTGATTTTCCACTGAACGACTTCAGACTTAAGTTTTTTTTTTGTTTTTTTTTTTTAATATAGTTTTAATGGTTGAGAAACTTCCACGACATATATATATATATATAACAATGATAAATGGGACTTATTTTAGAACTTATTAATTTTATAAAACTCTGAAGGGTTATTGCGTACTTTGTGTGTGTGTAACGTCTGCTGTGATGATCCAGCTTTGATTTTCACGTATAGTTAATATACAGGGTGTTTCAAAAGTCTTGGGAACATAACGATTTTTAATAACTCTTAATGTTCCCAAGACTTTTGAAACACCCTTTGAATGTACTTTTTCACTATGATCATAACACCATATTATTTTCTTTGTTTTTACTGCTAACTCCTTCCGTTTGGCCCCCTAATATAGTCGAAAGAAGCTGAAATGCTAGAAAACTCTCTGAATTAATACTTTATACATATGGTTTAAATGTCATTAAAATCGGATATATGTATTTTAAGTTTTAAGGGGGTTCGGTACCTTAGAGGTGGCATGTAGATATTCGGGACCACTTCCATTATCTTCTCCAGACAATTTTATACATGATTAAAATTTCATAAAAATAGGATATATCTGAAATTTTAAAGGAGCTTACGACCTCATAGCCCCCTAAGGGGTGCACTTAGAGATTCGGGACCACTTTTATTGTCTTCCCCAGTAAATTTTATAAGGGAATACACTTTTAAATATTATACAAATTCTCTACCCTTTATTTGTATAGGGAACACACAAACACAACCACATTAAAAACCAACCTTGTGTCTAATTTTGCCCTCATGGGATTATAAATCTGTCAGAAATTATGTGTATTAAGACACACACAAATCTACTCAGCTGTTGAAAAGTTCTTAGTCTGATACATTTCCCAAATTTGTGTCAAGGACCCGATCAACAATTTCAAATTCCCAGAAGTGGTTCCAGTCATGAGAATTTTTCAGTACCTATGTATGTAAACCTATTCTGCATTGAACTGTTACTCACCGATCCAGTTTGTATAGCCTGAAGTTTAAATTCATCAACTTTCTCCAAGAGAAAGGCGATTTCAGCTACGGACAAATTGTATGCTGGCATTGGACATTCTTTCTGACATTCTTCAGATATAAAATTTCTGAAAGCAAAAAATAAATTTTCATATGAAAAATGTATCTCCCACAAAAAAGAGAAAGGGGACACAAACAGATTTTTATCTTTTAGTTTTCTTAACAGATTTTCAATGAATTTTCTTAAGGCAATATCATACACATAGTAAGAATAAGAATTGCTGCATGCTGTTAGCACGGTATCTGACTCCAAATGTATTAATAATGATAAGCAATGAAATAATCCCATTTATAAATTGAGGACAGTAGAAAGTGGAAATAGGGTTTACTTTCAGCAGCCTCACAACTCCCGCTTTCTTTATTTTATCCTTTAGTCCTCACATTCTATGAGCGATGTTTCTGACAAAGGGGGAATAATTGCTGTTTTCTGGGTCGGAACATATCCATATAACACTTACTGTTGGCTAGTTTTTTTACCTTGAAGTGGTATTTTTTTTTTTTTTTAGTTCCTTACATCAAATGGTTTCATACCTTGTCTGGAGCGATTTCCATTAAAAAAAACAACACTAGCTGGCTACTTAGAATACTTTAAACAAAAATTTTAAATAATAAACATTTCATTCATAATTTTGTTGTAAATATGAAACAAAAACTTTCACATTTACTCATAATGATAAACATTAACATTTGGGGAATTTTGATGCAAATTTATTCATTATTTAGATATGACCGTAAACAAAGAAATCAATTTGCCCGAGTGATGGTGTGAGTGTGTGTGTGTGGGGGGGGGGGGGTAACTTACAAATTAGGAATACAGCATAACTTGTTCAAAATTAAGTTAGCCTCTCTAAAGAAAAGACCATAAAGGAATATTTGAACACAATTGCTAAATATTTCTCCACAAAATAAAACAATATACCTAAACAGAACTATTCATTATATTAAAATCAAAGCAATCATTGAATTAAAAAACAAAAATAACAAAAAATAGTTAATTAATAAATTGTCATTTTATAAAGAAACATGCAAATTAGTTAACCTTCCGAATTAGATTGCATATACATAAGCAGTAAATAAAAAAAGATAGTGTTGCTATTGTGTAATGTTGAATTAACATGAAAGAGTCCACCGTTAGCATGAGAAATGGGCCCAGCTTCTGTATTTATTCGTTCTACTTTTATTTGTGTACAAAAATGAAAGCATGTTAAAACAAGAACTGTTTGATACGACTTTATAAAAGAAAAATTAATGTGTCTATGTGAAAATCATTCATTTCCTTGTGTGCGAAATCTACACGCAGGAGTCTGATAAGGAAACTATGGATATATATTTGCTAGTTGCTTGACATAAATTCTGTGCGAATTACATCCCTGCTTTGGCATCCACAAAAGAATATTGCTGACAATTTCATCTTTAGTTCTTCAAAACAAATTCTTATCATCAAGACTGAGATCTGAGGAAGGTTGTTTCTTTGTAGGGTGCTGCCTCCAGGGGATGTTAAAAGCAGCTGTTTTTGTTTTGTTCAGTTTTTTCTTTTATTTAACATTATTTAAGTTAAAGTTATGGTTTTATTCATTGTTCCTTTCTGTTTTGGTAAATATGTTAAAGTTTGACCATTTGAGGTGTGTATAACCTCTTTATACACCCTGTAGCTGGAACGCACATGTTGTCGTAGTAGTCTGTCTTTCATCTAATCACATGACACCGGTCTTCTTTTGGATAGAGGCTTTTATTTGCATGAGGAACATATTCAGACATCATTTACAAAAATCAGAAACAGAGATATATAGAATTATTTTGCTTGTTCACTGGAGTCACATTTGAACCCTAGATCTGTCAATTATTCCTCGTTTGTCGCTTTCGACGAATCCACAATTCTCTGCCCTTCATTATCTAATACAGATTAGGTGAGGACAATTCTTCTTCTTTTCTTTTTAAATCCACCTCATAATGCAAGTAAACAAAATGAAAAAAATAAATCAGTTTAACTCACTTTAAATATTTGGTAACTTTTTCCTTGAAATCCTTTGACACTGTCACGGATTCTTCTACAGCCGCTTTGGTTGCATCTTCAAGATTTGTTGTCACTAAACAAGATAAAAAAAAATAACAGATAATTACAAACTTTACAATTTTGAAAAAAAATTTTTATCAGTTCAGATAAGATTTTCGAAAATAAGTTCTTTTGTTTTTTTTTTTCTTCTACTTTTGCAGCAAAAGTAGGGGAGGACTTTTGAATGCATCTGAATGTCATCGTTTTTCTTCTGCAAACCGTCCATAGAGAGTTCTATACCGAGTTCTCTGTGGACAGTCTGCAGAAGTTGGAAGCTGTGGACTCATACTGCTATTTCGGTGATATGATCTGTGTTGGTACAGTATGTGAATTAAGTTCGGTATCGTGTGTATAGACTGCGTGTGGCAAGTTTTGTGACATTTTGCCATCTTAAGCTGGCATTCATTTTCACTTGTTACTTGGGGTTGAGTTTACAAAAGCTATGTCCGTAGCGTCATGTTACATGCAAGAGAATGCTGGGCTCTTACTAACTCGGTTTTTCTGAGGATGCAAAGGAATGACATGGCTAGGGTTCGGTGGATTTGTGGTGCACGTCTTGAAGACAGTTAGTTCTGATTTCCTGCTATTGAAGCTAAAGGTGTCCAGACTGAAGTCAGCTCTGCGTTGCAATCGCTTATAGTGGTATAGACAGCTCGAACAACACCCTGATTGAATAAATAGATGTGCACACATCCCAATTGAGAAAAAAGCAGGCCAAGAAAGACTTTGAATAATTCGGTCAAAACTGACTTCAAGCAATGGCACATCAAAAGCAACATAAATGATAGAATTTCACTCTGTACTGCCACTGCCAACGTGTAATCAACATCTGATGTGGTAAAGACACGTTAAATGAAGAAGGGCTGGGTGAGCTATATAAATTAACTAGTGTACCCATGCTATAAAAATAATAACAAAATATTTACATTTATATACCGTCTAAATGTTGGCAACATATATATTGATGTACCTACTATTGAGTACCTTACATTATGGTGAATATCAAGCAGATAGAATATTTATATATATATATATATATTTACACATTTTGAGGGGGAGTGGGGGGTAACACTGTAAGATTAAAGTAATTTCTTACATAAACTTGGCTTGTGATCGGATGCTTTTTGACTGAACATTTTACGGTAAATTTCACTTTCTTCCTTTTTATATTTCAAAACATCCCTGCAAATAAAAGAAATATTTAATAAAAAATGTTTAGATTATAAATGTTGAACAAATTTTATTGAATAAACGTTTTGAAAATAGAAACATTGTATTTAACAGTAATTCCCGATTTTTATGAATTTATAAATAACAAAGTTCATACAAAGCGTGGATTAACATCATAGAAAATTTGCAGTAACTTCTCACAAAATTAAAACATCATAATTGTCAGGAAGTGCAATAACCAGTTATTTTGTTCAATCAGTTGCATAGCGCAGTTGGTTAGTGTGCATCCTGGCTATTAGGTAGCCCCTTCATGGTGCAAGTTTGAATCTTGTGGTGTGGAAAAAAATTAAAAAATATTCAACTGATATTTTATTTGTAAATTTGTATTTATAATTTAAAAGATTACAGAAGACACAAGCCATATATGATAAATATACTTACCTATAAAAAAATAGTAAGATGCACTATTCTTGAAATAAGAGCAAGCTCACATAGTGGCTTGAATGGAGAACCCACTTTCATAGGTGAAACAAATGTTCTCATTTACTGACCAATCGTAGGATAGCAGAAAATGTGACATGGTCTGTGATTGGTTAACAAATCACAAAACTTGCCTCAAGTGAAAGTTCTCAAGACAGACAAACTCAGAGTAATCGAAGTCAGCTACCACTCGAAAACAGGAACAAAAAAAGACAAAAAAAATTATTTTCAATTCGACTCTCTCTAAACAAAAGCATGAAGTAAATTTTAAAGTTTCCTAACCAAGATTTAGCACCAGTCAAATTCTTCAACTTGTCTTTTCTCCTCAACAAGACTAACACAGCTTTTTGTTTTTATTATTCTTACACACCTGTGTTCCGATAAACATTTGTTATTCCCTATAAGAATGGTGGTCAGTCGGTTGTGGTGACATTGGCTTTATTGCAATATAAAAATGATGCCTCTGCCACACTAAAATTTAAAGTAGAACTGGTCCAAATGCAAGAGGTGGTAGGTTTTGCATTATTATTTAAAACCTGCCATACTAACTATCGGTTTTATGGTTAATATCTAGATTAATACATTTATTCTTTACGCCAATACAATTCCATAAACTTTGGCATGAAGAGTCCTTGGGATGCTGGACATAATAAAACTATGAATGCCATGTATGATGCTTAAGCAAACCCCCCAAAAGCCCTTTGCAAAACAAAAAAGCCACCCTTTAGACGGATTTTGGTGGGTTTCATCAAATGACTAAAAAATAAAGAATATTAAAATGGATTTCTTTTTAAGAACTTCCCATTGTGGAACACAATACCACAGGACTGCTTCCTTGCAAACTATAACATGGTAGTCTTCAAATGCAATGTCAACAATTGCTTGTTATAAATGGTCTTCATAAATAATCACATTTTGTTCATTCCATTCATCATTTTCAATTCTCTCATAACACCATTCAACTGACAATCCATTCATCTCATTAACCCTTATCCTCGAGTGGTTTTTGGCTTTAATAAGTGGTGACTCATTAGTAAAAAAAATAAAAAACGAATAAAGATAATTTGAGTTTCACAAAGCCATTCTTATAACAGGCTGAGCAATCTAACATTTGTTTTTTTTTACTGATTTCCTGTCAGCAGATATTTTCTTTAGTTGCTAATACTTCACTCTCATTGCTTCAAGAAAATTTTATTCTGAAAGTATTTTAATCCATCAAATTTATTTCAGTTGAGATTCTGTATTTTATCATAAATTACATTTGGATTATAAGTTTGTGAGTATACTGTAAAAAGTCAAAATTAAATTTTATTAAGAACTATATTTTTGACATGATAATTAAAAAAATTTTAAACAGTAGCTCATATCATTTTAATTTTCTTAAGTAAAATTTGCTAATTTTATTATACATTTTGTAAAAGTTTCATGGTAATGTTTTTAAGTTTTTTTTTCATATTGATGGCCTTGTTTATTAAAGAAATACCATTTTTTTTTTCATTTTTATTTAGTGAAAAAAAAAACATGTAAAAACTCGATAATTTGTTGAAGACATTGTTATGTCCGACTTGTTGAAAATCTAAATTCATTTTTGTAGGGATGGCCTTGATTTATCAGCATTTGAAGACATAAAATAAAATACAAACTTATGTAATCTCTGCAGGAGTTGTGAAATGTTTCGGTCTGAAGGTAACTGTTTCTTTGCAAGGTTGAGATTCTTAACAGCTTCATCGTATCTGCCGAGTTGATGATAGGCCTTTTGAGGAAGAAAAAAAAGATTAATAAAATTTCCAAGTTATTTTAAACATAAAAAAGCAAATATAACTACTTTTTTATCATAAAATACAGGTGCAAACCGTTTTTATGGCAACCCTTGTTTACGAGCCTTGTTGGATAAACCGTTTTGCCAAACAATTCAATTTCACCTCAATAATTCATCAACATACTCCCAACCCACTATTTATACGCCTACCATGTCTCTAAACCAGCAAGGATTGCTAAATTAAAAGAGGTAACAGACCATCTGTTGCCAGAAAATTGGTGTTGCACCCGCACTACTAAAAGTATTGAACAGAATTACACCAAATTTTGTCAAATGTAAAAGAGAGAGGGCTTCAAAATTATACTATGCATAAACCTAAGCCGGCCCTAGGAAGCCATCATCGTCATATTCGGTTAAACGTCTATTTTACATGCTGGCATGTGTTGGACGTCTTTAAGAAATTGACTTTCAAAGTAACCTATCATTGGTAAGGTCTTTATCCCTCAGGTCCATTTTTATCACTTCCTTCCATGTTTTCCTTGGGCCTTTCCCTATGTACTGACCCTGCTACCTCAACTGTTCTACATCTATTAACCCAAGAACTCTCCTACATTCTTTCAATTTGGCCATACCATCAAAGTCTATTCTTCTGTACACATCTCCCTATACTGTCCAGATTTTATCTTCCTCTAAGGTCATCAGAGCTAAGCTTGTCTTTAAGATACACATTACGCATCCATCGTATCATTATAATATTATTTCTCTCCATGCAAGGCATGGCTTCAACCCTCACGAGCAGAACTCCAACTCACTTAACAAAACAGCAGTAGAAAAACGATCTCTGTAAAATATTCGATGTTTATTTGATTGAAATACTTAATACTTATCGGGCAATTCTATCAAAATACTCAATCTCGATTGTTTACCGAAAGCAGACTTCAACATATCAGAAAGAGTCACTTTCGAAGCCAAGCACCTTTTAGTATTAGTTACATAAGCGAAAACCCAAGCACAGCCAGCAGTAAGAGACAACTTGCCACATGAACTCTTGCCAGTCAAAGCATGAATACACAGACTCCTTGCGGGCAAAATAAATCTAACCTTGGCCATTAGACCATAGGTACTCGGCAGACAACACAAGACTACTAAACATAGCGACAACTTATACACAGTTTCACAAACTCACTCACTCACACACAGACAAAACAACACTTTCTTCGTCTAGACACTTTGAACTCCATTTTGTAGTAGCATCTAGACCCTATTCAAGCTAGGATCTCTGCTACTACAAAATGCGAAAATCGATCTAGGAAGGAAGGTATTGTGTGAATTGCTTGGAAAGATGCTACAACTTGGAAAAAAAAAATGTAAAAATAAGAAGCCAATACCTGTCCGAGTCGATAGAAAGCTTTCGCATTATTCTTATCTAACTCTAAAGCTTTTTGACAGTAAGTGACAGCACGTCCCGAGTGATTAAGACGAATACAACATAAAGCCATATTCAGATTGAGAGTCAGAAGGAGTTGTTCCCCTTGACGTTGCTCTTCATAATTCTTTGGTAAATACTCATCTATTATTTGGGTCGCCTGAAAATAGAAGAAACAAACGATAGAGATTAACAATAGGGAAACACAAGTTAAAGACAATGAATATAAAATAGTACCGTCATGCTACATTGGGGTACTTTTTCAGTTTTAAAATAGATTAATACAACTAACAATAATATGCTCGCTTCGGTTGCAAGTATATATGATGAACGAACATATACTACATTGCCTTTTCACTCCAAGGGTGGACGTAATGCCTGGGAAGATGGTATCATGACAAACAAACATATACTACCCCCCCCCTCCAAAGAAGGGGGCAATGCCTGGGAGAATGGTCTCAAGGAAACAGAACAGGTATTACACTACCTCCACCCCTGAATTGAGCATTGAAAGATAGTGCATTAGTCTGAAATGATATAGTAGACTGAATTGACCATTAAAAGATAGTAATAGTATAGTTCGGCTTCAGACAGATACACATTTTAGTTGTTTTTTTTTTTTAATTTACCCCAAGCAAGGTACACTGCCACTGAGACGTAAAGGGCTGCTGTGAATTAGAGACCATATTTATAGGGGCATCCTAAGTGGGCAGAAAGATGTTTGTTCACATTACATTTCTGCATTTTGGTACAGTCATAGAAACGAGGAGCAGGGAGGGAATTATAAAGAGCAGCAGTTCTAAGAAAGAAGCTATTAGAGTAGAAAGCCTTCCAGCATCTGGCACCTCTACAGTGAAGGGGTGGGATTTTGCTGATTGTCAGGTTGGCCAGGAGTATTTATGTCGTGAGGGCACAAGTGCAAAGTGCAGCAAGTTCGTCAGAGCACATTCCATTGAAGTACTTGTAAAGCAAGCACAGAGATGCAACATTGTGGCGATGGTACAGGGCTTGGTAGACAGTGTGGGACCTATTAGATTAGAGGCTGTTTTTTGGATCCTGTCTAAAAGGGAGAGACTAGTGGTAGTGCACCAGCCTAGATATGATAACAATACTCCATGCATTGACAAATGATGGCTTTGTAGACATCTAGAGGTATGAGAAGTTTTCTAATACGGTAGATGGAACGTACCTTCCTTGCAGCAGTATCTTCTATGTACTTGTTCCAATTCATTTTACCTGTGAATGTCGGACTCTCAGGTAGGGTGCTTATTAGCCATGGCAATCGGTGGTTGAAAAGGTTTCGTGTAGTTGTTAAAGGAAAGGAGCTTTCTTTTAGCAGCATTAAATGTTACCATTTATTTATGTCCCCATTACACTACAGATTGGAGGTCATTTTCTAATGATTCAGCCATTGCCTTGTATATGTGTGCGTTTGTTTTGCTCACATTTTGAGAATAGAATGTGGTGTCATCAGCAAATATACTTGTCTCAGAGAGAATTGCATCAGAGAGGTCGTTTATGAAAATCAGGAATAATAAAGGTTCAAGGATCGACCTCTGGGGTACACCAGCATTAATGTCATGTGGTTTAGATGTATAACCATTGAGGACAACCTAGATCTTCCTTTTGACTAAGAAAGATCTGATTATATTAAATATCCATCCAGTAATACTGTAGTATAATTTTGGTTTCAGACATAGAAGCAATAGTATAGTTTCAACTACAGACAGATACAAAATCTCCATTAGTAATAGATTTACATTACAAGAGGTTATTGGGTTATGACGAAGATATGTTCCTAACATCATAACCCTATTTTCAACATGACTAAATGCATTAATCACCTATGTTAACGCAATAATAAAATCATCTCGGACATAAAAACATCATTTTCTATGACATACATGTACTAAGGAGTTATGGTTACAGGCACAAAGTTGAAAAACTAAAAGCAACACAATGTCCTAGGAACCCAAATGACAAACAGAATGTAAACAATGCACCGGCTTCAGTGTAACACTTGGTAAAAACGTATTCGTCCACCGAAATCAAAAAACTAGTTCCTGCAGGTGTCTACATTTACTTACTACCACTACCCCACGAGGACAGAGTTAAACAAAATGTAATTTGAGGGAAATCCAGACACAAAAAAGAGGCACTCTGAAATTGCCTCAGTCTCGAAGGAATTCTCATTCACTGAATGAGGACAGAAACGATAAAGTGTAGTATCAGAACAGATACTACACTTTGCTCTCAGCCAAAAGGCTAAGAATTGAAATAACCACAAAACATTTTAGGTCATAACCATCCTAAACTGAAGATCATCTGTATTTCTGATAAGAAATTTTTTTTTTTTAATCCATATGAAAATGGCTTCACAGAATGAAATAAATTTGTAAATAGATGTTAATCGTTAACTGTTGTTCATTATGGCACTAAAAGCCTATCATGGAAACTGGAAGTTTACTCTGGATGTAGACGGGATACAGGGAAAGTTTACAAAGATTATCATGAGTATTGGAAATTTGACTTACGGAGAGCGATTAGAAAATTGGGTATCATAACAGTTTGAGAAATTTAGGGTGATCTAATTGAATCTTTTAACATTTTAAACAGATAAAAACCAACTATGAAATATGAAAAAAACATTTTCAAGAAAACAACTAGATTGCTCACCCCAATAAACATTGAGGTTTCTTTACCAATAATTTAATTAATTACTGAAACAAGTTTAATTAGTTTAATTAATTTAAATAAATAATATTGACTGATTTTGTATTATTTGGATTATTCAAACTACTGTTCTTATTTTTTTTATTTTATTCTCACAAGGTTTCGGCCGATGTAACCTCCGACTTTCTTCAGGTGTATCTTGTCAAAACACAGTAGTTCGAATAATACAAATTATCAATACTCATCTCAAAAATTCTGAAACACAATTTTGTGATCTCTATTTATATATTTCTGTGTATATGTTTATACATTTGTATGTACAGGATTCACTCCTAAACTAATTAAAAAATCATTATGAATACGTATAAAGGTGAATAAGTAAAATGGTCGACCATCGTCAAGGGCGACCCGAACCCTTTTCATTAGCTACTACATCAAGGTGTAGGGGAGAGCACTCCTCCTTTCCCAGGATTACTCCACTTACCCTTGATCCTGACCTTATACTACTGAGTGTTTTGCAAGGGGGTATGAAGTATCATTTTTTTTAGTCTTTGGTATGATTCAACCAAGGATTGAACCCTGGGCTCCCGGCCCAATAGTGAACACTCTTACTATTATGCTAAATGAGCCGGTGAGTAATGTGGGATATATTTAGTTTAATTTTATGAAAAGGGAGTGGAAGCCCTTTGTAGAAATTCAAATATCTACTTAGTTTAATAAAATATTAGATATCATTTAATAAATATTTCAAAAATTTCAGTTTTTGGGTAAGGTAAGTTATTGCTTAGTGGCACATCAACCCTAAGGGTCATTTCATGCCATAAAATGTGGAATGAAATATCCTTCATTTGAGTCGTATTAGTTAAGAGCTTTGTTATTTTTAATTGTTTGAAATTAAACGCATTTTCTTGCCCCGGTTTTAGGGCTTAAATTTCAATTTTTGTTTTGTTTCTTTTGCATTGAGTTTTAAAAAGTTTATTTTCTTTAGAAAATATAATATTTTAAACGGTGTCACTTTTCCAAATAATGTTTTTAAGTTTTGTTCGTTAAAAAATTTCTTACATGTTTTTCCATGTTTTTTTACAATCGATTAATGTGTTTTATGGTTAGTTCATAATCACATGTTCTGCATCGAGGTGCAATTTCTGCTTTTAGAAGGTATTCATGAGTCAGTTTTGTATGACCAATTCGGATTCTGGTGAATTTAGTGTCTAAATTTCGTTTTTTTGGGAGAAGTATTTTAAAAGGTTATTAGGAGGCATAATATGGGCACAACTTCCCATTTGAAAATTCAAATATTTCAGCTTTGCATTAAACTTTATAGTCATTACATACCAATTAAGCAAAATTCTATGAATTTCAATTTTTTCTTTAGACCACTTAAACTTAAATTTTAGACATTTTCTAGAACTAAAATAAAGTTATTGATTTTGACTAAAATTGAAAAAAATATTGTAAACATAATCATTATATCTTGATTTTAATCTTCGTAACGAGGCATAAAGGTGCTTCAAAATTGTTCTGTTTAGGGAATTAATATTACCCATCCTGGGGCGGGTATTCTTCTAGTTAGGGTATGAATTAAAATCTTCGAAACATAACCAAATGGCCAGAGAAACTAACAGCTTCCTGGTATTTTTATTCAAATCATTTATTTAGATTAGTTTTATATTAGTAATGCTTGTTGCATAAAAAGGTGCTTCTACAGAATTTGAACCAAACTAAACTGACTTTTGCCAAATGAGATTTACATAAACAGTAGTCAAAATTTAAAAAAAAAAGCATTCGCCTAAATGTATTTTTCTTCATGAAGAAAGATTTATTTCGGACGGAGGTAAACGATGAAACAATTTTTCTAAGCCCCCCCCAAGAAATGTTTTAGTCATTTAAAAAAAAGACTTGTCTTTTTGTTGTTTTTGCTTGAAAAGGTCAATTGGTACCTAGTTTAGGGTTAGTTTAAAGTTAGAGTTAAAAATAACAGTCATCGTCTAGATTTTTTTTCCTTCAAAAATTCAGATAGGTTTTCATTTCTTGCAAATTTTTTTTTTTGCTAAAAGGTTATTTTACTTGGCAGAATTCAATTACTCCTTCAGGAGACTGAATAGACTGTGCTAACGCGCTTAAATCCATTTTAGGTTTGATCATTTTACATTTGACGTCTTTATCATCTGTCAATAATTGTTTTTGCAGCTTCCGATTTGAAAAACGCTTCGTTTGTTTCCGGCTAGTTCTGCCTCAGAAAGAGTCAGTTCAAATTGTGTAGAAGTACCCATCAAAAAATTTATTCTAAGACATACAACTCTTCAACTTACAAGTTTGTATTTGTTGTATGCTCTCTGTGAGTGCCTTGATTGGAAATATTCCGTTCCCAACTGAAGAAAAGAGAGTAGTTTAAACATGTATAAATTAACAGAGCAAATGAAAAAGAAAATAAAAAATGGTTACAATATCATAATTACAATTTCAAAGAGATTGATGCTTTAGTTGGTCTATTTTATGCTATATCAACCTGTAATGATAGATATTCATACTTACTGGATCTCGTATAAAAATCTTTCAATATTTTCCTCTTTAATGATGCCGGTATCAACACATGCTCACCATATAACAAAATATCAACATAAGAAAAAAAATGTTTTCGTAACTTGAGTTTTTGTTTTGCCAACTCATGATTTCTTTTTTTTTCTGTACTAAATTTATCAAATTTACCTTTAAATTTAATTTTCTCAAGGGTAACTAGTAATTCCCTTACTGTATTGCAAAATACGGTTTTTATCTCCATTTCTGTACTTAACAAAGAAATCACTGTTTCTTCTCGAGATTCACTTAGTTTGGGAATAAGCCTTGACAATCTGTCTGCGTGTGCTATTTTTTTTGATGGAAGGAATTCCATTGTAAATGTATAATTTAACATAATAGTTCTCCATCTTTGCAAGCGATTTGCAGTATGAGCCAGTATGGCTTTCTTAAACCCAAATATTCATGGCAATGGACGAGGGTCCATTTGCAAAATAAATCTTCTTCCATGTAAAAATTTATTGATTTTTTATTTCATTTTTTACTGTAATGCCTCTTTTCTATTCGTCTGTAATTTTGTTGTCGACAATAACGTTCTTGATGCAGGGGCAACTGCTTTCAGATGTCTGTTATCTTCTTTGTGTAGTAAAACAGCACCTAATCTCATATTACTAGCATCAGTTGCAATGTATATCTCCTTATTGGATCATAATGCGTAAGAGATAAGTCATATGTTAAAGCTTTAATAATTTCTTCAAATGTCTTAATATTCAGAAGACCAAATGCATTCCAAATCTTTCTTAAAGTAATTTTTTTATATAGTGGAGCTCTTAATGTGTGCATTCTAGAAATAAAATGGCTATAATAATTTGCCCCCCCCCCAAATCTTGTTGACTTCTAACAATTATGTATTCCAAGTTTGTTAAAATATAAACATTTATCAATGCTTAGCTTAAAGCTGTATTCTTTAATTTTATTAAAATCTATTTTCACATGTTCAGCATGTTATTCTTGATTTTTGCTTTTCATTAAAATATGATAATAAATATATGCTACTGCAGAATTCAAATCACTCAACATGACGTCCATTATTTGTTGAAATATTACTGGCATTATTTTTATACCAAAATGTAGTCTATTAAACTTGTACAAATCTTTGTGTGTTTATAGTTTCATTCGTATTTGTAGGTACGCATATGATAAATCGAGTTTTGAGAATATTCTTCCTCGAGTTTAACCAATCTTTAGTCCAGTTGAGTAATCGGCACAAACCCGAATCAAGTACTATAATCTGTTTACTTAGAATTTATTTTCTAAATAGTTCAGTTCTTTTTCAATTATTTCTTGCCCTGAAAAGAGTTTATGTATCATTTTTTTTTTTATTAAAATGTCGCTGTTGCCCGAGAAAAAAATGTTGGAAAACTTAGTTTAAGTACCCTTTTCAAATTTTCTGTACTATTGAAAGCTGTCTTTACACTATTACAAAACATATTTATTGGCAGGTTCCACAAATCAAATGACTTTATCCAACCCGTTCCAAATAGGTTTGAGATTAATCCATGCCGAATACTTTCAGTTTAATTTTTTGTTCGTAAATGTTACAAAAAAATTTCATGTTATTCCGCAGGCAATTTTGTTTGTAGTAATTAGCGTTGGTTTGCCAATTTTGTTTCCATGTTAATCTATTATCTTTAGGTCAGACGAATTGTGTCAAATTGAAATTTAGCATTTATATCTTCCATTTTTACATTTACAAATTCTCTTATAATTGCAGTCAATGAAGTTTCTGTTTTTGTGGAGTTCAAAATATTTTTTGATTTCCGATTCTTTTTTTTTCTGTTAAGTTCTCACATTGTAGAAAATACAATGTGAGAACTTATGTCCTGTATTGTCACAATTATGACATTCCTTATTTTTAAATGGACACTTTTTATATAAATGTATTTGACCACATCCATAAGAAGGATTCATTTTTACAGAAATTATTTTTTTACCTTTTTTCTATCTTCCGACTGTGTGTATGTGAAAAATCTCTTTCGTTAATTTTTGCAGTGTCATGGCATAAATTTCTCATTTGTTAACATTCTTCCGCTATATTTTGTAATGTTAACTCAAAATCTTGTTCTAATTTTAATGGTAGACATGAACTTATTTCAGTGTCTCTCAAACATGCAAGACTTTGCACAAATATGACACAGTAAGTTCACTGAGCTTGACTTTTTCACATTCCTTATTCACTTGCAAATTTAGTATAATTTTCTGAATCATTTTTGGTTAAATTAAGGCATCGCCAACATATGTTGAAAAGTGAACTACTTTTGCCAAAAAATCTTTGTTAATAGCAAAATGGTTTCCTGAAATTAGATATCTCCTGGAATTTTTGGTAGTCTGCTTTTCATGTCCAATAGCTCAGAATATTCCAAGCAAAAGTCAAACTTTTTTCTCTTCTGAGCATCTAAAACAATCTTTTTTAAAGATTTCCTTATATGCTGCAAATGTTACCTCTTTTTCTGGCCGCTACCTAAATTCTCCAATTGAGTTGATTACAGAATCCGGAGAAAAAGAATTACAGTTACCATGGTCACTTTCTTTCGAGAATTTTCCGACAGTCATAAAAAAAGATTTCTCCTGTCATTCACAGTTTTATCACTGCTGTTTTGGGAGTCGGTCGTATCCAGATTAGGATCCAAGTGAAAATCGACTTGGCGTTGGTACTTTCTGGATGTTTTCATAGACGGCTGGAAAATGCCGAAGCACTTATCCAATCAGAATGCAAGTAAATAAGCAGACGACAAGTTAACATTTTAATTGATTGAATCGCGAAATTCACTAATTGGAAATAAAAATTGATCAAAGCTATAATAAATTTTAATGAACACTACCCCTAACAGCGTTTAACACTTGTTCAGTGAAAAAACAAACTTTTTCATGCAGAAAAAAAACATTGTATAACCCTAACACCGTTTTAACACTTATTGAGTGATATTTTTCTTTAAAAAAAAAAATTTTTTTTCCAGTTGTACATCCCGCCTAGTTTTGGATTTTAAGATGCAGGCAATCGACTTTTAATTCGGACTTTTCCGTCCATTTAGTAAACATCCACAAACTGTCAACTCGATTTTAGCTTGGGTCCTAATGTAACACAAAGATATAGACTCTCTTTGGGGGGAGCTGTAATTCTCCACATTTAAAAGACCTTTTACCTAACTTGAACTGCCCTTTTGGGGAGACGAGCAGAATCGTAATTACTCTGCACTTCGGGCATGTCAGCGCACCAGAGGCTTGATTATGTTTTGGAAAACTAAATGTCTGTGTCAGATCAATTCAGTGACAGATGTGTGTGACTGTCACCGAGATAAGTTGAAACTCGGAACAATGGTGGCTGTATTCTCTCTCTCTTTTTCTCCCTTCTCCCTCGCTTAGTCTGTGGCGATGGGTTTGAATCAGTTTGGATGTTTGCTATTCGAGTTTTTAATTGTTCTTTTCGGAAATTAATAAAATAGATATTTTTTATATATAAAGTAATGGTTTGTTTTCTTTATAACAAGCCTTGATTTCCAGAAGCCGATGGTCCCAGCAGATGATTAATTTTCAGGAGAAAATTAATGAAGCCAGCCTAATGATGCCACTGTATTCCCGTGAAATACTCAACCGGGTATAATTAACCCTTTCATTAAAGGGATGTGCCTATCGTTGCCAATCTGGGAGCTAGGTACCATGCTAGGACATTACCCCCCCCCCCCCCCCCCATCCAAAGACGTCCCCATGGCGCGGATTAGAGTTCACACTCCCCCGGCAAGCGATAGTACTACACTAATCTGGACAAGTACCTTGGAGTCTTTCCATGTCCTGACTACACTGTTTTGCTTGTTGGTTTAAAAATACAACATAAAACTTTTAAAGTCCTCCATAATCCTTTTTTTTTTCTGTGTCTTGTTCGTAATTTTCTTCATACCACATATGCCAATAAAAAATTCCTTGCTCGGCGCCAATTTGTTGTATCATACACCAACAGTTAATAGAAAAAATACACTCAACCACAAGGTTGGGAAATAAACTATATATATTTTTATTCTCACTCTCAACGACAAATAAAAACTATTTATAGTCATTATCGTAGTGAGCGGTGTTATCACTACAACAATATTTTGAATTATTTTTCTTTAAGCAATATGGGTAACTACAGCTAGTTGTTAATATTTTGATACCCTTAAGTCCCGCAGAGTCTTTAATTAAAAAAGTTTGACATCATTATTATATATATATATATATATATATATATATATATATATAATTCCATAGTTACATTTTTTTTCTTCTTTTACTTATATTCACCCCAAACAAGGCACATTGTCACTGAGACGTAAGGGGTTATTGTGAATTATGGGCCAGATTTATAGTGAGGAGTTGTGCAGCGAGATGTTAGTTCACATTATATTTAAATTTCTGCATGTTGGTACAGTCGGAGAAACAGGAAGCAGAGAGGGAATTCCAAAGGCAAGCGGTTTGAGGAAAGAAGCTATTAGAGTAGAGTATATATCACCAACCTTTGAATCATAAGATGTCTGAACCATGCGCCCTCCCCCTATTTTAAGTTGATTCTTCTCAGTAAAATGGTGCATTGTATTACTTTAAAATACTCTAGCTAGATTCTGTTAAAAAAAAAAACACTGAACATATCTTACTGGCAAAACATAAATGATCTGTAAGAAAATGATTACGGATACATTCATAGATAGAATACAATTATAGTTAGAATTCATACAGTTACTGCAGTTATAATTGCATCAACAGAAGAAAAAATGGTTTCATTTTCCAAAATGTAGCTGAGGAAATAAACCCAAGATTTGATTTTGGATTTTTCCATTCATTTTCAAAGGAGAGAATAAAAATGTATTACTTAAGAATTAAACTTATTTTACTGAACTTTTCGATTCATTCTAAACTAATTATTTTTTTGACCATTTCCTTCTTTGTATTAAATCCTATGTAAATATTAGATTCAAGGGAAAAACTATCTATACTTACAGCTTTCTCTCTGAGAACCATTTTGTTGATTTGTTCAAATGAGAGTTTAGATTTTTCTTCCTGGAAAAAAAAGATTATCCTTAAATTAAAAATAGAAAAAAATTCAAGTTCAAAATAATATCTCTTGGGTTTATTTATATATATATATATATATATATGAAATTAAAAGAATACTTTTAGAGGATAGAACCTATAGTGAAATAGTTTAAGCTCAATATACGAGATAGAGCAATTATACAGATAAAAGAAAGAAGAGATAAATATGTATGAATGACAAATCTATTTCAACTTCGATTGTTCAATGCAAGGTGTACTCACTTGATAATGCAAACAAATTTCAGCAAGTGTTTTTTTCTTTTCTAGGCAATTTTACCGAATCAAATATTTTTGAAGGAGGCAAAACTTATGTTTTGTAAATAAGTGTAAACATTAAAGTAAAGAAGAAATACGCCTGGACTGAGGCAATTTTTTGGGGTGGGGTACCGTACACGCACGCAAATATTCTCTTCGCTAAGTAAAACGCTTTCATCATCCCAAATTCTCTTCACTAAGTAAGAAAATCGAAAATGATTTCTACCTCACTGATCGTAGGAAAGTGAGACGCTATGTTGACTTAGACTTGGGAACTCACATGTTCTGAGACGCATGAGTTGGCCAAAGTATCCCATCGTGTTTGGTCTGCAGCCAGATCAACAGCGTCCCTCCAGCTTCTGTCCATTGTTTGCAAATCTATATCAATTGTTTGTTTCCAGTTCATTTTCGGTCTTCCTCATCTTCTTTTCATATCAGCAGTTCACTGAAGCACTTGGTTAGCAATTCTCTCTGAAGCCAATCTTAGGGCATGTCCAAACCAGCCCACATGTCGTTTACAGACTATTAATGATACAAGCAATTGGTTAGTGCAGGCTCTGACTTCCTTGTTGGGAATTCAGTTGCTTCATTTGATCCCTAAAATCCTTAAGGCATTTGGAATCAAATGCGTCTAACTTTCTCTCTTGACTGATTTTGAGATGCCAAGTTTCACTTCCACATAGTCATGTGGAGAAAATGTTGCTGATGTAGAATATTAATTTAGTTCTGAGGGTGAATTTTTTAGTTTTTCCACATCTTGCAAAGCTGGTTAAATGCTGCTGAGGCTTTTCCTATCCTGCATTGTAACGCTATACTGCAACTGTTATTAAAAAGAGAAACAAAACTCTACTTCTATGGCCACCACAAAGAGAAAGAGAGAGACACACAACTCTATACAAGCTGCAACTATAATTAACAAGCAGGCACCACATAAATGAGACAATTCTACATGAAATGCCCAGCTATCTGTTTACGAGGCAAAGATTTGTTTGCAATACTACATATACATATATCACTGTTTTCTATTATATACTTATATTATAAAAAGTATTGTATATATATTAGTTTCAGTATTTACTTCAATAGTACTCAATATATAAGTAGAGCTTAGTAATAGGATTAAATATACTGATGGCAAGCAAGCTACATATAAAGTTTCATTCCGAGGAGTTTGTCGGGCTAATTGGGAAAATCAACGTTCTACAGTCTCTTTTATAAGCAAATAATGTTTGCATTAAACGCCAACCAAATATTAATTTCATTGTTGATATTCACACCACTCCCTCTTTATTCAATCCTATCAGCCCAAAATTTTACCAATTTTCGCTAAGAGTTAGATGGACCTTATTTTTAAGTAGGTCAAACAGATAATGCAGATAACTGCAATAGGTTCAACTGTGTTGACTTTGTGAACACAATCACATGATCTATTTGTTAAATATAGCCTGTTGTTCATCATACATGCACGAATAGATTTAAATTCTATATTAATACCTTTATAAAAGTGTTCAATTTTATTCTCTAGTCACTTTATTTACTTAAAATTTAGAGGCACTTTATTTTATTTTTAGTGGGTTACTTTTTCCACCTCTTAATTTTATAGTAACTATCCCAAAGTAAAAATTTTTGTTCTATGTTTACACTAACTATATATTCATTTTGAAGATATTTTCCAGTATTTAATGAGTGCTAAAGAAGAAGAACAACAATGATAATAAAAGTGAAACTGACAGAAATCCCATAATTTGAACTCCACCAAAAAAGAAAAATCACACATACATGTTGGTACCACAAAAATTGGTTGTGAAGAGTTAAAGAGGATAGAAAAACCGAGAAGAGAGAGCACCAACCAGACCTCCACTATTTCAAGTTGTTCCATATTCAACAAAGATCCTATCGCCAATGCGATTTTGTTATTATTCTCAAAGTATGTTGTTCACTAAGCAGACATGCTAAACGAGTGCTGGATTATTGTAGACAGGCTATTTATAGGTGATAAAGTCTGGCTATACTAATTACTGTATTAGCCAAGCCAAACCACATTACAGTTAGATTTATGACTATTAAAAAACTGAACGTCCTTTTTTTCATGTTGCATGATTCTAAAAAATGAATTATTATTATTATACTAAATCTGAGTTAATTAACATTTGTTGCTCTAAGGCTTTTTTAGTATATACTTTAATAACACAAAATACATGCTAAAATAAATCTTAGTCATGAGATTGAGTTATGTTAAAAATATTCAGTTTTAATTGTTCTAATTAGCTGTAATTTATAATTAACTGAACGAGTTACCCATCTCTCTCTCTAAGCTATCTATTGCTCTCATCTACTCTCACTATGTTGATTCAACCACTCTAATATTTTTTAATGTCTCTGTAAGAATTTAAAGGGTTATTTTTTTCTCAGTGTGGCCATCTAATTTACATATGTCCTTAACCCTAACCACAAACACATATGTAAATTAGATGGCAAAATAATAAATCTCTTTACTTCTATCTATATAAGTAGAATAGTGATAGTAGTTGTGACTCAACGAGTCATGGGTATATCTAGAAAAAAGTTAAAAAAATTGATGGGTGGAAATCAGAGGATCAAGGCAACAAGTTTTCAAAAACTAACTAAAATCATGCCCAGATGATATGCATGTCAACATGCACTAGGTGGTTGCATGTTTATTTGGTTGCATATTAGCAATGCATGCGAATAATTCACTTTCTGCAAGTGAGAAATATTTAACTAAGAGAAGAGAAATCATCCAAGACATGGGAAATATGTCTGGTTTAGGGTTGACCACCTAGAATTCGATTTATCCACTTAAAAAAATGTAATGGTTCTACAGCTACGAGTTTCCCTGCTGTGGTTATGATTCACTCGAGCTCTGTCAAAAGTAATAGCCATCCAGATACGTGACACCTTGGTCAGTCATTTTTTTTATGTCCATAGATTGACAGCTGATTATCTTAAGTGGTCTATCTGGTATGGTCCCAGTGATATCTATATATATTCCAGCAAACGGGTAGTTAGTTAGCCCTCTGGGCATCTCAGTCAGTTTGGGTTTATGTGTCTCTCAGTCAGATGAGCACTGGGACTCTTAGCTGATGTATTGTGTTTGGTTGGACTTGTGTTTTGATTTAGTCTGGCTAAAAATTCTCATTTACAAGTCTGTTGTTCAGTAGAAAAAAACGAGTATCATTATATTCTCTAAAAAATAAAACTTTCTTGTTTTAAACTGCAGTTGTAATTTCATTTGGAGCAAGAATTCTTCTGTTGCAGCACTGACTGAGACCACACAATTGACACTGCAACTGGTGTCGAAATGGAGCAACAACTTTGGACCAGCACAACCTGTGCAGTGAATGCACATAGATGCATGTTCGCATTAGCACATAGATAAAAACGACATCAAAAATATTCAAACAACAGGAATTTTTCTTTTGAGAAATACCTGGTTTGCTGGTGGGGCAGGTCTAATGAATTAAAACTTGAAACTTGCAGTGAAACAAGTTCCTTACCAATGACTGACCTCGGAGCATCTGCAAGATCTACTTTACGATCAATTTCCAACTTCCATTGTCATACAAATGGATATTTGGTAAAAACGAAGGAAATCATTTTTTTTTAAGTAGTTATTTTTGCTTGCAAGAAATCTTTTTAGGGCAATATAAACATGTTAGATATTTAAAGAACATAAAGAAAAGAGGAAAATCACTTACTTCCGTTAAATGGCAATAATCTTCAACACCAACCTCGTCCACAAAAGACAAAAGTTCAATCTCAAATAAAGCTAAAAATAGAAAATCTCTATATTAATAAAATTATAAGACAACTTTGTGTGTGTGTTTTTCTCACATTGACGTAACTTTTATTATTTCGATTTAGTAGTAATCAAATATCTATTGAAATCAAAAATTCAATAGCGTAAAATAAAACAAAATTTTTTTTAAATCCTACTTAAGAATTTAATTTTAAAATTAAATCTAACAGAATTCATTTTGGTTTCTTCATAAACAAAGAAGGCCATTTTAATCTTTTATTAATAATTAAAAAAAAAAAAAAAAAAAAATTACTTCATGACCCTTGGAAATATTAAAGAATTTAGAAGTATTTAAACTGTCGAATAAAAAGTCATTTCTGGCTTTAAAATCCCCATTTAATTAAAGGATTAGAAACTATTTGCATCAAATCGTTTTATGAATAGAAATGAAATCAACAAAACCATAACAAAATTAGTCATAGTTTTGTAACAATTTGGTTCAATGTATCATTTAATGACCAAATGATACTGCAATAATTAAATTTAACTTTCAAATTTCTATTTAAACAAAAACAAATGGGACATTCATCATCATCATCATTTCATTTTTTTAAAATTATTATTCACCCCAAATAAGGCAATTGCCACTGAGACAATTAATTTAGGATTCATAGTTATAGCCATAGTCATAGCAGAGCGTTACCACTATCAACCAAGGAAAGAGTCTATTAGGCATGTGTACACAGTATGATAACGTATGGAAGTGAAACCTGGTTAGTGAGGGTTGAGGATGTGTTGCTTGTAGGAAAATGATATGAGAATAATACAATGGATGTGTAATGCGAGTCTTAAAGACAGGCTTAGATCTGATGACCACAGAGGAAGATTAAATCTGGACAGTATAATGATATGTGTATAGAACAAGAGACTTTGTTGGTTTGGTCATATTGAAAGAATGGATGAGAGTTTGTGGGTTAGTAGATGTAGAACAGTTGAGATAGCAGAATCAGTTGGCAGTGGAAGGCCAAGGAAAACAAAGATGGATGGAAAACAAACATGGCCGTTATCAAGAGAAAACCTCAAATACGCACTTGAGGAAAAGAGATAGGAAGTTTTCTTTGATTAAACAAGTCTTCTATCTCCTCCCTATCTGCATCATAAATCGTTTGAAGTATGGCAAGAAAGACAGAGAAAAAGAGAAAGAAAGAAAGAAGAGAAAGGAAGAAAGAGAAATAAAATTGAGCCAAATAACAAAAATATAAGAATGTAAAGTTACAGCGATTTGTCACCCACAGAAATATTTTTAAAAAAAGAAAAAGTTTCTCCAAATAATTTTTTTTTTAAATGCCAGGAAAGATTTAAACTTACCCAATGTAGTTTCAGGAATTCTAGGTGGGCAACCAAGTTTTCCAAAACCATATTTTGGAGAAATTAGAAATTGAGAGATTTCTCCTTTTTTCATTGTCTTTATGGCAATTTCCCAACCAGGAATTACTTCTCCTGTTGTTGAAAAGAAAAAAAAAGTTTTAAAAAAAAAAACAATATTATCTATTAGCTGTATTTACCTAGCCATGTCCAGATGGAGACATATTGCTGGGTCGAGAGTGTAGAGAAAATAATTCAATATATAGTCATGTTTACAATTTATTTTTAAATAGCATTTTTTTAAATTTGTTTTAGTTTACCAATATTTTATTTTTGATTTAAATAAATATTTGATTAATATTCAATGTATTCGGAAATTTTGAGACAAAGATTGATAATTTGAATTATTCTAACTACTATTCTTATCTTAGCTGTTATTTTCACTATGCTTTGATTGATATAATCTCCAACCTTCTTCAAATGCTTCTTTTCAAATTTGGGAACCTATACAAAATTTTGATTGTTCTCGTTCTGCCAGACATGACCGGGTAGAAGTGTTTATTTTTACATTATTCTTAGTTATTATTACCTGTAATAAGGATTGAACCCTAAACCTCCAGAAGACTGTCACTTATAACTGATTGTTAATCAACACCTTTAACCTTTACACCTCTAATAACTAAAAATAACATTTCTAGAAGTTCATGGTTGACAAAATGAGAACAATCTACACCTGCCACACTATTGACCAATCAGGATCCACTTTGAGCTAGGCTATGTAAGTGCAGTTCTTAGGTCTCAGAGCCAATCACCTGAATAGCTGGAGGAAGTTAACAAATGAGAATACCTTTGCAATAAATTGACCACTCCAACTGTCAATCTTTGTAACATTCACTGTGGACAACTTCAGTTTTTCCGCTGTCATTATTGTCTTCACCGTCTTCACCCTAAATGGTCGGGATGATCATGATAATACCATTTAATGCTGTTAATACTCAGTAGAGTTTCTTTTTGTCCATTGTTATCTTTCATTTACCTGGGATTAGTTGTAGCTAAGTCCCCTAACCTGACTGGATGCAGTTTTGTGTTGTATGCAGGACGAACAAAAGAAAAGAATGAAACAAAAACTTACCTTGTTTTAACCGGAATTTGAAGATTTCACCACGAAGTCTTGTAGAATCGAATGGTTCATCATTGTATTCAATAAAACCATGATAGTGAGCTGAAGAAGGAGACAAAAGAGAACAGCAAATGTTGACATCATTGTTACAGAACTTTTTTGGGGGGTAAAATATCATTAAAACATAAAATTTGATGTCGCAATTAGGGCTGTGGTGTTGGTAGACTGATTTGTGACATTTTAAAAGGCGCCTCTCCGTTTCCACCCGTGACATTTTAAGAGGTCCCATTCAGACTCAAACTCATGACAATTTAAAAGGAAGGATTCTGACTCAAACTTGTGAGATTTTGAAAATGTCCGGTTCCTACTACGACTTGTGAGGAGATTTTTAATGGTCAGATTCCGACTAAAACTCCTAAGATTTTCTACTAGTAATTATTAATATATACTCTATATTAATTATAGCGTTTTGATTTTAAAAAGGACAGGTGTGGTTTTCAATATTTTTTGTATGGTTTTTATGAATCGAAAGAATTCAATTAAAAAAAAGATACATGATGAAAAATATCGAAAAAAAAAAAATTTTTTAGTCAAAGTCAGCATATTTTCACCAACACCAACTCATACAGTAATGAATTTGCTCTAACTTCAACTTCGATATTTAGTAAATATGCTTATCAAACATTCTTTGGATGATTATTCCAAGTTGTATTCTCCTCTTGGTTTTTATATTCGCAACATTTCGGCTGATACAACCTCCAACCTTCTTCAGGTGAACCTATTAGTCACACTCAAGAACCTGTATGAAATTTCAAACTGAACCCTTTATCTAATCCACAGGGTAGATTGTTCTCATCCTATCAATCATGACTGGGCATAATCACGTTGACACACCAGTTCCCGTTAAATCACCGATGTTAAGCAACGTTGAGCTTGGTCAGTACCAGATGGGTGACCATTTGGGAATACCAGGCGTTAGAGTTGGGCGGTTTTGAAATTTTGATTTCGGTATCGGTTTTTTTTCCTTAAAACCTCGGTTTACGGTTCGGTTTTTTGAAAAAAAAATTGTTTACTATGGAAGCTATTCATTCTCTTGTGTGATGATTAGTTATTATTCAACGTTTAGTTGAATTATGCCACTGTTTCGATAATTTTGTGACTGAATCATTCTCCATGATATGAATCATATAAGTTTTAAGGTGTTGACTGTTGTAATCAAAGTTCTGATACCTTTTCAACAGTTAACTCGTTAAAACAGTGACCAAAGATTCATGAAAGATTTCTGAAGAATAAAACTGAGTTTGAATATACATTCTATCTAATTCTTTAACCCATCAGAAGCTAAAATATAGGATGAGGAGAATGAGAAACATTTAAACAAAAATCTTTAACATCAAAAGATAGCGTTAGAAAATGACAGTCACAGACATATATGAATCATTATTAAAAATAAATGGACCATTCCTCATTTTTTTTAAATCACCCAGCTTAATCCTTATTATGCCACAGAAATTAGTTTCAACAAAAACAAAACAAAAAATCAATTTTTATAGCGTTTCTGTTTTGCAGACATGAGTTTTCTCCCTTTAATTTTCTATAAATAAATAATTAGCTTGGATGTACTGTTGGATTAATGGGACGCATTTGATCGATTTTGAAGAAAATTAATTTAAGTTGGGAATTAGTTCAAAACAACTTTTTACAACTTATTTTTTCTTAAACTCAAAATGCGTGAGGTGTTAAATTAAATCAGCAATGTTTTTACAATAATTCTATCATGTTCTGTTATTTCAACCAGGGCCTACAAAAATACGATGTCACGTTGTCTGTCGTATTTCTCTTTTTTTCATTTGAAAATTCAAAATGTTAATGATAAACAAACTGTAAACAAAGATTTCTTCCTACAAGTCAATTAAATGTTTTGATCATATATTTGTTCAATCTGTCCTCTTACTAATATAACATTTTTTGGTAATATTCAATTTTATTCAAATCGGAAAATCTTTTCAACCGTGTTTCCTTGTATATGGTGGCTTACTGTAGTAATATCGAACGGTTACGGTTTTAAAAAAAAAAAACCGATTCGGTATTCGGTATGGAGACGAAACCGAAAAACTGTGGTTTTTCGGTAAAACCGCCCATCTCTACCAGGCGTTGTATGAAGGAGGACGTCGACATCTCCCTGCAAGAACTACAAAAACCTAATGTCGTCATTCCCCCATAACCAGGATATACATGCGACTGGGGACCGCTTGTGAATTTGATGCTCCCATGAAACTTCCTCCTTTGGAGGAAGCCAGTTCAACCGCACCAGGTACGCAGGTAATCATGACTGGGTAGAAGTGTTAATTTTATCGCCTGTAGTAAAGACTGAACCTCCAATCTTTAAGAAGAATGTCACTTAGATCTTAACCAACATTATTACCTGCTATGCCACATGTCTATGTGGGCAATTCTAGTATGAATTTTGGAAAAATTGCTCAGATGGACACGTGGCATAACAGGTAACGGCTTTAACAGTCAGTTTTATGTGACTCTTCTGGAGGTTAAAGGTTCAATCCTTACTAAAGGTGACAATAACTAAAATTAACATTGTAATCAGCTGGGAAGCAGCCCTGTGGTATTGTGTTTCACAGACGGGTAGTTCTTGGAAAGAAACTTTGCTCATGGATGTTCTCTTTAGTTTTAAGTACATAGAGAAAGAAAGAAAAAAAATTATTTACAGTGGTTGTAGCTAGGTGATAGAGGGGGAGATGAGAAAGGGGAAGAGAGTAGAGAGGGGGAGGAGGAAAAGATAGATAGAAAGAGAAGTTTTAAAAGAAAAGATGTTACATACACTTTTTAACTCTTATATTTTTTTGTCCATGCCCCTGGGCAATGGCGGGTAACCATGCTACTTGAAATACAAAAGATGAAAAAGTTAAATCAAAGAAAAACTTACTTCGGACAATGGCCTTTGCTGGCACGGTTGGGCCTTTTCCCGCTTTCCGTAATTTTTTCAACACTCCACCATCACCGGAAATATCCATCATACTTTCGGCTATTTTATCGAATGATGTAGAAACCAAATTATCCGTTTCATCCTCAGCCGGGGTAAAGTTCTCATACATGTCTTTAAAGGCTTCCGATGGAAAGTGCTCATCATTAGTATCAACAACTATCAAAGATAAATATCAAACATAATTAATACATAAAGTTATCTTGTCAGATTTTCCATATTAGACCTAGATAGCAATACATCTGATAAATCGATATTTGAGTTTGACCGGATCTGACTTTATCCTTGTAGCATGTTCTTTACACTAAAAGAGTGTAATTTGCTTCAGGTTCTTTCCAAAAATAATTATTTCGGCAAATAAGATTATTACAATAGAAACAATGGTAAATCTTTACTCTCACACACGGCATAATTTACCCCTAAAAAATTAAAATTCTACTTTTTTTTAGCAATTACATTTAAACAGCCTGAAAAAATATCTGCAACGAAGGAATTAAAAAATCAAATAAAATATTTAAGATTTTAGAGTAGGGGATCACTGTCCTATATAAATTTAACTAAAATGAGCACCCGTTTCCTGGCCAATTAGCAATATATCGAGACATGTAACCAATTCGACTTTCCATTTTCTTCAACGGAAAAGTGTATGTGTGTGTGGGGGGGGGGGGGGTACTTATCCAATTTAGTTTTGTGTTTTAAATATAAATGGGGGGGGGGGGGTAATAAACATTAAATCAAGACACGTAATCGATCAAAGTTTCCAATTTTTGTCCAAAGAACTTGGGAGGTAGGGAGCATTTTTTTTAATTTTTTTTTTTTACTTATCCATTTTATTTTTTTCTGTTTTAAATAAAAATGGGGGAGACATGTTTTTTTTTTCTTTTTGAAAAATTAAAACTTTTTGATGGGGAGGGGGGGCATTTTTTTTTTTTTTTTTACTTATCCAAAGTACTTTTTTGCCTGCTTTAAAAATTAATTAAAACATGTAAATAATCGGGAGGGGGGATCTTTTTTTCTTTTTTTTTTGAAGTAGTGAAAAAACTTAAAATCTTTCAGGGAGGCAGTAACTATAAAATTTTTCAAGATGTGGACAATTTTTTTACTTACTTTTTTTTCAGTTTGAACCCTTTTCTTCCTCTTTATCGAGTTGGGGGGGGGGGGATTGGTCATACAGATCATTCCTTCCTCAGTTTTTTTATGAGTCCCTCCTGTTACTATGCTATCAAAGGGTCGCCATTCATTAGAAGGGTCTCCTTTTATATTATTGAATTTTTTGAAAACAATGAGAAAAGTATGGAATTTCTGTGTTCCCATGGCGTCTTACCGCAAAATGTCATCTGAACTCGGCAGGGTTAGAATTCATACCAAAATCAGACCAGCAGAGTCTATGCTATTTTTGAGGATGGTTTGCTCTGTCAGTCTGATGTATGGTTTTGGTAAGCTCTAGGTGTATCTTCCCAGGCTTTACCTTCTCACCTTTTGAGAAGGGTTAGTTTATTGCTAATCGCCTGAGGCGCCCCTACCAGAGAATGTCGACAGGGCTGCCCAGGCTGCTTAAATATAATCGGGAAAAAGAAGTAGAATTTGAATTTTTTTAGGGGGTAAACTACGCCGGGTGTGATAGTAAAAAAATACGGAGACAATTTTAAATAATGATCTAAAATCTTAAAATCTAAGGGATATAATTCTTATTTTAATTTAAAAGTAACGATATGAGTTATCTCCCTTAATCTTGACCTTTTTTTTTTTTTCATCCATATTATTCTTATAAATTAAAATTTTTAAACTAAAATTGCATTGTCGTGGAGACAGAATGCATGAAAAGACAGAAAGGAAAAACACTTTTTCTAAAAACGTTTGTTGATCTGAACAAAACCGGTCAATCCCTTGTTTGATTATTTTTTCCATGTTTTTGTTTTTTGTTTCTGTCTTTTCATACATATATATATATATATATATATATATATATATATTTAAGCAAACATTGTTAAACATAACAAAATGCTGGAATTTAAATTGCAAACGTTCTTTTGACGTCTAACGACTTCACATATAGCGTTCTCGGCTGTTTTTTAAATTTTCTTTTATTCTCTAGCTTTTTGTTCATTTGTTTTTTGTCACTTGAAGATGATTCAACAAAGAATCGAAAGTGCTAGTAATACTTATGAAACATACATTCTTTTTTTTATACTTTGACACAAAAAAGATTAGAAAAATTGAAAAAAATAAAAAAAGGTATAATCAAGCAGAAATATTTTGTTGTTTCATGTTTGCTTAAATGAAAGAATGCTGCCTAAATACACACAATATATATATATATGTGTGTGTGTGTGTGTGTTTATTACTAATGGGTCACTGCTCATCAAGGATAAGGGTTAAAGAAATAGTCAGTTGGACGATGAACGTCACCATGTGAGGATTGGAAAAAATGGATGGAATGGGCAGAAAATTATTTAAGAAAGATTGATTATCCAAGAGGACTACAACAAATATTTGTTTACATTAGACTTAAAGACGATCATGTTGTAGTCAGTTAGAAAGCAGCCTTGTGGTATTTTATTCCACAGATGAGATGCTCTTGGAAAGAAACTTTGTTCATGGAATTTCAGCTTGGTTTTTGGTAAAGAGAGAGAAAGGAAAGTTCTCTGCTGTGGTTTTAAGGTATTTAATAAAACTGTTTGCAATGCAGAAAAAAACGGAACTGCAATATTTTTGTTCAAAAACTTATCTATTTTTCAGTAAATCTTTCACTTACAAATCCGAGATGATGGAACATATTTGGATATTTCATGAGAAACCCTTTCCTTCTCAAAAAACAAATGTTCTTTACATTTTCAAAGAAACATCTCAAGATGAATTTCTCTCTCTTTCTCTCTCTTATATATATATATAAATATATATATATATGTGTGTGTGTATATAAAGATAGATGAAAGAAGAGTGATAAACATGTACGAATGTCCAGATTTATTTCAAACTTCAATTGTTCAATGCAAGGTATATTTTGTAATAAAATTATGTTTATTATTCTTTCCTTAAGCCAAGGCTTTTCAAAGATCGAAATCTTATCAGAGGAATTATATAGATAGATAAGTTGGCAGTGGAAAAGCTAAAATTCAACATTTGAAAAAATATTAAGAAATGGAGAGTGAAAAAAAGTTTGTGTACAAAAAGATATGGGGTTTGTCCAGTTGGTAATTGTCCGTTGATAAGGTGTCCAATGAAAGGAGATTTAGATGGAGAAGAAAAGTTTTTAGTGAAGGCAGCATGGAAAAGCGTTAAAAAAATGAAGTAACTCCAATAGTGAGATGTTAAGTTCAGATCGTAGGTGGAGCGTACTTAATCGGAATTAATGTATATATATATATATATATATATACACACACACAAATGAGGTATATTTAGAGGAAGATAATCTGATAATGTATAAGTAACAAAAAAATTGAAGGAATAAGCAAAAAGACTAATTGGAACAAAACAAAAAAAACAGTCATGATTTCATTCAATAATTCGGTCAGAGATGAGCTTTACTAAGCATATTCTTATGACAATCTTCAATAAGGCCCTGAGTGTTCAACCAAGATGATATGTTAAGTGAGAGCGGGATATTTTGAAAGAGTTAAAAATTGGTCACTATTTAAATAAGATGATAATTCAATATCTTACGAATTTATGATGCAACCCACAAAAAAAAATTAAAATATCTGGAGATTGACGATCGCTTGCAGGAATGAATAAATGAACCATGTAAATATTCAACGTTGCTCATATTCATTCAAAGCCAGCTTCTAATTATTAAACCAAGATGGCTGCCAAGACCAGGTCAACACATAGAGGGTCCAGCTAAGACCACTGAGAAAGAATATCCAACAATGCATTCTAATTTTGTGCTGTGACCAGGATAAACCAGCAGAACACAAGAATAACACACTTACAACCGTCATCATCCTTATGCAATTCAAATGTGATTTCTGAATCCCTTCGCAATTTTTCAATATCAATGCCATTTTTCAAACGCAAGCAGGCCTGTTCATTCTATATGAAAAAAAAAAAAAGAATTAAAAAATAATATAATAGATAACAAAATTTTAAACAATTAAAATGACAATTCTCTTGGCAAACAAAAAAAGTTTATTTGTTTGTTTTATTTCTTTGAGAGGATCTCCATTTTTAACCATTCTTCTCAATTTTAATCTTTAGAAAAACATTTAGACTATTAATATAATACCAATATACAGATCAAATTCTGTTAAATATTTCATCTGATAGTTCCCAAAAATACTTTCTTAATACCTTTTCATACTATTTTTTTAATCAATCTAATTCCATCTTAAAATTTATTATTTGGATTAGTCATACTATTCTAAATCTTACCATGGTGAGAATAGTAGTCCAAATAATTTAAATACTTATCTAAAAAATTATAAAATATCCTGCTAAAAAAGTTAAAAGAAAAATCTAAAGTATTTATGTGATTTAAAAACATCCAATCAGTTTTATTGCAAAACCAATTCTTTTTAATAACATATTCTTTTTGTTAGATGAAACTTTTCACCAAGAAAATAATAATTAAATATTTAAAAGAGAAATTGAATATTTTTATAAGGAAATAACTTTGTACCCAAAAGTTGTCTCCCCGGCGGTAGGGGCAGTTATTTGCCCTTGCATTCAACCAGTCGAGATTTGGGGAGAACATTCAATGGGCATGTCACTTAACGACTACAATTAATTACGTCCGCAATACAAATTCTTTTTCAATTATAATTATATAATAAATAATTATATTTGTTGATTTATACAGAAGCGTTTTCATTCAATTTATTCTTTATATTCGTATCTTAACTTTCCAAAAATGTAAATATTTTCTTACAAGAAATTAATTAAGAAAAAAGACACAAAAAAAAGGGAGCAATGAGTAAAACAAAAATTAAAGTAAAAAGACTCCCTGGCAATGTCAGGTAAATACAGTTAGTAAGAATTATCACAAAATAATAAAATAAAATAATGGTGGTCATCATGGAAAATTGAGAATAAAAGTTCAAATTCTTGAAAAGAAAACTAACAGAACAAAAAATACAATACAAAACTTTGAGTCACTATTTACTGGCAAAGTTAAAGACAAGCTCGTTTTGTTTTTATGCGGGGCTTATCCAACTCTCTACACTTTGATCCCAGCATGAAGGCAAGGCTTTGAATCTAAGACTTTCCTTTTCTTTTTTTTCTGATGGGTCACCACTTATCAAGACCTGGGGGTGACTCGAGGATAAGGATTAAAAGGATTGTCAGTTGGATTATGATCGATGCCACAAGATGATTGGAAACAGTGGGTGGTTAAAAATTAGATTGATAATAGTAATTTATAGTCAGTAGACTCAGTTGCGAGACAAGTTAAATTACCGTTTACATGTAGAAAAATGGTGCCCATGTCAAAATTGTAGTTTCAGAAACAGGAAATGTTATTCAGTTATCTTCCCTTTTCAATCTCCATTTTGAGTTTAGTCATTTATTTTGCAGAAAATCGAGGCACAAAGAAGGGATGTTTCCTGTTTTGATCCCTTTGTTGTTGGTAAAACATGATTTTAAGTAACACTAAGTTATTTGAGAATAGTGTCTAAATTAGTGTTGAGACGATTAATCGGGAATCGGAAAAATAGGAACTTTTGGAGGTATCGGAAAAATTTGTGCCTATTTTCCGATGCCAAAAACGATTCTTTGAATTGTTTTTTTGTTTGTTTAAAAAATTTTTTTTCGATTGCTGGTACAAATGATAAATATTTATTGATTTTAAACTACCAGTAAAACTAAAATCTATAGATCACCCCTCCCACAAGTGTATTTTTACTTTTGTGAAAATATATGCACATATTACATGGATTTAAAAAAATAAAAACTCTATAGCTAAATAATTCAAGATTTAAAAAGAATCAGAAATTTTATTGGAATCGCCCCATCACTAGTCTAAATCCAGTTCACTCTATATAATTGTGGCAGATATTTATCTTGAAAGAGTAAAGGACACGTGTGCATTTTTGCCGCGGATAGCTGAATCTAGTAAGATAAATCTCATCAGGACCATTTTAGAATTAGAATGAACGGCACATGCGTCATGCACTAAAGCAAGACTAACTGCGCACACGATTTGCACCTAGAGGATTAGTGTAAAAGAACCCGGATTTTCTGCTAGTGCAGTTTGACTTCAAGACGTGTGTTTATCAGATTGGAAGTGGTGAAAAAAACTCCTAATGTCCCCGAGAAACATTGTTCTGGCATCTGTGTCTGTTGCCAGTTGGGAGGGGATGTTTTCTTTTGTTTTTCTTCAAGCTATTTCGGCATAAACATTTCTTTTCAAAATGGACGGGATGAGATTCAATGCCGACTAATCCCTGAATTCAGCGGCACCCTAACTGACATACCAATCGTAGAGTTGATTGAAAACTCGAAATTGGTTTATGAACTCTGCACAAGATTGAGTGTATGCTGCCGCTACAACTGCCATATACACACAACTTAGTAAAGAGCAGATGGTGGATACAAAACAAATTAAACCAGCCCTCATGACCGCACATGCAAGGAATATGTTCAATGTATTCGACAAATTTATGGCACGGCAACTTGACCCGGAGGAAACAACGGATTAGTTTTAGATCGAGATGCATTGCTTGGCTTCTTGGATGATCGCTGCCCGAACAATGGATGGCGTGCACGTTTTTGCCTACATTGCCACAATATGTTAAGCAACTCCTCCAGGCCTCGTTCAGGATGGACAGCATGATATTAGAAGTATTTTTGACATGGGCACGAGCTACATGACTGATAATGAAGGGTGCAAGGAATTGGTCGCCACATCAACTGGATGAAATGAATTCTGAGAGTAGAATAGTCATTTGCTAAAACCGCTCTGAGTCCAACTATATGGCAAGAGATTGTATGCAAGAATACTCAAAGAGGTTCGACAATTGAGTATGAAAGCTTCACCATGAAAAACTGTGCTTTCGATGCAATGGAATCAGACACATATCATTAGAATGCCAGGGAAACGTCCAAGTGGAGAAGATGTGAGTACCAATCTTACTCCCAAGCAAGTGAAAAACCAGAAGTTGCCTGCTGTGAAAGTGTTGGTGAACTGCCACTCTAAGTCAGCCACACACACAGAAATGACCCACAAGTTTCTCACACAGGGAATATATATGTCGACTGGTCACTGCACGGAGAACTTTTGGGACACACTTCCCTGTTTGTATTGGAGAGTTCTATTCTCTCCCCACACATGAAGACCCAGGACTTCGGCTATGTCTATCAATCGCTTTCGATTTTTACAGACTAGACTGTAATCTATGAAGTGTTGTCGCATGTACACCAATAAAATGACAATTCGGTGTTTATTTTTAATAATGAAGGTGAAATATCTATTTTAAAATGATTACGATTGATTGTTTCATTTGAGTCACGTCTACTGGCGCCTCCGGCAGGTATAAAAAGTGCTGCCCGCCTAACCTTACGTCAGGGAAAAAATGTCTTATGTAATGTCAATACTAATTTTAAGCTAATTGACTGTTCGGCGACAGCTCGACCATTTCCGTAACATTTGGGCCGATATGGGGTCTCCTATTTCTTTCGAAATGAGAGTTAAAGGCTTCAAATTCATTTACGAATTTGTATTATTGGGACTAATATTCTCATTTTATTATATTCACAAAAGATGCATCGGGCACTTTTAAGTGTAGTTAAAATAAAACAGGAGCGAAAAAAATATGTGCAACAAATACATGTTACCAAAGCCAAGATAAGTTTCTCTTCTACCTACCTGGATAAGTTTAGTTGCGTTTTAAGTTATTTGAAAGTGTTCTCTTTTCTTTTCTTTTTTTAACAAAATGTCCAGTCCACTAATGTTCCGTTAGGACGGAAAAATATATATATATAACGTCGATAAGCCATGCGCGTGGCCCCCTGATAATCGCTTAAATATCGAAAAGTAAACAAAATACTGGTAGAAACACATCCAATAAATGTCACCAATCGTGCGAAAATGTAATGTTCTAACAGTATTTTGTTTAATTTTCGAGCGATTATCAGGGGCCCAGGTGCATTGCTTATCGACGCTATCTTCTTTTTTGTTCTGACTGGACACTATGTTTGTTTTTGAAAATGGCCGGTGCATCTTTTCCAACTCTGGAATCTACACTTAATTTCGAAAAGTTATTATCGCCTTTAGTAGGGGTTGAACCTTTAACCTTTAGAAGACTGTCACATAGAAATGATTGTTAACTAACGCTCGTAATCGTTATGAGCCACGTGGTTCGTATAAGTTCTCAAGTTCAACTAGAATGTTTCTAAATTTGAAAAATAAAATTAACCCGAAGATGGTCGGATTTTACATCGGCCGAAACTTTGTGAATACAACAACCAAGATGAGAATAGTAGTCCGAATAATCCAAATTATCAATCCTCATCTCAAAAGTTATGCATCATTTTTTAAGCTATAACATAAATAGAGTTCCGACACCCTCTTGTAGATTAAAAAAAAAAAGATCGTTTAAACTGTCGATTCGAAAATAATTTATGTCTAGAATTTCAGTTTATTGACCAAAGTTGAATGCTGCGTTTGTTTCTAAGCCAAAGATAAGGAGTATTTTTCGAGCGCGCGTGTCATACATTTGATTTAATGATGCGGTAATCATTAAACCAAATGTATGACACGCGTTTTTAATAGGAAAGAAGAAAAAAACTGAATAAAGCACAGTTTCATTTATTATTATTATTATATTGCTGATATAAAAATAAAAATGACTATTTCAAATAGTTTATTAACAAATACCTGAAAATAAGTAGCACTTACAATATTTGAAAAGTCCTCCATCTTTGATAACAGGTTGGTTTTTCTGGATAATTTTTATAACGCCGTCAAGGTGAAACACGAAAAAGTCCCGTCTTCATTGAAGGCCGGTGAAAATGTTACATACAATATTCTCATTATTTAACGTAAAAGTTTGATTTTCTTTTGTAAATATACTTTTTTTCCTACTTCTTATGAATTATAAGAATAACGAGTCAAATTAATTCGCTGAATAAAACAGTTTTGCACCACTTTTATGTCCCCTTACGAAGATTAAAATCAACATATAATGATATTAAATCTTATGTCTTAAATCCTTATTCCAATTTTGATAAAAAATCTATCACATTATTTTGATTCTAGAAAATGTTTAACATTTAAGGCTTAAGCTTAAGGGGTATTAAGAAGAAATTGAAATTCAGGGAGTCTTGCTTAATTGGTGTTAAATAACTATGGATCAAATTTAATGCAGATCTGAAATATTTGAATTTTCAAAATGAGAGGTTGTGCCCATATAATGCACCTAAAACCCTTTTTAAATACTCCAAAGAAACTGAAATTTGGGGAATATTTATTAATTGATGTCTATAAGTATTGTTAAAATTTCACAAAAATCGGAGTTATCTATATTTTCACAAAGGGCTTCCACCTAAATTTTACCCATTTTACATGAAACTAAATTAAACTAAATATAACCCACATTACGACCCCTTACACCTAGCAACTGTAAATACTATACATACAAACATATATAAACATATATACATGTTTAACTTTATATAAATAAAAACTATTGTAGAGGTGTTGGTCAGGTAGAGATGCTTGTTGGTGATAGCCATTTTGTAGTAGCGCCTGTATTCATCTGATTGGCCTTGCTTTAAATGATGAAGAAAAAAGAAGGGTCATCAGAGTTCCACATAAAAATACTAACATCTTCTCTACAATTAAATTAACTTCATTTGACAGTTTTATCAAACAGAATAGAAACATAAGAATATAAGACAAATTGGTTCGGCCGGCATGTATTAGAGAAATGTAATTGAGTCCAGGTCTGTTAGTCTCAGGTCTCGTTATGACTGATGAGAGGCGAGCCAGGAAATATACGTCTGCTTATATTGGCATCTTGACTGGAACTAATCATATTTTTGCAGCAAATATAGCTGGGCAGAATTGGCTAAGATCAAAGTGTAGTATCTGTTCCGATGGATACTGCACCCCAAAGACTGGTATTGTCTTGGCCTTCGGGCTTGATTTACGCCTGTCTATGGGTCTGTCCTGTGCAGTTCTAGGAGGTCCACCCTCCCAGGCTTCGCCTCCCCTCTTTGGGGAGGAGTAAGTTTATTGCTTACTGCCTGAGGCGCCCCTACCGGGGCTGCCCAGGCAATTTTTAATGGCCAGAGTGCTCACCTCTCAGGCGCTGGCTTTTCTAACCCCACTTTCCCGACCCGACCTTGGGTCACATCTTACTTGTGGGAGTAAGATAAAACTGGCCTTGTGCCTAACTCCTGGGGAGGAGTAAATAAAACACAAACTAATCACAATGCAAGAGATTGCGTGTAAATACAAAAGAAAGTAAATCTCAATCATGTAATTGCTACACTAGCAATACCTACCCGGTATTGCCTGGGAGTCTTTTTACTTTCATTTTTGTTTAGCTTTCTTTTTAAATCGGATAAATACTTTCAACTAATTTTTAATGAAAAGAAAAACAAAGTCTTTTTTATAACAACAATGAAAGGGTTTATTCAATTACGTATACCGTTTGGTATAGGTGGAAGAAAGTTGGACAGTGTCCAAGTGAGGAAAGGAAAAATAGAAAGATTTTGGGGCTACTGAAAGTCTGTGAGCAGTTATCTTCAAGCAAGAATAGTCAATGCTTGAGCGTCCAGTGGTCAGGGACAGGAGAGAGAAAAGGGGCGTCTTTCCTCATTCCTTTCAGTAATCACTCTGCTAACAGACCGTAATTCCCAAAGAGGCTGAAGTAGTTCTTCAGGAAACAGATGGTATCATGCGCCCTGCAAACTGATTGGTCAGTGTGTGACTAAATTGCATAATAGGTATATTTCTCCAAGAGAGAAAATAAGTCTTTATTTATGACTGCTACAGAAGGAGTGCTGATTACGTGACAAATGCAACTGACCACATACTTATTCTCTAAAGTGCGTGAAAGTGATGATGTCGTTTGCACGGCCACTGATAAGGCTGAACTACTTGCACAGCGTTTCGCTTCTAACTCTACTTTAGACTCAGATAACCACCCTCTCCCTGAATTACCTTTGCGGACCAAAGCCACACTTGATAACCTGGTCATCACCCCATCCCAGGTCAGAGACATCATAAAAAACCTTGACACCTCTAAAGCTTGTGGGCCTGATCTTATACCTGTAATAGTAATAAAGAAATGCTCTGCTGAACTGGCCCCTGTCCTCTCCAAACTCTACAATAAATGCCTAGCCGAATCTTGCTTCCCCGATAGCTGGAAAATTGCCTCTGTGGTACCAGTCTACAAGAGTTCTGGGAATAGAACCGACCCTCAGAACTACTGCCCAATCAGTCTACTGCCGATCTTTGCCAAAATCTTTGAATCCTTAATCAATCTAGCGATAGTACGGCACTTAGTTAATGCTAAACTTCTATCTAACTGCCAATATAGATTTAGACAAGCACGATCTACTGCAGATATCCTAACGGTCATCTCTGAACGCATGTATCATACACTCGACAAGGCAGGTGAAGCTAGGGCAGTAGCGCTTGATATATCCAAGGCCTTTGACAAGGTATCACATAAAGGGATTCTCCTGAAAATACGCTCATACGGTATTACTGGGCAACTACTTAATATAATTAGATCCTTCCTAAACAAAAGAAAAATCCAGGTTGTCCTCGATGGCCGTTCATCTAAGCCACATGACATAAATGCTGGTGTGCCCCAGAGATCTATTCTTGGACCTTTGTTGTTCCTGATCTATATAAACGATCTCCCTGATGACACAGTGTCTGAGATTGGTTTATTTGCTGACGACACCACGCTTTACTTTCGCCATGTTGGCAAAACAGATGCGATCATATCTGAGGCAATGGCTGAATCTTTAGAAAATGACCTCCAGGCTGTAGTGGATTGGGGCCATAAATGGTTGGTAACTTTTAATGCCGCAAAGACTAAGCTCCTTTCCTTCAATAACTACAAGAAGCCTCTCCAACCACTGATTGTCATGGCAAATAACACCCTACCTGAGAGTTCATCATTCAAACTCCTTGGCCTAACCTTCACAGGTAACATGAATTGGAACACATACATTGAAGACATTGCCAAGGCTGCCGCAAAGAAGATTGGCTCCCTCTACCGTGCTAGTAAACTCCTTACACCTGACATTATCCTGTATCTCTACAAAGCCACCATTCGTCCATGCATGGAGTATTGTTGCCACATCTGGGCTGGTGCATCATCTACTAGTCTCTCCCTCCTTGACAAAGTCCAAAAAAGAGTCGTCAACCTAATAGGTCCCTCACTGTCAGTTAAGCTCCAGCCCCTGTCCCATCGCCGCAATGTAGCATCCTTATGTTTGTTTTACAAATACTTCAATGGATTATGCTCCGATGAGTTGGCTACTCTGGTGCCCCCTCGACGTAAATTCACTAGACTAACTCGACATTCTACTAAATCTCATTCATTCACTGTGGAGGTCCCCAGATGCCGGAGAGCATTCTACTCAAATAGCTTCTTTCCTCGTGCTGCTGGCCTCTGGAACTCTCTCCCTGCCCCCTGTTTCCCCGACAGTACTGACATGCAGAAATTTAAAACGAATGTAAACAGACATCTCGCTGCTCAGATCCCAATTTAAGCTGAACCATCAATCCTTCTCCCCTTTTCTTTTTTCTCAGTAGCCCCTTACGTTTACAGTGGCGGCCTGCCTTGTTTGGGGTGAATCATGTTAAAAAAAAAAAAAAAAAGTGAGAAAAGAGTGTTGATCTATCTTACAAATAGAGACATAAGACAAATAGGACAATGACAAAGAAAGATGACAAATACAGAAATTAAAGGTGTACAGAATAAATAACACTTTTTTGGACCATAAAGGTACAAATAATAATATTTAGTTTTTTAACGCGCTCCACTTCTTTGGGAGCTGCTCCCGCTCCTGCTCCAACGCCAAAAATTGGAGCTTGCTCCTCTCACGCTCCCCATTTTCAAAAAGGAGCCGTTCCTACTCCAACTCCTATAAAAAAGGAGCGGCTCTTTTTCAGCGCTCCATAATAAAAATGTACCTTCTTTCATAAACGTTCTATTCTGCCAATGAGTGGTCGAACGATAGGGGTGGGCGTCAATGGATCTCATCAATATGGGTTGAGATGTCACTTTAAGTGTAAGACCATAAGATAATATTTGACAAAATCTCGCTAATATTTTGAGAGTTATAGGAGAACATGTCGGACGAAGTATAGGATTATACTTAAATTTTCGTTTCCTGAGGTATAAAATAGAAATAGAAAAATCCCTGAAGTATTTTAAAACAATTTCAATATTCATTACATTAACAACCTATTTTTTCAGGAAAGGAAAATTTGACCCGATATATTTAGATTTGTTTTAAGTAAATAAAGTTTTACTTTTAAACATTATTAGTGATTATTTTCTTTTTAAAGAAAACATTTCTCTGGGAGAGGAGAGACAGCCAGGGCAACATTAATCGTCGTACTGTTGTTTAATATTTGTTTTACGAACGTAACTATATTGTATAATGTATATTATTATTTACAACAGAGAAACGCGCAAGTACTTTCAAACAAATCGATTTATCAATTTTTTTTAGTACAATTTGGGGCGAAAAAAACCCAATGAAGTTTATTTTTTAAAGATTGAATAAAAAATTTTTTTTCATGAGTTGGCCAAAAAAAAAATCAATAAATTGTCAATAAACAATTCAGAGATCCATTTAATGTCTTAAAATTTCATACAAAATATCTGGCCTAGACCTTGGGAGTTGCAAAAATATCGGGTCAAATTTTCCTCCACCGAAAAATTAACTGGAGTAAGTTTTCCTAGGTCGGGCAAAGACATTTATTAAAATTAAAAATTTGAATAAAAAAGGTGAAAACGTCTATATTTGAAATCTCTAACAAAAACAAACTGTTTACAATTTTAATATTCGATAATAGATTTTTTAAGATAAAGATATCTATGCTACTTTCGGTTCTAAAAAGACAACAAATTAGTCAGAAAGTCTAATTATTTGCTTTTCTAAATTAAAATGTAAGATATTTTCTTTAATTTAATTAAGTTTACACTACGGTTTAATTGGAGAATAGTGACCGCTGTTTTCTTTTGCTCATATAGCTTGGTATTCGCCCAAATTTTGAATGAAACTGATTGTTGGTTTTAATTATATTTTTGGTCCTGAAATAAAATTGTCATTAACTTTTTAAAGTGTTGAGAATCTAACTTTAATTCTAGGTTTTAATCGTTGGCGGCCATGTTGGTTTTTATTGGTTTTTCCTTGGACTAAAGATATTTTTTCCTTGAACTAAATATATTTTTTCCTTGGACTAAAGATATTTTTACTCCTTTAACATTTTATTACACACAAAAAACAAACTTTGAACATTCTATTTACAAAAGCAAGTTTTAACGGAATTTAACAAATTTAAAAGCAAACATGAAAAGGTTAAAACATACTAGTCGTGAATTTAAGAATAACAAAATGTCACCGAAAAGACGACGGGTATAAATGTGGCATAAAAGTTCAATTTGATATATGCTAAAAAATAAATTAGAATTTTTTGTCAGGACAAAATGTACCATTTCACCCAAAAAATCGATTTTATCGAACATTTGGGTGAATACCGAGCGAAATGGGTGAGAAAATCCAACGCCCCCTATAGTATAATTGAACCTAAAATTCTTTATTTAAAAAAACGAATTAAAAGAAAAATTTGCTTATTTATTCAATCAGCAATATACATCCTTATCATAAATACAAAAAAAGTTCAAATCTATAAGAAAATCACTTCAAAGACATCTATAGACTCACTGGCGCATTTAAAGACATTTGACGCCAAATTATCTCCTGCCTTAAGAACACTGTCCTATCAAAAATGTAACACATAGATGTGAAAAAACCCGGAAAAGTTCAGTTTCTGTTTCCATGTGTAACTCTCTCGTTCTTTCTCCCTCTCTCCCTTCCTCTCTCTCTCTCTCTCATATACATTTACCAGAGATATAATTTTAAAAAATAATTCAGAGTAAACTCTGAGACTTTCTTTACTTTTCCTTTATATTGCTGTAATGTTTAAAAAAAAATCAAATAATTTTGGAGTGAGGAGCGATAAAACCACCACTCTTTAGTTCCAAATGGAGTTGCTCCCGCTCAACTCCCACTGAATATAAAATGAGCCCTCCTCTCCTTCGCTCCAGCAAAACGGAGTGTGCTCCTGGAGCGTGCTCCTTTTTGGAGAGCTCCGTAAAGCCCTGGTTAGATAATTGGTCAGGAAGAAAGTCAGGATGAAATACATAACTTGGTAGAGTTGTAGCGGTCATAAACATAGACCTATTTTCTCCCTCCGAAAAATGTCCTAATCGAGTGAGCAAGTCACACACCGACCAATCAGCCTGCAGGACACATTGATTCCTTCTGTCGGCTGAAGAACTACTTCAGCTCCTTTGGGAATCACAGGCAGCCTCCAGAGAGACCTCGGCAAGCCACGAGGAAAAACTTCTTTCACTCTCTCTCCTGCCCCTGTCCACTGGACACTCACAGCAAATACTATCTTCGCCTGAAGATAGTTGCTAACAGCTCTAAGAACTCTTAATTTCCTTTTCCTCTCTCGGACACTGTCCAAGTTTCTTTCTACCTATACCAAACGGTATAGGTAACTGTAGTGGAGAGCAGAAGAGGCAACCGAATGCTGTGAACCAAGACACTTGTCCACGGTGATCAAAGAGAAGACGTTTGGTTTGCTGCTTGTGCGGAGGAGAGCTGCGGGTGCAAACCCGGAAACGCCCACTTATGAAAAGTTTCATTTAATTTTTTCAAAGTGAGGAAACAGCAGCGGGCGGATTGGATGTGCTCATTAGCATATGTGAGATGTTGCTACTATAAGGAGCACGACAAAACATGATTCTGGGAGATGCATTGGGAGTTGGATGGGAACAGAAGAAAGTGCCGCATTATTTTGGCAAAACGTTGCATTGACTCGTTCAGTAACCTTTGTGAATGAAACCCTTTTCGTTGCTGTTATTAAGAGGCTTTGTTAGTGATATATCTTGTTGAAGATATAATTACAAATAACCCGAGTGGAAGGTCTTTTAAAGACACGAGCATCAAAAAGTTTGTTTCAAAGTTCCGTTGTGTGTATGTATACGTGTGTGTGTGAGAGTTTACCTTTGTGGAGGTAAGGTAGTTACTGTAGAGAAAGCAGTCGAGCTAAAAGGATTTTTGGCAAGTGGGGCTTCAAATCATGTTTCTTGGATGCGCGGTTGTTGTGGTTGTTTTCATTGAGAGTCGAGGCACACCATAGTGTCACCAAGAAGAACTCTGATTTTTTTTACCAGTTTGCTGTTTTTATAAGTTTTATTAATTTAACATAGGCTTGTTAGATTTTTACTGGTTGAAAAATATAGTCGAACGTAAAAAAAACATTTGCTGCTGCTGCTGCCAACAATATCATAAATGATGAAGTACCATAAGGGTGGCTAAAACAGAGACTATAAACGACCCGTGACTTATATATATATATATATATATATATATATATATATATATATATACTAAAGTCTAGTTTCTAGCAACTAGACAAAGCGTTTAGACCTAGAGGGTCTCATATCTAGTAAATTCTTATTTTAGTCATGTAAATTATTTAGAGAAGAGAGAAATTGGTTTTGGATAAGTTAATTTTTACTGGAAATTCGAAGCGCAAAGATGAGTGGAGTCGAAAAGGGAGATACTTGAATTATATTTCCAGTTGTTTCTAAACTACAATTTTGATATGGACCCCATTTTTCTACATTTAAAGGATAATTTAATGTTTCTCACAGACGAGTCAACTAGCTATAAATTATTGTTTTTAATATATTTTTGTGTGTGCATATGTGCCAAAACATGGTTTTGAGTAAAACGAAGTTATTTGAAAATAGTGGCGAAACCCATTTCACTCTAAATAATTTACGTGACTAAAATAGGAATTTAACAAATATTTTTCTAAGTTTTCCATTCATTCATTTTAGACTGGTGGTTATTTTGTTATCACACAAGCGGCATAAGCCAATGCAAAGCCATCGTAATTGAATCAATATTATGTTTTCTTTTTTTATGCTGATAATACAAAAACCAGAAACACTTATTAGATTCTATGTAGTAAAAAATAGATTTTTCTTTACAATGAATTAATTTTTAAGAATAAAATAATTTCGTTTGTTTATATTATTAAATAAATGAAAATGAAACTTGTAAACAAACACTACTCCATGATATAAGCGACATTCTTCGTTTTTACACTTTGAAATTTTTTCTTAGTAAATCTATTAACACGTGCTTGTAATTATTTTCAACAGATTTTAAATTTCATTTATATACATAATTTAATTTTAATATTTTTAAACACAACTCATCATGGATGATCAGTTAAATGTAAGTTTTCTACTACCACATCATTTAAAATAAGAGTAGTTTCCAAAGCTCCGAATTGGTTTTCGATTAAAATGTCTCGTTATCATTGTTTAGCGTTTTATTTTGTGTAATTACTATCTTCGTATTTTAATTTAAATTTGAAAAGTTTAACTATTTTACAACCCATCTTGTTATGATGGGTTGGTAAATTCCTATGTTAGTCACGTAAATAATAAGCTTGAGTCATGCGTTTCGTTTTGACTTGTTTCATAAAGATGTCGAGTATAGTTTTCCGGTCGAGTTTTCATTTCGGCGTTTCACGCATACGATGAAACTTGCTAAAACTTAATGTTTTTGATTTTATAATTTTTGGGGGTACTTATGCAGTTTACGAACCTGGCCGAAATAATGTTATTATTTAGAAAGCCATTCTTAACATGGGGAGGGGCTTTATTAACTATTCTATACTTTCACCTAACAATTCAATAAACAAAATGACGCGCCTGATTTCCGTGACTTCGCGTCATGCCACGATCGGGCATGTCGCGGAAGCTCCCGAGCGCTGACGGAATAATATCATTTTTGGGGTGTTTTTAACAATAGCCCTACAACGAAAACGCTGAAAAAACAAATATACAACAAATAAAAGTTACCGTAGCATATAAAAGTTTATTTCAAAGTTACCTGTGACATTTATTAATGATTATAATCTGTTAAAAGTGCTGTTTTTTTTATAAATCGATATTTTTATCACACGCAGACTGGAAAGTAAAATGGCCGCCGCTTCTTCACATTTTCGCAGCCTCGTGTTTTTTTTTTTACTCGGACTCATATTCAAAGCGCAATTTAATTTTTCAGCCAAGCAAAAGAAAAAAAAAAAAACTACATTTTAAGCAAAAGAAATAAAATCGGGTATTTTTAATAATAGCCCAACAACGAAAACGCTGAAAAAACAAATATACAACAAATAAAAGTTACCGTAGCCGATAAAACTGAATTTCCAAGTTAACTGTGACAGTTATTAATGATTATAACCCGTTAAAAGTGCTATTTTCTATAAGTTAATAGTTTTAGCTTACGTGAAATGAAAAAAAAAAAATTAATGGCCGCTCTCGTTCTCGTCTCGTTCTCGTCTCGTTTCAATTGGTTTTTTACTGGGACTCATAGTCAAAGCGCAATGTTTGCATTTTTCAGCCAAGCAGAAGAACAAAACAAAACTACATTTTAAGCAAAAGGAATAAAATAATTTTCTTTTTATTTACATGTCAGTGTGCTTTTATTTACATATTATTTTCATTCGTCACACCGTAATGTTTATTTTTCCTGTTTCTTAAAAAAATGCCTAACCCTAACCTAAACCCAGTCCTAACCCTAACCTAAACCCAACCCTAACCCTAACCCTAACCTAAACCCAACCCTAACCCTAACCCTAACCCTAACCTAAACCCAACCCTAACCCTAACCTAAACCCTAACCCTAACCTAACCCTAACCTAAACCCTAACCCTAACCTAAACCCAACCCTAACCTAAACCCAACCCTAACCTAAACCTAACCCTAACCTAAACCCAACCCTAACCCTAACCCTAACCTAAACCCTAACCCTAAACCCTAACCCTAAACCTAAACCCAACCCTAACCCTAACCTAAACCCAGCCCTAACCCTAATCAAAACCCAGCCCTAAGCCTAATCAAAACCCCAAGTTTTCATATTTCAGGCAAGCAAAAGAACAAAGCAAAACAACAGTCATCCCTGGTCTTCCAATGACGTAACGACATGCGCGCTCATTCGGTGATCAAAATGATCGTTAAAATGTTCGTTTCATAAAATTACATTTCAAAAATGCACCCCCCCCCCAAAAAAAAAAAAAAAACGCCACTTTGATTATGAGTCCCGGTAAAAAAAAAAACACACACACGTGACACCGATAACAAAAACTAATGACGCCATTTTGTTTTTTAAATACATGACTTGAAAATTTTTTTTTTCTTTTTTCATGTCTAATAAAAAGCCATTTATCCTACGTAAACATACAAACAAATGGAATAGATAACTAGGAAAATCTCCAGTGTCTACGTACGTCGAATTTATTTGTTGCATATTCATTTTTTTGACTACGTTCTACAACTTTTTTTCAACCCGACTCGCGAGTTGTAGGGCTATTATTAAAGATTCCCATAAAATCATTTTCTTTTTATGTACACGTCATTGTGCTTTTATTTACATATTATTTTCATTCGTCACACCGTAATGTTTTTTTTCCTGTTGTTTCTGTAAAAAATTCCATACCGTAACCCTAAACCTAAACCTAAATCTAAACCAAACCCCAATTTTTCATATTTCAGTCAAGCAAAAGAACAAAACCAAAAAAATAAAAACGCCGCTTTGATTATGAGTCCCGGTAATAAAAAAAACACCACGTGACAACGAAACACGAAGCAAACAAAGCTGTTGACGCCATGTTCTTTTGTGAACAGAAATTTTTTTTTTTTTTATGTCTAATAAAAAATCATTTATCCTACGTAAACATACAAACAAATGGAATAGATAACTAGGAAAATCTTCAGTCTCGACGTACGTCTCATTTATTTGTTGCATATTCATTTTTTTGACCACGTTCTACAACTTTTACTTAACCCGACTTGCGAGTTATAGGGCTATTGTAAAACATTCCCGAGCTTGGCAGTTTGAATGCAGGGCTTGGCTATCGCTAAGAACGGGAGCCCTTACCCTAACGGGAACCCTAAACCCTAACCCATTTTTCTTTCTTTCTTTGTTTTATGTTAGCAAGAAGAAAAGAAAAAAAGAAAAACAGCGAAACAAAAGAAATCATTGACAAAATCCCCCCCCCCCCCCAAGAAAAATTTGTTTTTCTTTCTACACATTTGATTGAAAATGGTTCATTTGACCCCCCCCCCCCCCACCCTACAGTTTGTCCGGTTTTTATCTTTTAATCTATGTATTTTTTCTTTGAAATACATGGTTTGGGAAACTACATGATTACCAACATAAGTCATCAAATTTTATTCATTATTTTCAATCCTCTCATAATATTCTTTATCATTCAAATAACAATCTATCCATCTTATTAACCCTTATCATTGAGTGACTTTTAGCCTTGATAAATGATGACTCATTAGTAACCCTTCCCACCATCCAAAATTGGTGCTTATGTAGAATAGATATCCAAAGAATTACTAATATTTGCAAGTCTTGGCATATGCAGCTACCCGAACGCTTGGCTAACAGAACAAACAATTTAGGTGATATTGAATTTTTTTGCTCTTCTTCTTTGCGTGTCTTCGAAGTGTCATGTGGTCATACGACAGTTTCCCACTTTTTTATGCAGTCCCTTGCATTAGTGTTGTACTCTGCAAGATCTTTCAAGCTGCACCGGTTGGGCAGTAGGGGGCAGACAAGGCAGTGTTGCATCATATGGTCCTCCTCTCCATATTCACAGATGGTTGGGTCAGTTTTGTAGCCCCATCTACTCATAGCAACTTTTGATCGTCCCATTCCCGTTCTCAGACAGTTTAGTGTTTTCCACTGGAGCAAGGGTGGCCTCTGAACCGGAGTGGGGGGGGGGGGGTACTCAGAAGCAGGAATTCCCATGTCAGTAGGAGGGAGGCCATTCTCTAGCCGTTAGGTCCACAGCTGTAGTCTGATCTCTTCCTGAGATGTTGTTAGGGGTTCGACATGACTGAGGAAGCTTCTCCTTGACTTCAGTTTTTGGACTGTTGATTCACGTACATGAAGGAAATGGCGTTCATCACTGATAGACTTTGTGATCTCTACTCGGCTGGTAACTTCCCATCTCACATCTGAAGGGGTAATGCCAATGAGGAGATGCAGGTTGTTCAGGTTGGTAGGTTTCAGACAGCCAGTAATCAAGTGGCAGGTTTTGTTGAATGCTGAGCCTAGGTTTTTGGCATGTGTTGATCTCTCCCAAACAGAACAATCATACTCTGCAGAGGAATAGCACAGGGCTAAGGCGATACATCTTAGTGTGTGTGCTGTGGCTCCCGACTTGAACTTGATCAGTTTCCGTAGGATGTTGCTCTGGGAGCTGATTTTCATTTTTGCCTTCTTTACATGTTCCCTGTATGAAAGGGTGCAGTCCAGGGTTACACCAAGGTAGACAGGGTTAGTGGGATTCTCAAGTTGTATTCCAGACCACATGGTGTTTAGGGGTCGGTTGGCCTCTCAATTCCTGAAATAAAACGAGCACACTTGAGTTTTGCATGGAGGTGGTTACTCTCGTAGTAGAGGAGTAGCTCATCTAAGGCTGAGTTGAGGATTGTTTTTACTGATTCAAACATACTCTCTTGGGATGCTATGCAAAGGTTGTCAGCATAGATGAACCGCTCAGTGTTCTGGTTCATTTGTTGGTCATTACTGTAGATGTTGTATAGTAATAGAGCCAGCACACTACCTTGAGGTAAGCCATTCTTTTGTCGATGCCAGCAACTTTGTTATTTAGGGTAACATAAAAGCGCCTGTCTTTTAAGATGGCTCCGATTAGGTCTGTGAGTGCCAGGTCTTTTGTCAGCTCCAAGATCTTTTTCATGAGGAGGCAGTGGTTTACAGTGTCATATGTGGCAGACAGATCAACCGTTACCAGTCCTTTCTAAAACCCATCTTCGATGTGCTGAGTGAAATTCAGGAGTTGGCTAGTTGTGGATTTTCCAGGCCGAAATCCTGTTTGTTGAGGGATGATGGCTGGTTCAGAAACTGAGGCCAACCTGTTGAGGATTAGGCACTCAAACAGCTTAAACAAGTGGTATAGCAGGGAGATCTGGCAGAAGCTTTTTGCATGCACTGGATCTTTGCCAGGTTTGAAAAGAGCAATGATTTTGTTTTTTATCCAGATCTTTGAGATATTTCTTGTTAGCATACAGTTGTTCATCAACTCAAGGATCCATTTTCGTGTCAAAGGTCCAAAGTGCTTGATCTCCTCTGTGAAAATATAATCTAGACCGATGGTTTTACCAACCTTAAGGGCACTGATGCTGATATCGAGCTCTTTAAGTAAGAACGGTTCAGTCATTCCAGTGTTTTGGGAATATTGAAGTCGGTCTATGTTTGGTCTTTGCTGTTTGGTAGTGCACTTCCTGTTGAGTAACAACTGATGTGCAACTTGGTTGGCAGTGATCGTTGCATTAGAGTTGATGGATCGTTGCTGATTTCCCGGATTAGACGCCATGCCTTTTTACTATTCTTCTTCATATCAGTTTTCTCCAACAGATTTTGCCATTTCCATTGTTGGCCTTCTGATAGGGAGGTCATGAGTCTCTCACCTATTTCGCTGGTACTTTCAGCAAAGGGGTCAGATTCATAGAGCTTTTGGTATTGCTCATATAATTTGCTGCTTTGAACATCAAGTCCAGGTATGTATTGAGTGCGGCAGCCTCTTGGGATGTTCTTCCGGTCTGCTTGGCACACAAACCTGGTGAAGTTGTCATAGTTTTTTGGGTCTGCTTGGAGATGGGAAATCGACCTTTCACGATTATCTTGGAAGTCAGGCCAGTTCGCTTTCTCAAAATTGAATCTCCTTCGAAATGGAACTCTGGCTCGGGTGATTTCAGCATTGGGGCAGTGTTGTGTTTTGGACAGTGGCTCCAGCATCAGCTTTTTGCTCAATCCAGTGATACTCTGACTGACAAACGCAATATCGGGATTATACATGCTTTCCATTGTCCGCTGTTGTTGTTGCTTTGCATCGTGGATCAGATTAAGCTGGTTATTTTTGACCCATGCTTCCACTGCATCTCAATCCAAATTATTTTTAGCGTATCCCCATTAGATGTTATGGCTGTTAAAGTCGCCAATCACAATATTTGGTTTCTCAGATGGTGATGGCATATCTGGCATCACAAGTGGTGTGGGAGGTGGTTTATATACTGAGGTGATGGTGATTGCTCTGAGCTCAGCTGTTAGGACTTCAATGTTATTTTAATCGATCATTGCTGTTGATTTGATGATTGTCCCATTTTTGGCTAGCATGATGCTTCCATGTTTCTCATGTGGTCTTTCTGTGATGGTGGTCATGAGGGCATGGATGTTTAGGTTCATGGTGGGGTTTCTTGTAGGCAGAGCATATCACACTGATGCTCTCTGCAGAGTTTTACAATAAGTTCTTTGGTTGGTAATAGTCCTTCAATGGTTAAGTATATGATGGTCAATGCTGGTTTTGGAGATGGGCACTGGACTTTCTTCATACTTCGGGCTGATAATTTACTGACATTTGTTGAGCTTATGAACATAGCTTGTCTTTTTGGCTTGCTTCAAATTGTTCAGTAGAATTTGCAGGTAATAATAAGTATTGCTTGACAGGGATCGCAACGTGAACGCTTCTACCTTGATCCCCAATTTTTTTTTTTTGCTCACACGCTCCTATTCCAAATTCGTAGCAGTGACTGCATCTCTTGCACCAAACGGCCATCATTAAAAAAAGTCACATAAAATCTTTTTCAGGGAAAATTTAATAATTACAATTTATTAAAATTTGCTGGAATAATTTTTTAATGAAAATTAAATATCAAGTAAAAATGGAATTTTTACTTGATTATTGAAAACCATCAAATAATTCAAATAAAAAAACAACTTTTTTTTAAAATTTAATTATCTTTAGTGTGCAATCATTTATATCGGTTTGAAACTGTTTAAATTAAACTTAAAACCTTGTTTATGACCATTTGGTACAAGAGAAACAGTCCACTGATGGGACGCCATGGCCACAAATTCGGAATAGGGGCATGTGAGCAAGAAAATTCAATATCGCCACAATTTATTGTGTATTTTATCTTGATTGCCTAGAACAGGGCAATGTTTATAATTTTTTTTGTGTGGGAGAAGGAAGACTGCAAATGGTGAACGGAGGTCCATAAATTGCTTATTTATATTTTTATTTATTATTCTTTCGATCTTTTTTTTGGGGGGGGGGGGGGTCTGTTTCCACCTAAACTTAGAGTTAATGGTAGGGCTCCAGTGTTTTTTTTTTGCAGGAGAAGGAAGACTACAAATGGAGACAGAGGCCGATAAATTGCAATTAGGCATATTTACGCGATATTAGAAGAAGGCAAAGAAGTAGTAGGAAGCGATATTGCCGAAATAGAAGAAGGTGGGTGATGTTCTTTGTCGAATCGTTTGCATATCTCAATCAAGTCTGGAATTTGTCGTCCAAACTCGGGAATCTCCATTAAATTCTTGGATGTCTTTTCTGCACAAGTACTCAAAAAAGTCAGTTGTTAGGGAGTAATGCCGAAGCACAATTTACTGTAAATAATTTAGGTGACTGAAATAGGAATTAACCAGATGTGATGCTTCATTACAATAACTTTGTCATAGAAAGCAAAAGCCTTATTGGTAATACCGACATAAAAATTATTTTAAAGGAAATACAGTTGGGAAATTAGTCAAAAAATAATGTTGCTTTACCTATTCATTCGTGATCTATATGCGTTAAATAAAAAAAACTTTTACTATTTAAAATAAGGTTTAAGCCAATTTATTGTACTGTAAATAGTATTGAGGACCATAATCTGCATTCAGCTATTTTGAATTTGAGGAGAGAAAGTAAATATATAACCGGAGCAAAAGCGAGTAAGACACATCTAATTTAATGGCCTGAAAATGCAGTTTTTGACTAATTTCCCAATGGTATTTCCTTCAAAATAATTCATGTTTGTATTAATAATGATTACCACATAGGAAACAAGTAGGTTTTATTTTACTTACTACATAACAACATTACGGGTATTTGCTATGTGTCCTTGCCTATCCCATCGAGGGCAAAGTTAGACACAAGGTCGTTTTTAATGTCTGAAAATTCGAGTTACCTAAAAAGGGGCACTCTGAATTGGGATAAAAAATATCTCGTCGGTGCTCCTTCATGAAAGACGGCGCCTCAGACAGGCAATACCCCCTTCCAAAAAGAAGAGATAATCCCTGGAAGAGAAACCAAACAGATTTGTTTACCTGCCTTCCAAAAGTAAATCGATTGTATCTAAGGTGTGTGCTGATACCAAACGAAATGATTGCGGAAATCACTTTGACCCTATAGTACTATTGAATCGAAAACTGCATTAAAATGAAAATATTTAATTTGTACTACTAGTAAAGTGTCAAAAGACTATATTTTGTGTTAATTCCTATTTCAGTTACCCAAATTATTTAGAGTTAAATAGGTATCGTCATGGTTTAGGCATTACTCCCAAACAACTTATTTTTATTTAAACCATGTTTAAGTAAAATAAATAACTTTAAAAATAGTAAATTATAGCAAGTGCGTATACAAGTCATAATGAAGCTAAGAACACATTACTCAAGTTCATAATTTTTTGGTTAAGGACAGAGAACCATTTTTGTTTTCAAGTTGATTTTTTCTTTTTACCTAATTGTTATTTTATCAAGTTGGGTGAAAAGAACTAAAAGACATTCAAAAGCGTTTGAATTATGTAAATACCATCAGTAATTCAAAAATTATGAAAATTTAAAGTGCTGAAACTTGTGTTTTTCCGTGGTCATTTTTCTTTAAAAATCTTTTAAAAGAAGTTTTAGTGCACCTGAGCACTGTACACAATGATATTATTATTATTATTATTATTTTTATTATTATTATTATTATTTTACTCACTAGGAGTTTTCACACAAGTTATCAGTGATTTAAATGACACAGTCTTTTTGTGCTTCGCAGCTGACAGCTCCGCTATCAGATCCAGCACTACACCATCATCAGAAGGAACCACTTCACAGTTCGGGCCCCTATTTTTCGACTGCTTTTCTGAAGTGGCGGGGCCCCTCTGTCAGGAGGTGGTTATGTAGCACTGGTGTCATCTGTCCATAAATGCCATAAAGTCAGATACACCTTTCAGCCATCATCATTAACAACTGGTTTTGATTGCATTGTGACGTCATAAACTATCCTACATATGGCATCATCACTATCTCCTTCTCCCTTCTTTCGCCGTCCAAAATTCACCTTTCCTTCCAGTTCATATCATCTCTCTTCAATCATATCCAATAAGATGCTTTCTCTGCTGTTTCCTGAAGATCTTTAATCAATTTTCTCAATTCTGAGTTGTTACAATAAAATCGATGTTGAAATAGGTTTACAACCGTTCGCTCTACATTTCTTCTTGCCCCAATGACCAAATGATGGAATTCAATCTTACATTCTTTATCTTGGCACTCCTGTACCAACTCTTCATATCTGATCTCTTTCCTATTTTCTGAAGCAGCAAAGTTATCTTCCCATGGTACTGTTAATTCCAGTATTATTCTTTCTTTCTTTTCTTCACACCACACAACAATATCTGGTCGTTGTTCAGATAATATCAACGGAAACACCAAGAAGTTTTCCAGATCTACACTTAACTTCCAGTTTCCAGTTCATCTGTCATCTATTTTTATAGTCGTTGGATGACTACTCAGATTATTGTTTGTGCCTACTTTGTGGAATTCCATCTTCTTTATTTGTTTAAGCTTGGGTAATTCTCCATCATGAAATTGCTTTATTTTTTGCTTGATTTGTTCTTCAATTATTGCAAGCACTTGATTGTGATGCCACGTGTACCTTTCTGTTGCCAGCTCACAGTTTGAGAGAATATGCCTTAGCGTTCCCTTTTTCTCGCATCAACATCTATCATTATCACACATCCTCCACCAAGCAAGATAGGCAGGTGATGGCATTGTATAATATGTTGATCTTATCAAGAACGATGTCCTTGCCCGTTCCCAGGTCCATATTTCTTTCCATCGAATTTTTAGCTCAACAACACGCTCTCTGATAATAACCAGGGGTGTTCTCCTCAAGTCCGGGTGGCAAGTATCCTCAGATTTCCAACAATCTCCACCTTTTTCGATAACAATTGCAAATTATTTTGCATTATTGCCACAGCTTTTTACCATCGATTTCTTACTAAGAACGACTGTTGGTCTTCTCTGGAATTTAAGTGACAATAAACCTCCCAAAGATTCCAGTAATCTTGCACCTTTCCAGTGGACGTCTCGTTGGTGCTCTCCCTCTTTGATCTTTTCATCCTCCTTGACCTTATAGAACAATTTTTGGTGCTTCTGCTGTTTAGCCACAACATTACTTACGTGTTAGCTGAAAATAAGATTGTACAGAAAAAATTACGCAAATTCATCCAGTATTTATTAAATTATAAGAAAAAAAGAAAGAAAAAACGATCTTAAGTTTCGTTAGACATTTTCACTTATGAAATAGACAAGGGAGATAACTCAAATTTTGTTTACTGGTTTAACAAAAATTTGTTGGTTATATGGGTTGTTTCCTGCATTCAAGGACTTTCCTTAATACTTTGGTTGTTTTAATCATTTCTGTTCGTTGTATGGTCTCAATCTTCCCTTTTTGATTCTAATTTCTTCCAGGTTTTTCAGGACTGTTCCAAGTGCTCTTACAGTTATTGATATTATTATAATTTTTATTATTATTATTATTATTATTATTATTATTATTATTATTTACTCACTAACAGTTCTCTCACAAGTCATCATCAGTGAGTACTCACTGACAATAACCGGTGGTATTTCCTGGAACTCAGAAACAACAAGTCTCTCTAGATTTCCAGTATTCGCCTCCTTTCTATAACCATTGCAAATGATTTTGCATTATCGCAACAGCTATTTACCATTGATTTCTTGCTGGTAACAACCATTGGTCTTCTCTGTGATTTGGGTAGCAATAAGCTTCCCCAAGGTCTCACTCTCGGTACTCTTCACACCCTTCCAGTGGAGGTCTGGTCATTGCTCTCTCTCTCTCCTTGGTCTTTTCATCCTCCTTGACACTTCATGACTATTTTGTGTGATATCAGCCAAAGCTGTTGCCATCACATTGAGTTTTTTGGCGAGAGGGGGGCAGTTTATGAAATTTCTTGTAGTTTCAGATTATTATTATTATTGTAGGATTGTGGAACTCTCTTCCTCTTGACTGCTTTCATCCTACCTACAGCCTTGATCTTTTTAAGATGAAGGTCAATAGGCTTCTTCTGTCTGCGTTAATCATCTTTTGTTCTTTTTCTTATATCAAGTGGCTTCATGCCTTGTTTGGAGCAACTTCCATAAAAAAAAAATGATTCTATTTAAATGTTTTTTTTTTTTTCGCAGAAGGACATGAGCAACCTTAACCTAAAAAATGGTGTTTCTTTGGAACAACTGACTTCTGGTTCTGAGTTTGAAATTCAAAAAGAAGACACTTGTAAGTCAATTTAATTGATCGAAAACAATTTTCTTTCTTTTTTTTTCCACCCCAAATCTTGACTGCGCTCCACAGACAAGAACTTTTTTTTTATTTATGAAAATAAAACGATTTTAGTTAGAAAAGGCCAATATAACCTATAATCTACAGGTGTTAAAGACAAATTTAATAATATTTTTGTATTCTTTCAGTTCATAACCATGTGAAGTATTTAATAGCGTAAAGTGTAACAAATCACTCTTTCTGTCTACTCTTGGTGGGTTTGAGAGCTGAAAAGCACTGGAATATTGAGAGTGATCTTTATCATAATGATGATTCATGTTGAATTAAAAAATTTGAAAATCTTAGCTGCAGCTAAGTGCTCCTTAAATACCTTGAAGGCCGTAAGATGCGTGAGAGATGTGGAAGCAGTGGCTAGCAGGAAGGATCATAACAGGCGTTCTGACTGTCTGCAAAATAAAATTTGTTGAAGATGTAAAAAAAAAATGGTATGGCAAAACCCAGGCAAAGCAATGCAAACTTAAGTATCAGAGATAGGCATCGGATTGACAACTATGAAGAAAGCGCTGAATGAGGCCTTTCGCTACACTTTATACAAGAGTCGCAAAGGCCAACTATTCACCGCCAAAGCTGAAAAGAACTGCCTTATGAAAGTCAAGAAACTCCTAAAAATTTCAAACACCTAATTGAGAACTTCAGTCAGGACTCATTTCACAATGCATAGAACAACAGGTGGCTTGCCTACAGTTTGCACAGTCATGAAGACCAAGTTTCCTCAAACCGTTTCAAACACTGGATGGAAAGGGTGGCTGTGGAACCATCAGAATTAGTTAGCCATATCATGTGACCTAGCTCAGGATTGGCGAAAGTGGGTTGTGATGGTCAGAGATACTGCACTTATTTGAGAGGTAGCCAGCTCAACCTGACCAAGGTGATAGCTGTTACAATTACACACATCTCAGTTAATGGTAACCAAGGAAAAAACCTGCCGAAGAAGATTTGGAGTGACTCGGTCAAAAATGATCACACACAATGGCACATCAAAACCGATGTAAATGATAAATCGACGGAAGAAGAAGCCTATCTTTAACATTTACATACATTTTTTTTTTAATTGCCATCTTCAAGCCAAAGAATTTTTGTTCAATTAATTTCTTTCCCAATCTAAATCTTCTAGCTTGAAAAAAACTTTTATTCACATGTAATTTAAGATAAGAATTAAAGAGATAGATCTGACATTGAATTGAATTGAATTTTGTTTCAAGTTTTTGTATTTCTCTTTTCTGTTTATGAAATACAACTGATAGAACTAAAGTTAAAATATTTGAACTAAATGATTGAACTAAAGTTGAAAAATTTGAACTAAATGATTAAACTAAAATCCCTCTTTCTAATTTCGCTTTTGGGAGAGAGGGAAGATTGACAACTAAAATTGATATATTTGAACTAAAATTTAATGAGTCTGAAGATTTAAATCCAAGATACTAAAATTGAAATTTTCAGTTCATAAAAGACAACTCAATGAACTAAAGTTGAACAATAGTTTGAACTAAAATTGAAGGAATCTAAAAATTTCTAATTTAAATGAGAGATACTAAAATATGAAAGACAACCAATTGAACTAAAATGCCACCTTGATTAATTATGTATACAAACTGAATGGCACAAATTTAATCTTTATTGAACTAAAATAAATATTTTCTATTCTCTTTTCAGTTTATGAAATTACAGAAGACAAACATTTGAATGCAGAAGAATTTGATAAGATTTACAACTCTAATTCATTTTTAGATGAAGAAGAAATGAACCAAATAGACCTGACCAGTACAAGTTTCAAGAAAATAGCAAAAAATATGAAAGATATATCAAATGATGGAGGCGTTTTAAAAAAATTACTAAAAAGAGGCTATGGTCCGCTTGTTACAGAGAACTCGGTTGTTAATGGTAATATACTGAACCTTTTTTTTTTTATCAAGTTACTGTCCAATAGCTGAATCTTTAAAAGTGTTCATTACTTTTTGTTATATATCTTAAACCAGGTTGAACGCCATCTTGAAAATTCTATTTTGTATTTGTCAATCATATTGGGTTAAAATTTTATCACTAAAATGGACTTATTTTAATAACAAACACTTGAAAAACTCTCCCTTTTTTTTAAAAAGACCCATGGCGTCTCTCGGGGATTGGTGTTTGTTTACCTTAAACTTCATTAGTTTCATAGTACGTCTGCCACTGATTGTTATATAGTTTTCACATGTACATACATACATTTTCTTATTTTTTAGTGCATTACAATGCCTATTTTGAATATTCCGATGATCCATTTGATTCTAGCCATCTTCGAAAACAAAGTTTTAAATACAAAATGGGATCAGGTGAGTAAACCGATTTATGTTTAAAAAAAATTTTTTTTAATCTATTTTTGGTGGCAAGAAACAATGTGATATATTGCCAATGATTACAACTGACATGATATGTGGGTTTATCACATTTTTAAATGACTGTCATAACTGTTGATACGTTTTCATGGTGATTCTCAAGCTATATGTGAATCCACAACAGAGAGAGGTATATGTTGTATTCTGTTTTGGTCTAAAAACAAGACCTCCACCCCCCCCCCACCCCCACCCCTTTCTGACGATGGAAATCAGACATAAAATGACAAGAGAGCAAAAGTGGCATGCATAATAAATGTGAACAGCAGATGTGAGGTGGAAGAATCATGCTGCGAAGTTTTGAATGGGGAGATTTGTTTTGCAAAGCAGGACTGATGTCTAAAAATGTAGATCTAATAATAGTCAGTAGTAAACTAAGTGCTCACTCTCCCTCTCGTTTGCGTGCTCTTTTTCTTTCTCTCACTCTCTCTTTTTCTCTCTCATGTGCATACTCTCTCTCTAGTTTTTTTTTTCTCACTCTTTCTCGCTTTCTTTTTTTTTCTCTTTCTTACTCGCACTTTCTAGCTCTCTCTCTCTCTCTTTTTATTGCTCTCTTTCTCTCTCACTCTCTCTGCTTGAAGCTTGTACCTACCATAAATAATGGACAGCATATTTCTCCCTCTCACTTGCAAGCTCTCTTTCTTTCTCGCTCAATCTCTATCTTTCTTTTTCTCTCTCGCATGTGTACACTCTTTCTCTCTCTAGTTCTTTTTCTCACTCTTCTCTCTCTTTCTTTCTTACTCTCTCTTTCTTTCTCGCTCTCTCTTTCTGTCTCGCTCACACTCTCTCTGGCTCTTTCCTTCTTTTTCTTGCTCTTTCTCTCTCTCTCTCTCTCTCTCTGCTTGGAGCTTGTACGTAACATAAATAATGAACAGCATATATTTTGGGTGCAAATGACTTGTCGATAAGCCGACATTAAAGGGCTCCCAATTTTATCCTTTCCTTTTCTAAGCTTGCTTTTGGGAGAGAGAGAAGGGGGGGGGGGATCGACACTAGCCCCAAATTACATGTCTTCCTCAGACTCGCTGTTGGCAAAAGGGCCGACCATTATTACTTTAACTCTTCCCATGACATCACTCAGAAGATCATATAATGCAACTGCAAAAAATCACTACAAATATATGAAGTTTCTATTTACTTTCCTCCCATGAGGACAGAGTTGGACACAGTTAGTTTTTAATGTGAGGAAAATCCAAGCCCCCCCCCCCCCCCCCCAAAAAAAAATGGACACTCTGGATTGGGACAAAAAAAATTGCCTCAGTCTAAAACGATTTCGCCTCGCTGACCGAGGACAGAAAAGATGAAGTGTAGTATCAGAACAAATACTACACTTTGTTCCTCGCCGAAATCCCAAGGAAAGATGTAAGACAAGAAAATACTAACAACATCTCCTCCAACATGACCACAACATTCTGGCCATATTTGGTCGCTATACATTAAAACAGAATATAATTAGTGATTTCTTACTGAAAAATACTGAATCCTTGATAATTGCTAGAATATTAGCCAAAAGTGCGTGGAAAGAGAAATGATCGGACAATTCATAAATGGCATACTCCCAAAGAAAACTTTGCTTGATCAAACATGAAAAACTCGTAAGACAACCATTTTTTTAAAAACTAATGAGTCACTACTTATCAAGGCTAAAACCACTTGAGGATAATGGCTAATGAGATGTATAGATTGACAGTTGAATGATGAGAGTATTTAAAATAATGAATGAAGTATTTACAAATGAAGAAACAACAAAGATAGATTTTTTTAATATTTAAATATTAAACTATATTGATGTTCATTTTCATCTTTTTGTTTTTATTTTAAATTTTGAAAAAAAAATATATATTTAGCCCGAGCTATTCCTGGTTGGGAAATATCTCTCTTGACGATGTGCAAAGGAGAAAGTGCCCGGTTTTTGATTCGATCTGATTATGGTTTCCGTGAAGTGGGCTGTCCTCCAAGAGTACCCGAAAATGCAACTGGTAAGAAAAATCTAACAAGTTTTTAATATTTATTTTACTAATAGTTGTGCAGATTTGGTGCAATTCTTTATTAAAATTATCTTCTTTTCTCTCTCTCTCTCTCTCTCTCTAGCATAATTAATTCAACTTATCTGTAAACTTTACTGCAGTTTCATGATTATACATTCTAGTGTTGCAACAATTAATCGTTATCGGGAATCAAAAAAATCGGAACATTTTATATTTATCAGAATCTGTATCAGAATTGCAAAAATTTGAGCCTAATTTCTGATTCAAAAACGATTCTTTTGATTTTTTTGTTTTATGTTTAAAACTTAATTTTCTATTGCTGGTACTAACGATAAAATGATAACTATTTATTGATTTTAAATCTATCAGTAAAACTAAAATTTATAGATCATAATAACGAATTTAGGTAAAAATGGCACCAGAAGAAATAGCCCACTAAAAATAGCACAGGTAAAATGGCACGAGTGAAAAATATAGATGAAAATCTCACAATGAGTTTATCAAAATCTTAGATACAATACATAAAGAAGTTTGTCAAATTAAAAAGAAAATTATATCTACATTTAAAAGTAGATGAGTACTTTCGGCTATCCCCCCCCCCCCCCCCCCCCCCCCAAGAAGAAAAAAAAATTAAATTCCACCTTTTAGGAGATTGACCAATTTTAGAATCAAACCCAGTAATTTCATCGGAATTGGGAATTTAGAACAGAATCGGTAATTGTATCGGAATCTGGAAAAATTTAGGAATCGTCCAATCACTAATACATTCATCAGATATGACTTTTGAAATCCTTTCATTATTCCTAAATAATTTCAACTGTTCATTCAAATATATCAAATCATTTAGGAATAACAAGAGAAATATCAAAATGTAGTTTCATGAAGTTTAAACTTCATGAAACTACAGTAAAGTTTTGCAATAAGTTAAATTATTTATTATTGTTACTAGCATGGCTACCCGGCATTGCCCAGGGGCATAAACAGCAAAATAGAAGAGTTAAAAAGTGTGTAACATCTTTCTTTTAAATCTTCTCTATCCCACTCTCTGTCTTGCTCTCTTTTTCCCCCCCTCTGCCTCTCACTCTACTTCTCTACCTCTCATTTCCTCTCTCTCCCTTTCTTTCCCCCGCTCCTTGTCAGCCTCTCACTTACTCTCCCCCTTTCTTTCTCACACTCCTTCTTTGTCTCTCATTCTCTCTCTCTCCTCCCTTCCCCCTGTCCATTCCCCTCTCTTGTTTTAATGTATTAAAAAATGATAATAAAAATGTAAGAAATTCACCCATGCTTTCAGTTAAAAAAATTTTTTTTTTTTTTTTTACTTTTATTTAGCCCAAACAGGGCATATTGCCACTGAGATGTAAGGGGCTACTGTGATTAGGGGCCAGATTTATAGAGGGCATTCTAAGTGGAGAGTTGTGCAAAAAGATGTTTGTTCACATTACATTTAAATGTCTGCATGTTTGTACAGTCGGGGAAGCAGGAAGGGAATTCCAAAGGCAAGCAGTCCAAGAAAAGAAGCTATTAGAGTAAGAAGCTTTCTGGCATCTGAGAACCTCTGCGGTGAAGGGGTGTGATTTTGCTGCTTTTTAGAAGTACTTGTAAAACAAGCACAGGGATGCAACATTGTGGCGACCTATTAGGTTAGAGACTCTTTTTGCACCCTGTCCAAGAGGGAGAGACTAGTGGTTGATGCACCAGCCCAGATATGGCAACAATACTCTATGCATAGGCAAATGGTGGCTTTGTAGAGATATAAGATACTGACAGGTGTGAGAAGTTTTCTAACCCCGTAGAGGGCGCTTATCTTCTTTGCAGCAGACTTAGCAGTATCTTCTATATATTTATTCCAATTCATATTGTTTGTGAATGTTAGGTTGATATAACTAACTTCTGACTCTATTAGCGGACGAAACGGGAAGCACTAAAAAACAATTTTTTTAAACAGAAAGTAATATGGTGGTATGTTGAAAAAGGACATAGTGTTTCTCATGAAATCCTGAGCAATGTCGGGTCTTCTTGATAGTTAGATTATATATTAGATGGTAGCTGTGCCCATTCCATTATCCAGAGATAAGAGTTCAAATGTTGTTGTCAGCAGTGACATTATTTATTCATATATGCGATTGATTTATTTGTAAGTTTTTAAACTTATTTTTGCTTGATACCATTCATATATATTAATTTTTTTTTATTATTAAATCTTTTTATAAATATTTTTTCAGCTTTGTTTGTCATTACACTTCTTAATGTGTCTGATCAAGTTGGTGTTGATGACTATTATTTACTGAATGAGGTAAGGCATTTTTTTCTTTTCATTTTGTATTTGTTTAATATGCATGCATTTCTTTGCGAGTGTCACCTTTTCAACCGATTCCTACAGAAGTATAATATTGTTATATATTAAAAGAATATGCTTAAAAGAATGACGACAAACACTTATGTGTAAAAGTTTAATTTTATATTTGCGGAAAGAGTCGATAGAGGGCATAGAGTTGATGGAAATGATCTCTTGAATTCACTAGCCAGTCACTTTTCTGACGATCTTAATTCAGGCCAGTTTATATAACATTTTTGGACACCTACATATCCATAAGTGCAACGCCTATTCTGGGATTGTTTCTACACACTTTATTTTTTATTTATATATATATATATATATATATATATATATATATATATATATATATATTGTTACAAATGTAGGGTGATCGAACCAGAATTAGAGAAGTAGAATGTATTTTTAAGCATTTTATTAAAGTGAGCAGAGTCAATTTAGTCACCCTAATGACCCCTTTACTCGTACATTCATTAAAAAGGAATTTGGCGTCTCACCAGTAATACCCTTCCCACCCCTTGCACCTAACTGAATGCATATGACCCCACGTAAAAGGTCTGTGCATCATAGTCTGAGAAGATAAAATTAGCACTTGATGTCCTGACTCATCAAATCGTCAACCCAGAAGAATCTGATACACATGCACACACACCCACATACCCCGCCCGGGCGTAGCAACGGCGAGGGGATACAAAGAGTTGGGGACAAAAACAGTCAGTAGCGAACAGCCGAGAGGGAAGCATCGCTCGAGTCACCCACTACTACAGGGATCTGCCAATGTAGAAACAAGTAGCCGGGGACATACTGTCCGGAGACATTCTCTAAGCTACACTGATGAAACGAAATCCTTCGAGGCTATTTCTTTTACCAAACTCTGCCGCTGAGTATGAACCTCAGGGAGAGACGAGTACACCTTCCTACGAGAAGATTGAATAGTGCCGAGACAAAACACAACAACCGCATACGCCCATGTGGTCTCCGGCGCTTATTGCCAATGATATTTCCATTAAATGATCATTATGGACCTTAAAGGAACGTGACCCTCAAACTCTTCCAGTCCAGTCGGAGAGACGTACATCTGCAAGTGAGTAAACCCCCATTTTCCTTCCTTCCGTGAGTGGCTTCGGAGTTAACTTATTCATGGAAATTGCTTGCTATAGTTATGTTAGACAGTCTCCCTCTCCCTTAAAATAACGCTTTACCTTTTTCTGTTGTTTTATGCATGATTATTCCTTTCCTATTATTTTGTAAATAAATATTGTTTGTACCTTAACTTGGTGTTTGCGTCGTTTCTTGCTTGCTCATTAGTTTTCCTTGTTTACTATGTAATGTCTTGAATTAGTAAAAATCCCCTTCTCCTGTATTCTGTTAGTAATATTGGAACCTGGGGACTTGTGAGCCATTTTCTGGACATTTTTACTTTTTTTTATAATTACAACTGCCACGTGCTCGCTGCCATGGTCCCGACGAAGGTTGTGCATGATAAGATATATATATAGATATAGATAGATACATATATATATATATATATATATATATATATATATATATATATATATATATATATATATAGATTGACAAGGTATGGCATAAAGAGCTTCTCCTGAAAATACGCTCATACGGTATTACTGGGCAACTACCTAATATAATTAGATCCTTCCTAAACAAAAGAAAAATCCAGGTTGTCCTTGATGGCCGTTCATCTAAGCAACATGACATAAATGCCGGTGTACCCCAGGGATCTATCCTTGAACTTTTGTTCTTATTAATGTAAACGATCTTCCTGATTACATAGTCGGAGATTGGTTTATTTGCTGACGACACCACGCTTTACTCTTGCCATGTTGGCAAAACAGACGCGATCATATCCAGGGCAATGGCTGAATCTTTAGAAAATGACCTCCAGGCTGTAGTGTATTGGGGTCATAAATGGTTGGTAACTTTTAATGCGCAAATACAAAGCTCCTTTCCTTCAACAACTACAAGAAGCCTCTCCAACCACTGATTGCCATGGCAAATAACACCCTACCTGAGAGTTCATCATTCAAACTCCTCGGCCTAACCTTCACAGGTAACATGAATTGGAACAAATACATTGAAGACATTGCCAAGGCTGCCGCAAAGAAGGTTGGCTCCCTCTACCGGGCTAGTAAACTCCTCACACCTGACATCATCCTGTATCTCTACAAAGCCACCATCCGCCCAGGGTATTGGTGAAAGTGATGTAGTAGCTCACAGTCCATGCTTATAACCACTACACCACGTCACTTCCACTAATTATATAAATCTCTATATGAAGTTAGGTATGTGTATTCTATACATAGGATTCATATCTAAACTAATTAACTGATCATTATTAAGTTTGGAGCACAGCTGCTAGGAATAAGGGGGGATAATGTGGGCTATATTTGGTTTTATGCCAAGGGAGTGACAAGGAGTTGGAAGCCCTTTGTGAAAATTCAGATATCCAATTTTTGTGAATACAATAAGTATTAGACATCAATTTATAAGTATTCCCCAAATTTCAGTTTCTTTGGACTATTTTAAATGGTTTTTGGAAGCATAATATGGGCACAACCTCCCATTCTGAAAATTGAAATATTTCTAAATTTGCATTGAATTTAATCTATAGTCATTAGACACCTTAATTGGTTTCCCTAAATTTCAATTTCTTTTTAAGACTTAAGCTTAAGCCTTAAATTTGAGACATTTTCTAAAATCAAAATCATGTAATAGAATTTGATCAAACTTGAAATAAGGATTCTAGACATAAGGTTTAGTAGCATTATACCATGATTTTAATCTTCATAAGTTGACATAAGTGTTGAAAAACTATTCTGTTCAGGGAATTAATTTTACCCATCCTGGGACGAGTATTTTTTTGTGTATATATATATATATATAATTATTTCCACTATCAGACAATGCCGCAACTTTTTTGTATGTGATGTGGTGGCTCAGATGGCAGAGTACTCGCCTTGCATGCAAGTGACTCTGGTTTTGAATCCTGAATTCAGATATATTCTACTGATAAACCAAAAGGAGGGTGAAACTCAAGTCTAGGATTTCCGATCTGTGGCTTTCATGATTTGTGTGGGCTTCGGCATTGTCTGATTGTGGAAATAATTATATAATATCTCACATTAAAAATCTAATATATATATATATATATATATATATATATATATATATATATATTGCATATGCAATCTATTTATAAGTTGAGTTCTTTAGTTAGCATAAAGCAATAATCCTTTGTAAAAAATAGATTTCCTAGTTTATCTATTATAGCATGGTAAAAAATATATCTAAACAAAGAAAGTACATATATAGCACTATAATTTCTTTTACTGTCAGTAGCGAATTTGTTGCCGCATACTTGGCTGTCGATCACATTTGAATGCGACTGGACGTTCAGGTTTCGAATCTCAGCATGGATATACTTGCTGAATCTAGACACACCGATGAGTTGTAGACAACAAAACAGCTGACTATTAGATATAGAATTCTTACACGTTAGCGAAATTCAAAAAGCCAAAACTTTGCCTTGAAAATTGACCTTACCTCTACCCCCTGCTCCCACTTGGAGATGGCCTTGGGAAAAAAGGATCATCATACCATTTAGAGTATGTGGGATAGGCTGATTGACTGATGAAATTTGAAACTTAGTTTCCTTCTCTATTTCTCTTTCCCTGTAATGAAATTTTGAATGAAATAAGGTTAATGAATAAATATGTAAATGTAGACATAAAAATGTGCTTTTACCTGGGTTGCGAAGTCAGGAGGTATAACATCCGACACTGACTCCTAGAATTTCAAAATATCTAAATCCTTATTTTAAAGACTTCCAATATTCAAGACTGCTTGTTGATTCTTAGGGGATTAAAAAATTGGACTCCAGACTCGAACTCCGACTCCTAATATTCTTACGACTCTGACTCCAAAACCAACTCTGCACACCTAGTTTTTACCAATTATGGTCACATGATGTCTTACTTCCAGAGAATTTGAATTCATCAAACTGTTATTTTATCCAAATGTTTTCTTGAGACTGAGCCAAATTTGACTTCATCCGAAAGTGTTTGCATATATGTCACAAAATATGTTTGTATAAATAAGCTTGATACTAAATTGTGTGTGTGTCTGTGTGTTTGTGTGTGTGTACATATATATCTCCTAGAAGTATACCTGTCCCAGGATAGGTCAAATTAATTCTACAAACAGAACCGTTTTGTATCACTTTTATGTCCTCTTACGAAGATTAAAATCAAAATAATGATATTAAACTTTGTCTAACATCCTTATTCTAATTTTGATCAGAATTCATTACATTATTGGTATCTAATGACTATTGATTAAATTCAATACAAATCTGAAATATTTGAATTTTCAAATGAGAGCTTGTGTCTATATTATAACTCCTAAAACCCTTTAAAATACTCTAAATAAACTGAAATTTGAAGAATATTTATTGATTGAAGTCTAATACCTATTGTTAAAATTTCACAAAAATCGGAGGTATCTGATTTTCACGAAGGACTTCCACTCTTTTTTACTTCCCCTGCATAAAACTAAATTAAACTAAATATAGCTCACATTACGATCCCTTATGCCTAGCAACTGTGTTTCAGAATTCATAATGTTCAATTAATTAGTTTAGGAGTGAATCCTGTAATAAGAAATATATAAACATATACACATACCTAACATAATATAGATAGAGATATATCAGTATTTCTAAAAAATATTACCAAATATTCCAATCACATAAAGAAACTATAGATATATTTCAAGTGACTAAAAATAATTATATCTCATAAAAAATATTCCGTTTTAGTTTTGGAAATTCGTTTCTCTTTCTTTATTACTGTTTGTTTGGCTTGTATTTAAAAAAAGCCATTTATAATTAATCTCCTTTTACCATACATTCTACCATAAAACTTTATTGTCAGTTTATTCTTTAAAAGCAATTATTTTTATATGGTCTCATGACTTAGCTTATCAGACAATGCAAAGTATATAGTCACAAGAAATACCAAATACAAAACAACTGCCATATAATTTTCTGTGACTTCTGAGAAGTGTGTGACACTTGGGGGGGGGGGGGGAGGTGTTAACGACAGTTGCTGGTAATAACTCAGCAGAGTAGAATTTAAAAAATGCATAAAAGATGCTACCAAGTCTGCTGCAAAGAAGGTGAGCTCCCTCCTTCAGGCTAGAAAACTTCTCACACCTGCCAGTATCCTATATCTCTGCAAGGTCACCATCCGCCCATGCATGTAGTATTGTTGTCACATCTGGGCTGGTACACCAACCACAAGTCTCTTCCTCTTAGAAAGGGTTCAAAAACAAGTCTCTAACCTAATAGGTTACACAAAGTACTAAGCTCCAACCCCTGTCCCATCGCCGCAATGTTGCATCCCTGCACTTGTTTTACAAGTACTTCAACAGAATGTGTTCTGACAAACTTACTGCACTTTGTTCCCCTCAACATAAATACCCCTAACAAGCAGCAAACTCACACCCCTTCACTGTAGAGGTTCCCAGATGCCAGAAGACTTTCTACTCTAATAGCTTCTTTCCTCGGACCGCTTGCCTTTTGAATTCCCTCCTTGCTCCCTGTTTCCCTGACTGTACCAACATGCAGAAATGTAAATGCAATATGAACAAACATCTCACTGCACAACTCCCCACTTAGGATTCCGCTATAAATCTGGCCCGTAATTCACAGTAGCTCTTTATGTCTCAATGGCAATGTGTCTTGTTTGTGGTGAATAATAGTAATTAAAATAAAAAATCATTCTGTCGCCGGCTTGTGATGTTAGCTTTTTACTCTGGCTTGACTCTCTCCATCCCAGGATGGAGTACTGCTACCACATCTGGGGAGGTGCCACTCAGAATACTCTTCCTTGCCTTGACAGAATTCAGAATCTACTTTGAAATCTAGTGGGGGATGATCTCTTCCGTTGCTCACAGCTCCTTTCTCACAGAAGTGACATTGTTAATCTCTATCTACTCTATTGCTGGAAGGTGTTCAACTGAATTCAAATCTCTAGTTCATCCTTGTAAGACATTCACAGCAAGAACTCGTCTGTCTACCACAATGAAGAAAAACTTTCCTTTCTACCTCAGTGTGCTCAGCATCAAGCGAAATTTCCACAGAGTGTCTTCACAAGGGCTTCCTGTCTGTGAGAACACGTGGCTGCGGGACTGCTTCCCCACAGATTACAACTTAGTCGTCTTCAAAGTCAATGTCAACAGATTCCTATTTAGTACCGTCCCCACAAATATTTTGACTTGATTCTGACAATCATTCAATCTCATTAACCCTTATCCTTGAGTGACATCCTTTTAGTAAAAAAGAAAAAGAAAAAAACTTCTGACTTCATCTCTAAATTATCAACTGCAATATATATCTTATCTTTTTCCGAAAATCAAACACATCGACTTTCCTAAGATTGAACTTATATCCTTCTCTTAACTTTTGATACATATATGGACCCACAGGGTACCTCTCCCCCTGCCTAAAAAAATGCCACCCATGGAACGTTTAAAAAAGTTTTAGTCATAAATGTTCAACATCTTTGTTTTATCGCTGTTCAATGACATGCAGGGACACCTTTCTGATCATCTCATCAATATGAGGTGTGATCCTGAAAGGCCTCACACCGGCCGAACCTTAATCCCTCTTCTGCCCCTCCTCCAATTTTTCACCCATGGTGTTATCTCAGAGGTAATGTCTATCAAAACAATACCAGACTATTCCTTGACTGAAGAGGGCCATTACAGACAAAATGAGCACACTGCCAAGAGATTAGTGTATCTGAGTTATTGACAATTGTACCAAATATGATTGGATTGCAGAAAGGATTGCAAATTTTATTAACGATTCCATCGATGGCAGTTTGAAGGCGTTACCCTCTACGTAGTTGGCATCACAAAGGCGAGTTCTTCAAGTCTCCATTTTTTTTAAATGTTGCATAACTTCCTGTTTGAAACCCTTCATTATTTCTATCCCCAAGAAATGGCTGCCAGATTGTTTATCAACTCAAAAGGGTAACTGTAATGAAACTGATACGCAAAATGAATTGCCCGCTACCTCCACTGAAGCCAACTGTCCTCGTCGTGGAAAAATGTTGCTGTCTTTTGCGTTGTGTCTGCAGTGGTGGAGGGGCAGTGGCTTTTTCAAAACAAGTCAAATCCGCACAAATCTGGGAATGCTTGGATGTAAACAAATAATCAAGAAAGTCTGGTAATCCGTGTCGCCAGCTATGCAAATGAGTCATTTCGCTAGCCAATCACTGATAGTAGTTAAGTGGTGTGAGCTTAATATAATGGTCGAATCTTGCTTGTCAACAATGGTGTCTTCCTTTGACCTTTTTGGCTAAAAGCAAAGTGTAGTATCTGTTCTGATATTATACTTCATCTTTTCTGTCCTCGGTCAGTGAAGAAGAAATCCGTCTAGATTGAAAAAATTTTCATTTTTGTCTCAATCAAGAGTGCCCCTTTTTGGAAGCTGAATTTTCCCCAAATTAAAAACCGACCTTGTGTCTATCATTACCCTCGTGGGGAGGCAAATAAATAGGAACAGTGGTGTCATGTTGACGATTCACTCTTGTAAACTGCTTTTCAGTGGTGCCGGTGATCCTGTTTTTTTGTCTCTCCTATATGTTGTACCTGTTTCTGATTGTGTTCCGTTTCTGAAGAGCTGCCTGGTTCTTTCCTGGTGGTTTGTGTAAATCAACCCTTGAAGTGACCAGCACAGACTTCAGTAACTAAGTTCCATCTATCCACTTGAACAGTCATCAAGTTTAACATAAGTCCGGCAGTCTATTGAGAGAGGCAGGTTATGTTGTAGTATCATTCGAGATAGTATTGCCTTTTATTGCCATGTTATTCTTGCTTATTTATTTTGTAATGGTGTTTTATTTGTTTTTATGTTCATCTATCTTTTATTTAGGATGAGCGTCAAAAAGTAACTTTTGATCGAATGCACAAGTTAGTTCATTCAGAGAAAACTGTAAGTCTTTTTATTTTTTCATTTAACATTGGAATTTAATTGAATAAGTCTCAATTTATTATTTGTATGTTCAAAAGCACTACATGAAAGATGTATACTGCTTAGTGAGTTATTAAGTCAATTAAAAATTCAACCCAGTTATATCCTCTGTATAAATCAGCACATTGAACTGAGTTAGAAATTGAATGTGGACATGTATTATGAAATGTTGACAAACTTCTATGTTAATTTAATAATTTTATTTTAAGTAAATTGTATCTACCCGACATTGTCCGGGAGTCTTTTGACTTCATTTTTTGTTTTTCTGTTTTCTTATTTTTAAACTATGCCGTTTTGTTTTTTTCTTTTTGTTGTTTTATTTTTTTACTAGATTATTACTTTTTTAAATCGGATTTTGAAATTTAAATTTAATTATTATGATATTGATTGGTCATTAAATTATTAATTGAACAAAATTGTTATAAAACTATAACTAATTTTTGTTAAAGTAATGTTTTTGAGGGAGGGGGAGGCTAAAAACTTTTTGAGAGTGAGGATGTCAGATTATCTGACATTATTATTATTACTAATGTACACCCTCTGTCAAAAATGGTGGGGGGGAAAAAAAAATTATGCTTCGCCAGTGTTCTTACTAATATTTATATGAAATCATAGAATTACATCAGTAATTTAATTTTTCATATATAAATTATTGTTATCATTTCTGATGACCTAAAGAGAAATAAACACAGACTGATGACTTTGCCTTTTTTATTTTCTTTCTTTAATTATTTTCCTCTGATTATTGATTGGGAGGTGGGGTGGGGGGACTAGACATTAAAAAAATAACACCAGACTTTTTAACATCAAAGATGTTAGCAGAAGTGAAATGCAAGTGGGGAAGGGCAAAAGACACGTATAAATCAGTATAGAAAGCAGAAAGGAAAATAGAAAGAAAGAAAACGGGACGGATATTTTACAAATAAATACATATTGCTTTTTATTATAGAGTGAAAATGCTTAGTATCAATGGTAATAATAGTAACAATACTCACCACCATAAAACGCTTTGGATAAGCACAGATTTCAAGGGGGTTCTACTAAAAAACCAAAGCACTTTAAGTCCTCAAATTATCACAATTTTGTTTGGAAATGAATATCCTTTCACATGCCTTAATAAATAATAATCTACATCATATATTTTAAGAGTTTTGAACAAATAAAGTGATAAAAATGTTAATGCTATTAAACGGCCATTTTCGTAACTTTTTTTACAAACCTCCATTTTTTAAAAAGTTCCTTATCACTCCCTTATGAGGAATTTCGTCATGAAATTTGGAAACCAATCAAGAAAGACATTAATCTTAATCTTTTTGGGGGTACGAAATAAACTGGCCATTTAAACATTTTAAAAAAAAATTTTTTCGTACCCCAACTAGTAAGTAAATCAATCTCTTTTCATGCATTAACATTATAATTGTATGTTGTTTTCTCTTTTCGTCGTAGCAATTTTAAATTATCCTATCCCAAAAAATATTGTCTCCATTTCAGCAAAAGTTAACAATTTCATTTTTTCGTTGACACTATTATCGTTGATAATGCTATCAGACAGCAGCAGCAGCTCTTTACAAAACTAGCAATTTTTATAGACTTCATTTACAGGCTTATTTTGGAAAAGAAAGAAAGAAAATACTTTTTTTTTCTTAAAATTAAAGTTAATGCGGTTTGTGTTTTTTTTATAAAATAGTGACTACTTTAAGAAATACTGGTTTTTAAATATACTCAGCTTTCTAACTTTAATTCTAGTCATAAATGACTTTCTAGCCGACAATTTAAAAAAAATAAATAAGATTCTACTTTTTTTAGGCGATTAAGTGTGAACAACCTAAAAATTTTAGCAGTAAAAAGAAAAAACAACAGCAAAATAATTTAGAATTTAGAGGGGGTGGATCAGTTTCACATATAAATTTAATGTAAGATGATCCCCCATTTCCCGGCTATTCTTTGACTTTTAGAGCAGTTAGCCCTCCAAATTCTTTTGATATTTTTTCAAGCTGAAAAGTTAGTATAAAAAATAATTACCCTACCACTAACTCTAGGTTCAAGTGACAAACCCACCTTCTAAAAATGCCTTCCCTTGAACTTGTGACTCCATTAACCCTAAATCTGAGTGACAACAAGCCCCCCCCCCCTAAAAGTAACTCCCTTAACCCTACCTCTAACCCTAGGTATGAGTGGCACCCCCTCCTAAAAAAACTTTCTTAACCCTACCACTAACCCTAAGTCCAAATGGAAAACCTCCCTTCCAACACAAAAACCCTTTCGTAACCCTACCACTAGCCCTCTTAAAACCATACATGATAGTCTAAAAAAAAAGCAGACTCCCGCACAAGATTTATCTCCATAGAAAAAAAACATTGGTTAACTGCCATAAAATGCTAGAATGGTCTGGAAATGGTGAATTATTTTACATTAAATATATATGTGAAACTAATTCCCCACTCTAAATTCTAAAATAATTGTTTTTTTCTGTCAAGTTTTCAGGGTGTTCACATGTAATTACCTAAAAAAAGTAGAATCTCATTTTTTGGGGAGGCATGGGGGGGTAGCAAAAGGTGTTAATCTACAATAATACCAAAGAAATCTTGCAATATATTCATTGTTAAACAGTGCTAGTATTAGATTTCAGTTTCTCAGACATAAAATGCATTACAATTTAACTTTGAGTTCTCTAACTTTATTTTTTTAATGAATACATTGTATTTTTAAGGTATTGCAGCATATTTGTGTGCACTTAGTGCAGATTACTTGAAACCATTAATTTCTGGAGATTTTCAGTTGCACATTCTGATTCCTTGTACAAAAATACATTTATATGGTAAATTTCATTGCTTAATCTTGTATTTTAACAAAGATATAACATTTTTACTGAAAAATTAGTGTAAAAAATGTGACGAAACGCATATGGTCTTAAAGATGGACAAATATCCAACCGTGCGAGACACAAAAATAGTCATAACTTCCTTATTTTTAGTCAGATTTGAAAAATGTAAAAAAGATTCTTTCTTAGATCATCATGTTCTTTCTATGTATGCCATTATTGAGATATTTTAAGCCATTTAAATTTTTTCACATGTATTGGTAATAATAGTAGTAGCAGTACTATTAGTATTTTAACTTTCCATTAACCATCCGACATACCAAGGATACTTGATGCTACATTTGATGCAGTTCTGTCGAATAGTTTGTGAGCCTATAGGTGTTTAGTATTATCAGTTCTAGTATTAACATTTTTAAGAAGTTACTACCATTGACAGCACATAGCTTTTGTATCCAGAATAAATGAATCAATGCCAATGAGTTTAAGCAGGTCCAAAAAATAAACATCCAAACTGCCAATCTCATTATTACTTTTATTGAACAAAGACATTGACAAACTTCCCAATGAGCCTGTATGTGAAAAGTCTTTCAAAAAGTAGATGTTGAGGGTTTATGCTATTGACTGACAAAAAACGTCTATATGAGTTAACCTGTGTTTGAAAGCACAGATCAGTTTTCTGACACTGATGAGACATACTCAGATATGACTAATTGCCTTAAAAAACTTGTATTTGAAAGGCTTTTTCTCTAGCGCGATTTGGTTTACCAAATCTTTGTATTTTAGACAAGCTCATGAATGTAACTTGGATCACTTTTGGAATTGTATCAATAAGCGTTCAGTACAATTATGTTTTGGCATTAAATGGTCCAAATAGTAGATATACCATAGAACAGGAAAAACCAAAGTAAAGTTTTCTAATATATAAAGTAAAGTCAGGCTCTTTATCGTTTCTTTGTAATCGATAGCGTTCTTCTTACAAAATCAATATTTGATTCTGGTTCGTCAGTTTTTTCTTTAAGAAGAATAAAATGGAATTCAATTTAACTCCTTTCAGAAAATATTTTGTCCATACAGAGTTACTTCCTTTTGATTGGAACAAAAACTAATAATATTGTAAGGAAAAAATGGTATAGTTTAAGAAAAAGAAAATCATCATCATCATATTCGGTTTAACGTCCGTTTTACATGCTGGCATGTGTTGGATGGCTTTAAGAAATTTACTTCCAAAGTAACCTATCTCTACCCAGGTCTTTATTTATCCCTCTTTCCCTCAGAGCAATTTTTATTACTTCCTCTCATGTTTTCCTTGGCCTTCCCCTGTGAACAGAACCTGCTACCTCAACTGTTCTACATCTACTAACCCAAAAACTCTCATCCATTCTTTCAACATGTCCATACATCGAAGTCTACTCTTCTGCACGCATGTCCCTATACTGTCCAAATTTTATCTTCCTCTGAGGTCATCAGAACTAAGCCTGTCTTTAAGACTCACATAACACATCCATTGTATTATTTTCATATCATTTCTCTCCATGCAACGTAGATCCTAAATCCTGACTGGCCAGGTTTCATTTCCATACATCATCACACTGCGTACACATGCCTGATAGACTCTTCCCTTAGTCAACACTCTGCTGGTTAGTAAAAGCAAAACAAATTGCACTCGTGGGCAACGCTGAGTGTAAATACAATCCTGAAAGTTAACATAACTGCAATCTGCAGTTTTCAAGAACTCTGGTGAAAAAACTAACCCCCAAAATTATTGCTTCATCAGTCCCCTCCCGCTCTACGCTAAAATGTTTGAATCGTAAATCAATCTAGCAATAGTTCTCCACCTTGTTAATGCTAAATTTCTTTCTGACCAACAGTATGGATTTAGGCAAGCCCGTTCTACTGCGGATATCCTAACAATTATCTCTGAACGCATATACCATACACTGGACAAAGCTGGTGAAGCTAGGGCAGTAGTGTTTGAGATATCTAAAGCTTTTGACAAGGTTTGGCATGATGGTCTACTCATGAAAGTCAATGTGTACGGTATTACTGGATGAATATTTAATATAATTAGATCCTTCTTAGCCAAAAGAAAAATTCAGGTTGTCCTCGATAGCCATACTTCTAAATAACATCACATTAATGCGTGTGTACCCCAGGGATCGATCCTTGGACCATTATTGTTCCTGATTTTCATAAACGACCACCCTGATACAATTGTGTCTGAGATGGGTATATTTGCTGACGACACCACACTCTATTCTCGACATGCGAGCAAAGCGAACACACACATATCCAAGGCCGAATCCTTAGAAAATGACCTCCAGTCTGTAGTGAAATAGGGACATAAATGGATGGTAACATCTAATGTCATGAAGACAAAGCTCCTATATTTTAACAACTATAAGAAACCTTTTCAACTGCCGATTGCCATGGTTAATAACACTGTACCCGAGAGTCCATCATTTAAACTTCTCAGCCTAACATTCACAGGTAACATGAACTAGAATAAATTAATAGAAGACATTGCCAAGGCTGCTGCAAAGAAGGTGGGATCTCTCTACTATGCTAAAAACTTCTCACACCTGCCAGTATCCTATATCTCTACAAAGTCACTATTCGCCCATGTATGGAATATTGTTGTCACATCTGGACTAGTGCACCAGCTACCAGCTTCTCCCTTTTAGACAGGGTCCAAAAAAGAGTCTCTAATCTAATAGGTACCACATTATCTACTAAGCTTCAGTCCCTGTCCTATCACCACAATGTTGCATCCCTGTGCTTGTTTTACAAGTACTTTCATGAATGTGCTCCAACGAACTTGCTGCACTGGTGTCCCCTCGACATAAAAACCCCCGACCGACCCAACAATCAGCAAAATCTTACCCCTTCACTTTACAGCCCCTAGATGCCAGAAGGCTTTCTATTCTAATAGCTTTCTTTCTCGTAATGCTCCCCTTTCGAATTCTCTTCCTGCTCACTGTTTCCCAGACTGTACCAACATGCAGAAATTTAAATGTAATGTTAATAAACATCTTGCTGTACAACTCTCCACTTAAGATGCCCCTGTAGGTATGGCCCCCAATTCACAGTAGACCCTTACATCTCAGTGGTAATGTACCTTGTTTGGGTGAACCAAAGTAAAAAAAAAAATCTGTTAACTGGGTGATCTGTTCATCTTGCAATCCTTCTATTTGCTACTGTCAGTCAAATAATCTCTACTTTTGATGGACTCCAATTGGTAAAATATCAACATCCAAAATCAATATGATATAGGATGTCCAATGATCACAATGAGTCAGAAACAGTTTGTCTTTCTATTCTGTTCCTACATCTTTAGTAGAAGTCAAAATAGTGACTGTTAGTTATTAAATTTAGTAGTCAGTGTTCATCTGTCTGAGCAGTTAAGCTTCAATAGAAAATTAACATAGAACTAGAAAGTTGGTTTATAAGCTGGCTGGGATGTTCCATTATGCTTAGATGGGCAAGTTCATTCTGTGGGTTTTGATTGGTTGCTAGTCCATGAGTGAATAATCCATATATGAATATTGCTTCATTCAAGCAAGAATTTTTCTATCAACTGGAGCCCTTTATGCCGGTAAGTGTTAATTTGATTCTACATTAATCATTTTCTTTATCTTTCAGCTTGGAACAAAATTATTTTCTCAAAACCAATTCAAAAAAGCCTTTAATAAATACAAACAGGTAATTTTTCCTTACTAATCCTGTACACTTTTTTCTTGTTTATTTAAAGTTAAAATATCAGTCGATACTTGTGTAAATTAACACCCTTCGCTACCCACCACACACAAAAAATGAGATTCTACTTTTTTAGGCGATTATGTGGGAACACCCTAAAAAAATATCAGAAAGAAGAAGAAAAAAAACAAGAAAAAAATGTAGAATTTAGAGTGAGGAATCAGTTTCGTATATAAATTTAACATAAAATGCCCCCCCCCTCCATTTCCGGGCTATTCTAATGTTTTAGGATATTTAAGTAATTTTTTTTTTGCAATAGGAGATAAATTTTGTGTATTTTTTTTGGGGGGGGGGGGGCAACATTTTTAGTTGATTACGTGTTGTTTTACGGGGTTTTTTTGGGGGGTGGATAAGTAATTTTATTTTTTTTACTAACCTTTCACCATGACCCCCCCCCACACACACACACACACAAAAAGAAAATGCACAGAATTTATCTCCCATAGTAAAAGAATTTTTGGGTTAACTAAAAAGCTAGAGTGGTCTGGAAATGGGGGTTCATCTTCTGTTAAATTTCATACAGGGAGGTGGGGGGGGGGTTAATTTCGATTTCAGCTTTTTTGCCATTGGCTACTCACGTCCCTGTTTTATGTAGATTCTCTAACCTTTCTTTCTATAGCAAACACACAAACATTGAGCTTTATAAATACACACACACACACACACACACATATATATATATATATATATACTTATACTAGATAAACTGTCTGAAAGGTGTAATTTTTTATAAAGTTGTATTATATTTATTTGTACGTTATCAAGAAAGCTGTTTTGTTTTATTTTTTCAGGCTGCTAACTTGATGGAAGGTTTCCACCTAAAAACCGATGAAGAGGAACGAGAAAGTCGACGGATTTTGATTTCGCTCAGTCTCAACATGACGCTCTGCTGCCTACGTCTTGCTCACTCCTACAGAGCCATTACTTACTGCCGTAAGGTGTTACACATGGACAAAGACAATCCAAAAGCTTTATTCCGATTGGGACAGGTATGTATACTTATCTTTTATGGGGAAAATGACAGTCAACAAGTATGTAAATCAATGTTATCAGAAGACAGAACCTGAACCTATGTTGGTCTGAGGTACAACACTAAACTGCTTTGGACATTCTCAGGCAAGGTATTTGCCCCACTACATTACTCTGGAATCCATTTTTCCTGCTCCTTTATATCTTTTTTATTTATTTATTTTACCCTACTACCGTACTTCCCAACCCTTATCAACTGCTCAAACTCTGTCTACCTAAATCCGGCCCTGAGTGTGATGATATTATTTCTCTCCATGCAACGCATGTCTTCAACCCTCACTGACCAGGTTTCACTTCCACTTAATTATAAACTGTTTAAAAATTAGTTATGCAAATTAGACATCCAAATGGTTCTCTCTTAATCGTTCCTGTACTATAAATACAGAATGTCAAAATATTATGTTGTATTATTGATCGGCCTTTGTTCCGATGGATACTACACCCCATAGACTGTCAGGTGATGTAATCTCCGACCTTCTTCAGGTGCATCTTGTCGAAATCTGGAATCTGTACAGAATCCTTTATTCAATCTACGGGGGTAGCTTGCTCTCGTTCTATCAGCCATGGCTGGGTAGAAGTCTTAAGTAACCTTTCTACATCGAGAAAACTGTCATTTAGAACTGATTATTACTTAGAACTTTTATCCGTTGCTTCACGGGTTCTTGCGTACAGATTCCTGAGTTCGACCAAGTGTACCTGAAGAAGGCCGGAGGTTACATGCGCCAAAACGTTGTGAGAATAACAACAAAGATGAGAACAGTAGTCCAAATAATACGAATTATCAATCCTCATCTCAAAAATTTCGGAACATTACTGGTAAATGTTCGTAAACTAGGTCGAGCAGTCAGTCAGCTACTGATGACTTTTTCTTTTTCTTTCTTCTTTCGATTGGTTGCCAAAGTCAGTGCCGTAACAAGAGAGAGTGAGAGAGAAGTAGTCAGAGTGAGGGGTGGCTTCAAAAAGTAACATGACTGAGGATTTGTAGAGAGACTGACGGACATTATTTAACAGTTCTAAATTCTTATTCAGAACACCGAGCAGCACAATACTGTATGTTTAGTGGGGTGCGTAGTTGCAATGCATGCAGACGACAAGCCTGCAATGGGAGAAAGAAAGATCAACCAAGAATTGGGTTAACGTTTTTGAAATAGTAATTTCTCCTTGGATACGAGGTTCCATGCTGGTATTATGGTCCAAATGAGTATTGGAAAAATTAATGTCCCTTGAGATACAGGGTAGCTTGGACACTAAGTTTTTTTATGTCCATAGATAAGCAGATTAGCCTTTACAAGTGAGCTGTGTGGTCTACTTTTAATGACACCAGTCTCTGTATATTTTCTAGCAGAGTGGGCAGGGAGGTCAGTTGATCTCTGTTTCATCTGAGAGAGAGATGAACCTTTGGACCTTAAGCTAATGGACTGTTTATGTTCGGTTGGAAGATATGTTTGGAGGGAGAATCCTTTTGTTATAGCAATGACAGAGAGCACATGATTGACAGTGAGATCAGTGTCAGAATCGAGCACTGAATTCGGACAGGCACAACGAGCGGACAATCACAGAGGTTCACACTAGTCTATAGATAATTTTTAATTAAAAGAGGAAAGTTTGTGGAAAGGGAGTCAGTTGCAATTCAATCGTTTATAGTACCTGTAAGCATTGGGTACACAAGAAGTGCAGTGGAATTACTGGTAGGTTGAGAGAAGATAACCAGTTTGTATGCAAGAAGTGTAAGACAGTAGAGATGGATGAGAACTCAGATGTGGAGAAAGTATATCTTGATGGTAAAGCTATTGACGTTGTTCAAAAGTTTTATTACCTTGATGATACCATTGGAACACAGAGTGGAGCAGGTGCTAGTGTGATTGCAAGAATTAGAAGTGGATGGATTAAGTTTGAGGAATTTCTGCCTTTACTAATCAGCAAAGAATTACCACTGTCGATCAAGGGAAGAGTCTATCAGGCATGTGTATGCAACGTGATGATATATGAAAGTGAAACCTGGTCAGATATGTTGCATGGAGAGAAATGATATGAGAATAATACAATGGATGTGTAATGTGAGTCTTAAAGACAGGCTTAGATCTGATGACCTCAAAGAAAGATTAAATCTGGAGCGTATAGGGGAATTGTGTGCATGAAAAGTAAACTTTGATGGTATGGCCATGTTGAAAGAATGCATGAATTTTTTTGCGTTAGTAGATGTAAAACATTTGAGGTAGCAGGTTCAGTTATTAGAGGGAGGCCAAGAAAAACTTGGGAGGAAGTGATAAGGATGGACTTGATAGAAAGAAGGATAAATAAAGACCTGGCAGAGATAAGTTAATTTGGAAGTTAATTTCTTAAAGCTGTTCAACGGATGCCAGCATGTAAAACAGACATTAAACCAAATATGATGATGATGATGAACAGTTTGGATCCGAGATAATTGTTGTATGGTTTCATTTCTTTCTTCCAGGCATATCATCAACTGAAACAATTTGACCAAGCCAAGAAATATTTGTGTAAAGCCAAAAGGATGTTACCACATGATTCCTGCATCGAGAAAGAATTGAAACTAGTTGAAGAGTAAGTGTTGTTATTTCCTGATTTCTGCTTCTATTGTACGACTAAAAGTAATCAATTCATGATCTATATGATAATATGCTAAGGCAATTTAATATTTGTACGTACGTTATTCAGAGTGGCTCCAGATGTTCAACTCTCCCTCGTCTCCTTCTTCTTGGTGCGTTTTTCTGGTAGCGACTTATGGGTGTGAAGCATGGAGATTGAAAAAGAAGCAGACAGCGAAAAGATAACAACATTCAAGCACGAGAATTTAGTATCCCCCGCGGACTAGTTCATCAACATGGTTAAGCAACATAAGCTCATGTTCTTTAGCAGCATAAAAAGACTCAATAGGCTTGAGAGGTGTATTTCGGAGGGATTTATCGAAGGAAAGGGATGTCGAGGGTGGCCACGTAAATGATGGGAAAAGTGTTTGAGTGACGCGTTCAGATTTTTGCCGGTCGACTTGCCACTGATCGTGACTGTTTCAGAGTTGCTGTGCAGGCTGCGGCAAACTGAGCGGCCACGCTGACCATTGATTGACGTACATTATCTTATCACCCTTTACCGCTTTTTTAAAAGATGGAATCACTTGATCGCCTAAGATTTCTTTATTTAAAGAATAACTGACAATTACTTTTACGATAAGAAGGAAGAGAGTATTTATTTTGAAACGATTTAAATTATAACAATAAATAAATAAAATTAAATTGTTAAAACTTTCGTTTTATTTATTTAAAAGAAAATATTTAGCTGAAAATTATTTTTTTAGGGTAAGAAGAAAGAATATTTATTGTTTTAAAAAGGTTAAAATTGTTACAAATTTTAATAAAAAAAGAATAGACGTATTCGTTTTATTTATTTAAAGAATATTTAACTGACAATGGCAATTAATTTTACAGACGAAAAAGACAATTTTTGTGTAATCTTATTAAACTTAACTTAAATGTATTATTTCAAACGAAATATCATTATGGGTAAGTTATGCAGACAGTTGAAGACATCAAGCGTGGAATTTCTATCGGGTCCCACGAGTAAAAAAAATAACTGACTATTATTACTTTTTTAAATCTCTTATACTTTACATATTAAAACATTTTAATTGGTTTATTATTATAAAATGTACCACATTTTATTGATCACAAGATGTTAAATATCCAGGCTGGGTCTACCGAAAAGGTTGTCTGGCAGAAGTAGGTGCACTTGACACAGACGTACACCTAGCAGGAAAAAAAAAACATAACATGATTGATTGTCGAAAATAAAATAATCGTTGCTTGAGTTGAACCCCATGATCGAGAGAAACAAACATGGTGGATTGTCAGAAATAAAATAATTGTTGATTGAAACCACATGTAAAGGTTAGCAGCAGAAGGTAATATCCCATCGCTGAATAAACGCTCTAGGGCTACATTGACAGCGAAGTCCCACAGTAGGCATTTGCAGGTGAATGTGTAGGTGTCACAAATTGTTGTATAATATCAACCCGAAATTTATATTGTAAGTTGATTGGCGATTTGGGCCTGTGAAAACAACCGCGTCAAGTTCTTGTGCATGCGGTTTCCTTCCTTACAAATCCCCACTAGTTCACTGCCACCAACAATAAAGATATATCATATATTTTTATACATTAGAGTTGTCATTCTTTTGAGCACAGAAATACAACAAAGATATATTTTTGCTAAGCTAATGAATACTTGATATTCTTGCTTTAACGTTTTTAGAGACGCATGTGTTTATGTATCTTTCCCAGACACACAGTCGCTGTTTTGTGTGTTGTGTCATCGTGAGTACATACACAAGGGTCAGAAAGAAAAAGAACGATAGAGAAGAAACAGTTATATATATATATATATATATATATATATATATAATGTGTGTGTGTGTATAACCAGCTAATGCAAAAACTGGAAACATACAAGTAGATAAAAAACTATGATAAGCACACCTGGATACGACTTGCAAAATTGTTAATAAGTTTGACAAGCTCCTCTCTGTCCTGATTTTTAGCTGTGATGGCCCTCCATTAAGGAATAGTCTGGGGATTATTTTGATAGACACTATCTTTGGGATAACCCTGCAGATGAAAATCTGTGAGTTTAAGGTCGGATGAGTGTGAAGTCCATTCAGGTTCACACCTTCTACTGATGAGACGATCACCAAAGTGTCCCCGCATGTCATTGAACAGCAATAAAACAAAGATTCATGATTGAAACTTTTGTGAACAAGTCAGGCAGAGATTGAAGTTTATTTATACAAAATTTGGTTGGATTTCAGAAAGAATTGTGAATTTTATTAAACATTCCATGGGTGGCATTAATACGTAATATTACACATCTAAAAACACGATTAAGTTTAAGGCTCTCAAAATTCATACTAAACGTGTCCACATGGACTCGTGGTACAACAGGTAAAGGCGTTGATTAACAATCAGTTCTAAGTGACAGTCTTCTGGAGGTTAAAGGTTCAATCATTACTTACGGTCAAAACGTTGTGAAAAAAACAACCAAGATAAGAATAGTTGTCTGAATAATCTAAATAATACAAATTATCTGTCTTCTGTAATGTTGTGAATTTTTATTTATTTTTTATAGGAATGTAAAAAAGTTTAATTTTATAGAAGCCAATGTTTACAAAAAAATGATGTCTGGTATTGAGACTGATATAAAAGCCATTTCTACACCAGGTAAGATTTTCCTATACTCACTCATTTAGACATTTTTCTTAGATCAATAAAGATGTTTATAACATAGCCATTATGGTAAAGGTGTTTACAACATGGCCATTATAGTAAAGGTGTTTACAACATGGCCATTATGGTAAAGGTGTTTACAACATGGCCATTATGGTAAAGGTGTTTACAACATGGCCATTATGGTAGAGGTGTTTACAACATGGCCATTATGGTAAAGGTGTTTACAACATGGCCATTATGGTAAAGGTGTTTACAACATGGCCATTATGGTAAAGGTGTTTACAACATGGCCATTATGGTAAAGGTGTTTACAACATGGCCATTATGGTAAAGGTGTTTACAACATGGCCATTATGGTAAAGGTGTTTACAACATACTATAAGGTGTTTGTAGGTTTGGGGTGTTGGAAGATGTTGCCTTCGGAATGCAACTGTAATTGTTTTGGTAATTTCTAGGTTGAGACGAAAATGAAAGTAACATATGATCGGTTTTATTTTGATGTACAACCAATTTGAGGAATATGTCAGCAATTGTCAGAATTACATCACTATTTGAGAAGGAATCAAAAGAAGAAACGGAGGTCGAGACTTGAAGTCGAAGTGAGTGAAAGTGCCGCCCTTTGCTCTCTCCAGCTAAGAGTTGGAGAGTTGACTACATCTGTAAGGGAGGAGTGTATCAAGGGAATGTCGACCTTCTACTACAAATAAATTGTAAGCTATAAAAATAAAACATTCTTGTTTCGATTCTTCATCCTTGTTGCAACACCTTCCTCATTTGGGGGACGAGTAAAAAAAAACAAAAAAAAAACAGGGATAACATTACAATACAAAATGATGTGAATTTAATTGTGTTGAATAGGGACTCTCTGAAAATGAAATAATCCTGTATTTGAATGAGTATTTCCCAACTGACCCATGATAAATTATAAATTGAAAGGGACATATTCTAGACAGAAACTCTGCTAGAGAGGACATGTTTTAGCAAACACAGAAAAGCCAGTATTAGATAATGGGGGGAGGGGGGGGGGGCAGATAGAGAGAATGCCCAAAAGATGGTTAGAGGACGCCCTTAGAGAGGGTGGCAGTAGCAAGGGAATCGGAAGTCATGTCACTTCAGTTCGGGGGCTGTTCTCCCTCTTTTCCGCTGCGACAACCAAGGGAGAAGCACATGCGGGCCGGCCTCCTGCTTAGCGGGCGAGGCTACGCCGGGTAGGGACAGCTAGTTATTTATAAGATGATTTTCATAACGGCTTTAAAACTCCCCCCAAATTGTTATATTTACTATTACTGTTGATTCATCATCATCATCATCATCATCATATTCGGTTTAATATTCGTTTACATGCTGGCATGCATTGGAATACTTTAAGAAATTAACTTACCAACTAACCTATCTTTGACCAAGTCTTTATTTATCCTTCTTCCTCCCATGTTTTCCTTAGCCTTCCCCTGTAAACTGGACCTGCTACATTAATCTTTCTACATCTACTAACCCAAGAACTCTCATCCATTCTTTCAACATGGCCATGTCATCGAAGTCTCCTGTTCTGCACACATCTACCTATACTATCCACATTTAATCTTCCTCTAAGGTCATCAGAACTAAGCTAGTCTAACACTCACATTACACATCCATCGTATCATTCCCTGAACTTACTCCATCCGCTCCTAACTCTTGCAATCACACTAGCACCTGCTCTACCCTGGGCTCCAATTGTATCACCAATGTAACAAAACTTCTCGCCAACCTCAATAGCTTTGCCATCCAGATATACTTTCTCCACATCTGATTCCATGTTTCAATTTAGCTTTTTCATTTGTCCTTTCCCAATCTTTGTTCTGTTTTACATGTTTTTTAATAATTAAATTTAGTATTTGTTTTTATTTTCAATTTTCTCACGCAACCACAAACAGGATTTTCTATTTAGACACGTCTATTTTAAACTCCTCATATTTCAATTTTCATTTTTATCTATCAAAACACCCCAGCGCTTATAAAATTTTTAATTTTCTATTTATTTATTTTTTTCGTTATTAAACTTCCTATTCATTAGTTTAAAGAATTAAATCGGTAGACTCCCTCTACATTTTTGCACCAGAAAGTAAAACCTCGAACATTGTGTATCCAAGGGCTTTGATGGAATCCCATATGTAATTTACGAGTGCATCCAGGATGGAGAGTGGTAATTGATGGTTTCAACAGTACCTCCAGGGAATAAGGGTTGGGTCTGATTAGCAAGCTAAACTGACACAATGTTTTTGCCTCCATAAATCCATCCTCTGGTTCACGTCATGGGAGGTGGTAACAGGTTTAACAGGTGGAAGTGCTGTGTATCCTGAAGTAGGATGAGAATTTTTATTTATTTTGAATGATTTTACTCTAAGCCCTCCACCTGGTAATAAGTCTTCACCCGGGCAATGCCGAGTAAATACAGCTAGTCTTTTGTAATTAAACTTCCTATTTGGCAGGTTAAAGGCTTAAATTGGCAGAATCCATCTCCATTTTAGCACGGGAAGGTAAAATCTCAAACATTGCGTACCCAATGGCATAATTGCATATGTTATTTAAAAGTCCAGGATAAAAAGTCGTAATTGATGGTGTCTGCTGTATCTCCAGGGAACAGGGGTTAGTCTGCTTAACAACTTAAACAGGCACAATGTTTATGCATCCCAGAATCCAACCTCTGGTCCACATCCTGAGAGATGGTATCAGTGTTAAGAAATGATAGTGCTGTGTATCCTGGAATAGGACGTGACTTTTAATATATTTTGAATTATTTTTCTTGCCACCCAGCAATATGTCTCCACCCGAGCAACACTTGGTAAATACATCTACTAATTTAATATTGTTGTTGGAATATTTATATCTTGCAAATTATGTTATAAAAATAAGCAAACATTGAAGACTTGTATTATTTGGACTGTCTAACACATGTCAGCATATAAAACAGATGTTAAACCGATTATTATTATTATTATTATTATTATTATTATTATTATCATTATTATCATCATCACCACCACCACCATCAGCATCATCATCATGGTTGTTATTTTCACACTGTTTTGGCCGATGTAACCACCAACCTTCTTCAGATGCATCAAACTCAACATAAAAATTCCCAAGTTTAAAAAGATGCACCTAATGAAGGTTTAGAAGTTATATCAGCCGAAATTTTGTTAAAATAATAACTAAGATGAGAATAGTAGTCCGAATAATACAAATCTCATATCAATCCTCATATCAAAGACTTATGAAACATTGGAGACTTGTCCGATATGACCATTGTTTGTTTTTTTATGGATGTCGCTCCAGACAAGGCTTGAAGCTACTTGATGTAAGGAGCTAAAAAAACGAAAGATGATTAACACAAAGACAGGAGATGCCTATTCATCTTAATCTAAAAAAGACCAAGGCTATAGGTAGGAGGAAAAAAGTCAGCAGGAAGAGAGTTTCACAAGCCTGCAGTTCTTGGAAAGAAGCTACTGGAATAGGAAGATGTATTATAACGAGATATTTGAATAGTGAAGACTACTCAACCAATGAACTGGAATAAAGAAAGCAGGTAATAAATCAGACAATTCTGAAGAATAAATGCCATAATAGTATTTATAGAAGAGGCGGAGACTAGCATCACGTCTGTGAGAGAGGGTGCAGAGAAGAAGGAAGATTAGGGGCCAACCAAATTACGGATACGTTTCTGAACCTTATCAAAAACCCTCAAATGAGACAGAGATTCACCAGCCCAAATATGAGAACAGTACTCCATACAAGGTCTGATAGTAGATTTGTAGAGATATAGAATAGCCTCAGGTGTGAGAAAGTGTTTGGCTCGATAAAGAGAACCAACTTTACAAGAAGCAGAAAGAGCAATGGATCTAATGTGCTAACTTTAAGAAAGATTTGATTGTCTTTTCGTTTAAACTACCTTTAAAAATGTTTTTAAAACAAAAAATTATTTCTTCCTCAATTATGATTTTTCATTTTATTAGTTCTTCGTTGTTTTTATTTTCAGTGACCTCGCTTCCAGAAGTGGACAAATCCAAAAGTGATACAGTATCGAAAGAATTCCAAAACAGTGTCACCAACTATTTACAGTGAGTTAATCATTTAGTTATGAGCAACAATTCTAAAATTAACATGTATTTCGTGATTCCTTCCTGAAAATACTTACCTAAATAATGTAAAGTTGGAAACACTATTGCTTACAAACATGAGGTCGAGAACATTGTGAATTTCCACATCTGAACTATGTTTGGGTTGCTATTGTAGCTTAAATGCTTTTTTGTTTCAAATATGACACATTCCAACAAAATGCCTATTTAATATAATATTCAACAAAAATGTGTCAAACTGCAACTTGTTTCACATCTGCAACGAGCCTGTTAGCAAGTGTGAGTAGGTATTAGTATGATGTTGCATCAGCCCACCCGCTAAATAGGTAATCAGTATCTTCGATGTCATGGGCGAGTGTCATCTGCCTAATTCAAGAGCTTAAACTTTAAAATCTGGTCATTATAATGGTAAGTAAAAATTATTTTATGGTTATCTCGTGTATTCTGATTATTTAGATGCATATATTGTAGTGTTTTGTTATACATGTAAAATTTTATGCCATTTGTTGTGTAAACCCCACACGCGCTTTTGCACCATGGGGATCGTGGTCAACCACACACACGGGTGTATGATATCCTGGTCGCGGTGCCAAATTGTGACCCCACTCGCGCGCACAATCTTGCCAGGTGGTGAACACACTTCAGCCTATCGTCATAGTGGCAATAAAAAAAATATGTCGATCGAAATTCCTCTGGGCCGGGATGGCGACAATGATGATGATGATGACTTCGTCGATCTTGTCATCTCGTCCAACTCCCACGTTGAAACTGTTTATATCAGCGAGCAATCACTGGGTGAACAGCAATCGGTTGGCTCTGTGAGGGCGAAAGATTATTCAAAGCAGAACAAAGGGAAAAGAACAATGTTCAACAACTCGGTCAGGGTTTTTGTATGGAAGAGTAATTATTAATAACAATAAAAAAAAGAATTGATTTTACACTGGATTAATGTCTATCGTATTGTAAATGTCTTTAGCAAAAAGGATGTGTTGTCCCCAAGTTATTTCCCCGGTTCTCTCTGTGCGCGAATTCGTTCACAAGTTGTTGTTTAAGTCACTAAACTATGGGCGAAGCGACGATGGCGAGAATTCCGTTCACTCCGGCGATTTAACTCTGACTGGCTCTCTCGCCGTCTCTACTGGATCTGTCCTGTCGTGCGTGAAAAACGCACATTCTCTTATTGAAGATGTCTATCGTCATACCCCCTTTCTCTGCCATATTTCTCTCTGCATCTCTTCCTCTCTCAGGGGGTGTGAGGAGGGGCGCCTCACTCCCCTACTTCTAAAATAAATAGGATTTTTTTTCTGGCCCGGTGTTATCGCTAAAAGAATTGCCCCCCCCCCCCCCCCCATCCTGCCACACAGCTGGTGACGATTTCTCACCGAGTTTGTGGTTAACGATGACAGGTCTAATTGTTTATCCGCTCAATCAAAGCAGACCTCCAGAATCGCAAATCCAAAGCGTATCCTTACTCAAAACCAGATCTCTTTGTTGATATTTATTAGAATTAACGCTGAGATCATGGATTTTTTAAATCTTTAACTTCCCATCTGGCAACTCTCTTCTTTTTGTGGTGGTGATCGGTGTTGACTACCAAACACGACTCTACCAGACAAACCGGCGCCTTGTTCCCGTTTCTACACAGGGCCTAGCATCATCACCAAGATGCATATTAGTGCGTAATCAGGGTACCCGATCCCCATGGGGCCCCGGATACTTTGTCACAGTTGCACATTTGTAACATCATTTATTTTTGTTCAATGAATATTTTTTTTTCAAAAATCATTTATGCTACTTTATATTATCCCTATGAAACGTTTTTCACTTTTTTCAAACCAATATAAAAAATAAATCATTTAAGGGTTAAATATTAGGTGAGTGTAATTTTGTTAGTTGAGGATAACAGGGTTCAGTCGGGGTCAGTTTGGTGTACTTGGATGTCAGCTTGACCTCTTGTGGGCTAGCGACAAACGTGACGTCACATAGTTCAAGGAGAGAAGTCGTGAATTCGCTTGGAAGAACACACGTGTGAATTTGGGGTATTAGATACTGCTTACCTTTGCTTTGCAACCCAAAGTTTTCATCGCTGCTGGCTTTTGTCCCTCGGCCGTTTAGATTGACAACCACATGGATGCTGGATTTGGTTTTTAAAAGAGTTTTATTTAAAACAAGATAATGACAGAAGCTGGAAATAGTTTTTACAAGAGAGAGAAAAGAGAAGTCTAGAAATATGAATTAATTGGACTACACTGCGCCCCCTCCTGCTCCTGCCGGCTGCAGAGACCTCTCATTTCTCGTGTGTAGTTCGGTTGCTGGTAGCAGGCTCAAGAGACAGAACTGTTCTGCTGGGCGAAAGTTACATGATTTCCCTTCAGCTTAGACCGCCCCTCCTTTTAGAGCGCCCTCCTTTTGGCTCCCTTCGCTACCTAACAGGGGTTTTAGAGATGTCCGGATAAGATATGATTAAACAATAATTATTGACTTCTCTCTATCCCACCCCACTCCCCCAGCCCCACTAGTCAGTGGTTTGGAACAACAACAAAGTAAATAAACCATGACTTGTCTTCAACTGTTTGCGTTGTCTTGGACCTCATTTTCGGGGTATGAACCAACTTGTTTGCAGGTGGTATCCTCAGTCGGACAAATTCACAACTTGGGACAAATGGTCAGCAAGGTATGTTATGAACGTTTATGTGGTTTAGACATTAGACCTCTCCCTCGGAGGGGAGGTATATATAACGGTAGCATTATTTGGTAATAGGTGTGTTAAAAAACAGAATTTTCCATGTAAGATTAGATTAAGTAAGAAAAGGGAATTGTCCATTAGAGGTTAAACTGACGTGTAAAGGAAGTTACGTCCTGGCAGGAAGTCAATATGGCAAAGGAGCAAGATAGATCTTGTCTCTTGAGTGTTCAATGTGAAAGCAAGCAGACATTGTTTTCAAGGATCCTCCCCCACTCCTGCAAGGGATGGCCGGGAAGATGCAATTATCTGGATGAACTTGTTGATAAAGACTAAATTTTAATCTAATTTTGATGCTCATTTAATTGTTACAAATTTAAATAAGTTAATTAAAAAGGTGGCATTCATTTTATTTATTTAAAGAATATTTAGCTGATGATTAAGAGAATATTTATTTTTGAAAAGATTAAAATTGTTATAATGAATGAATAAAAAATATTTATCTGACAATTATTTTTACGGTAAGAAGAAAGAGAATATCTATTTTTCGGAATTTTTAAGATGAGGATTGATTATTTGGATTATTCAGACTACAGTTCTCATCTTGGATGTTATTCTCACAATATTTCGATCGATGTAACCTCCGACCTTCTTCAGGTGCATTGCATTGAACTAAGGGAATCTGTATGTCAGATTTGGGAATGTGTACGGACTTTCAAATGGAACCCTTTATTTAAACTATGGGGATAGCTTGCTCTTGTTCTGTCAGCTATGCCTGAGTAGAAGGTCAGAGGTTACCTAGGCCAAAACATTGTGAGAATAACATTCAAGATGCGAACAGTAGTCCGAATAATCGAAATAATACAGAATATTTATTGTTTTCAAAATATTTAAATTGTTACAAATTTAAATAGATAAATAAAAAAAGAGACTTTTATTTATTTAAAGAATATTTAGCTGACAATGACAATTATTTTTATGATAAAAGAAAAACGATTTTTACTTAATATTATAAAACCTCACGTATATGTATTATTTCAAAAGAAATATCATTCATCGTCATCATCGGTTTAATGTACGTTTTACATGCTGGCAGGTGTTGGACGGCTTTAATAAATTAATTTTCAAACTAACCTATCACTGATCTTTATTTATGCCTTTTTCTCTCATGTCCACTTTTATCAATTCCTGATGCCCAGGCCGTCGGATGCGGTCTCACCAGCTCTCCACCATGGCATACCTTTCACAAAGCTTGACACAGTATTCCCTCAGGTGTTGTATATTCCTTACCGATGGGTGTATCAATCTTTTATACACCCGTGTCATCATTCTTATTATCATTGTGAACCTGGCTCCATTTTTTTTGTTGACACAAAACCACATGGATGCCAATATTTAATTTTTAACAAGATTTATTTAAAAGGACAGTCACAGAAACCGGTCATCTTCATATGCATGAGAGATAGATAGATAGATAGATAGATAGATAGATAGCCCGTATTGCTACATCAGCCATCTGTGTACGCTGCTCCTCCTACACACCCTTTCTTCAGGAAAGCCGCTAGACATGTCTTTCTTGTGTGAACTCTTGTCGGCTAAGAGGGAGAGAGAGAAAGAGAGAACTTTGTCTGGAAATCATGTGGTTTTCAATTCCGCCTGGTGTCACTTTTTGACCCTTTGACCTCTAAACTTTTCCATTGAAAACACGACTCGGAGAACGCTCAACTCAGCTATCAGTAATATTTACTTATCCATTGCACATGTATCTTCTCTTTCTTTCGGACGCAACAACATGTTTTACTATTGTATTGCGACAATTAATGTATTCGTTTTTCAATACTAATCTCTGTTCTCACTTTGTATATCATATTAAGTACCACCTCTCATGTTTTGTATATCACTTGTATGTTTGTCTTTGACAAATTGTCTAGAATAAATATATACACATTCAAAATACAATCAATTAGAAAACTAAAGATCAATCATCAACTTACAAACATTGACAGCTCTATATTTAGTGAGATAGGGTTGAGCATATATACATATTTTTAACAACTTATTTTAAAATTATATTCTAAATGAAGAGTATACACAAAAGTATTAAGTTGTTTACAGCTGTTTCAAGATGATGTTTATTTTTAGTCATACAATGCAACATAAAATTTGTTCAAATATCGATTCTTATCAGAATGGTATTTCATATGTACCCAGAAAAAACAACAACAATGTTTGAAAAAAGTTCATTCTCCACCTAAAACAAAAATCACAAAAATAGATTCATTGTCAAATACCTCGGTAAAATGTGAAATTATTTCCACATTTAAGTGAATATTTTGTAATGTACTTAGGAGTTTGTAATTTAAAAAAAGTACAAGTTATCAGTCTTTGGGAAAAAGGGATATATATATATATATATATGCTATAAATATTTTTTTTATTAAATATTAAAGTGGTTTTTACCTACAGATGATATCGTTTTGGGTTTTTAATCCTCATCAGTGCAGGAGTGGTGGTTGCAGGCAGTTGCATGGGATCGAACGCAGTTCGTAGATTCAGCCTAGAATCCCAACACAAACGCTCAGGACCACATGGCTACCGACAATCAGCACAGACAGTAATTGAAATTAAGATACACTTACCCGGGGAGGCAAGCATTATTGCTCTCTACAGTGTTCAACGCTCATGCGGAACTATATATGTATATATATATGCTTATGGCTGCCGAATTTGCCATTAAGACGTTAATTTACTCTTCCATTTCCAAACAATGCGTGGTGGCCACATCGGTACACGCTCCAACTACTGAGTTAAATATTACTTTCGTATTGAGGTTTGAACCGTGTGACCGGCAGGGATTGTCTCCTCCCATACTGATGATTGCCGGTTTGGCATGAAACACATGTGTATATGGGTTAATTTAAAAAAATATTATTTATCAATAATTATATATATATATATATATATATATATAAATATAAATATTGATATATATATAAATATTGATATATATATTTCCTAATTATTACCCTTTTTCTTTTTTTATTCCAACGTTGTACTCAAGAAAACAACACACAACATGGTGGCCAACCTTTCGAGCATGACCTTTTTGATGTTATTCATGATAGATTTTGTTAAAAATTATAATTGTTATTCAGTTTTGATTTTTATTCTTGATTTAGGGGTTTTGTGAATGACAAGTGCCAAGACGAATGTCCATTACCAACGTATAGTATGTCTGAAGCAGAAATGAATTTTGTGTTACAAACCGTTGATAATATGGGACTTCATGTTGTACAAACAGGATCTGTGAGTTTCCCTTTCTTTCTTTTTCATTTACTTTTCTGAAAAGTATTTTAGGGGTACAATGTTTTTGTACATTGCCATAATATACAGATACATCATAAGAGTTAAAGAATATATAAAGAATTTTTAAAAATTATTTCTTAATAGGTATTTTCACCTGAAGACATTACAAAGAAATAACATGAGAATAATTTTGAAAAGAAAAATCATTATGTTCAAGTGACGTCAAAATGTTTTGCTCAGCAAGAGATTGAACAACTTCAACACAAAAATGAATTCCTTTTGTTTATACAAGGAAACCTTAATGTTTTTTTATGCAACAGCCTTAAAAATAGTGTGGGGGGGGGGGGGGTCGGACAATCTTGTTAAACAAGCTATTATCTTTTTGAGCTAAATATTTTGAGTTTTCCTGTAACATTGAGGGTGGTGTATTTTGATGTTATTTCCAGGGTTGCGGAGCCACAAGGTATAAGGTCCAACTCCAACTCTGACTCTTAGGATTCCAAAAATTTTGACTCCGACTCCTAGAATTCCAAAATATCCAACTCTAACTCTGACTCGGACTCCTTATTTTAAAGTCTTCCAATATTCAGACTGTCTGGGGATTCTTTAAAGATTGGAAAATCTGACTCCAACTCCCAGCATTCTTACAAGTCCAACTTCAACTCCTTTCAAAAACTTCCGGATTCGCAACATGGTTATTTCCTTGAAAAGTTGTTAGATGAAAAAAGCTATTAAAGAATTTTTTTTTAATATATTTTTTATTGTAATATTTTTATATTTATGAAAAATGTAATTTGTATGTGTGCTGAGAATGCCATCTAAATAGGGGGGGGGGGAATCTGTACAGCTTATCATCATCATCAGCAAAAGTGCGTTGATTTGAGTTAATAAATTAACATGTTCTCTGATCTTCAGTGACATTGTACACTGATCTCACAATATTTTGCCAACCCTTCCATGATGCAGATCTTCCTTGTTGTTAACTTCTCTAAAATGAAAGTGAGATCTTTCTACCTTATTCTTTGAATGTCTTAATTCAGTGCTGTGACTATAGTGGTTCTCAAGCAGGGCTTTACTCGCTCCACTAGTTTTGGAGTTCCCGCTCTCACTCAAAAAAGAAGGAAGCTGCTCCTTTCTCTGCTCCATCTGTACCTTAAAATAACCTGTTGAAAAATTAAACACATTTCCAACATTATTTTCAAATAAGTCCCTATTTACTTGCTTCCCCACTGCTGGATAAAAATTGAGCTTTCAGTTTCTTAACTGCAGCAAAAATAGAGTGCGTTTCAAGAGTGCACTCCTTTCTGTAAAGCCCTGTTCTCAGGTGACCTGTTAACTTTTTGGAGAAGTCATTTCAAAGTAAAAATCCATGTCTTTGTTAGTGGGACATTCTGAATCCATCCATGAAATATGTTCCAGTAGTTTCCATCTTGTTGTCAAAATGAGCAAAGATAAATGAGATTCTTGACATCTGCTGATGTTATGCTTACGTGATACAATTGTCTTGACACAGCGCCACAAGATCCTGTGGGCCAAGTAATCCATGTCCAGCGTTAGAAAGTCACATTTGTTCTAACCAGTTCTATATCCATAGTTTTGTGTCCATCCATGAAATATGTTCCAGTAGTTTCCATCTTGTTGTCAAAATGAGCAAAGATAAATGAGATTCTTGACATCTGCTGATGTTATGCTTACGTGATACAATTGTCTTGACACAGCGCCACAAGATCCTGTGGGCCAAGTAATCCATGTCCAGCGTTAGAAAGTCACATTTGTTCTAACCAGTTCTATATCCATAGTTTTGTGTCCACGTTGTGACTTAGATCCACAAAACTCTTATTTTAGTATCACTGGTTTGAACGTTTTAAAGTACAAGGGGTAAGTGTCGGTTCATTACTTCTCTCCGATGTTAGAAAAAACTATGGTCTTTACTTGTGTCTGTAACTGGAAGAGAGTTGCTAGAATGAAAATAAAACATTTTTGCCTTGTCTTATAAAATATAATTTATTTTAAAAAATTCCATTATCTCCATTTGATCATGTATCAGTCATTGCTCATCATAGCAGGCGACAGGGAGTGATGACTGCTTCACTTGCCGTCTTTTGCAAAACTGCTTTTTCTCATACTAAAAAAGGAAAGAAGGAAAATAACAGCTGTCAGTCAAAAGACTTTTGTTGCCATCCATTCCTGCGGCACAAGCTGTAAGCAAGCTGTCACATAGTTAAACTTGACAGGTCTGCCCTTTAACTTATTTGCACTCCATGACTCTCAACGGTTTCTCAACAGAAATTACTTGACAATCAAGGGTCGTGTGACTGTTAATACATTTTTTAGACCAGCCTGGCAATGTTTGATATCTAGAAAAAACTTGCAAGATCACTTTGTCAAGTTTGGCTCAAAGCTGTATTAATTAAGTACCTTGGATGCTCCTTAAAGTTGTAAATAAGTAGCTATAGTGTAGAATCATTATTGCAGGTATAACACCGATTTTCCAGCATCCTTGGTTCCAGAGCCTTGCCAGATTAACCATTTTGCCAGACCATCCGATTTCATCTTAATAATAAATCATCAACACACTCCTAATCTACTAATTATTCTCCTACCATGTCTCTAAACCATCAGGGATTGCTAGAAAGTTTATATTTAACACCATGGCTGCCCCTTGAATTTGCCTCTAACTAGGATTAAATGTAAGAAAAAGATATGATCTCAAAATAAAGGGAGACTTGATAGAATGCTTCATACAGAGCAAGCTGTTGGCCGCCCAGTAAACTAGTTTGGTGGTAGAAGTATTATGAAGTTTTCTCTTGTGATTTTGTCCAGATTAAAAGAAGTGCTTGACCATCAGTTGCTGGAAAATCAATGTTACACCTGTATTTTTTTTTTTTTGCTGTTACTCATATTGCAAAATAAAAGTAAGCGGCATAATGTTTAGAATGTTTGCTAATGGGCCAGGAAACCAGGGTTCAATCCTCAGTTGAGTCATACCAAAAACTTAAAAAATAGTACTTGATACCCCTTGTTAAACACTTAAAATTTTAAGCTAAGGATCAAGAGAAACTAGAGTAATTCCGGGAAAGGGGTGGCACCCTCCCCTATACCTCGGTGTAGTAGCTAATGAAAAGGGAGCCTTCGGGTCGCCCTCAACTATGGTCGACCACTTTACTTTTATTTTTGCTGTTACTCATGTTGCAATTTTTGTTACTGCTGTTTTAATCTACTATTTATAATTATTGGTTCCCATATGGTATTTAATTCTATACTAGGTCGACTTAGGAGGTCATTGTTTCCCAACATATGCGCTGCTTCTTGGAGACATCTTATTCTCCATCAGTTTTCTCTGTCTATAATTCTTTTCTTTTTTTTTACTTTCAGGGACAACATTCAAATATTCGAATTTCAAAAACCAAAGAGCAATTACAAGATGATCAAGTTGTGCTTTCTTAACTTATAAATAAACATTATAATTATCAGTCAGCTATATTATTTGGATTATTCGAACTACCCGTGGTGCAACGGATAAAGTGCTAAGTAATAATCAGTTCTAAGTGACAGTCTTCTGGAGCTTGAAGGTTCAATCTTCAGTACAGGCGATACTAAGGATACAATTACAGATTACTTAAGACTTCTACCTGGTCATGGCTGATAGAACAAGAGCAAACTACCTCAGTGGATTAGATAAAGAGTTTTTGTTTGAAATTCCGTGCAGATTCCGGAGTTTGAAAAGATGCACCTGAAGGAGATCAAAGGTTACATCAGTTGAAACATTGTGAGAATAACATTCAAGCTGAGAACAGTAGTCTGAATGATCCAAATAATCCAAATAATCCACATCAGTCAACTGGTCTGGTTTTCTCTCCACAAACAATGTCCGTGTTGAATGAAGTAAAAACGTGCATCTTATTAGTTTAAGTGTTGTTTTTTTTTCTTTTGACATGACAAAATGTAATTATGTTAATAATAAATATATTTTACGCAATCTAACTTGTTTGCAGACTTTATATCCATCTTTTTTACGCATCCCAACTACACTTGGAGGATGCTAATTTTGGAATAAAAACTAAGTTAATTTCAAATCCGGTCCAATCTATCACATTCACTTCTGCATTGTAGTGCCAATGGGAAATATGAACCCTAAAGATTATTAAAAAGAGAAATGTAGTTTTTCAAAACATGTTTTATTTTTATCATTTGAGAGTGTATTTGTATACATATATATATTAGGTCGTTACAAAAATAATGGCTGCCTGAAGCGCTGGGTTTTAAAAAGTCATTTTGACACAGAATTTGTAGTTTATTTCTGGTTAATTTTAACATATGTAATAATTATTGTGTTCTCAATAATAATTAGTAACTTTTTTCAGATAGAAAGTATTTTTGAAGCATAGAAGACCCTCAATGATGAACATGCCAAAACATGGCCTTCGCCTTCTTATATTGCATGAGTTCAAACTTGAGCACAATGCCTCCGAAACTTCTAATATCAATAGGGCATGGTTAGATGGATCCACAAGCGATTGGACAGTACGAAGGTGGTTCCAGAAATTCCGTAGTGGAGATGAGAGCCTTGAAGATGAAGAAGATAGAGGACAGCCATGTAATCTTTACCGTGAACAATTGCAAGCACTTGTTGAGCAAAATCCACATCAAAGTGTCAAAGAAATGTCTCAGAAACTTGCTGTCAGCACTGCAACAGTTTCACGTCATTTACAGAGTATTGGAAAGGTGAAACATATTTCATGAATAAATGTTGTAATGAACAATTACGAATAATTTCCCCATTCTAAATTGTCTCCCCTTTGGAGAACTCTCCTGTTTGTCTTAACAATAAATAGCAGCACTAATATTGTACTGACAGTTTATGCCGAATAAAGCTTTCTTAAGTTACGATTGTTCTCGTTTGTCATTACAAATGTGTTACTGAAATCGGCCATTGTAATGACCTAACATATATATATGAGTCATGTTTTTCTGTGGTAGTGGCTGGGGGAAATTCTAAATAATTGTTTCAATAAACATTTTTTGTATGAATAAAGTTAGTTATATTAAAAACAAATGTTATAATAATAGTGTGTGTTTTTAATAAGGATGATAAATCTGGAAATTAGAATGTGAAGTTGTTTCCCTTGTTGAAATAGTAGGGTCGAAGAAGTATGCGTGAATGGATTATGAAAAGAAATGTTTGTAGTTTTGTTAATTTTGCAAATACCTATGTATATAAGTAGTATATTAGTAAAACAATATATATACATCAGTTGTATATGAGTACAAAAAATGAAAACTTATTTTCAAAAGGACATAAACAAATCGGATGTCATTAATATTTTTAACTAGAAGAGTTACCCGGCATAAAATGTGTGTTTAATGTCTTTATATTAAAACTTCTGTCTCTCCCCCTCTCTCTTTATCCGTCTCTCTCTCTTTCTCTGCGACATTCGGTCAGTCTCCTCTTTTTCCAGACTAGTTCTGTTGACATGATCTGAGAGATCAGATCTTTACAAATTGTAAGTCCGTCTTTCATTATATCCACATATTAGAAAGTTTGACATGTGTGCATATTTTGGTGTATTACTTTTAAACAGGTTCCAAGGTTGTTATAACTAAGGGGTGGCAATCAGGACAGGCTCCCATTTTCTATAAAATGCCCATCATGGCGTGTGTCTACAACAGCCTCTGACACTAAGTCTAGCTCCTAGTCTGCTCGTTTTTTTGTTTTATTTTACTTATATTCACCCCCAAACAAGGCACATTGTCACTGAGATGTAAGGGGTAACTGTGAATTAGGATTCCCATATTAATCTGGCCCCTAAGTGAGGAGTTGTGCAGCGAGATGTTTTTTCACGTTACATTTAAATTTCTGCATGTTGGTACAGTCAAAGGCATGCAGTTTGATGAAAGAAGCTATTAGAGTAAAAAGCTTTCCAACATCTGGGATCCTTTACAGTGAAGGGGTGGGATTTTGCTGATTATCGGGTTGGTCAGAGGTGGCTTAGATATAAGCTATGGGGAACTGCTACTACTGATAGCATTGGTTAAAACGAGTTGCCTGTCATCCGATAAACATATCTTTGGATCAATGAGGTTCATCAGTCTTGGAAGAGAACTAACCTAAGAGAAGGAAAACAAAAATCTCAAAACTACCTTATGACTATACTCAATAATAGGAAAGGCTTCAGAAGTCAACCCTGAGTAAAAATCCGGAGTCAGAGTCTTCAAGGCTGTCTGCAGTAACGTTCTGGAAACTTCTATGTAGAATTGGAGGAGAAGATGTCGAATTGACATTTTGTAGTACGGTTGCTGCATCGGTATCCATCCTACTGGCCTTGTTTGACATGAAGAAAAGTGTCACCAAGTTTTAGCTAAAAAGGCAAATTATGCAATTTAAATCAATTTTATTCAAAAAGTTTCAACACAAAACATGGTCCAGAAAGAGTTATGAAAACAGGAATACAAAATAGGTTGAATCCGCCGACGTATATGTATGATAGAATTGGAATTTAGTTCAAATCTTTTATTTCGTTTAGCAAAACCATTGCTAGATACAGAGAAATATAACGTCTGATCACATTGACATCTCAAATGGGACATTTGTCTCATCCAAGTCATGGTGAAAGGCAAGGAAGGAAATATGGCATCTTGTTACTCAAAGTTTGACTGTTTGTAAAATGCGCAAAAGGGTTTTGTGCTATCCTGCATAAAAATGTTTTGGCCGAACAATGTATCAATCGCTCTGCGAATGAGAACATGCGAACGAAAATAGGTTGTAATTATGTAACTGCTACACCTCTGATGGCATTGGAACTATGTGTATCAGCCCTGCCTTCTCAACAGACCATTTTAGAGAGGGAGGTCTATTGCATCGGTAACAGCTCATCCTCCATACTTACTATCTAGGTTTTGTGCTCTGAGCGCAACTTGATAGTCTTTAAATCAATGATCAATGACCAAATGTGTTCATTGCAGCACAAAATTAGCGCAGTGCAGTGCAGATGGGACCAAGAATTTAATCCCGTTGAAAAAAATATCTTCCTCAGAGTCGAATATTTATGTATGTGGCAACAAAAATAGCAACAGACGACAAACACAAGGCTTTAGAAAAAATGCAATTTAATTAAATAACAAATGAAAGAGATAATATCATGAAAATCAACAGGGTTTTATGGAAAGTGTATGTGGGCATGTATGCATGATTTTTGTAATGATCCTGGGCTGATGTCAACTTGAAATAGAAGGAAGGTGGAGGTCCGTATCACTTTTTTCTTTTTTTTTTTTCTTTTATTTTTGTCCCTTTTATTTACATTTTTGATCTTTCTCTTCCCCTCTCTTTTTTTCTTTCTGTTATTTTTTTGTTTCTTTTGTCTGTTGTGTTAGCATGCTAAGTTTCTTTTCTTTGGGAATCGCATCCATATTTCGTCTCATGAAAATAAATAACTTCTCAGTGACAATTTATTCTTCCTTCTGGCGCTCCATGAATTCTCTTCTGGCAGGGCATGGATCAAATAGAAGCAAAGACTTTTTATGAATTTTAAAGTTCTCCATGACGTAAAAGCCAGAGGTTTTCTTCAACCTTCTGTTGGAATGATTAGGTATTTTTAGTTGTCATTTTCAGCTTCATTGACATTCTGTCTAAAGTTAAAAGGTTTGGTATTTAGATCTCCCATATTTAGTTTCAGGCTACATCGAATATGACAAAGCTGTATTTTATTTAAGGTATGTTTACCTAGTGAGATGATAGCTTGGAACTAACGTCACTGTTGATTTTTCCACGTTCCTAGTGTTCATGTTAACCTTAATTTGAGCGGGTGGTCATAGTGTTCCTTATTTGGGCATGTTGGCAGTTTTTGTTTTCTTTTTGTAGATGCAACTATTGACTCTTCGAAAATTTGTCTGTCCAGCATTTATAATGAGAGGGGGACAAGTGAAGAGAGCATGTTGGCATGTATTCGGTGAGAGGGCAAGGTTATAGGGATAGCAGATCACGCTAAGTGAGGAAGTAGGAGTTACATAGAGAATTACGAAATAGGTTTGATTACTACATGTGCGTATGTGTGGCTAAGTTCGTTTTGTTTTTGTATATTTATTTATTTTTTCTTCTAGGATGGGCCGAAAATGTTAGAGCATGCTATGGTGTTTCCTCTTAACTTATTACAAACCCCATTCATGGGCTCTTGCTGTTTGTTGGTGAAGCAATGTATGAATAAACTGAATTAAAATGTGGAAAAAGAGTTTGTCTTAATAATCGAGCTAAACGAACCCCTTCTCTACCCTACAAAATGGACACTTCTTTCTTACAAAGTGATGTGTGTATAGGAAACCATTTTACTTTAAACTGAGTTAATAATCACTTTAGCGGAATCCTGAAAATGCCGTTCAGCACTATTTTAAAACATCTTATTAGTGCATAAAACCATTAAATTCAATGTCTTTTGACAAAAAAATATGTTTAATTTAATTCAATAAATACTTTTTACCATAGCTCTCGTCCACACTAGCTGAAGACTATCCAACATGGTTGCCTCTTATTGACTTCATTTATTCGCTATGAAATTTAAATAACAAACTAGGCACAAAGGCAATAAATTTGATGGGTAGGGGGTCATGCTGGTCTATAATCTTCTCTGAAACTAGAAACTTTCACCATAATACCGCATTTACTTTATGGGCTTAACTACTTGGAAAATCTCCAGGGTTTAATGAATTTCATGTACAAGAAGGAAATGTACAGATGTATGAATGATGGGGAGTGAAACGAATAAAAACACTAAAAAAACAAGAAAATAAATCAACCAAATAAAATGAGATAGCGGGTAGGTTTGTAAGGCCCTCCTGATCCTTGTAGATCTCCCACTGTTTTCTGATTTGTTCATGCTGAAAACAAACAGATCGATCTCTAAGTGGGAGTTTAAATTTAAGTGGAAATAGAAGAAAAAGCGTGTTGTAGCAGTTACATTAGTGAACTATTTTGTATTGATCTATGTGACAGCCAGTGATTTGGCTTTGCGATTATATAATCATCGCCTCTTCAACATGTGTGCATATAGCATATCTGCGTGTAACAAGATTCACGCATGATTAAACATATTGGCGCTAAAACCAGATCACGTGATCAACACTTCAGTTCGAGACTGGTTTCCAAACAGACAAGATGTGATCCTGTAATTCTCTGCCGTCGACACGGCAGAAGAATCGACGAACTCCAGGATAAAGATTATTTCGTCTTGTCTACATTCACTCAACCCAATGTATTATCATTGTTCTGTTTCTGTGTTTCCTGTAAATAAAACTGCATATCCCTTTGGTTGTGAAGCCATCCTTTATTTTGTGAGGAATAGTGATCCCGTTTGCTTATTATATTTCAGTCAAATTTGGCCAGGCGAATTACTCGCCCAAGTAAGTCGTCAATCTGATTTTCTTCTCGGTTTAAACTCCCAGCTAAAATTAGATTTCTCATCTAAAATTGGTAACCCGGACATGATTTAGAATGCGTAACCTTCTTCAAAAAAAAAAAATAATCAGACATTATTTTCCTTCGTAACGGCAACCTATGACTCTGTCCACAGAGGTTATTTTTTCCACATTTAGCAGTTTTAAAACTACCAGGAGAAGTCCGACATTCCATTTATATCATGGATTTATGGAAAAATCGATTATGGTAAGTGCATTTTCCATGCATATACACATGCATTTGTGGTGAACACCACAATTAGGTACCCTCTTTCTTTCTTTCTTTGTTTAACCCTTCTTCGTCTATGAAGTGGAGAAACTTGCGAAATCTCGCAGAATCACGTTGGCCAAAGGATTTCGGCCAATAAAATACTGACTGACCGGCTTGACCACGCATGATTTTGGGTCCATATAAGGACAAGCGCCCCTTTCCTCTCTCTCTTTTTCCCTCAGTGTTCTGAGACGAACGAACACACAAAGAACGCTTGTCGACAACCTCCACCCCCACCGACGACCTCGGCCGAGAAGGTGGGGGAGGAAAAGAAAGGTAATTCTTTTTATTCAAGAATCTATCTTTAATCCAAACGAACTCTTATTTCTTCATACGTATTGCATTCTACACACAAAAGACTTTCAGCCCGCTCGCATACATATACATACACACACACATATATATATATATTTATATATCGCTCACAAAAATGTTAAGTAAATAAATTGTTGTTTCTGTTAATATAAATGTTTTACGTTTTATTCATTTTATAAAATGCCTATTCTTATATGTTGTTTAGCTTCCTCCTCATTTCGCTTTCATTTTAATATAAGTTTAAATAATATTTTCATTCTTTCTTCTTTGTTTGTCTGAAACCTTCTCTTTATTTAATCTACACGTGGTCCGATGGTGGAATCCTAACAGTGAGATTACGTACCGTTACAAAGGCATCTATCACACTACCTATGGCCGGGAGATTCATTATCGCAAAACCATTTGTCCGGCATCCTTCGCCACTGTGGTTAATATCCATAATCCTTTGTCCTTTTTTGAATCTCCCGCCATTAACAAGACTCCCACGTGGGCCATAATTGGTGACCTCTTCCACATGGGCCATACATTTCTCTTCACGCACAACAGTAGAGATCTACCTCTACTCTTCCATGCATGCAACAGCACATACTGACTTGTGCTCCATGTTTGCTACAATGTATAACGAGAATTATAAGAAAAATATTATTATCTATTTTGGCAGAGTGAGCTCCCTATTTTACAAACTGTTAACTCTTCCAAATTTGGTGATTTAACTATTTTGGCAAATTTACTTGTCCGGAATAAAAGAAATTCCTTTCTGAACATAATGCATCACCAGCGTAAAACAGTCAGTCATCTTGAAATAATTGGAAAAGCATGTTAAAACAAGTGTCAACAAGGCGCAACCATGTTGAATCATCTCCGGCTAATGTGAACAACCGTTATCATAAAAAACAGGTATTATTGTAGATTAACACCTTTAGCTAAATCCAACAAAAAAATGAGATTCTACTTTTTTAGGCAATTACATGCAAACACCCTGAAAAACTTGTCTGAAAAAAAAAAATTATAATTTAGATTAAGCGATCAGTTTCACATATGAATTTAACGTAAAATGATTCCCTATTTCCAGGCCATTCTAGCGTTTTAAGGCAGTTAACCAATGGTTTTCTGTGTGTTCTTTGGGGGGGGGGGACTACTTTTTAGGCAATTACGTGTGGTTTTACGACTTTGCTTGTCGAACTTAGTGTTAGTGTTAAAATATTTTAGTTAACTGCCCTAAAAAGTTAGAATGGTTCGGAAGTGGAGGATCATTTTACGTTAAATTTATATACAAAACTGATCCTTTACTCTTAATTTAAAAATAATTGCTCTTTGTTTTTTTTTTCTTTCCGCCAAGTTTTTCAGGGTGTCACGCGTAATCGCGTAAAAAAAGTAGAATCTCATGGAGGGGGGGGGGGTGAAAGGTGTTAATCTACAAATTTACCCCGCCCCTATATTAAATTAAATATATTTTGTCAAAAAAAACAAAAAAACATTGAATTTATGCAAAAAGATCTTTTGAAATAGTAGCGAACGACATTTTTAAAAAAATTCCCTTAAAGTTAATATTTATTGAAAACTGAACACACTGCTAAAAATGGAACAAGTAACTTTTTAAGCACTCCAGAAGATGACACTGCCGCACTGACTTCCGGTTTACCCTGCAGTAAATATCGAGTATGGATGATCAGAAATGATAAAAAAAAAAAACTTTCTCTTTTTTAAAATTCATATTAATTTAATACTTCACAAATACATTTTATTGATAATGTAAGCGTTTGAAATAAATACAAAAATATGATTTTGTCACCTGTTCAACAACAGAAAATTCAGCATTGTATTTTTATTATAATAAAATAAGTTGTTACAAAACAAATTATCAAATATGTGTTGATTTTTTTTTAATGAATATATAACAAATCTTTAATAACAAATCTTTTTTATGAATCATATATGTTGAAATGTCTTCTTTTTATTGATATAAAGAAAGTTTTGAAATGTCTTGTACGCCGCCAGAAAAATTCTTGATGGTGGCTGTTGAAGTTGTCAGCGCTAGTCCCTCGCATGGCTCGTAAAAATATTTGATTATTTATTTTTTCCCCTTGTTATTTTTGAACAGGTGACAAAATCATATTTTTGTATTTATTTCAAACACTTACATTATTAATAAAATGTATTTGTGAAGTCTCAAATTAATATATGAAAATTTTTTTTTTTATCATTTCTGATCATCCGTACTTGATATTTACTGCAAGGTAAACCGGAGGTCAGCGCATCAGTGTCATTATCTGAAGTGCCATTTTTTTTTTATTTATCTAATTGAACACCCTACTCTGGTAATTTTTTTTAGTTTTTCGGGTCTTGTTGTATGTATGAACATTTTTCTGTTTTCCTTTTTTCAAAATTTAAATTACCAAAACGTAATTACCTCCCCTTGAAAGTGAGTGTGACTGTGACTTTACTTTTCTCGTGTTACACCGTAAACTTCCTTTATCCCACAAATTGCCATCATGCCGTGTAGATTCAAGAGTAAGTTCTTTTTTTAAATTATACTTTTGAAAACAATTTCTTGCCGTTTCTAATTAAGATTCTTTTACTTATTGCTTTTTATTACATTTCAGACAAACAGAGCAAGAGAGTCAAAGCCAAACTTCGTTACAAGATCGAAAAGAAGGTACGTTATTTTTCTATATCTCACAAAAACCGACCACGTGTTACATTTTTTTCTTTAAGTTAAAAAAAAACTCGAAACTCATTTCCTACAGAATTTAGGCTAGAAAAATTCTCCTTTTTTAATCTTTTTATTTTAGCAGATCGAAATTCGTCTTAGTTTCGAAATAGGACTCTTTGATATTTGGCTTTGTTTTGATTTAAGAGAACAAAAACAACAACTACGCATTTGGATTCCTTTGGCTAGGCGCAAAGTGTATTATCTGTTCTGATACTACACTTAATATTTTCTGTTCTCGGTCAGTGAAAGAGAAATTCTTCTAGATTGAGGCAATTTTTGTCCCAATCCAGAGTGCCCCCTTTTTTGGGAGTTGGATTCTTCCCCACATTAAAAACTGACCTTGTGTCTAACTCTGCCATAATGGGGAAGCAAGTAAATATGAACTACACATTTCGATTATTCTGACTACTGGTCACATCTTGGTGTCTATTAACAGCGTTTCGGTTGGTGTAACCTCCGATCCTTCATATGTATGTTTTCGATCTTAAGAACCTTCTTGTCGATGAAGTGCATCCGATGGTGGGGCTCCAATTTGGAAGCTTTCGGGAGTGCTGAGTCACATCTTAGTTTCCATTACTCTCACGCCCACTCGGATCACCCATAGTATCGGATCTCATCTGTGGGTTAAATAGAATTTGTCCCTGGCACAACACTAAACTGCCTCTACCCTCCTCTCTCTGTCCTGAGTATGATACAAATCTGCATCCAGTTGTTCAGCCCCGATTTGAGGGCTTTAGGAAGTATAACCACCCCTTAGGTACCCCTACTTCCAGATCCACTCTGACTCGAAGTGGTAGACCTGCCAGGGCCTCATCTATCAATTAAATAGAAATTGTAGTTTACAAACTATTTGTCTACAAAAAAGGACGCCGACAAAGAAAACGTATTTCACAAATATGTACGCAGTTTCGGCATAAAATGACCCCAACGATGGTTGACATGCCGTAAACCCCAAGTAACTTTCTAGTCGAACTCTGGATGGCAGCTGGACGGAATTTCGAACTGAATCCTTTATTTAATCGGGTAAAAATCTATATTGACGTCGGTAAACCGGATGCTCAATTGGTAACGCGCATGCGCGTTATTTTTGTCGAATCTCAAAATTTTTAAATATTACTTGTTTAAAATGGAGTTAAAAAGAAAAAAAATACTGTAAGGAAGACTGCAAATAGAGGACCGATGCCGATAAATTAAAAAAAATATATTTTCGTCTTTGTTGTGTGGGGGGGGGGGGGGTCTGTTGCCACCTTGACTTAGTGGTGTTTTTTGTGAGGGAAGGAAAATTGGAATTAGACATATTTAAAAAAATATTCGAAGGCAAAGAAGTAATAGGAAGCGATATTGCCGAAATAGAAGAAGGTGGGTGATGTTTTTCTTTATCCGAAAACGGGTATGAATCAGAAATCTGGCGAAAGGGTTAAATTTTTCGGGTATTTTTAATAATAGCCCAACAACGAAAACGCTGAAAAAACAAATATACAACAAATAAAAGTTACCGTAGCCGATAAAACTGAATTTCCAAGTTAACTGTGACAGTTATTAATGATTATAATCCGTTAAAAGTGCTATTTTCTATAAGTTAATAGTTTTAGCTTACAGGAAGTGAAAAAAAAAAGTAATTAATGGCCGCTGTCGTTCTCGTCTCGTTTCAATTGTTTTTTTACTGGGACTCATAGTCAAAGCGCAATGTTTGCATTTTTCAGCCAAGCAGAAGAACAAAACAAAACTACATTCTAAGCAAAAGGAATAAAATAATTTTCTTTTTATTTACATGTCAGTGTGCTTTTATTTACATATTATTTTCATTCGTCACACCGTAATGTTTATTTTTCCTGTTTCTTAAAAAAATGCCTAACCCTAACCTAAACCCAGCCCTAACCTAAACCCAACCCTAACCCTAACCTAAACCCAGCCCTAACCCTAACCTAAACCCTAACCCTAACCTAAACCCTAACCTAACCCTAAACCTAACCCTAACCCTAACCCTAACCCTAAACCCAACCCTAACCCTAACCCTAACCCTAACCCTAAACCTAACCCTAACCCTAACCCTAACCCTAACCCTAACCCTAACCCTAACCCTAAACCTAACCCTAACCCTAAACCTAACCCTAAACCTAAACCTAACCCTAACCCTAAACCTAACCCTAAACCTAACCCTAAACCCTAACCCTAAACCCAACCCTAACCCTAACCCTAAACCTAACCCTAAACCTAACCCTAACCCTAAACCTAACCCTAACCCCCCCCAAATGACGTAACGACATGCGCGCTCATTCGGTGATCAAAATGATCGTTAAAATGTTCGTTTCATAAAATTAAATTTAAAAAATGCAACCCCCCCAAAAAAAAAACGCCGCTTTGATTATGAGTCCCGGTAAAAAAAAAACACACACACACGTGACACCGACAGCATAAAATAATGACGCCATTTTGTTTTTTAAAAACGAAGACATTAAAATTTTTTTTTTTTTTTCATGTCTAATAAAAACCCATTTACCATACGTAAACATACAAACAAATGGAATAGAAAACTAGGAAAATCTCCGGTCTCGACGTACGTTGCATTTATTTGTTGCATATTCATTTTTTTGACTACGTTCTACAACTTTTTTTCAACCCGACTCGCGAGCTGTAGGGCTATTGTAAAACATTCCCAATTTTTCAAATATTTGTCTCCCCAATTTATCGTTTGCATGTATTGCAGAGTCCGTAATTTGTCGGCGAAATTCTGGAATCTCGATGAAACTTTTAGATGATTAATTCTGCAATTAGGGTACACTGGGTTATTAAGCACCACTTTTTTCACTGACTATGTTTCGTCTGCATAAAAGATCGTTTTCAATGTTTATTTGACTATCATGGGCAAAATATAGTTGTGATGTCTTTGTTTAAACAAATATCAGTTAACATGTGTTCATCAGAGAAAAAATATATTTATTGAATTGGTTAAAAACTCAGGTTAGCTTTCCACAAATTTCAGTCACCTGATGTTGATGCTCGTGCACCGTATGTGATACCGGGAATCACAGATATCACATTGAACCCAGTTAATGCCATCCCCTCTACCACATCTGCAACATTCCTCAGTGTCAGAATCTCCCGATGTTGACAGTGGGTTTCTTGATTGCGGTGGTCATGGTGTTTCCTGTACTGGTTTTCTTTTATCCTTGCATTTCTCCTTTCCTTTCTCTATGCCACGTCCTCTAGATATTTTAGCAACCCCCTTAGCTGCAGATGTCTCCATGAGTCTGGTGATACTTTCATCTGCTGTGAGGCTCTCCGCATATAGGAATTGCTGTATTCTAGCTGATTTCCTTCTTGCTGCAGATTGAAAGTGGGGAATCCTTTGTTTGAAAAAGAAGTATTTCAATGAATCAGATAAATATGATGAAGTCAGCAAGGAAACAGGCATCTGAGGATGAGGATCCTGGCTTCTTATTGACTTTATAATATTGTGCTGCTTAATTGGCAGACATTTGCTTCTCATATGCAGCAACCATCTCCTCTGATTGGCTCAGATTCTTCTTCTTTTGATAGTTGCGTACCATTTGTGAACAAGCAATTTTCTAACGGGGCATTAGGGACCTGTATGTCCAAGTATTGGTATCAGTAAATGTTGACTTGTTATTACAAATTTCTGGTTTCACATAACTTCTTCAATAATAAAAACAGGTCAAACTTAACTAATATAATCATGTTTCTTATTAATTAAATTATTGGTGCTTCTTGCTTAAAAGTCCGAAAAAAAGATTTCTTTGTCTTTTACTGTTTAAGAGGTAAATAAGGGGCAGTAACTCTTATCAACTGTTGTTATTACATGTAACGTAATTTACAGAAAATTAATTAGTAATAAATGAACAACAAAGTATACAGCAATGGAAAATTTAAGAATTTATTGTGTTTATACTTGGGTTTTATACTGAATAAAATTCAGCAATTTGTTTGCCAATTTGGGCAATTTCTGCCGCCACATGAATTCTGCGAGATAGGAATCCACCATTTGCGTGTGGGTGCCACATTCAATTTTATTTATTTCTTTTTTGCTTCACACCACATACGTTCAACGTGGTTGGTGGTGGCCCCGGTTTGTGGATCAACAAAATTGTACTTGTGATTCACACGCAAATGATGGAATCCTTCGGCACCAAGGCGATCGTATGCTCGTAAAATCTGGCTCAAAATTACAATTAAGAGTTACTGCCCCTTATTTACCTCTTAAACAGTAAAAGACAAATAAATCTTTTTTTCGGACTTTTAAGCAAGAAGCACCAAATTATTTTAAGAGATTTTCAACTCTTTTACTTCAGAAAAATAAAGACATGGGGCATTAAGCACCACCTTTTTTCAAAGATCTAGATATTTTTTAAACAAATAAATTGCACACAATAACATGAATTATGCTTAAATGAGAACCAGTACAAAGCAATTAACATACTTTAGTATGTTAATTGCATACAAAAATATGACAAGTTGAATTTGCAGCAGTTTTTAAAATTTGTGTGGAAATCATGATCACATTTGATAGGCTGTGGATGCAGACCACCATGACACACTTTCCAGCTCTGAAAAATCAAAATCTGAATTAAATCAAGTGTAAAAATGTTTTGGTACTTATATTTGATATATCTCAGTGTTTCAGCAACAAAGGAACAGTTTGCAGACTCAGTGGTTTCTCAGAGAAACAAAGTCGTGTTCAGTTGCTCTTCTGGAGCATAAAGTTTTGAAGTCTGTTTAAAATGGTTGTAGATGTGGAGAAAGAAACAGCTTCTCAACTTGGCACAAAAAGACTACTTTTGTTTGACTTAGTAAATGCTACTCGTGAGAAACAAGGCCTGTGATTGGTCAGTGATCAGACAGGTTTGGTGCTTATTGCCCTACAACTGCCATAATAATGCTATAGAGAGGTTTGTGAAGGTTACCTAGTTGCTGGTGCCTAATACCCCAGGTTACCCTATACATTTTTGGTATTTACCCACAACTTGTTTTGGCATTTTTTACAGACAAATTTTTTTTCTATGTCACCAGAGAATTCCGTTTGATTTTTTGGTTCTTTCTTAGATTAGGACCCGCGCTAAAATCGACTTGGCACCAGTACTTTCTGGGTGTTTACGTAAACCGACGGAAAGTACCAACGTGAAGTTGGTTGATCTTTGCGTCCAAAAAATGAAAAACTAGGCTGGATTTACAAGTGGGGAAAAAACAAACATTAACGAACATTTAAAGCAAAATAAAAATCAAATAATGCATTTAGTCAGATTGTATGAAAGAAATATCGACACTTGTGCAGTTTAGTAAACAGTGGCAGGTAATCCACAGGAAGTAACGACCAATAGATTAAAACATTTTAATAAATTTATTTATTTAATAAAATATAGTTTCTGAAAGAAAATCATTGTAATAAAATAAAGTTTATTTTCAATAAAGTAACATTTTGGCCAAAACATTGTAATAAAATATAGTTTCTGAAATTGACAGTGATTTTTTTTTTTTTTTTTTTTTTTTTTTTTTATAATTTAAAATGTTATAAAACGAACATAATAATAATAAAACTATATTTTATTACAATGTTTTTTTTAATTCAAAACTAGCTGATTCGCTATTGCTTCACAAAGTTCACTACTTGAAATACATGAAACAATAATTTAAAATAATAAAAAATAATGGGCAGCACTTTCTGTATACGCCACTACCCGCCAGAATGTGTCTCATTGACTCAAATGAACCAATCAATCGCAATCATTTAAAAATAGAGAATCGTCTTCATTATTAAAAATTAGCACCGAATTACTAAGTATTTTTTACTTTTCGGTTTTTTATTAAGTGTATTACACTTACAACTACTTTTCGTCAGACAGTATTTTATATTGTTTTGTTATTACATAAAATAAATAAAATGACAATTCGGTGCTAATTTTTAATAATGAAGACGATTCTCTATTTTTAAATAGTTGCGATTGATTGGTTCATTTGAGTTACTTGAGACAAATCCTGGCGGATAGTGGCGCATACAAAAAGTGCTGCCGAAAAATAATTTATAACTTTGTTGTAAATGAGAAACAAAATCTTTCTCATTTATTCATATAGATAGCTAAACGTTAAGATTTTGGTAATTTTGATATAAATTTATTTATCTTTTAAATGTGCTGGTAAAGAAATGAAAAAAATCAATTTGCTTTTTTCACTTGCAATTTAAAAATAGATCCCTCTAAAGAAAGGAATATTTGGACACAAATGCTAAATATTTGTCCAGGAAATAAAACAATATTGCAAAACAGAACTATTTGTTGTATTAAAATCAAAACAATCATTGAATTAAATAAAATAACAAATCAGATTTAATTAATAAAATTTCATTTTTTCAAAACTAATATTAATTAGTTAACCTTCCAACTGATATCGCCTATACATAAGCAATATGTAAGAAAGATAGTGCTTCTATTGTGTAAAATTGTATTAAATTTTTAAAATATTTTTGTTAGTGCGAGAAATGGGCCCCAGTTTGGCATTTATTCATTTAAATTTTAGTGGGGGGGGGGGGGTGTTCAGTTTAAAATTTAATGTAAAATGACCACCCATTTTTTTGGCCATCACTAATTTCTGGAAACTTAATGTAGAAAAAAAAAAGGTAACCGGTAACCAATATTTTTTTGTTCATTTTTAATTTTTACTTGTTTTTTTTGTTTTTTTTACAACGGTAACAATGTTGTTTTTTTTGGTGGGGGGGGAGGTACAGACCAGTTTTCTTATTATTTTTAATTTCTACAATTCCAAAGAACTTTTGCAGAACAGCACACAAGTGATATTAGTTTTTTGTTTTGGGCTCAACAATTTCTATAAAGTAGTGAATTCACTATATAGCATTAAAACATTTGTTTTTAAGATTTGAAACATTCTCTAAATGTATGCACTCTGACCACGTTCGAGCACTGCCAGAAACAATACCCAAATGAACCTGAACTCACTAGTTTGCCCATGCAACAGAAACTGGCAAACGAGCACGGCTCGTTAATGCCCCCACCTGACTTGTACAGACTCTACGGGTAATGCCTAAACTTTTTCAAGAAAAAATAATCTGGAAAAAAATATTAAAAGCCTCAAAAGCGAATACAAAATTTTTTTTTTTTTAACTGTGGAAAAAAAAAAAAACTTGCACAAGTTCGGGGAGAAAAATGGCCAAGATTAGTTACCCCCCACACACATACACACAAATATGTTTACGGACGAATTTGGTTAGTATGTAATAACATTATCTCTTTCATGCTATTCTGTCAGGAAAATAGGTGATCATTTTACGTTAAATTAATATAGGAAAGTGATCCCCCATCCTAGAATCTAAAATATTGCCTTAAAAAACGGAATTCCCTACTTGTTAAGTGTACACAGAAAAAAGAACTTGGTCAAATTGGTGATGGTCAGAAAGTGGGTAACCATTTTACCTAAAATTTATATAGGAAAATGATCCCTACTCTAAAATTTGAAATATGAGAATATTAAAAAACAAAAACTGAATTCTCTAGCGACATGATCGCTAATAGTACACATAAAAAATTGGTTCGTAAAAATGGCAAAACAAGTGATGGGTAAATACCAAGAAGGCACTCATTTTTCTTTTAACTCCTCAATCTTCATTTTAGAAAACTAATATTAAAATTTTCATAGATTCGACTAAAATTCTATAATTGGTCGAATTGATTTTTTTGGGGGGGGGGGGGTGCAATGAAGAAAACAGTATGCACATTACTGAATTATCTTGGTCCGTGAGAGTAGATTTTTACCAATTGTTCTCATTCTGTCAGCCATAATCAGCTAGAAGTAGAAATTTATATTATTCTTAGTGTGGTAAGCCTCAACCTCCAGAAGACGATCACTTAGCACTGCTTGTAAACCAACACTTTTAACTGTTAGGCCACGGATCCATGTGGACCAGTTTAGCATGGATTTTGGGAGCCTTAAACCTGACCTTGTCTAGATGTGTAGTGAGAACTTAGATATGAAAAAATATATCTTTTCATTTACCACAAGATTACATTTGTAAGGAATTTTCACTTGTTTGAAGCGTACGTTTACACTGCAAAAAATTTCTAATTTCCAACAAACTTCGAACAGTCATAATTCGGTGACTGAAAATAAATTTGATACATTTGTTTATGTTTTGCAAAGATCTATGCACCCACATTAAAGGTGTTTAGATATAAAAAAAATAAAATTTTAATTTGTGATATCTATTTACAGAAATTCTTATATAGATATTGAGGCGGCATATTTATGAAGATAAATATGAATGATTTCTCTCTTCTTTTTAGGTTAAAGAACACAAGCGGAAAGCAAAGAAAAATGCTAAGAAGAATCCAATAAAACGTAAGCACTTTTTCCTTTTTCATAATGTTTATTCGACTAAAGCCGAGAACAGGCCAAATATTCAATTGAAAATGAATACTACATCAAAGAAAACCATGTTATACTAAATAAATCTAGGGTGTGAGTTCTCCGCTTTTTCTTTCTTTTATCCAGAAAAAGCTGATTTCCACTTAAACCACTAGAGCTTCCCATGGATTTGAGTTCTCTGTTTTGGTTAAAATCCGTTTTTTTTTTTTTTTAAAGGAAAAACTGATTTCTGCCAAATCGCTAGGGCCTTGCTTCCTTATTTTTTCATTGCTATTTGGCTGGATTTTCTTTCTGTTTCTGCCTCTCTCTTTTGCTCGCTTTATTTTTCTCTCATTTTCCTGTTTTTTCTCTCTTTAGTTCTCCCCACCTTGCTTTGCCGTCCTTTCCCTCTTAAAGCTGAAAATGTTGATTTTTTTTTTTTTTTTTTTTTTTTTTTTTGCTGTGTTGGCTAAGACTTCAAATGATTCATGAATGGGGTAGGAGAGTTAAAAGACCTTTGTTTCATCAAAGAATGACTTATTTGAAACTGATTGCAGTTGTTTATAAAACAATATTTGCTTTTTGCACTGCCCTCTCCACACACACGGTGGGGATGGGGAAGATTATCAGCTTTTTCACATTCCTGAAATATATTGCTCTATTACTTTACTTGTTATTGAGCACTGTTATATAAATACAGTAAAATTCATAGGATTGTTTATTCAACCTCTATGAACAAAACTACACCTGGAATACTATATATTTCGGCCCGAGCATGTGTGATTCATGTAGCAGGGCCTATCGAGCCACATGAGATCCCATGGCAGCAACAAACCAGGAGTAGAATATAGCTATGTACAAGTTGAGACCAGTGGTTTTGTATGTCATATCTGCAGCAAGATTTTTAAAAGTAAATCAAGGCTGCTGAGTCATTTGCATGTCCACAACCTGACATTGTAATATTCTAGGAATTGCCTTTTTCTGTAAAGAAGTAGCAATCACACACTATCTATAGATATCTATCTATCTATCTATATATATATATATATATATATATATATATATATATATAAGGAGATTTAGTGAATTATAAGATTCCAATTGCTCAAAGAATTAGAACAACAAGTCTATTATGGCGTACGGTCGTTTCCTAAACATTCTGGAAATACTTTATTTCATTCTTTAATTTTTTTAAAAACCAACAAAAGCTACTCCAAAACGTCTCTTCATCAGCGCCTTTAGCACCACATCTTACAGAAATTCAAGGAAAAAATAACAAGCTCGTCTTAGAGGAACATTCATTGGCAGGAGGGCGTACATAGACCAATATTGGAAAAAGAATAAGTTACAGATATAAAGTAAGAATATAAAGATAAAACTGATAATGATAATAATCAAACCTTATATACATTATAAAGATTAGTAAGAAAAAATGAAAAAAATAATGAGTAAAAATAAAATATAAAAATAGAATATATTAATGAAAAATAAAATCAGAGGATAAGAAGTAAAAAATAAAAATAAAATAACAAGTAAAAATAGAAAATAAAAGTAAAAATAACAATAACAATAAAAATATTAAAAAATTTAAGTATAAAAAATATAAGAAAATATAAAAGAATTGAAAAATTAAAAATATATAAAAAAATATAGAAATATATAAAATAAAGAACGAAGTGTAATAGAGTAAAATAAAATAAAATAAAAAAAATCAAATATAAAATATAGAAGATAAAATCAAGTAAAATAAAAATGTAAGTTCGATAATAGAAATATAAAGGAATACGAATATATGAACAATATAAAAATACATACATATGCACACATATATATTCATATACAAACGCACATATATACACATACATACAAATATATAATAAAATTATAAATAAGTAAATAAAATTTGTTAACTTATAATATAGAATAAAGGTAAATTAAGAAATTATAGAGGTAAAATTAATAATAAATAGAATTAAAGATAACAAACAAAGGTACCAATAAGGAGATGATATTACAAATTAGAGATATAAAATGAAAATATAAGATAAATATAAAGGAGGTAATTAATAATATTAGAATGTATTAATAAGGACTTAGAACTATAAATGAAAATAAGATAGAAGTTTAAATAAGTTCAGGGGTTAAAGGTTGATTATTATCAAGGCTCCTTTACTAGAGGTTTTTTAAGAAAAACATTGCGTAATGAGATGATTAGGGTAGGAGGAACAGCACATGGGAATGTATGGACAACGGTAAAATTTAGGGGGAGAAAAGACACCTTATAAAACATTATTATAGGATAAGGGTCAAGGGTGACTAGGAAAATAAAGGATGTAATATAATAGATTAGCTGTATAGTTGGGACTATATTAACATCCGTGCACGGACAGGTACATGAGAGAAATGGGGGGACAGAAGGAAGTTTTCTGTTGGTTTCTCATTAATTTTGCTTGTTTACAAAGAGGATAGAACACATTTCATAGGAAATAATTATCATATTTCTCCGATTGGGGTCCTATATGAATTCTGCATTCAAACCAATAAGTCAAACTGGAATGACATTAGATGTGAGAGGGTGAATCATATCAGGAAACGTTATAAATATGGTCCGGGTGTTATGAGTTATTCAGGAGAAAATCGAAGTAAGACAGAATTTGAGCTTCGGTGAACTAATATAGTTCTTGGATCAATTGGTTGGAGGAAATGAATAAATTGGTTTTAACCCAAATTCTATTGGGGAAAAAGACGTCATACCTCGGAGGCGTTAGTTCTTATATTTTTAGAATTCCCTTTTACATGCGTTATATGTATGTAATCCAGTTATTATAGGAGATTCAAAGCGGTAATTTGTAGATATTTGTTCACAGCATATTTTCACCGTGGAAGTCTATATATATATATATATATATATATATATATGTATATATATATATATAAAGTAAAATGTTTCCACTGTATAGAATGTATTTAAATTTTGTAATTTGAAACCAGTAAAATGCAGAGGTTTTTTTAAAAATAAACATATGATTTATTTAAATTCAAATTTTCGATTCACACAGGAATCTTCATCAGGATAATAGACAATATATATGTATTTTTTTAAACGACATGGTGTTGCTTGATCAATTCTCATCTTAGTTGTTATATTCACAACATTTTTGCCTATGTAACCTTCGAACTTGAGAACCTTTTGGTCGATAGAGTGCATCCAATAGTGAGGCCCCAATTTGGGAGCTTTGGAGTGTGTTGAGTTATCATTGCTGCCGAGTTCACTCTGGATCAGTGTAGTAAGATGTGTTAGGGGTCTCATCTATGGGCTAAATAGAATTTTCCCTGAGCACAACACTAAACTGCTTTTTGGGCTCGGAGCAAAGTGTAGTATCTCTTCTGTTCACAGTCAGTGAAGTATATAAATCCTCTAGACTGAGGCAGTTTTTATTTTTGTTCCAATCTAAGAGTTCTCCTTTTGGGGAGAGCTGGATTTTCCTCACATTAAAATCCGACCTTGAGTCTAACTCTGCCCTCATGGAGAAGCAAGTAAATAGGAACACTAAACTGCCTCATGCACCCTTGAGCAAAGGTGGTTGCCTCTACCTCACCCAGCCCTTTCTACCTTTTTGTTTGTTCTTTCATACACTATTTTCCAACCCTATTAACTATGCAAGCAACCCACCCACCCCACCTGAACCGTTCGGGGTATGACACAAATGTATCTTTGGTGAGGTCCTGATTTGGGAGTGTGAAATCATCTCTTGGTTACCATTACTCCCAGGTCCACTCTGACTCTAACTCTAGAACTTTTATGGAATTTTGAATTGAGATTTGAATAATCTAACTTATCGATTTGTATCTATAAAAAAAATACAGGAACATAGTGACCTTTTTGTTTTAAATTAAAGTCTCTCAATGTGATGTAGTTTTGGTCACAGACAGGCAGCACATTTCCATTATAATAATACTAGCATGGCTGCCTGGGAGGCATGGACAATAAAATAAAATAGAAGAGTTAAAAAGTGTGTACAACATCTTTTAAAACTCTCTCTCTATATCTATATCTATATATATATATATCTGACCAAGGACAGAACAGTTACTATACTTTGATCCCAGACCGAAAGCGAAGAAAGTGTATTTCAGTGAGTCTCACACCAAAAGTTTATTGAAAAAAAAATTCTGGTTACCCCCAAAAGAATGACTATTACGAAAAAAGTGTTCATATTCTGTCCAAGGAAATGTTGAAAAAGAATATATCAAGTTTGTGGGTGTGTCTTGTGTTATTTCTGACTTTTAGCAGAACACACAGACAACTGCCCTTGATATAATAGATAACAAATCATTCTGAATTTTCGTTTTTATTGAATTTTCATTTTTTTTTTCCAGGTAAAAGGAAAGATCCTGGAATTCCAAACAGCCTTCCTTTCAAACACTCAGTTCTTCAAAATGCTGAAGAATACAAAGCTCAGGTAAGAAATTTTATTCTGGGGTTGCAATTTTGTTTTATGTTTTGCTGCAGTTTTATTAAGAGAAACAAAAATGGGTTTTAAGATGTGTCCATTCAATCTGTGCGTTTAAACACGGAAAATGCTATTTTAAACTTAAGCGTGACAGACCAACAAAAATGTTATTTCAAACTTGAGCCTGGCAAACCGACCAATAGATAAAGTTTCTTGTAGAGATGCAAGAACGCATCTGGAAATAAAACATTCCTTACCTATATATTTTATTAATTATTTTGGTACTACTCCAGATGAAGCGCCTAATTTCTGTGACTGCTCAGCGGCAACGATCAGGCAGGTCACAAAGCGCCCAAGAGCTGCCAAGACGAAAATAAGTGGTGGGAAGACCTTTCGAACCGGCCGCAGACGTATACGTAAACCCTGACCCTCGACGAGAAAATATATGAAATTCCCTTCCACCACCCCCCCAAAAAATATACAAAAAAAACTTGCCTAAATATCCTAAGAAAAATAACATATTTCTTTGTTTTATGTATTAAAAAAAAAAGAAAAGAAAACTTGCCTAAATATCGTAAAAGAAATAGCATTTACTTCTTTGATTTATGTAAAAAAAAAATTAAAATAGTTCATTTGGCCCACGAAAAAAATTTTAAAATAAGAAGTTTATTTATAGTTCTTCAGCTATGGTTTGTTCATATATTTTTTTACAAATATATGTACTTTTTTCTTTTGTATTCTTCGTCTTATATTGTCGTCTGCCACTCTTCTATTTTACGACTTTCAGTTTTGCTTCAGCCTCGTTTTCGTCTCGCCAGCTCTTGGGCGCTTCCGCGACCTGCTCGATCGTTGCCGCCGAGCAGTCACGGAAATTAGGCGCTTCATCTGGAGTAGTACCATTATTTTTTAACATGTTTTAGTTGGATAAGGATTAAATTTACAGTAGAAAGGATGACTTCAAAATGGATCAACGGGAAAATGCTATCTCCATCTAACGTCATCGAAAAGCAGCAATCCAAAACTGTGAGTCAAAACCCACTCGATTATCTTATTCATGACTGATGATTGAAGCCGACTGCTTGCAATATTTATATACATGTTCATTTATGCATATTCATTTCTGATGTTATAAGCAAAATGCACGTGTGTATATGTAATTTGTACATTGCACATATCTGCCAACACATACTTGGCAAAATTCAGATTTAGTCGTCCATAGAAATTTAATTGTTCCGAACAAAATGTCCGATCAATAACATAAAAAAAGATTTTTTTTACATATTGCCACCTGGACTGAAGGTTAAGGAAGGCAATGTGTTTTTCTTTATTTTAATGACTTTAACACTGACATTTTTTATATGAAAGTTAGATTAGGAACATTAACTAGGTAATAGATTGTTCATCAACATGACTAGCTAAAATCTGGTTTTTAAATCGATTTCAAACAAGAATAAAATTTAATTTTAATTTAAAAGTTATAAAAAAAACGTCTTCTTCCTTAACCCTGCCATTAACCCCTGGTGGCAATATGAAAAATAAATTTTAAAAACAAATACAGAAAAGGGACGCATGACGTGAGTGTAATGGGACTGTTAATAGTCAATTTATATTGTACAAAACCTTTAAAACTGAATTCAGTCTGCATTCGCAAACGCTATACTTATTTTGCTTCAGATGAGTAAGTTTATCCGTCACTATAACGGAGGCGACAGTGTTTAAGTGGACAATGACATGGACTGACAACCTGGGCGTGCCAAGTTGGAATCCAGTCGATTCTATAGTATGACTTTCACTTAGGGATTTTGGCAACCTTTACGTGGTTCCTCCTGCAAGAATCCGATAACAGAATAAAGCCGGTTAGCAAAGTTGTACCATGCTGACTAATACGAATTTGCATTACTGTAATGTTAACCTGGATGGTTTTTAACCTTTTTTCTTTTATCTTATATGTAATTAAATTTCTGTGGCACATTTTAATTATAACTAAACGACCCGTGCCCCAAATGAAGATACATTGTACATTAGTTAGTGTCTACATTTTTTACCATAACTGATTGCAAAGATAAATAGAATGAAGTTAACACCCCTTTGCTATTTCATGGAAATTAGAGATTTCACTAATAAGCTCTGTAGATGCCAGTTACAATGAGAAATAAACAGTTTTACTGTTTCAAATGTTGCTGAATAAAAATGTATCTATAACATCTAAGCAAAACCCTTGTTGCTATGTTATCCTCTTATGCTGCTGCTGCTATTCTCGTCTTCTCACCTTATTCACCCATTATCTGCAAGCAAGCAAGATTATGAGTTTAGTACTATCTAGATGAGTAAAAAAAAAAGAAGCTATTTAGCTGATAATTATTTTTACGGTAAGAAGAAAAAAACTATTTTGACACAATCTAAATTGTAACAATAATAAATAAAATAAAAAGGTTAAAACTTTTGTTTTATTTATTTCAAAGAAAAGATTTAGTTGACAATTATTTTTACGTTAAGAAGAAAGAGAATATTTGTTTTCAAAAGATATAAATTATTATATTATTATAATTTTCAATAAATGAAGAAAAGATATATTCGTTTTTATTTATTGAAAGAAAATATTTAGCTGACAATTATTTTTTACGGTAAGAAGAAAGAGAATATTTATTGCTTTAAAAATATATTAATTGTTAAAATTGTCAATAAATGAATCAGAGGCATATTCGTTGTATTTATTTAAAGAATTTTGAACTGATAATGGCAATTATTTTTATGGGAGACAAAAGAGACAATTTTTGCTTAATATTATTAAATCTTACCTAATGTATTATTTCAGACAAAATATTATTAAAAGTAAATTATGCAGAGATATATGAAGAAAGTAAGCATGGAATTTCCACGGGGTCCCGCTAGTTAGTTTAATAATAAAAAAGACTAACCACCACCATTTTTATCATTATTCCAGATGAAGGCTGAGAAGGAGGAACGGCGTCAATTGGCACGTGACACTGCCTTAAATAAGAATCGTTCTTTGGAAGAAATAATGGAAGATGTGGAAAAAGAGGGAGACATCTTTGTCAGGAAGGTTTGTTATTGCCAGTTTATTATAATTTGTGCATGCAAATATTTTTTGTTGAATTCAGATATGAACGTGCGTTTACTGAACAGGCAGTGATCGTCTGCTCGTTGTCCTGGTACAAAGTTGTTGCTCGATTCTGACACCAGTCGCAGTGTCAATTGTGGAGGGGGGGGGTCTCAGTCAGTGCTGTAACAGAAGAATCTTCCATCCAAATAAATTTAAAACAAGTAACAAAGTTTCATTTTTTTTTTTTTTTTTTTTTTTTTTTTTTGAAGGTTACAATGATTCTCGTTTTCTTCTACTGAACAACAGACTTGCAAATGAAGATTCTTAGTCCAACCAAAGCAAAAATTCAACCGAACACAACAGACCCTTTGTTTCCGAGAGCCACTGAAAACCAACTGACTGTCAGACCCCAGAAAACCAAACTACTTCCCCCCCCCCCCCCCGAACCCCACCATCTGCTGGAATATATATAGATATCACTGGGACCACATCAGAAAAGACCACTTGAGATAATCAGCTGCCAATCTATGAAGATAAAAAAAATACTATCTAGGGGATCTTATCTAGTTGACCATTATTTTTGGAAAAACTCAAATGGGTCATAACTACAGCAGGGAATCATTACTTTTTTTTTCAAGAGGAGAAATCAAATTCTGGGTGGTCCACCCCAAATCAAAGATTTTTCTCATATCTTGGATGATTTCTCTTCTGTTAGTTAAATATTTTTCACTTGCAGCAAGCCTGTTATTCACATGCATTACAAACATGCAACCCACTAAGCATGCAGCATTTCACATTTTTACACAGATGCTTTTGGTAGACATTAAAAATAAATGCTCTTCATGTAAAAATGATCTTGTTTAGAAGAATTACACGATTTCGATGACAGTAAAAATAATCTGTTTAGTTTGTTGGGCTGTGAAGTTGGTAGCTTAGATGCTCGACTCCGATTACTGGTTAACTCAACTAAATGGGGGAAGATGAACAAATCGAAATGGCGGAAAAGAAAGACAAAAGCAATTTATGTTTCCCTCAGTTTTTATTTTTACTTTGAAATTAATTTAAAAGAAATATGAGGCTCTCTTTATTTTTTTTTTTTTTGAAGGATCATCAGACGATGAGGCCTCGGCGATAATTGGGATACGGTCACAATATGTACAGAAATTAAATTTCAATATTTACGTTAACATAAAGGGTACATTTTATTTTGTTTTCAATTAAACTGATGTACATCTTATACCAATGCTAAATAAACTGTATTTTCTTTCTCTAAACAAATATTTAAAAAAACATACTTTTAATTTAATAGAAAGAGAGATAGCGAAAGATTGCCAGAAACTAAACAGCGAGTTGTGCTTGGATGCCTTTTCCAAAGTAGACAATGTTATGAAGAGTAGAAAGTCCACTATGAACATTAAACGGAAAGTATTCAATCAATACATCATGCCTGTAATGACATATGGTAGTGAAACATGGGCACTCAGTAATGTAGCAATAGAAAAACTAAGAGTGGCACAACGCAAAATGGAACACATTATGCTCGGCATCAGTCTATGTGAAAGCAAAGGCCTGTATTATGGATCGCCTTGGAACCTAGTCAATGACGATTGCCTCAGATTCTCCTGAGCCAGCCGACGTATATGGACTCCACATCCTTTCATGTAGAAGGAATGCTAGAAGATTCCCTAATTTCTCAACGATATCATTTGATGGGCCCTAGACATATGGCAAACGGCACATTACTTATATGGGATATGACTTATGTCGACATTTTTGCACCCTCGCCAATAAAAGAATCTGCGACAAACCCTGGACATGCAGTAGCATCAGCAGAGGACCGCAACCAATCAAAATACACCAATCTTCTCAACAGATTTGTGCTCCAACCGATCGTCATGGAGATGAGTTGGAGCGATAGGCTCCGCCATGTGAGACTTCCTCAACAGACACAGTCCGTTAATGATGCGCCGCATTGGAAACTGTTGTGAATTAACTTGGCTTCATGAGTGCCTCTCCATCGGCACTATTCGTGGAAATGCCTTGAGCCTGCTCTCGGCCAGCAGGACATCCGATAAAACTTCCTGGTATTTGCATATTGGTTTTAAAAAAGGATATTTTATTAACTATTATCTTGTTATTTATTGAATAAATTTTCTTTTAGATCGAAATTTGGTGTCTTGTGAACAGTCAAATGTTTTATGAAATTCAATATTTAAAATAATGTAATTGTTTTGTTCTAGGTTCAATTTTGAGTGTATTTGAAAGATCATAACCTAAAATTAATTGGTTAAAAATAATAATAATAATAATACATGCTAAAATAATTTGTAAACGATTTTGATATTTTTTTTAAAAAATGTCAAAATTATCCAACTAAACCTGTACATCCGGGGTCTTCCATTCAATTTCAATCATAATAAATAAATACTTTCAAAATTTTCTTTAAAAAAAAATTCTCAATTTTTATTTTCAGACTGGAGGATTGCAACATGCTTATGATGCCATCAAGGCAGCTAAACCGATAAAACAAAAGCCAGCCAAACCAGTTGAAAATTCTTTGAAAACCTTTTACAAGGAGTTTAAAAAGGTGAGTTTGGAAACATTACATTCTACGCTACCTCAAGAGCTACGAGCTTGTTACAAGCAAAAAAAGCAAACCAGTTCTGCTCAATATATCAGTTAAATTTTAACTATGCTGGTCTGTTGTTTAAAATTGAAGTATGCTCCTTGAGTAAATCTCAGATAACAAAGTCACTTCCCTTTCACAAAATCTCGAATGACCAAGTCACTCTCCTTGATTTATTATTATTGTTTGCCCATATTGACTTTTCATTGTTCCTCATGTGTTCGATCAATAAAGTTTTAAAAAAAAAGTAAATTTGTATGAATCGGCTCTATTCTGTTGGCATTGGTTTATTCAAGTTCTTTCTAGCATCAGGTACTTACAGGAGGGACCATGTGAAGGTTACCAATATTCATAAGTGAAAATTGTAGTAGGGAGCCGACGGGATTCGAACTTGGCATACCCAGGTAGTCAGTCTGTGTCATAATCCATTTCACTACAACCACCTCTCGGTCAATAACATGATTTTGTATTGTAAACCTTAAGTTTGTCTAGTGTTCTGTTTCCTCGTTTATTAATGAATTATGTTTAGGCTTATTATGGGTCAAATATGATTTTATGATTCATTTTTTAACAAAAAATAATGAATAATTAAAAAAAGTTTTGTTTTTTTTTAATATAAAGGGAAAATTTAAAAGCATATTTCTTAATAAAACAGCATGTCAAACATGGTATAAATGTTAACGACATTCTAATAAAATAGATGGTCATTCCGCTCTCATCAGACACTTTTACATCACAAATAAAATTAGATACACTTAAAAATGTCAACACTGACTATGATGATGATAATTGTGGATTACATTTTGTTCTATGTGAAATAAAATTACCTCTCCCCTCCAATTTACCTGGACAGGTGGTCTTAAATATATTTCTCGCCAACTTCCTCCAAAATATTTAAAATGAATTGATTTAGTGTACTGAGGTTATTTACAAAAAAAGCAAGGTGCATTGAATATACATGGTGTTTGAGATTAATTTAACACTTTTTTGAAAGGGAAAGAAAAAACGTCATATCTTGGCCAATAATTGATCTATTCTCAAAACACCATCCATTGCACTTTATAAGGTATTTTATTGCATTTTTGATTTCAATAAATATTCGATTAATAGTAAATAAATTAAAAAAGTATCAATTCGATTCTCATAGTCGCAAAGAAAACAGACACACAGACTCGTGAAGTTGTCTCAATTTTATAAATATAGTTTTGCGACAGAGGTACGCAAGAGATATGCCATCTCCATAATATAGTAAAACCTAAAACCAAACTAAAAGTCTGTCTTTAAATTAGCTTTGTTTGCTCAAATTGTTCTTCTATTCATTTAGCGTCACTTTTCCTTTGTTCGGGATCAGACATTTTCTGATATTACGCGAGCTTGCTTTCCATTTTTTATGGCTCCGCAGGTCAGCTGTCTCCAAATTCCACCTGCGGTCTTGTCTAATCACTTGCTTCCAAGTTTTTGTTGGCCGGCCAACCTTCCTGCGATTTAAGGCATCCATACTTCTGCAGTGGTTTATCCAGGAGAATAAACCATCCACATGACCATACCAGCATAATCGATTTGTTCTAAGAATAACCTCTATGCTGGGCAAATGTGCTTTCAGCAAATTCTCTGTGTTGAGTTTGGTCAGATTTCATATTGCATATCCATCTAATCATGGATTTGTCATTGTAGACAGGCGAGAGGGGGAGAGCTGGGTGTGGGTCCAGCATTCACTGCCATATAACATGATTCTCCTGACATAGCTGCTATACAACTTATCCCGGATGTAGAGAGGAATAGCCTTCACCGTGGCAGCCATACTGAGTTCACATCCACCACCTCCATTCCTGATGTATATTTATTGAAGGAAAAATTTAGCAGACAATTTACTAAAAAAAAATCCTGCATTTATTTACTTTTTTCCCTTATGTATTATTATCAATCTATATACTGCTAAAATTCTGTGGATCTTCCTTTTTATCTTTTATGTTTGTTTCCATGCACAATGGATGACATCACAAATGGAAGATGCCATCCATTAAAACTGGTTGAAGACACAGGGAAGAGATCCTTTATGACCTCCATAAAGGATGACGTCATCCATTAAAACAGAACATAGATGATCAGTTACTGAAGGGTCACAGGCCATCTATGCAAATTATGTGTTTCTCTTTCTCTCTCTCTCTCTCTCATATATATATATACTCCACAAATCATCTTCGCCCGGAAGGTCTAGTTATTTTATTAAAGCTCAGCTAACATAGAATCAACTTCATACCTGTTTCTTTTTTAAGATGTTTATCAATTGTATTCCTTCATCATCTTTGTAGGTTATTGACCAGGCTGATGTAATTCTTGAAGTATTGGATGCCAGGGACCCTCTTGGAACTCGATGCAAAGAAGTTGAAGATGCCGTCATTAGTGCTGGTGTTAACAAGAAATTAGTTTTGGTGCTAAATAAAATAGGTAAGTTTTTTCATTAATGTTGATTCTACTTTGGGGCTATTTTTATTTCATCCAGAATTCCCCTTTTTAGGGAGCTGAATATTTCACACATCAAAAATCAACCCTGTGTCTAACTTTGTCCACGTGGGGAGGCAAGTGAATAGACACTATCTATTGAGTGGTGTGAAATTCTTGTTGCCCCTACCAAAAAGTAGCAACAAGAGAGGCACAATCACCAGAGGACAGTTTTGTAAAATATTACACTAGTCATGGCACCATATTATTTTTTATCCTGAAAATCATGGTGTCAGTTAAGGCCTTCTCGGTATGTGACTGTTAATTAAAATAAATAAACTCAATTCATTACTTGTTCTTCTATTTTTCTTGTATTCTCAAAGTTTTGTTACCTTAGTGATACGATTGGTGTTGTAGATGCTAGCATGATAGCAAGAATTAGGACTGGATGGAATAAGTTCAGGGAACTTCTGCCATTACTAACCAGCAGAACTTTACCACTGTCGACCAAAGGAAGAGTTTAGCAGGCATGTGTACACAGTGTGATGATGTATGAAAGTGAAACCTGGCCAGTTAGGGTAGAGGACATGTATTACATGGAAAGAAATGATATGAGAATTGTATGATGGAATTGTAATGTTAAAGATAGGCTTTGTTCTGATGACCTCAGAAGAAGATTAAATCTGGACAGTATAGGGAGATGTATGCAGAACAGGAGACTTCGATGGTATGGCCATGTTGAAAGAATAGACAAGAATTTTTGGGTTAGTAGATGTAGAAAAGTTATGGTAGCATGTCCAGTTCACAGGGAAAGGCCAAATAATAAAAACATGGGAGGAAGTGATGAAAATGAACCTAAGGGATCAATAAAGATCTGATCAGAGATAGGTTAGTTTGGAAGTCGATTTCTTAAAGCCATCCAATGTATGCCAGCATGTAAAAGGCACATTAAACCAAATATGATGATGATGATTCTTTTTTTGTTTTACTCTTTTTAAAGTGAATAAACTGAATCTAGGAGACATGTTCTGTATTGCTCTATTACTGGTAGGAGTAATGAGACTTTTGAACCACCGTGTATGTACTTATGTACATTACTGTAAACTGATACTAATTTGATAAAATTATTGAACCAATGAATGCTTCAGGGTTGGGTTTTTTTTCTTCACTCCTTTTGGGATTTGAACCTGCGATTTCAGACATTATGTCATGACTGTTATATGCCAGAAAGGATTATATTTAGGAGGATCATCTATAGATTAATTCTTAATTCCATAAAATTTCTATGGCTACACCAAGTGGTTAATATTGGCATAGCAATATGTCCATGCACCTGCAGGCTTCATTTCTGCTGTGTTGTTGGGGTGTGAATCTCTTATTGCAGAGTGAAATGTGAAGATGTGGGATGACAATTATTCATTCTTCTTAAGAGCAATATTCAGAACATGCAAAGACAGCTTGACATAAAAATGGGTCTTGAACTATGGTGATGTTTGTGGTATTGTTGGATTTTTTTAAAATTAAATTTTTGCTTTTGTTTTATAGATTTGATTCCACGCGAAAATGCTGAGGCATGGTTGAAATATTTAAAGAATGAGTTTCCAGTTATTCCATTTAAAACATCTTTACAGAAACAGAAATCAAATTTGGTAATTATTTTCAAATTTTCTTTATTTACAATTACAGTTGTATGGCAAACAATTTTTAATCTCAGACTGAATCTTCCTTTTTTTTTTTTTTTTCTTTTTTTTTTTTTAAACAATTTACAATAATAATAATAAATGACATTCATGCTGTATGGTCTGAATATTGGAAGCCTTTAAAATAAAGAGTTGGAGTTGGATATTTTGGAATTTTTTCAAAGTTGGAACTTATACCTTCCAACGCTGCAACCCTGGTACCTACCCGGCATTGCCTAGGATGCAGTGAAATCATTTTACTCTTCAATTTTTATTTGCTTGCATGTTTTTGTTAATTTATACAGAAAAAAAATGTTGTTGTAAGGGAGATAACGCTTTGTATATTTAAAAAAATATATAGTTATTCCCCTTGCTAATTTTTATTTAAAATTTTTTTTTTTATCATAATTGAAAAACATTCCCATATTAACAGTAGTGCGAGCTGGACTATATATTAAAAAAAAACAAAAAAACTGCAAAGTATGTTATTATAGTACCAATAACATTGTACAACAACCATAACTGAAAATTTGCTAATCAGAATAAAAGTTTGTATATGTTAGCTTAAATACTATTTAGGTCCAACTTTTAAAATCTCACAGGATAACTTTATATGTTAGATAATAGTAAAACATGATGCGATTCTCAAAAAAACATAACGAATATTAATGATTCCAATCAACATACAGCAGTTAATGTATTATTTATGTAGCAGTAAACAAATATGTAATAACTGAATCAATTATTTAAATATGTATTTCAATTTTATTTTATGTCATAAAATCTCTTTAATTTATAATTTTATCTTTTTTTTTTTTTTTTTAGAGCCAGTCTAAAAATGTATCCATATGGAAAGGCTTAGAGCAAAAGACGTCAAATTGCCTCGGGGCTGACATTCTGATGAAATTGCTTGGAAACTATTCTCGTAACGAGGGCATCAAGACAGTAATTAGAGTCGGTATTGTTGGTTTACCAAACACTGGTAAAAGCAGCCTTATAAACAGCTTGAAGCGTTCTCGGGTTTGTGCTGTTGGTGCCACCCCGGGCCTCACACGCTCCCTGCAAGAAATTGCGTTGACCCAATCCATCAAATTGTTGGATAGTCCCGGTGTGGTAATGTCTGCCAACCCTTCTGATACTTCTCTAATTCTCAAGAACTGCGTCAATGTGTCCGACCTTGCTGACCCTATCCTCCCCGTTGAGGCAATCCTACGTAGATGTAATAAGGATGAGTTGATGCTCCGATACAACCTTCCAAAATTCCGAGATGCCTCAGAGTTTCTTGCTATTTTGGCCCACAAGTGGGGCTTTTTGAAAAAAGGCGGAGCCCCTATTGCTGCTAAGGCTGCGGTCATCATCCTCCAACACTGGAACAGGTTAGTATAAAGGTTTTATTTATCTTTCATAGAATTGAGTTTATGCAACTTTGTGACCCCCTATTTTCTTTAGGAGCACCGCGTATGAAAGTCTATAATGTTCATCAAATGTTTGTGCGGGACGTTCCTTCTTATAGTTATGTGTCCTGAAACTATTATCTTCGTTGAGGAGATCCGCTTGTAACACGTCAAGCTGCCACATCATTATGTTCGTTTTAACATCCGTTTTATATGCTAACATGTGTTGGACAGCTTTTAAAAATGTACTTCCAAACTAACCTGTCTCTGGGCAGATCATTATTCCTCTTTCTCTAAAGTCCATTTTTATCACTTCCTTCCATGTTTTTCTTGGCCTTCCCCTGTGAATTGGACATGCTATCTGAACTGTTCTGCATTTGCTAACCCAAGCCCTCACATCCATTCTTTCAATGTGACCATACCATCAAAGTCTCCTGTTCTGCACACATCTCTGTATACTGTCCAGATTGAATCTTTCTCTGAGGTCATCAGATCTAAGCCTGTCTTTAAGACCCACATAACACATCCATATTATCATTCTCATATCATTTCTCTTCTTGCAAGCATGTCCCCAACCCTCATTGGCCAGATTTCACTTTCATACATCACACTGCGTACACATACCTGATAGACTCTTCTTTTGGTCGACAATGGTAACGCTCTGCTAGTTAATAATGCCAGAAATTCCCTGAACTTACTCTATTCACTCCTAACTCTTGCAATCACGCATATCCTCAAGTGGCCTTTAGGCCTTGATAAGTGGTGACTCTTTAATAAATAAAAAACTGAAAACCTTCACTTAGTATCCTTGGATGGTGGATTCGTCTATCATTTTGAGAAGTACTTTCTACTGCGGTTAAATGGAATTAGACCAAAAAGGATATGATAATATTTCCTTCCTTCAAATAATTACATTTCAGACTGGATATGTATTGATGCACTTTTGTACTTCAAAGATCAGTTTTAAAATTGTAATTTCATTTGTTTCTATTTGTATAATTTTTCTGTATTAAATTTTTTTTTTTTTTTTTTTTTCAAAGTGGCAAAATTTCCTATTTTACTCACCCTCCTGAGTTAGTATCCACACACATCAGTGCCGAGATTGTCACGGAAATTGGAAAGCCCTTCGATTTGGATTCTCTGCTTGAAGATGAAACAAAAATATTGAAAAGTAAGATTTATTCCCATTTTATTATTTACTAGCTGGCTTTGCCAAGTTTGCTATCGCTTCGCAATGTTTGCTACCTGAAATACTTGAAACCGAAATTTTAAATAATAAACATTTCATTGATTCGTATAAATAGATAAACATTGACATTATGATAAAAATTTGTTTATTATTTAAATAAGACCGTAATGAAATCAAAAGAAAGAAGAAATCAATTCGGAGCGATAGTGTGTGGGGGGGGGGGTTGAATCTTGCTTAATTGGTGTCTAATGATTATCGATGAAATTTAATGCAAATCTTTTTCTCTGATCTGCACTACATCTCGAATCATGGCAGCCCATGCATGGCGGTCTTGAGCAAGGTCTTGAGCGAGATGGCTAGCCAATCGCAATTCCACCATCGAAGGTCAACCAGCTGAGAGTTTAGCCAAGTCCTTCTTGATGGTTGTTGTCCCGGTCCTCAGCTGTCCACCAATATGCTTGCGTCACCTAAACAGATAGGTAGGGAGAATTACATCGTAAATTAGCTCTCCCTCTTAGTAATACAATAAAATGTACTCATGTAATGAGATTTTTAATACTTTGTCTTTATTACATTGACTACTGTTGGATTGTATATGAAAACGCATACAATATTTCCCTTTCTATTAGAATAATACTTGTTCCTGGTCGTGTTAATTCTATGGTAATATGAATACATGTCATCAAACAGAAGAGAACCGAATTATCTTGTTATTAATAGAATGGAAAATATGCAAATAACTGAGTTATTTTATTTAATACAAGCAGGCAGACCCGACGTTGCTCGGGATTGAACGAGGATCACTACTATGTACTTTTTCACTATGCTCATTACACCATATTATTTTCTTTGTTTATACTGTCCCCTTTCCTCCTATTTCACCCCCTAATATAGTCGGAAGAAGCTGAAATGTTGGAAAACTCTCTGAATTAGTGTCTTATACATATGGTCTAAATTTCATTAAAATCAGATATATGTATTGATTAAAGTTTAAAGGGAGTTTTGTCCCCATGGGTCACTTAGGAGCACCTAGATATTTGACGTATAGACGGTAACATAGAGATTCAGGGGCCTACTTCCATTGTATTCACCAGAGAATTTTATACATATGATTTAAATTTTATAAAAATATGATATTTTGAAGAGTGTTATACCCTCATAACCCCCTTAGGGTGCACTTAGAGATTCGGGACCACTTCCATTGTCTTCTCCGGTAAATTTTATATAAGAATACACTTTTAGATTTTATGTAGATTCTTTAACCTTTCTTTTCTATAGGGAACGCACAAACATACATACAGACATTGAGTTTTATATATATATATATATATATATATATATATAGAACATATATAATATCAGTTCAGAATAGTGGAATTCATAAATATCAGTTGAAAAAGACTGAACCAACAATCGATTATAATCAGAAAATAAATTTTTATTTTACAGATTTAATGTCTCTATTCTACTCTAATCCATGAAAGAAATTTCTTAAAAGTTTATAAATTAAAAAAGTTGTTAAAAAAGTAATTTTTTTTTTTTTAAATTTCATCCCATCTATAAACATTTTTTTTTTTCTCTATAAAAGTAGTTATCACAAACCAGCTTAGAGTTTAGTGTGAAAATGGGTAAATGTAGTGACATTCCCTTCAATGTCAACTTGCGATCTCTCATTTATTTTTTGATCATTTTGATAAAATTTATATGTAAACAAAATGTAACCTTTTATTTTTATAAATGTACAATTCTTTCTCGTGTCATTTATTAATGATGCAAAGAGTTTCTTTTTTTTTTTTTTTTTTTCAGGCTATTTCACGTTAGATTACTATTTTCGGTAACCAGTAATTTTTTTTATACGAAAAAATGGTGTTTTTTTTTTTTTTTTTTTTAAATTTTGTGTGCACAATTTTGTTTATATCCATGCTTATGAAGATGGTCCTATGTTAAAGAAAAAGGGTCGACTTGTCAATATGGTTGTTTTTCACACAAAAAAAAATTGAAAACTTTAGTGAAAGAAATACGAAAAAAATCATTGCCCTATTATCAAATTGTTTTTGCTTGTTTTTACATGGTTCAAATCTGAGTTTAGAAAAATCTAATTTTTTTTTATTGATTTACTATTAAAAGAAAAATCTAGCTTGATCTCTAATTTGTTATGAATCATATTAAGAAGATTCTGTGCATTAACTGTTGAAATGAGTCTTATATGAACAAGTTAAAGTTGCATTTCTGTTGCATTATTTTCAAGGAGTGATGTGATTTTTTCCCCAATGCTTAGACTGGTTTTATCTAATATTTATTGCTTTCATTATGGTTAATTTTTATTTACCACTAGATGATATTAGATTTGTAAGGATTTTTCACTTGTTCAAAGACAGTATTTTTATTTATACACTGAAATTAAGCTTGGACCAATAGCACAGAAGACAACTAATAATATTTGGTCATAATTCAGTGACTAATTGAGCTACTAAAATAAATCTGGTATCTTTGCTTATGTTTTGCAAAGATCTATGTTCCCACATGAAAATTTCTTAAATAAGAGGGAAAAAAATTATATATTTACTAATTGATCCTTTTTTTTTGTGTCCCCAGCACTTAAGCCATATAATCCCACTCACCTTGGAATTGAACCCTCATCTCCTGTGACCTGCCCAATGGAGAACGATTCTGTTGACCAGTTGGTTACTTGCAGTGACCCAATGAAAGATGAAGAAAAAATGGGCAGTGAAAACAAGAAAGAAGTAATTTTCTTTTTCTTTTTCTTTTCTTTTTTTAAATTCTATTTTATCTATCAACATAATTATGCTTGTCCGTCCCTTAGTCACTTCGATTAGGGTCATGCAAACTAACGTAATTCATCCAAACTCAATGCAGTTGTAGTATTTATTAATACAACTTTGTATATGTAAACAACAAGCAAACAGTAATTAATTGTTGTTGTTTCAGAGTTAATTTAAAGACAAAAGATTTAGTTAAGAAAGTTACTAATTCAAATTTGTAGAAAAAATATAAGTAAAAACAACAATAGAACACAACTGTACAAATTCAAAAAAATGTCGCCTTTGTTGGATGGAATATTTTTATTTAAAATAAGTGTGCTGCCACCGAGTGCACCTTCATCACTAAACGTGCATACACATCTAATATTTTATTTATTTTTATAGTTTTTTTTTTTTTTGCCACTTTTAGCTTTTCTCTCTTGAAAAAGCCTATGCAACAATTGGGCGAAACGTTGAGTTTTAGGTTTTTAGTGTGTATATATATATATATATATATATATATATATATACAAATACTTAACCACACATAATCGGTGGTGTAGTTCACTATAAAAGGAATGAAACTGGAAAGGAAGAATAAATAAGATGTAAAGACAGTTTCAGTAACAAATAAAGGAAGAGAGGGGGAGGAGACTAACATATCGTAAAGAGTAGACCTCAAGCTTAGGATTTTACTAACAGGAAACATGTGGGAAGTTACAAATGTAAAGAGATACAAGAGCGAAGAGGTTACAGCAAGTCAAGAATTTTAATAAGATATGCGAAGAGTAGGTGTTTCGTAAAGAAGCAGGAGGGGGATACATAAAAGGTCACACTACAAAGGTATAAAATAGTTTGTATTTTTTTCTACTAATGAGTCACCACTTCTCAAGACTAAAAAGCACCTGAGAATGGATAGATTGACAGTTGAATGAATGAAGAGTACTATGAGAGGATTGAAAATCTCCACATACCACCCACTCAAAACAACATTTAACCCAGAAAACAGCAATTATTTCCCCTTTGTCAGAAACATTGTTCATGGTATGTCAAAAGGTAAGGAAGTTGGGCAGGAGGGTGTTAAGAAACTGCCAAAAATAAACCCATGGCCCACTTTCTACTCTCCATAATAATACTTAAGTACACTTCTTATGGAAAAGAAATAGAAAATGGCATACCGTTGAAGCTGTCCCTAGGGACAAGATAATCAGATTGAGAGAATGTACATATTATCATGTCTAGGAGTCAAACAGAAATATTCAATGTTTCTATTCTTTATTTAAAAAAAGAATTCAATGAATTTAAATATTGATGCTTTTTAGGAATAGGTATCCATAGATTTGCAGTTGTAACGTAAGCAGTTCTGACTACCAATGGAGAAAGCTGAATAAACTTCCGACTTTTACCAAAATATACAAATAAAAAAGGCACTGTTACTTTTTTACCAAACGACTATTTTTCAGTCAATTAGAACTGAACTAAACCAATTTTTGCTGAACTAAAACTTAGTTTAGGGTTAGGGTTTTAAAAAAAACTTACTTTTTTACCAAACGACTATTTTTCGATCAATTAGAACTGAACTAAACCAACTTTTGCTGAACTAAAACTTAGTTTAGGGTTTAAAAAAAAACTGTTTGGTTCATACTGTGTAGAAGTACCGAAACAACATTACATAATACACTTAGATACAAGATAAAATGAACAGTTTCTTTTGTTAATTACCACAGTACTTTTGTTAAATACATACAGTAATAATAGATTCAGTTTATTCAGTGAAGTTTGTTAACGTTCACCAGTCTCGGAAATCTTTGGTGAAACTCGGAATTGATGACATAAGTACTGAAATTTTCTTGGATACCTATTTCTAAAAAGTACAGAGATATTTTTATGTTCTTTATATGTGAGCTATGTACTTACTGTGTTTATTTTATTTTTTTCAAGTTGGAAAACGTAACCATATCTCTTGGAGATTCCAAAACAAATTCCACCGCTAGTCTGCCAACGACGGGATCTACACTTCCAAAACCAAAGAAAGTGGAAGGAGAACATTTGAATAAAAATCTCAAAGAACAGTACAAGAAGATGAAAAAGAAGAAAAAGAAAGCTGGTATGTGGTGAATAAAATTAAAACCCTGTATTTTAAATTATAGCAAAAAAATAACACGTAATTTGCAGAAATACATAGTTTTGTGGATAGAGAACGAATTATTAAAGAACACCTCAACGCACACAAGTATCCTCGTTTTAAAAAAAACACCTAGTTAGATGTAAGAACATACATAAAGATATAACTAAGTATTGAGGCCATTGAAAGAAATGCTGGCAACCTTAGAATTAAGGTGATACAGCTCAACTCATAAATTAACAATAAATCAGAACTCAATACAGAATTCTTGATTTAACGCTCATATATAACTGTTACAAATGCATGACAATATTTGGTGCATGTTTAGAATTGGACCGACATAAAAAAAATAAAGAAATATCTTTATTATGTACGTCCCCATGACGGAAAGCATATATCATATACATAAATTCACGTAAATTGATTAAGTGGCTTTTTGGTTTTTACAAAAGACAAGGGAGATAACTCTTGTCTCAAAAATAAGAGTTTAGAATCAGCCTTGGGGGTAAAAAAAGGGCAGTTTTAACATGTCAGCAAAACAAAATGTTTGAATCTGCCCGCCAATGTCAGCCATTATTTTTTCGTTCTAACTTAATTTGATTTTCTTTTGTTTAAAAAAAAACAAAAAAAACTACTTGATCAATTTTTGATTTTTGGTATACCATATTTCTTTTAAAAAAATGTTTCGTCTTAGTCCAATTCTAAACTTTTACCCAATATTTATATTCAAATTCAAAGAAATTATTGGTGCTTATTTATATTAATGTAGATATGAAATATAGCAGATTAAAATAAAATAACAGGAAAACTTATGAGTATACTTACTTATCAGTTGAAAATATTAGTACACTCCAAAAATTACACAAAAGTATAGAGTAGAATTTAAAAAAAAAATAGAATTAATTTATTATTCAGACTCCACGAACTCCGAACAATATTTGCATTAAGGCAACTTGTCGTAGAAGATTGTCTCCCTTCTAATATAAAAACGACATGCGTGCTTGTAGTTTGGAGTGTGAATAGTAAATTAATTTTATTTTTTATCAAAATTCTACTCAATAATTTTCCGTAATTTTTGGTGTACACTGAAGCACTTATCTTTTATCCAGCAAGTAAATAATGACTTATTTGAAAATAATGTTGGAAATGTGAAATTTTTCAACAGGTTATTTTAAGGTGCAGATGAGTGGGGAAAGGAGCGGTTCCTTTGTTTATTTAAGAGCAGGAATTGCTTCCAAACTAGTTGGAGCTGGTAAAGCCTTGTATATAGATGAATATTTTAAATACATTTCTATGGCAACATTTTAAAGAAAAAGATAATTTTTATTATGCCAAGTCTTCTGCAAAATCTTCTATTTTAAAATATTGAGTGCTTCTTGATATAACACTCCCAGTAAATACGCTAAATAAAATTTTAATTTTATAAAATACATACTTTTATGATGATTTAAAAAAAATAAAAAAACGGTAACCAAATTTAAGGGAAAATAATCCGGTAGTTTTTTTAAAATTATTATTTAAGACATTGAAATTTTGCATCGATTCACTAAAGCTGCTATTTTCTTATCACAGGCATTCTGGGGGCAAAACTCGTTTCTGTCACAAGGGACTAACACTTTTGGTGTAAATAATGAATTATTATTTAGTGGAGTTTATGTGGTGACAGAAATTCGATAAATTGAATTTCTTAAATAATAGAAAAAAAAACTACTGGACTTTTTTTCACAAAATTTGGTTACCGGTTTTTAATCACTGTAACAAGTATGTATTTCATAAAATTAGAATTTTATTTAACGTATTTACCGGGGAGTGTTATATCAAGAAGTACCAGATATTATTTTAAATATCATTGATGCTTCATATATTTATTTTATTTGACATAATTGTTTACAAATATTATTGATTTTTCACAGATGTGTTGGCTGGCGAATTGGCTGATGATATTCTCATTGGTATGAACTTTAATAAGGATTCTGATGAGGAAATGGGTTCTGGATCGGACTATGATGTTGATAGTTATTTCAAATGAATTGACTTGTGATTTGAACATCAAACTGGAGTTATCTGTAAATAAAAGATTGAAAATAAATTTTGAAATTGAGAAAATGTTCTGTTTTGTACTTCATTGCTTCTACCATGTTTCAATGATTTTCATTAACTGTTGCAATTTGTTCTCATAAAAGCAACAAACAGTAAACAATGTAGTAAACACAATGTGTATGAATCTGCTGTTATATATTGAATGTCGGGTATGTCAACTAGATTTAAATAAGTTAATTTCCATTTGGCTGTACTTAGAATTGTTCAAGGAGGAGCTGTCTAGCAGGGTTAAAAAGTTAGATTAGCGAAACGTGGGAACAGAAGGGAAACTCGATAGGGAATCACGTTTATCTGGGATGAGAAAAAAAGAATTGCTAAGTTATGAGTCTACAACTAGGAAGTGAGTCGAAAACATGTATGAAAATGGGCTCTTGAACCAGATTTCTCTTTACCTCTGTGTTGACTGTATTTAGGGACTAACTGTCCAATGACAAATCATCTTGGAATTATTTTTATTAATTTCAAAGTATAAATAGTTTTATTCAACCAGAAAAAAACTTTCTTTAAATAATTTTGATATTTCACCTTCTACAGCAGTACAACCTCATAAACTGGAATTGCAATGATCGTATTATCAGGGATGTGAGTTCTCGGCTTATTAGCAAAATTTTGCTTTTTTATAATTCAGAAAAAGCGAAATTCCACTTTTTTTTTTAGTAAGAAAAGACCAGATCACTAGAGCTTTACGTCTTTCTTTCTCTTTATTCCTCGTTCGCTTTCTCTTTTTTCTCTGTTCCTCTTCCTCCCTCTATCATGTTTTGTCTTGCCTTGCTTAGCCTCCCTTTCCCCCTCTATCTGAAAATGTATATTTTGCCATACTTCAAACGATTCATGAGTAGGGGAGGTAGAAGACTTATTTCATCAATGAATGTCTTCCCGTTTCCTTTAAAACATAGTCAATACGTTCAATATAAAAAAAAGAAGGTATTGTAGATTAAGCCCTTTTGCTAAATCATCTCATCTTCCCCAAAGAAAAAATGAGTCTACTGTTTTTAGGTGATTATGAGTGAACACCCTGGCCCCCTAGGTTGGGAAGGGGGTATCCACTACATGTCACTGGAGACTTCAACATCTGACATAACATCCTTAACACATATCCCTAATTCTACTCTTTAACTTCTAATGGAATTTTCCATTTTTCTGCTTAATCTAATCTTATGTGGAAACTTCCGTTTTTAACACTCACATTTATTCTGTTATGAATAAGCAGTTGTTGTTTTCTTTTTTTAACTAACGAGTCACCACTTATCAAGACCAAAAGCCACTCAAGGATAAGGGTTAACCAGATGGATAGATTGTCAGTTGAATGAAGAAGAATGTGGGGTATGGTTTATGACAAGAGTTCTTGGATTTGGAGAGGACTATGTTGTAGTCTGCAGTGAAGCAGTCCTGTGGTAATGTGTTCCACAGCAGATTGGAAGTACTTGGAAAGAAGCGCTGTTCATGAAAATTCTGCCTGGGGTTAGGAAGAAGGGAGAGCTTTTTTTAATTGTGGTAGTAGACGAGTTCTTGTTGTGAATGTCTTACGAAGAGGAACCATAGATTGGAGCTCAGTCGAGCATCTTCCACAGAAATAACCATCGAGTAGAAACGGTCTACAATGTCTAAAAATTCACTGTAGAAAAAGAAAAAGTTTGGAAACTCTTGTACTATACCGACCATTCAGAACCTGTGGCTCTCCGTTTGTCCAAGAGAGAAAACTCCACTAAACCTATTCCACAACACTAGTAAAAAGTGTTTTCTCACACAGTGAACTTTCTTTCAATATTTCTGTGCTTTCCAGTCATCCATGGTCTCCAGCTCACAAAGCTACGAATAGTACACAGAAACAGCTATGTTACATTTTAACATTGTTAAATACTTCAGATGGTTCTGAAATAATAGATTCTTAATATAAAAATAATGATCAAATTTGTTCCGAACATCCTGCATGTGTATGTTTATATATTTATAAAGCAAATATGCTTGTGTGTGTCTGTCTGTCCATAAATAAATTTCTAATTGCATATTTGGAATCAGCTTGTTCATGTGGATTTAGTCTGGTTTTAAATGATTAAAAGTTTGTTGTTTTCTATTATATATTTTTTAATCCCTAAAAAAATATATTCTTTTTTAAAACATGATTATCTTTAGAATTCCACCCATCAATATTTTTCTATCCTGGCAATGATTCATCATCATCATCATCATCATCATCATCGGTTTAACGTCCATTTTATATGCTGGCATGTGTTGAACAGCTTTAAAAAAATTGACTTCCAAACTAATCTATCTCTGGCCATGACTTTATTTATCCATCTTCCTCTCAAGTCCATTTTTATCACTTCCTCCCATATTTCCCTTGTGAACTGGACCTGCGACCTTAATTGTTCTACATCTACTAACTCAAGAACTCTCATCCATTCTTTCAACGTGGCCATACCATTGAAGTCTACTCTTCTGCACACATATCCCAAAACTGTCCAGATTTAATCTTCCTCTGAAGTCATCAGAACTAAGCCTGTCTTTAATACTCACATTACATATCCATTGTATCATTATCATATCATTTCTATCCATGCAACGCATGTCCTCAACCCTCACTTGCCATGTTTCACTTCGATACATCATCATTCTGCGTACACATGTCTAATAGACTTTTCCCTTAGTCGATGGTGGTCACACTGCTGATTAGTAATGGCAGAAGTTCCTTGAACTTACTCTATCCACTCTTAACTTTGCAATCACACTAGCACCTGCTCCACCCTGTGCTCTAATGGTATCACCAAGATAATAAAACTTCTCGACAACGTCAATAGCTTTGTCATCCAGATATACTTTGTCCACATCTGAATTCTCATCAATCTCCATTGTCTTACACTTCTTGCACATAAACTAGTTATCCTCTCTCAACCTACCAGTAATTCCATTGCACTCTGCGTGTATTTAATGCTTACAAGTACCCCAAAATATTGAATTGCAACCGACTCTTTTTCCACAACCTGAGCAGGGGAGCATTAGTCAACCCTAAAACCACTGATCATCACTCAGATCTTTATTTTCCACAGCTTTCCCCCAAGTCTTAAACTTAACAATTAGATATTCCATTGTTTCACAGATAAGTACTAAATCATCAACATACTGCATCTCTTCTGGACAACCCGTACGTAACTCCCTGAAAAATGTTTCTAAGACACAAATGGAAAGCAACGGACTGAGTACAGAACCCTGTTATACTCCTACTTTAACATTAAAGCTGTAACTAAATGTGCTATTAATTGTAACACAACTTTGAGCATTTCTGTACATTGCTTGAATAAACCACTCATTGGCTTATAGTTTACACAAAGTCCACCAGATAACCTCTCTTGACGCTCTGTCAAAAGCTTTCTCTAGATCTACAAAAGCAAAATACACGTTCTTCTTATTAAGTTACTTCTCTTGCATTTCACTTATGCTAATCTGACTTCTTATTTGCTGCTCAATTATTCTCTCAATCACTTTCAGGACCTGATCCATTAACTTTGTCTCAGTAATTACCTCTATCAAGTGCTTCCCCTTTACCCTTGTAACAATTCACAATTGTACTAAGTTCCTAGTCTTTCGAGATAGCCTCTTTTTTATGATCTCATTAGTCAAGTCTGTCAAGTCTATGATCATCTCAGTACCGTAATCATTTTTGCAACAATGCCTGAGGTTGACTTCCAAACTAATTTCCTCCATGCACACCCTAAAGATCACCAGCGGTCTTTCGAACATGACCATTCAAATCTCCTTCCGCACCAACCTTACTAGTTACTGCAATAAGCATGTCATAAGACTCATCTTTTGCATCTTCACTCAAGTCACATTGTGGTGCATAAACAGATAAAGCTGTGAAAATTTTCTCACCAACCATCAACTTTATCAGTATGATTCGCTCACTTATACGATTAATTTCAATCACTTTATCTACCCATCTCTCTGCAATAAAAATACAAACATCACCTGCTCCCTTTTCATTTCCAATTTAATGCAGCTTGTATCTTGCATTCTTTTCCACACTCATTCTAACAGATTTACCTCTCCAACGAGTTTCTTGGACACAACACAAGTCAATATATCTTTTCTCAAGAAACTCAACAATCTCACTAGACCTTCTAATATTCAAACTACATAGCCTGAAATGCAGCCGAATTTCTTTGGAAGTTATTTTCTGATTTGAGGTGATATTTTTATAAACCGGATGTCCTTCCTGATGCCTACCCAGTGTGGTGATGGGTACCAGTGCTTTTTCTCTAGATGCCATCTCCAGGTGATTGTCTACCAAGACTAGTGTAAGTGGTTGGGTTATTTTATTTAATGGCAAATTAACATTTATGGTTATTTAATGCTGGGAACGAATTTTGTAAACAAATCTTTTATTTTTGTAAAGGAATTATTAAAAGAACAGTAGTAGTTAGTTGTACGATCCAACTTGTTGTATCCAAGATACTTCAACAAATTAATAGAAAGTAATCACTTTGACAGACCGGCCAAATGTGACAGACCTAGACTCATGTACAAGATTCTGCTTTATTCTTCCTTGTCATATGCATTTAAAACCTGCATAAGACATTTTGCATTTGTGTTCTCTTAATCCTCTTTACAACAGTCCGTGTTTTTTTCGTGTACGGCTTCGTTCGTACATATTATTTCCTCCTTATCTTAAAATTTAAATTTTGGAGCAACACCCAGTAATTCAGTCCGGTACTGCTAGTTGCTTTGTTTGTTTGCATGTTTTTGTGGCATAATTTTGTGAGTTGCCCTCTTCCAACTTGGACCTGCGTATCTACCTTCCTGCCATATTTTCCTACCCTTTTTTGAAATCTCATGCTTCCCTACCATTCTTAAGGCCCCATTTTCTTTCTATTTTCTTTGAAGCTAGTTTGAAGTTTTATGAAACGCATAAAATTCAAACATTTTTTTGCGTGTGGATTTTCCCCAAATATTTGCATTATGTGACAAATAATTTTGCTATTAAATAATTTGCTTATTATAGAAAAAATTCATTTTTAAGAGCTATAAATTCAGCATATTCCTTTACTCGTTTGGGTGTTACGTAACATTTTTCTCTCACTACATTTCATCTTCTTTGATACTGTGGATAAAAACCTGTGTATATAGGAAGATTAGAGAATACCTTTTTGCCTCATGAGTTGAACGAAATTTTTAACGATTATTTCCTCCTGTTGTTAGCTTAGCTTTAAACAGTAAGTTTCCGGGGAGGTATTTTCTTTCCTCTATTTTTTACGCTTTGAGATTAACAAGAAATTTATTTCTCAATTGTTACTTTATTATACCCCAGTTATAGTGGGGCTATGTTTTAAGAAAAAGGGTTTTAGAAAAAATATTTCCTCCCTTTTTTCTTAACCAGCTAATTTGCAGTTGGATATTTAAATTATTTCAAAGCTTACCACATGAGACATTTAATTCTTCCTCTACTTTGTGGTAATATTTAAATTAAGTTTTAGTTTTCTTTGACTATGGTTCTGTCCTCGGTCTGTGGAGGAAAAATCCTTCTGAGGTAATTTATTTTTGTCCCAATCCAGAGCAACCTTCTTTTTAGAAGCTGGATTTTTCCCCACATTAAAACTGATCTTGTGTCTAACTTTTCCCTTGTGGGGAGGCAAATAAATAGGGAATTTTAATTCTGTATAGTTTCCCCTTTAATTAGATTTCAAGAGCAAACATCAGTTTAATGCATACTTGTTTTAGCTAGCTGTAAAGAGAGTTTTTCATAATTTTGCTTTGATTATAATTTTGGCAAATGCCACTCTGTGTAACAATTAATCGCCCTTATGTTAATTGCGTCCTCTATTGAGTAAGATTCTATCTAACATTTTGAAAAAATTATATCATGTCAGCCGCTGCATCGTTTAGTAACTTGTAATAAGGAGAAAGCTTGCCATTGATAAGATTGTCCTTGTTCTGAACGTATTGAAGTCTGAAGGAGATTTGTCTAGACTCCTTTTCCATGCTACAGAACCTGACATAGTAGTGTGGTTGTCAGTTTTAACCGAACAGGTATATGTTTGCTTCTTTGTAGAGAAAACAAAGTTTTCATTTTGGGATGAGGATTCATCTAATGCGAAGGTTTTTATCGCTAGGGGTAATGGAAAATTTTGCAGGGTTATTGTGTTAGCACACTACCATTTAGTATCCCTGTGGCCTTTAAAACCTCAAGAATTATGCCGGTGAAGGTTTCAACTCCTGAGCCAAAATGTCCGGTCGTTGAGGTCTATTCACTGAGCACGGTTAAGTTCGGCTTAGTGAAGGTTTTACTGCAATTAGAGAACTGTAATGTAACTTTGAATTTGAAGACTTTGCATAGGTGACCTGTAAAGTTTAATTTTCCTGGCTGGCGGCTTGCTAGTATTTCCAGGAACGATTTGGAAAAGATTTCCAAGGCGTCTTTAAGGACTTCAGTCTTGTCCACAATTTGTTAAGCGGGGACTCCTGGAATTTGAGAAAATTTATGGAGGGGTTTTGGTGGGAGTTTTATATGGCCATTGTGCCTATTATTAATAAGAGACAGCTTCTGTTGCCGAGGCAGTCCGCTGATAGTCAGGGAAACTGCTCGGATTTAGGCAGTTGCTTAGATGGCAAGGCCCTGTATTCTACATGCATTGATTCGCATGTCAGTTTGAAGGTGCATGTTACCACTGGCCAATTACTGTCCCTTTACCAAGATGTTGGTAGATTTGGGCAAGATATGAGCCTATTACGCAGAGCACGTAGCTCTGACAAAGGTCAGTGGACAGGAGTTTAGCTCTTTGCAGCTCTTTCCCAGGTCAGGTTAATTTAAATAACCTTGGTACTTTTAAAATACATATTTTGTGCACTTTATTCGGTGCTAGTGTGCACATTAGAAGAGTGAGCCTCTCCGAAGATTTCAGGACTTATTGTTCTATATCTCCTTGTCACCTTGTTAGGGTCAAGGGGAAAAAATCACATTTGTTACATTTTTCGTTTCAAAAAACTTTCTGTCAGTTTCGAAAAACTTTCTGTCCGTTTCAAAAAACTTTCTGTTTTTATTTTCTATTTTTGTAAATACATTTATTCAATGTTTTCAACATTGAATAAATGTATTTACAACAGGAAAAAAAAATCACATTTGTTACATTTTTCGTTTCAAAAAACTTTCTGTTTATTTTCTTTAATAAATTAATTGTTTTTTGACAATCACTTGTTAGTTTGTATTTCACCGATTTCAATAATAATAAAAAAAAACGAACCGCCCGGTATGTTTTTGGACGGGATTCAAAAAACGGTGCGCCCAACATCACGTGATCTCCGCTCCGCAGTCGACGAATATCGGTACCATACTTGTACACATTCACCTAATTTTATTATCAACTCGAAGTATTCCTGTCCCAGGACTGGTATTCTCTCTTCAAAAATAAAAAAATATAAATAAGAAATCACGGTTATCTCCCCTTGGTAACGAAGAGCTCTTCAGCTGAGGAGTACATTTTCCCTTTTCCCAAGAACCCTACCCAGCTTTCTCTTTTATTATACAATTTTCTAAATCTGTAAGCAAATCGAAATTAAAATTAAAAAACGAAATCAGGTTGATTCCTGAAGGACTGACCTGTCGTGCCTGAGTGGTGGCAGCAGCTGTGGTTCAGAAAAACTTGATTTAGCTTTTTTGTTGACAGTAAAAGAATCATCTTGTCCCGTACAACGCCAAAATACACCATGAATATCAACGTCAAAATACTTAAGGGACGACAATGCTGCGTCAAGGTAAGTAAAAATATATACTTAAAAGTTTAGAATTGATTTTGAATTAAACACAAAAAAAAACAACAAAGATAGTTTCTTGCAAATTGCTTTTATAATTGAAATGTAAGGGTAAAAAACATGACATAGTTAGTTTTTAATAAAATTGCTTTTAGATTATCGAAGGACCATTGCAATCCCTTATTTTGCTTTCTATAATAATATTAATAACATTATGAGACGACTTCTCGTGTATCTCGCCTCTACGTGACTTACATTATTTTTATTTACTATTAATTGAATATTTATTGAAATAAAAATGCATTAACGTAAAGTAGCAAAACGAACTTTTTACAATCCTAATAAAAAAATAATAATTTCATTAAAAAATGAAATCCACCCGAATGCATTTCTATTTCTCCGTAAACAAGTCAGCCATTTTAATCTTTTGTAGATTGTTTACTCCCCCCCCCCAAAAAAAAAACAGTGGCTTACTACTTTTTAACATTTGAAAGGAATTTGGAAGCATTTAAACTATCAAATAGAAAGTTGATTAATTAACTTTTAAAATCCTATTTCTTAACATTTAAATAATTTGATAAAAACAAAAAACGAAAATGAAAGGAAAATTACTCCCGGACAACGACGGGTATGTACAGCTAATTATAAAATAAATAAATATGTTGTTTTTTTTTCTAGGTATTTCTACAGAATTTGAATTGAACTGTTTTGTTGTTTTTTTTTTTGTAATACTCTACCACCCGTTTTTCTCAACTTTTTTACTGACCAATGTTTGTTCTTTTTTTCGGTGTACAACCTATCATGTCGCTAGAGAATTCCAGGTTTTTTTTGTAATTAAAAAAAATATATTTTAGGAACGGAATTCTCTAGTGGCATGATACACAGAAAAAAGAAAGGTTCTTTTCTAGATTAAGGGAGACATTCGACCCCCCCCCCCCCCAAAAAAAAAAACGAGGAATATCTGTTTGATGTACGTACCTGTCACGGTTGATTATATCCTATACCTAAAATTACGTAAATTAATCAAGTAGTTTTTATTTTATAAAAGAAAATTTTACGATTAACGAATAACGTGGAAATACGACCGGAATTACGGCTTATTCACGGGAGATAACCGAAATTCATAACAAGCCATAATGTCGACCGTATTTCCACGCTAGTCGTTAATCGGTAAAATTTAATTTTCTTTATAAAATAAAAACTACTAAAGTACGGACATCAAACAGATATTTCTCAGTTTGTTTTCTTTTTCTTTTTTTCAAATGTCTCTCTTCATCTGGATAAGCACCAAAAGAAAAAAATTTGGTCCATAAAAAAAAGGTGAAAAAATTTTTGCATGTTGTTTGTTCGTAATACCCCCCCCCCCTTTTCACCTTTTTTACGGACCAAATGTTGTACAATTACCTATCATGCCGCTAGAGAATTCCATTTTCCGAGTTATGTGTCTTTAGCCTTGTTTCCACTTGTTTATAAAGATTTGGGTGACTGAATGTTTTACTTATTAGGATCTAACTCAAATTTTCAGTAAAAAGCTGTGAAATGAAGCTTCACGTTTAATCTGAAACTTTATCTTTAATTTAATTATGTATAATTTTGTGATCGAAGAAGAAACATGGAAATTATCAGTTCTACGCTAAGGACAATCATTATGTGAACACACCTGTCACCATGAAAATATAATTCTGCATTGTGTAGAAAAGTTTTAATCAGGGTTGCGGAGTCGAAAGGTTTAAGGTTCAACTCAGACTCCAAGGATTCCAAAAAATTTGACTCCGAGACCAAGGATTCCAAACATTCATACCTCTGACTCCTAGAAGTCACAAAAACTCTGACCCCGACTCCTAGGGTCCCCCAAATTTCAACCCCGACTCCTAGGGTCCCCCAAATTTCAACCCCGACTCCTAGGATTCCCCAAATTCCGACCCAACTCCTAGGATCCCCCAAATTCCAACCCCAACTCTTAGGATAAAATAAATTCCAACCCTGACTCCTAGGATCCCCCTAATTCCGACCCTGACACCTAGGATCCCCCTAATTCCGACCGTGACTCCCAGGACGTCCCGAAAGAACTTCTGACTCCCAGGACGTCCCGAAAGAACTTCTGACTCCCAGGACGTCCCGAAAGAACTTCTGACTCCCAGGACGTCCCGAAAGAACTTCTGACTCCCAGGACGTCCCGAAAGAACTTCTGACTCCCAGGACGTCCCGAAAGAACTTCTGACTCCCAGGACGTCCCGAAAGAACTTCTGACTCCCAGGACGTCCCGAAAGAACTTCTGACTCCCAGGACGTCCCGAAAGAACTTCTGACTCTGATGATTAGTTATTAATCCACATATTGAATTGTGTTAGTATTTGAATAAGAAGTTGATCAATTTGTGATTCAATTATTCTCTTATTTAATTTATTCTCTTGTTTGATGATTGTTTATTATCCACATCTCATTGAATTATTCTACTATTTGAATAAGGAGTTGATCAATTTGTGATTCAATTATTCTCTTATTTAATTCATTCTCTTGTTTGATGATTGTTTATTATCCACATCTCATTGAATTATTCTACTATTTGAATAAGGAGTTGATCAATTTGTGATTCAATTATTCTCTTATTTAAATCATTTTCTTGTTTGATGATTAGTTATTAATCCATAAATCATTGAATAATTCTACTATTTGAAAAAGAAGTTGATCAATTTGTCATTGAATTATTCTCTTATTTAATTTATTCTCTTGTTTGATGATTATTTATTATCTACATATCATTAAATTATTCTACTATTTTAATAAGAAGTTGATCAATTTGTGATTAATTTATTCTCTTGTTTGATGATTATTATCTACATATCATTAAATTATTCATTTTTTATAAAGAGTTGATCAATTTGTGATTCAATTATTCTGTTATTTAATTCATTTTCTGTTTTGATGATTAGTTATTAATCCACATCTCATTGAATTATTCTACTATTTGAATAAAGAGTTGATCAATTTGTGATTCAATTATTCTCTTATTTAATTTATTCTCTTGTTTGATGATTAGTTATTAATCCACATCTCATTGAATTATTCTACTATTTGAATAAGGAGTTGATCAATTTGTGATTCAATTATTCTCTTATATATAATTTATTCTATTGTTTGATGATTAGTTATTAATCCACATCTCATTGAATTATTCTACTATTTGAATAAGGAGTTGATCAATTTGTGATTCAATTATTCTCTTATATATAATTTATTCTCTTGTTTGATGATTAGTTATTAATCCACATCTCATTGAATTATTCTACTATTTGAATAAGGAGTTGATCAATTTGTGATTCAATTATTCTCTTATATATAATTTATTCTCTTGTGTGATGATTAGTTATTAATCCATAAATCATTGAATTATTCTATTTGAATGAGTTGATCAATTTGTGATTGAATTATTCTCTTATTTAATTCATTCTATTGTTTGATGATTAGTTTTTAATCCACATCTCATTAAATTATTCTACTATTTGAATAAGAAGTTGATCAATTTGTGATTCAATTATTCTCTTATTTAATTCATTCTATTGTTTGATGATTAGTTATTAATCCACATCTCATTGAATTATTCTACTATTTGAATAAGGAGTTGATCAATTTGTGATTCAATTATTCTCTTATTTAATTTATTCTCTTGTGTGATGATTAGTTATTAATCCATAAATCATTGAATTATTCTACTATTTGAATGAGGAGTTGATCAATTTGTGATTGAATTATTCTCTTATTTAATTTATTCTCTTGTTTGATGATTGTTTATTATCCACATCTCATTGAATTATTCTACTATTTGAATAAGGAGTTGATCAATTTGTGATTCAATTATTATTTAAGTTAATGCGTTACACTACCCAGCCCCATTAAAAAATAATAAATTAAATCAGGTTTGTTTTTACATTCATTTAAAACTTCCTAGTCATAAAAGCATTATATGTCAGTAGGACATGCATTTCAGCTAGATCATTCCTTACGGGGATGAAATGCAGGAGCTTCTGTGTAACTTAATTATCATAAATTATCATAAATATTTTTTCATAACTTACTATATATATATATATATATATATATATATATATACACACACACCGCACTTTTAAATGATGAACAAACATTTTTTTTAAATATAAAAATTAAACTTTTTTACTGAAAATAGAAAACATTGTGTTTGCAAGATGGCGTTTTTTGTAAAATAAATGCTTTATATGCTTTTTCAACTTTAATGCTTTTATATATCTGCTATTTTGTGAGTTTGAATTTCTGTCAATTTAGGCAGAATGGTTAATATTCGATGACTTTGGTTAAAGTTGAATTATGAAACTTTCAAATAAATTTATTAACTGTAAATAGATTCCATTTATTAAGAATTCTGTAAAATACCAAAAAAATATTCAATATTCGCATGAACTATTAATATATAGCCATTCTTGCGTGTCACTATTTACTTGTCTCCCTACAAGGAAATAATTAGACATAAGGTCGTTTTTTAGCTCCACCCAAAGGGGCACACTGGATGGAACAAAAATTAAAATTGTCACAGTCAAAACTGAATTTCTCTTTCTTTAACCCAGGAGAGAATAAATACTACACTTTGATCTCAGTACAAAAGTTCAGATAGTTCTGTTGTGTTTAAATAAAACATTTGATAGAAAAAACAACCAAATGTTTTCATAGTTTACAGGTGTTGTCAAAATGTGTTACTGACATTGGCCATTAGTTCTAAGTTATTTGGGTTTAAAAAAAAAATACAATCATGATTTATGTATCGCTATGTTACGCATTGTTTTTATTTAAAAACTGGTAGTTAGACTCAATGTTGCTCAGGATTTAATGAGGATCATCAGTTATATGTACTTTTTCACTCTACTCATAACACAATATAATTTTCTTTGTTTTTACTGTCTCACTTCTCCAATTTCGCCCTCTGATATAGTCGGAAGTAGCTGAAATGTTGGAAAACTCCCTAAATTAGTGCACAGTGGGCCAAAACAGGTTTTTGGAGGACATTTGGGCATAACTTTAGTTTTACTTGTCCATATAAGCTGTTTGAGGGCTCGTTAGAAGCGAAATTTCAAGAGCTTTTCGGAAAAATCAAAAAAATTCATAAAATCCATTTTTTGGGGGTTTGGGGCCGAATTTCCATATTTGAGCATAACGGCCCAAAATCACATTTTTGGCCATATCTTGGCACAAAATTGATCATAGAAGCTCAGTGAGGGCTCGTTAGAAGCGAAATTTCAAGAGCTTTTCGGAAAAATCAAAAAAATTCATAAAATCCATTTTTTGGGGGTCTGAGGCCGAATTTCCATATTTGGGCATAACGGGCCAAAATCACATTTTTGGCCATATCTTGGCACAAAATTGATCATAGAAGCTCAGTGAGGGCTCGTTAGAAGCGAAATCTGAGGGCCTTTCTAAAAAATCCAAAAAAATCTGGTAACATGTGACATGAAGTAGTATTTGACACACTTCTTTTCTTTCATTTGCACACCTTTTTACACACTTTAATTTCCTGTCAAAGCATTTTACAGGAAATCACTACAGAATCTTCAAATCTTTGTTTTGTTTATTTAGATGGAGTTACTATCAAAAATGGAAGCGGTCAGCGATAACGCACTTTTCCAAGTGTTTACTGTAGAAGATGCAAAAACTAGAGATCCTCTATCCATCACCGCATGTGTTCGATTGCTGGAGCAAAAGTATCTCATCCAGTTAACAGAGGAGCAGAAAGACGAGGTCAAGAAGTCGCTCAAAAGATACCATTCGCTGAAGAAACGACGATATACAGATAAACGGATTGCTGTTAACTGGGATGAGCTGAGCTCACTAGGTGAAGCTGAAAATGTTGTGTTCCACTATTACAAGAACCCCTCGACGCAAACTGCATCCAGGAAAAGGCCCCTTGAAGAGTTGGACAGCCTAAAACAGTTGTTGAGAAGAACCGATGATATCTGGGCGAAAATTCAGGCAGTGGCTGCAGAGGAGAAAGTGACTTCTTCCCAATTGATGGGGTTATTCCTTACTCGTTGCCCTGATCGGGAGTCGAGAGATTTTGGTAATGCTCTTTGGAGCAAGTCCACATGTGACACAAGCGAGAAACTTCCTGTTGACACGGCATTGGTTCTGTATACAGACTGCAATTTGGGGAGAAACGCCTACACCACCCAAAAGAATGTTCTGAAATCAGCTGGGCATGACATCCTCCCAGCTTGGATACACTTGCGAACGAGACAAAGAGAGGTGACACCAGTGGTGATTCCCATACCTCAATGTTATACTGGAGTGTTTTGGCACGGTGTATATTTCAACTATGTGGATGCTTTGAAGTCTACCATCGCGAGAGTGTTGCAAACCATCTCTCCAATCAAAGAGGAGCATCTTGCCCTAAAATGTAAATTTGGGTTTGATGGAAGTGGAGGACACAGTATTTTCAACCAGGTCAACAATGATGAAACAAACAATTTGATATTGACTGTCGTGTGCCCACTTGAGCTGAAAGACCAGCATGGCGAAGTTGTTTGGACCGAGCCCTCTCCGAATTCACCCAGATCTCAAAGACCAATAATGATCCACACCGGCAAAGAATCATCTGAAACACTGCAGTCCCTTCAATTGTTCAACAACGACATCTCCAAAGTTGAAAGTGAAGGTTTTGTTGTTGAGATGCCGGAAAACAGAGCCGTGAATGTTAAGTCGACCAACGTTTCATACTGCCTGGACAGAAAAGCTTCCAACATATATCTTGGTCTGGGAGGTGCATATTGTGATCTGTGTCACCACTCGAAAGAGGATTGCCTAGACATCGAGTTCATTCAGAACGGCATCAATATCACACGTGACATCACTTCCCTGCATGCAATCTTCAATGATCTGGAACAAAAAGATGGTTCTCTCCTGAAACGCACTGACGATTATGATGTACGTGCTGGTGTCACTGCTCGACCCATTGCAAACAACCAAGTTGTTTCCATCCAAGTACTCCATGGTCTCATGCGTTCAGTTGACATGTTTATGAAAATTATCGTTCATCTTGTCGCTTGTGTGTTTGACTGGTCAAAGGCCAGCCATAATCATCGATTTTTGGAAAAGGCTCGAACAGATCTTCAGCAGAAAATCAAAGATGCCACTGGAATCAAATGGGATTATGCTGATGCGACTGGTCAAACTGGGACAACAACTATCGGAAACAACTGCCGACGACTCCTCCACGATGTTGCTGTTCGGAAATTGGTGACGGATTCAGTACCTGAGGCAAATCGATCTAAAATGGAAGTCCTTGGTCAGCGTTTCTCCATTATCCTCCGAGTGCTGTCGTCGAAAAGAAAAGTTGATGTCAAGAAGTATAAACAATACTGTATTGATACAAATGTCTTTCTCCTGACTCAATTTCCTCGCGTTATCTATAAGAATCTTCCAGGACCATGGATCAGTATTACACCATCGATACATAAAGTGTTGGCTCATTCTTGGGAGTTGATTCAGCATAATGATGGACATGGACTTGGAAATTTGGATGAATCCGGTCTCGAGGCGTGCAACAAAATTCTTCGTAACATCAGAAAAACATTGTCGCGGAAGATTTCCCAAGATGCAAACCTGACGGACACTCTGAATCGGTTGTGGTTGGCATCTGATCCAGTAGTGAATGCTGAACGACTGAAAGCCAAACCGTTTTGTAAACTGTGCGAATTAAGAGGACACCACACACGGTACTGCCCAGAGAAAGTGCATTTCAGCGTCGAGAATGAAGAAGATACATTGTTTGCATCGTTGTGTTCTTGAATTTTCACCAAAAAAATTTTTTTTGAAAAAAAAACAACTTTTGCCCCCTAATTCATTTTTATCAATTGTAGATCACATTTTCAGTTTTTTTTCGTTTTCAGTGTACTTGTGGAGGGGGACTATGTACGCACGGCTTGTTTTTTGAAAAATCCGGGATAGGGCACATAGATTAGCTTGGTTTTTCATAATCTATACCTCCATAGCTTTCAGAAACATATATGGTTTGGTATGTGCCCTATCCCGGTTTACAAGTTATTTTCTGATGAATATAGAATTTTATCGCTAATTTGAGCCAAAAAAGAGGGAAATTTAGCTCAAATTTTCCTAATTTCTTTCATAAAAAGAGCTAAAAATTGACAAATTGGGTCCCAAAGTAGTCTATTTTTGCATTTTCACAAATGGTTATCAATAAAACAAAAAAACATGCAATAATAAGTAATTCCACACTGATTTTTGCAATTTAATCATGGAAATCTGAAAATTATAATTTTTTGGGGGAAAATCGTGGATGTTTCGCGTGAGCCGGAGAAAAATGCGAAATATCGCGAATTCAATGTTGCATATTTTTTCAACCGTTTAACGATTTGACTTACTTTTTTTGTTGTTGAATCAGGAATATAAAGTAGTTTATAAAAACACCAAACATCAGCAATCTCTCCGACATTCTTTTTTGCCTAATGTCCACCCCCCAGCCCACTGTAGTGTCTAATACATATGGTTTAAATTTCATTAAAATAAGATATAACGTAGAGATTGTGGACCACTTTCATTGTCTTCACCAGAGAATTTTATACATCTACTATATAAAGTAGACTCTTTTTTTCCCTCTGTACTTTTGGCGAGAGTAAGAAAATAACCACATGCATCATACACTACTAAAATATGCACTGCATTACTCCACTCAAGCATGTTTGCAGAAACTTTTGCATAATTTGATCAACATATATTATTACATTTATTCCTAGATAATTCACTCTCTCATCTACAAAATCCACAGAGAAAGTGATCACTATACTTACTCACTGCAAATTATCTACTGAACCCACCACTCATAACACCGCCAGACTTTTATTTCCTTCGGAACTGTTAAACACATACACTGCCGAGTACAGATTACAGGAATATCATTCCGCTATTCCGAATACATAACATTACTACGTTACTGAATAACGGATTACATTGAAACAAACACATCATGCGCAGCATAACAAAATCACTTCACCAACATTAAAAATAGATTTTTTTTCATTAAATATTATACGCGTTACGTCTTCGTTTTCATTACAGTTTCAAGATCGCTATAATTATACACGAACACGTTGCTACATTACATAGACCATTCCTTCAACCGTTAGTACTTTCGGTGTTTTACAATGATTTATAATTGCATATTACTTACACATTTTTCCATAAACAGACAGTACATTCGTAGTTGTGACATTGAACACTTTTCTTAATAGATATTATACACGTGCCTCATACCAAATAATCATAGTTTCATCTTTTTACACTCATACTTGCTTCAAACAGTATTTAGTGACCAACACATCAAATTTGTTTTGCTTTTCTAGCTCCATACGAAATTAGAATTTACGTGACTAAAATAGTAATTACTCACCACCTTCATTTGTTCAATTCAGATCAAAATTAATTTAGTTTTCATGCTGCATACGATGCCATCTTCCTTTGGTATAATATAATTTACGTGACTAAAATAGTAATTATTGACCACATTCATTGGATACATTAAATACATTTTTTTCTTACTTAACTTTTCCTTTGTACTTCTATTTTTTCAATCCTACGTGCCTAAAATAGAATTTATTTTCGTTACAAATGGCACATAAATACGATAAGGCTTCTTAAATCGTTCTATATATGATTTCTCAATTTAGAACTATCCAATTTACTTGACTCCCCACGAGGGCAGAGTTAGACACAACGTAAGTTCTTATGTGGTGAAAATCCACCAACGTTTATTATATTTATAAAGTAACAACATAAATAAAAATTGCTGCAGTCTAGAAGTATTTGCTTTCAATGACTGAGGAGAGAATAGATAACAGATGGAACAAATATCCCAGCTCTACAGAAGTACCCTTTTCCATAATCGGTCAGTGAAGGAGATATCCTTCTACACTGACAATTTCTATTTTTTTTGTTCCACTCCGAAGCAATCTTTTTCGTGGGTCCATAGATTTTCCACCATTCAAAACCAACATTTTTTTCTAAACATTAAAACTATCCAATGTGACATATTTGTGTTCTGTCGGTAATGCCAGGCAACGGGTCCTGCTAAATTTCATCAGAATAGAATATAGTTGAAGTTTTAAAGGAGGTCCAGCTCCCTTAGATAAAGAGGCACTTAAAGATTCAGGACCACTTCCATTGTCTTCCTCTAAGTTTTTTTTTATACATATATATATATATATATATATATACACTTTTAGATTTTATGTAGATTCTCTAACATTTCTTTCTATAGGGAAATCACAAACATTACACATACACTAAGACATTAAGAGTTATCTACCCATATATTTCTTTATTTTTTCTTAATTTATATATTTTTTATTTATTTTTTATATATATATAAATATATGGCACTTCATCGGTGGGTTTAAATATAAAATATTCAGAAAAAAATTAAAATAAAATAAATAAGTAATTAAAATAATAAAAACAAAAAAAAACAATCATTATAGTTTTAGTTTTATTACATTTGCTGCGGATATTAATATTTACTGCGTTATAAACAGTATTGCCATTCCGCACGTTTTTTTGAGATTTGAAACATTTGACAAAGAGGTCTTCCTCGAAATATATTATGGAACATGGTCACACACATTACATCACAGTGTTGAAGTTTTGCCTAATCAAGTAAGATTTGCTATATAGGAAAAAAAATTATGAAAAAAATAAATATATAAATTAAAATCACTTGTTTTTGTCTTGTCAACGGCGACATATTTCCATTTCTTGCATTGTGATAACCTTCTAATACTCCTCTCTCTATATTTTTTTTATTGGTCCCCCGATTTATAAAATCGGGAGACCTATGTTTTGAGGCATTTCCGTCTGTCCGGATTTTCTCCGCAACCATCCATTGAATTTCTCTGAAATTTTGCATGAAGTTGTAACTTTTGTCAGGTTAGAAAGTGACATTCTCCGATTTAAAAAAAAAATCTGGTTAGCCCCCCAGGGGGTCAAAAGACCCCGAAATGACATTTTTTGCCCCATAACTTTTCATCCATCCATTCAATTTCTCTGAAACTTGGCCAAAATGTAGAGGCAATTGTTCTGGATATAAAATGAGCATCCTTGACCTCAGAAAAATTCTGGTTTGCGCTCCCAGGGGGTACAATGGGGGTCAAAAAAGCCCCAAATTGCCCAAATTTATTGCATTTTACACTCGCCACATCGAGTCACATACAGAGGGGGACCACACATGCGCGGCTTGTTTTTACATTTTATTTACTGTTTTTTTTTTTAAATTATTTGATCATTAATAGACAATAATATTTTATGTTAATATATATTATTTTACTTTTTTTGACAGATCTCTCCATTTGACTCCATTCAGAAGCTGAAAGAATTAATAGCTGTCCAAATGGATATCCCAGTTGCACAACAGAAGTTAGTTTATCAAGGAAAAAATCTCTCAGGTCTGTTAACATTGTAGACATGACATATACATAAATCTCAGTCAAGGGGTACTCGTTGAAGGCTCCCTTTTCATTAGCTATTACACTGAGATGTAGGGGAGGGAGCTACTCCTTTCCCAGGATTACTCTACTTACCCTTGATCCTCACCATATAATGCTGAATCTTTAGTAAGTGAGCATCAAGTACAATTTTTAAGTCTTTGGTATTACTTGACTGAAGATTGAACCCTGGTATCCCGGACTATTAGTGAACACACTTACCATTATTCCAAAACTTGAAAAACTTTAAAATAGCTTTTCTTGTAATATTTAAATTTTTATGTTCTGAATACTTTTTATTGTGTAAACAAATATTATTCCAAGTTTTATTGAAACCAAACCAGTCGCTTTTTTTTATTTATTTAAGACTAACAGCATTGCCCAGGCCATGGCTTACAAAACAGAAGCGTTAAAAAACAAAGTATGTCTAAAATATATGACTAAAATAAAATATTCATGTGCATCAACTTTTTACACCTGCCAGTATCCTATATCTCTACAAAGCCGCCATTCACCCATGCATAGAGTATTGTTGCCGCATCTAGGCTGGTGCACCAATCGCTGTTCTCTCCCTCCTGGACAGGGTACAAAAAAGAGTCTCTAACCCAATAGGTTCCACACTGTCTACTAAGCTTCAGCTCTTGTCCCATTGCTGCAATGTTGCATCTCTGTGCTTGTTTTACAAGTACTTCAATGGAATGTGCTTTGAAGAACTTGCTGCATTTGTGCCCCCTCAACGTAAATACCCCTGACAAGCAGCAAAATCACACCCCTTCACTGTAGAGGTCCCCAGATGCCAGAAGACTTTCTACTCTAATGGCTTCTTTCCTTGAACCGCTTTCCTTTGTAATTCTCTTCCTTTTTCCCCGACTGTACCAACATTCAAAAATTTAAATGTAATATAAACAAGTATCTCACTGCACAACTCCCCATTTAGGATGCTCCTATAAGTCTGTCCCCTAATTCACGATAGCCCCTTATGTCTAAGTCACAGTGTGTCTTGTTTGGGTTGAATTAAAGTAAAAAAATAAAAAACAAAAAAGGATCCACAAAACTCTACTAAATTGCAATAGTGTCACCTGTCTAATCCCTTATGCCTGCTAAATACATGCCCAGTCCCGTTACTGTTTCTCTGTTTAGATCCATTCAAGTGCTTTAAAATGGTATATAGATAAGTTTTGGGGGAGCAAAACACCAGAGATATTACATTTAAAACTTTGTCAATATCATAAAAAATTCATATTTTTGGCAACGGTCAAAATGTAAGAATTTGAAAGAGGAAGTCGTCTCAACCTGCTTAGAGTAAATGCTGCACTAGGACAGGATAGGGATATTTATGAAAAACTAGCTGTACCTACCTGGCATTGCCCAGGATGCAGTGAAGTAATTTTAGTTTTTAATTTTTATTTGTTTGCACATTTTTTTAACTTATACAGAAAAAGAAATAAGATGTTAGTTGTAAGGGAGACAACTGTTTTTATTCTTCAATTAAAATTTTTTTTGATTTTACGGTCATAATTGAAAAATGTTTCCATATTACCAATTGTTCGGGTGGGATTACATAATCTTTTCAATTAACTGGAGCAAAGTACGTTATTATAGTGCCGATAAGATGGTGCAACAATAACAAATGAAAATTGGCCTGTCAGAATCAAAGTTTGATATGTCAGCATAAATTCTATTTAAGTTCAACTTTTAAAATCTCATAGGATAACTTTATAGATTATATCTAACCTGTTTAGGGTAAATATTGCACCTAGATATTATTTACTTTATGATAAAAATATTTTTTACTTGAAAATAAACATTTTATTTTGCCAAGTAATTTTTTTTTTTACACTTTGTGGTATTCATCTTCGATAGAGTTCTTTAAGTTATTTACTGAATGTGCCATACAATATTTTTGCAATAAAAAAAATCCTATATTTCTCTTAATAATCCCCAATCTTAACATCAATAGCGCAATAAAACGATGAGATTGCAATTCAGGTTGATTGTACTCGCACAGCCTTCTGCTGCCTCCAGAGAAGATTGGTCTCAAAAAGAGGTCAACCTCTCAGCAGAATCGATGGTATATACCAGCTGCTGATATGCACAATACTGCTGTACAGCTGCGAGACCTGGCCTCTGCACAAAGATGATGTTACCACGTTCGAAGTTTTCGACATGTACTGCCTACGACGTACCATACATATCTGCCTCTCTGACCGAATCCCAAACCGCATCTTCCATGCAAGATGCAACACCACAAGCTTCGGAGACTCTTCTGAAAATGAGGCATTACTAGTATGGACACATTCTTCAACAGCTTGTGGGGTAATTCATCTGCAAGCTGGTGGTTCGAAATGCATCCGCTGGCTAGAAGTGCAGTGGCAGTTAACTAAAGATGTGGATTTCAAAGGTGAAGACAGACATGGACCTGGTAGTTGGAATCCGCATTTTTCGTATTCCTCACTGGTGGGGAGTGAAGTATACTAAGATTTCAGCTGCTGAGCAATGTGGTTGGACAGTCTTGACGCAGTGAACGCATTTCGAGCTTGCTCAACCTACCTCAAGTGAATGCTGTTACAAGTACTTGATCATGAAAACTGTATGTGACAAAAAAAATATCATCATATTCGTTTTACATGCTGGCATGTGTTGGACGGCTTTTAGAAATTGACTTCCAAACTAACTTATTTGGCCAGGTCTTTATTTACCCATCTTTATCTCAAGTCCACTCCAATCTATAGTTCCTCTCGTCGCAATGGAAGCATCCCGAGTCTGCAAGGCCAAAAAAAGCACGACAGGTGCGAAACAAAATCAAGGTTATGCTGACTATCTTCTTTGATATCCATGGAATTGTGCATCATGAATACGCACCGGAAGGACAAACAGTGACAAAGGAGTACTATGAAGATGTTCTCCGGCATCTCCATGACGCAGTTCGGCACAAAAGACCAGACATGTGGACGGCAAAAAACTGGCAAATGCATCACGACAATGCCCCCCTCACATTCATTCCAATTGATCCAATATTTCTTGGCCAAACATGGAATTCCAGTCATTCACCAACCTTCCTACTCTCCAGACATGGCTCCTTGTGACTTCTGGTTGTTTCCAAAATTGAGGAAGCCACTTAAAGGTTCCCGTTTTGAGACTAGAGAAGAGATAATGTGGAACGCGACGGCGGAGATGAACACCATTCCAAAAGAAAACTTCCAGACATGTTTCCGGCAGTGGATGGATCGGTGGGCTAAGTGTGTGTAAGCACAAGGGGCCTACTTTGAAGGGGATTAGGGTCCCAACCCTGTCATGTATTTGAAATATTTTTTCTGGCCTAAGGTCGGATACTTTTTAGACAGGCCTCATATATATATATATATATATATATATATATTCATACACACATGCATATATACTCACAAGTATACACCATCTAAGCAGACTTTCCAAAGAAAAATATATAAATAAAAAAAACTATTTAAAAAAAAATTAAGAAATCAAAATAAGAATAAATCTAAAAATGAGGCAAGTAAAAAAGAATATAGCGTCATTTTTTATGGAATGGTCATACTGTTTTTCTTTGTTTTTGCTTTTTATTATTTAAAAAAAAAAACGAATTTTTACAATGGTTTTACTTTTTTAAATTTCCAGATGAAAAAACGATCGAGTCGTATCAGATACCAGAAAACGGAAAGGTCTTTTTAGTCACAAAGAAAGGTGATGAACTTGAAAGCAGTAACGACATTTCCAGTCAGCGGCCGACACAATTCTATGAGAAGCTGCGGCGCTTCCTACGTAGGCACTTTACAGACTCGGATGCAGAGTTGGTGCTAAAAGAATTCAAAAGGGTAAATTTCTATGGGCTTTTTCAATAATACAAGAATACCCGTTCTCTCCAAAATGGAGGGTAGAAATGCTAGTTTTCCAACCAAATAATTCAAGCATTGAAAAATAGGCGAATCTTTTACAAACTTTAGACAATTAACTATTTGGCTTATTCGAACTACTGTTTTCACACCATTTCAGCGGATCTAACCTCTAACCTTCTCCAAGTGCATCTTGTCGAACTCTGGAATCTGTATGGCATTTCAAACCCAACCCTTTATTTAATCCACAGATTGCTCTCATTCTATCAGCCATGATCAGGTAGAAGTTCTCAGTGATAGTCTTCAGGAGGTTTAAGGTTCAATTCTCAGTAATGGCGATACTAACAATATCATTAAGAATTGCTGCCCTGAGACGAAATTCACCTACATTGACGTTTTTTTTTTTTTTTTTTTTTTTTTTTTGTAAAACTTAATTATGTTCTACAAAACCAAAACCAAAAACAACAGCCCCTCTCCCTTTCTCCCCCCCTTTTTTATTTTATTTTTAGAACTTGAAGCATAAATCTTTTACTATAATGACCAGATTCGGCATTAAATGGCCCAAAAAGGGTTGATATGCCGTAAAACAAAACTACCAAACCAAAAACGATGATTAAACATTTGAAGATATAAAGAACTTGAAGCATAAAAACTTTTACTATAATGACCAGATTCGGCATTAAATAACCCAAAAAGGGTTGATATGCCGTAAAACAAAACTACCAAACTACCAAACCAAGAATTGCTGAAGAATTTTACCCTCATAGATTAAATAATGGATTTGGTTTGAAATTCCGTACAGATTAGCGAGTTTGACAAGATGCATCTGAAAATGGTCGGAGGTTACATCAGTCGAAACGTGGTATTGTTTTTTATTACTCGGACTACTGTTCAGTAGTCCGAGTAATAAAAAACAATACAAATTATCAATCCGTATCTTAAAAATTCTAAAATCTAATTAACTATTTACTAATCAAAATTAGCTTCATCCCAATAGTTTACATCAAGCGACCACAAACAATTCTCACTTTTTATATAATACTAGCAGAGACATCATGTAGTGTCCAGGATTGAATGAAGAATCCTTTTGCAGTTAGCCCATAACATCATATCACCTTTTTCATTTTTAGATTTTGTAATATTCAAGGATCGACTCCGCATTTATTGTGTCGGACAGGGTGTAAGTAAACTAACATTAATTGGAATAAATTTTGGTAAATTTATAGTCTTTAAACACCTTAAGGCATACCCAGGGTTTCTTGGGAATCCTCTTCCAAACCCTGAACTCCATATTAACATTTATTAACATAATTATTAAGTTATAAATAAAATAAAGTATTTCTTTTGTATGGATGCCAAGTGCGAATGCAGACTCCACAATAATGTTGTACCTTGTTTGATCAAAATTAAATATACTTATCCAAGTACCCAAGAAGGAGTTCATGATTGAACAAATGTATGAATTATCTCCTTTAGTGCTACACAATATTTTTACATATATATTTATACTTTGAATTAGCTCCTCCTGATGTTATATACTGAATTATCTCCCTTAGTGCCACATACTCTGTATATATATATATATATATATATATATAGTGTAACCCGGATATAGAGCACCGAATACAAGAGACATTGTCTCTGGTCCCAAATTACAGCCTGTGTTAATGTGTATAAATTAGACCCGGATATAAGAGAAACCCTGCTATAAGATACTTCTCCGGTCCCGTCCTCCCCAATATAAGAGAGTTCGTTTTGAGTGACAGTGTGATGTCGTAAATCAGTCAAAAGACGTTGCTAAATTTTCTCACCTCATTGGTGAGTCTTTCTATGACCTTCACTATAGCCATATCCGTAAAATATTTGTAAAAATGGTTACTTTTTTTGTTGTTGTTAGAAGGCGAACCCGGATATAAGAGACTTATTCTCCGGTCCCGACAGCTGTCTTATATCCGGATTTTACAAAGAGATTTGTGTACAATCGAAAATGACTGCCTTTTTTTAAGAAAAAGTAATTTTTGACTGAATTATTTGTGAAAACTGATTGACAAGTATTTTTTATGTCTATAACTGTTAAATAAACTAGTGTTCTGTACGTAAAAAGCGTTATATGTGGTGTTTCCATACTTACATAAACAAAATAGACCATACCCGGATATAAGAGGAACCCGGATATAAGAGACTTATTCTCCGGTCCCGACAGCTCTCTTATATCCGGGTTACACTATATATATATTTTTGTTTTTGGGGTCGATAGTCATACCTTTCTTCCAAAATACCTTGGATGTACTCTACGCTAGACACTCACCAAAATACTGCATTCACTCTAAGACTTGATCCTTACTTACTCTGTGAAGTGATAGAGAGCTGGCAAAGCCAGCTAGTATATATATATATATATATATATATATATATATATATATATACTAGCTGGCTTTGCCAGCTCTCTATCACTTCACAGAGTAAGTAAGGATCAAGTCTTAGAGTGAATGCAGTATTTTGGTGAGTGTCTAGCGTAGAGTACATCCAAGGTATTTTGGAAGAAAGGTATGACTATCGACCCCAAAAACAAAGATTTGTTGTCAAAATTGTATGACTATCACCACCACCCACCCCCAAACGATTAGGACTTCATGCTTGAGTTGAAAGAATTTTTGTTTGTAATTGTTAAACAATGTAAACGTATATTTTTTTCGACTAAATAAAATTGCACTCACCTACTCTCTCTATCTCTCTCTCTTTATTAACTCCTGTGCGTCAGTATATATTTCTTTCTAGCTAGATAAAGTAGATAAGTTTCATTTAACTGATCTTGTTGAAACAGGGTCGGCACAACAACCTTACTTGAAAATGAATGAACATATTTTCAGAAAGGTTTTTGTAATTTATCCTTTTTTTTTAATTAAATAACTGTAATTTATTACTGTTAATATCGATGAAACTATTGCATATGTATGAGAGAAATAAGACAATGAAATTACAAGTCAATAACACCAAGCATTAATTTATTATAGACAGAATACAAAATAGATATGCAAATTAGGATTCAAATTTCTGTTTACGGGTCTTTCGTCAGTACTATATATATAATATTTCAAAATATTATGTATTATTGAGTTAAATAAGAGTAACCGATTTTGATTGTAATATAGAAATGATAAATGAAAAAAGTTTCGCATTTATTCATTTAGAGGTGTATATATACATATATATATATCAAAGTATTGTGCCCAATTTTGCTTCATGTCTAGATGTATATTTATATTTATAGGGGTGTAATCAGTCAACGAAAAATCACAAGTGGGTGAAAAAATAAATAAAAACTAATAATGAATGAACAAATAAACATGTAACTTACTATTTCGTGCTGAGTGTATTTGACGATTTTAAAAGCAAGGTAAATCCCAATTTCTTTTTTTGTGTTTCTTTTTTGTTGGTTTCTTGTTTTTCAGTTTCTTTGGTTTCTGTTGTTGTCTTGTTTTTGTTGGTTTCTTGTTTGTTGCTTATTTTTTTAAATTTTGTTATTTTTAACATAGTTCACCCTAAACAAGGCAATTTGCCATTGTAGACATAAGGGGCTACTGAGAATTAGAGTTAAAGTTTTATGGGGTCATCCTAAATTGGGAGCTGTGCAGCGAGATTCTTGTTCACATTAGTTGAAATGTGCCCCACCTATCGCAACATCCTCCAAATTGTCCATTCCTGGTTTTCATTTGGTCACTTGGTTATTGTTTGCGGAAAAGGTTGCTGTACTGATGAAGACCATCTCTGTTGAAAGGTCCTTCGATTATCACTCTTCCCATGTTGTGATTTGATCAAGAGGGTAATTGGCTGGCGCTGGTCTACAAAGTTTGTATGAGGCGCAAAGGAAATTTCAAGCAAAAAAAATAATGGACAAATTCGGATGTGTTTTTGTATAAAAAAATAATTATGTTTGCTCAAAAACTTTTAACTTCTAAAGTCTGTGTTTTGGACTGGCAATAATACTAAGTTTGGGCGATCATGATTTGGCAACCCCAAGTCCGGGAGGGAGGGGGTTCATTTCCCACTGACGTGGGTTCGATGGGCAAGCAAAGCGGAGTCTTTAAATGTCTGTTACACCTTCCTTTTATTGAGAATTAGCTGTGTTGAAACTGGACAGGGCCCTGCACTCCCATCCCTCTAACAGAATTCAACGAAAACAAATATATTCTCATTAGCCTTACTTTTCTTATTAGGGATTTTACAATTCACTATTATAACTCAGAAATGGCCAAGTACATGTTTAACCCCTCCCGGTCTTCCTCTTCACATGTCTCCATCTTCCACTGTTACCTGAGTGGGAGGGAGGAGATCCCCCCATACTTTGAACCTCATTCACAGAAAAAAAACACTTCTTCCTCATCTGTTTCCATCTCACACCGTTACCTGAGTGAGAGGAAGAGATCCCTCCCTCCCTCCTTCCTTTGAAACTCATTCACAGAGAAGAAAAAATATTTTCATTAACCTGCAAATATGGGGAATGTCATTACGCTGACACCTCACCTCCCCTATCATCCCACACAGCCACACTGGCTGGCAATATGGCGGGAGGGGGGGAGGGGGTAAAACTATTCAATTCTTATCTGTTTGCAAAATATGTGTTCATTCCCGGATGCTCATTATCTATGGCCATTCAAATGTCAGAAATATCAACAACTCGATGTCCACTTCCCTTTCACAGTGACAACATGGCCCATTCCCCATACCGATTCTTTATGGCAAAGACAATGATAACATTCCAAGAAACACCCTTTTAATTCTTTTCACATTAACGATTTAAGAAAAACATTTTGTTCTTATGCTATCTCTTATTCAGCTGATTATGTCTTCCCGAGTCGCCATTACTTGTTGTCAATGCACTATGGGGAACTTTTAATCTCCTCAAAATGTCAACAAGAGAAATCCCATCTGGCAGTGATGGATAATATCCTCTTTGTATCTCTACCATAAGTTATTTCTCCCCCACCAACTCCCAAGAAGAAAACAATTCGGGTTTTCTTATCGGAGATCGGCTTTTCCTCTAGTTAATAAAAAAAAATAATCTGGAATTCCCCAAAATCAAAAACAAGGTCTCGAGTTGAAATCCAACTGACAACCGATCGAAAATATTGTCACAATGTTGCAGCTGAATCTGTTGGTGTCTCGTTCCAACACACCTCAAAGAAGTCGAGGGCATTGCACTCAGGTGAGGTGTAGTCAACAAAGTTCTGACAGTCAGGCCTGAATCTTCCAACTGGTGTGGCAGGACACTGCATCTTGCTACCACACACACAGCCTACGTTAAGCTACTTTGTAAATCCAGTGTTTCGTTACTTCTTTCGGAACGTGGATGTAGCCATCAGTGTTCATCCTGAGGCCCTCGGGGAAGAAGTGGCTTCATATGACATAACTTTGATGAGTGATTAACTCCAGCGTCCTGATGGCGTCAGATTGTCGATCATGGGTTTTCTCTTTGATATCGTCTTGTAGTCAAATCCTTGACCTTTCGATTACTTTCTGACCATTTCTACCATCCACCTGCTGATGCTGAGCAAGTCTGAGATGTCCTTATTTGTATTTCTGGTGCGTATTCCAAGGAGGACACCATGTCTCTTCCACAAATATAGAGGTTCTAAATTATCCATTATCAATTATTGTAAAAAAAAAGAAAGAAGAATATAGTCGCTGTTTTCATGAAAACAAGACTAACAACGCAGGTAAAAAAATGCAAAAAATAAGCAGTTGAAAATTGCAAACAAGTATCACCCGCACACTGTATATATATTAAGATGGACGCAACTCATATTATTATGGTTCATTATATAAGCAGATCTGTTAAGTCCGTGTCAGAGTTGTAGCAAATTCATTGCTTAAGACATCGGACCTTTTAAAGTTTCACTAGTTGGAGTCAGACACAACAGATTGCCTGTTGTATCGTTGACAGAAAACACTTGTCGTCTCATTGATACATCGGGTAACTTGTTTGTCATTTTATTATGTAGATTACACAAAGCTTCATTTGTCAGTGAATCATTACTAAATTTGTTCCGTGTTCCTCATGAGGTGTTATACATAATTATACATAATTATACATAATTATACATAATTATACATAATTATACATAATTTTTCATAAGGGGGAAAATTCCTCGCACCTTCTCTGAAAAGCACTAAAGAAAATTGAAAATATCGATCTGAATAAAGTATGTAATCGATTAAATCGTTTGGAAATGCATTCCTTTAAAAAACGTATTCAGATGTTTATATCGAAACGGAAATAAATATTTATCGTGGGTGCAGTGGGTAGCGGCATCTCTCTTTCTCCTCTTTTAAGCCATTGTCATAGTCGCAGTGAAGATATAGCAGCAGAAGTTTATCATGTCTCCCTCTTTCCTTTAGTTCTGTAACAAATTTAAAAAAAACGTCAACAACATATGTGCTCAATGGCATCATGCTCTTCGATGTTTTATTCTTTTACATCACTGCAAGGTGAAACATTATGTAAGCTTCTCATTGCCCGCTCCTAATGGGGGGGGGGGAGTACTGCCACTACCAGATCAGGCTGTTTCAAGTTATTGACTTCCTGACACAAAATGCACCAAACATTGATGTTTTGATTTTTCTTTTTCTTTGCAAAACTCAATCATGTTCTGCAAAATCCAAAACAAAAAACAATTTCCCTGTCTTCCCATTCTCCCCCCTCCCCATCCGTTCCCACCCTTTCACTTAACAAAACACATGAACGAATATTTGAACATATAAAGAACTTGAAGCATAAAAACTTTCACCAAAAAGACCAAATTCAGCATTAAATAACCTGAAAAGGGTTGATATGCCGTAAAACAAAACTACCAAACTAAACCAAACACTATGAAGGAATACTTGAACATATAAAGAACTTGAAGCATAAAAACTTTCACCAAAATGACCGGATTTGGCATTAAATAACCCAAAAAGGGTTGATATGCCATAAAACAACCAAACCAAATGGAGGTACGAAGATAGTTTTAAAAAAGACGTCCGAATCCAATCAGCTCGTCAGAGCCAAAGAGGCAGATTTTGCTATCTTCTTCATCACGTTTTACTTCGAACTTCCTGTCCATGGCGACTTAACCTCTAACTCAACCTTAATGGAAATTTCCCCTATTTTTTACTTAATCTACTTCACTTGGACAATGAGTAGCGGCGTCTCTCTTTCTCTCTCTTGTTGTTATGCTGTCATCATAGTCGTAGTGAAAATAACAGCAAAGGCTTGTCTGTCTTCCGCTTTCCTTTGAGTCTGTATGCCAACAACAGTCGCTCAATGGCGTCGTTATACTCTTTGATCTTTTACAGCATTGTAAAGTTATATATTTTGTAAGCTTCCCATCGACTGCTCCCTGTGAGGGTACGAAGATAGAGATTCAAAAAAGACGTCCGAATCCAATCATCTCGCCAAAGCCAAAGAGCAGGATTTTGCTATCTTCTTCATCACGTTCATGACAACTTAACGTCTAATGGAAATTTCCATTTTTGTTTTACTTAATCTACTTCACATGGAAAATTCTGTTTTTAACACACCCACGCCTAAATATTATTACATTGGTATTCATTTCTCCAGTTGAATTTTTTGAATCAAGTACTTACAAGAGACCATGTGAGGGTTGCCAACATCCCATAGTTAAAATGAAATAATATCTCTGATTGAACATGGCAATCCAAGTTTCATAGCCTTCGTATGTAACCACTGTACCACCATCACTTTCATCTTGTTTTTGTGTGTCCAGTTAAAACTCAAGAAACTATATAAGATACACTCACAATCCTTACATATTCTGATTCAGTATAATCCTGAGCTGACTATGATCAAAACATATTCTAATATTGAAGGGGCCAAATAAGTGCATGGAGGGAGCCATAAAAAATATTACTTTCTTTTATGCATACTGCTAAATGTCTGATAAACAACACTGAAACTACGTTAAACAGTCGGCTGCTGATGACTTTAAGTTTTTCCTTTTTTTTCTTTATATTATATTGAACCAGTTTCTAAAGAGAGAAGCAGACAATCAGAGAAGAGGTGTGTTTAAAAAAAATAATGTGACGGGGCCACCTGTAAGCCGTGGATTGCGACCAGTGATGTCTTAGGACGGGATCCTGATGATTGAGCGGTCCATGGCTTGGTCATTTCGGGTTCTTACTTTGGCTAGACGGGAGTTTGAAGAGGCCCAATCCGATCAATTGGATGGTCACGTCATGCCCTAGTGTCTATAAGTTCATCTCTAACTGTATTATTCAATCTGATTCTTCAAAAAACCAAAACCTTATTTCTCCTTTATATTTTACTAGCAGGGGTACCCGGCGTTGCCCGGGGCTCTCCCTCCTCCTCCTCTTCTCTCCGCAAGCAAAATAGGATATTGAGCACTTTTTTCCCGGACAACGCCGAAGCCTCTGGGTCCTAAATTGACGAAGCCCCCCCCCCCCCCCCCGGGTCTGGGTCCTATACTGTAAAAGCGCCCCAGTGGCTATACTGCAGAAGCCCTCCCCCCCCGTGCCTGTACTGCAGAAGCCTCTGGATCCTATACTGTAGAAGCACCCCCGGTGCCTATACTGGATAAACACCCATGGTCCCTATTCTGTAGAAGCATTCGGGTCCTATATTGTAGAAGCACCCCCGGTGCTGGGTCCTATGCTGTAGAAGCACCCTGGTCCCTATACTGTAGAAGTACCCCTGGTCCCTATACTGCATAAGAATCCATGGTCTCTATTCTGCAGAAGCACCCGGGTCCTATATTGTATACGCACCCCCGGTGCTGGGTCCTGTACTGTAGATGCACCCCTGGTGCCTATACTGCAGAAGAACCCCCCGCCCAGGTCCATATACTTCAGAAGCCTCCGGGTCCTATATTGTATAAGCACCCCCGCAGGATGAAGATGTTGATAATTCCCCCCACCCCTACCACCCGCCCCCCCAAATTCCCCCCCCCCCACCCGCGTCCTAAACATCCCCCCCCCCCCCCGCGTCCTAAACATCCCCCCCCTCCCCCCAAAGAACTATTTTTATTTCAAAAGAAATAAGTTTAGGTTGCTAGGTGCGGATGTGATTGAGCAACTCTTGTTTCACTGTTATTGATACATCCGGACAGAAGTTATGGGATGACTTGATACAACCGGACAGTGCATTTTTATCAAGTTGTTACATGAATACATTGGCTGATTTCAAAATCACCAGTAAATAACATTGAAAAAGTTTCAAAATACCAGACCTGCCCCCGAAAACTGGCCCCGTTGACCCCCGGGGACATTTTTTTTTTTTGTAATTTTGAGATATTATGCTCCCAGGTGTTGTCCGGTCCTAAAGATGTCGACTTGTTGACAGTTTGCCGAGTAGTTTTTGAGGAGTAGCTGGACATACAAACAAACAGACAGACAGACATACAGACAACTGGCCTTTATATAATAGAAAGAAGAAGAAGAAGAAGAAGAAGAAGATTCAACAATTAGATACTAGAGAGTCAATCATATTGAGAACAAAGAAGATTATCAATGACAAAGAGTAATTTTTCTGAAGAAGTAATGTTTTTCTGGGAGTAATTATTTTCTTGGAGTGGTGTTTTCTGGAAGTAATGCTGCCCTTTTCAATAAAGTTTCCTTCTAAGAGTAATGTTTCCGTTTTCATTGTGAAATTTCCTTCTGAGAGCAACGTATTCTAGGAATATAAATAATTACCCTACTTATGGAATTATATTTGACAACTATATTTCAAACAACACAAAACTAGTCGTATAGATCTGTTGCCTGTAGTATTGTCGGAGTCTTTTCCAGTTTGGGTGTAGTTATTCTCAAAGACTAATGTTTTCAAATAGTAATGTCTTCAAAGAATAATATCTTCAAAGAGTAATGTATTCTAAGAAAATAAATAATTATCCTACCTATAGGATTATGTTTGACCATTTTATTCAGCATTAAATAACCCACAGATGGTTGATATGCCATAAAACAAACCAAATCAAACATTCTCACAACGTTTCAGCCAATGTAACTCTGACCTTCTTCAGGTGCATCTTGTTGAACTCTGGAATCGCAAGGACCCGCGGTGCAACAGATAAAAGTGCTAAGTAATAATCAGTTCTAAGTGACAGTCTTCTTGTAATTGGAGGTTCAATCCTCAGAGTGGGGAATACTAAAAATACAATTACAAATTACTTAAGACTTCTACCTGATCATGGCTGACAGAACGAGAGCAAGCTACCCCCGTGGATTAAATGATGGGTTCCATTCGAGATTTCGTACAGATTCCTGAGTTCGACAAAACATACTAAAAAAGGTCAGAAGTTACATCTAAGATGAGAAGAGTAGTCCAAATTATCAATCCTCATCTCAAAAATTACAAAACCGAAAGTTACTTGTTTAACATCTGTTGAAACGCAAGCATGGGATACTGATTATTAAAATAAAGGAAAAGCAAATTGAGGAAAAAACGTATTTAAAAACTTGTCTAGCTACAACTACTATAAATAATTTTCCTTTCTTCCTCCGTGTACCTAAAACTAAATATAACTTTCAAGAACTACTCGTCTGTGGAACACAACACCACAAAGCTGCTTCCCAGCTGACTACAACATGGCTGTTTTCAAGTCCGATGTTAACAAATTCTTGAGTTGTCCTCTTAAATAATCAAATTCTGCCCAGTTTCAACCATTATTACCAATCCTCAGGGTATTGTCTCATCGGCCACCTTACAAACCATTATCCTCAAGTGGCCTTTGGGACTTGATAAGCGATGACCCATTAGTACATAAAAAAACATAATACTTATAAAAAATAATTTGGTGAGGTTTAATTTTTTTTTTTTTTTTTTTTTGCCTTTTGGCATTTTTTTTTCTATTTCTAGAAATAAGAGTTCAATTCTGTGTGGTAGAAAATTGGTTATTGTCATAAATGCCTTACCGAATTAATATAGTTTGAAATAATTACTATGATTTAAGCAACAGATATCTGAAGGAAAATAAAGTTTGTTAACAAAAAAATAACAACTCAGCAAAAATTGAAAGAAAAAAAAGAATGGCGTATACTAAACATACGTTTAGTTTAGCACCGAATAATGAAAATGTTTAAAAAATGTACAGAATATTGGTTTTCTTAAGCAATCGTTGGTTTTATTAATCAAAATTTTTACGAACACATATCTTAATTGGTTTTCTATATAATAAAAGTGAACGTACGTGTCCAGTTCGCTTCAATAATCACATATGCAAATTTATTTTTATCAGCAAGGAAAGAGAGGCTTAATCTTAATAATAACTGATAATAATAATAAAAGAAAGAATAATCACACATGCAAGTTTAATTTCAATGAGGAGGCCTTATCTGAATAACTGATAATAAAAATAAAGGAAAGAATTTTGTTCACTTTTAATTGACAAAAATTTTTGTGACTAAAATAAGAATTAATCTATGGACACACAATGCTTCATTTATAGATTCAGGAGAGAGAGGGAGCGGATTAGTTTTTTTTTGTTTTTTTTTTCCGGATCAATTAAGTTTAAGGAACCCCAGAAATAAGCAAATATGAAAAGGGCGAATTCTGGGTACACCGGTTTCTTTGACTTCCAGTTAACCTTTATGCACGTACACGTGGCACCTGTAAAACAAAGCAATAATAAACCTTTTTTAAAAATTATAACTGTTCTGAGTTGCTTGGTTTTTAGTCACAAGGTCGATTTTTAATATAGGGAAAGATTTATTTTAAGAGAAAGGGGAGGGTATATTAAATATTTTTTTTTTTTTAATGTAAGGTGCGTTTCTTTTTTTATCCTTTTCATATTTGCTTATTTCTGGGTTCCTGAAACCTAGTTGGTCCGTTTTTTCTTAAGTAAAACTTATTTTGCATATTTTTTTTTTTTTTTTAACTTTACTCGCGTATTTGTAAGATTTAACTATTTTGTGTTGTTTTTTTTTGTAAGTTTTACCTTGATTAGTTTTTTACGGTAATATTTACCTTGTGACAACAGTAAGAAATCAATTCTTATAAAGAAAAAAGATTACTCCTACTCCACCGGATAGCCCTGCTAGGTTATAATAAGCACACAGTGAAATATTATCGTCAAATTATTATTAAAATATTTTTAAAATTTGTTATACTATAACAGACTTGTAGACTTTTATATTCAAAATAATTAGCTTTTTTTTCTTTTTTTTTTACAGGATTTGGAAAATCGCATGAACTGTCTAAGCTTGGATGATATTGAGAGGTTGGCCACAGTCAAATTGTTAAAAGCCAGACAGACAGAATATTTGTAGCACTTAAAGTTCATTTTTTTTTTTTTTTTTTTACACTTTAAAATTAAAAAAACAAACAATTTTTTTGTATTTAAAAGAAAAAAATCCAAAAAGTTTTTTTTTTCTTTTCACTTTTCTAAATACTCCCTTTTCTGTGCGATTTTGTCATGCCCGTATGCGTGCGTGTAGATGTCTGTATGTTTCCAGTGTGCTACAATGGTCAAGTTGCGAGGGGGGGGGGGGGACGTTGTACGATAAAGAGAGAAGTGAAAATGGGTATTAAACTTTTTTTTTCTTCACTTTTTTCATTCACTTATGATGCAGTTTTACAACAATTTTAAAACGATGAACAATTGGTAAAATAATAAATGGACCTTATTTTGTGGCTGGATGAAGACACCAAGTTTTAGTCATTAAAATAATATATTTAAATATTATTTTGTTTGTTTTTATCCTCCCAGTTGTATATACAGGACATTCAATATTTCTTAGTTTCTGTTAAAAACAAACATTTTTAAGCCGCGTCTGTTCAATCTTTGCATTTAGCGATGAAAATGCTATTTCCAACTTTTGAGACTGATTGGAAAAAAGATATTTTAAATTTGTGTGTAACAGATTCAGAGTTGCGAAGTCAGAGGTTTGGGAAGGAGTCTGAGTCATTAGAATGCTAGTAGTTGGAGTCGGATCTTTTTTATTGTTGACTTTTAACATAATCTGCTGGGCAATACCAGGTAGATGCAGCTAGTTTTAATATAAAAACAGCAGACGTTTGTTATTGGTATTTAAATCATTTTATGGCTGTAATTCTGTTGACGAGACTGGAAATTGTGAAAGAAAGGAAAATAAAGCTGCTGGAAAGACAAAGAAAATTGGATAAAACAGACTTTAAAACAATTAAAACAAAGCGCTGGAAGCTGTTAGAACATTTTCAGTCGAATCGCAAAAAAAAAAAAAATCTACCTCTCCGAAGTATCAACAGACACACTTAATATTAGAAGACCTAAAAGAAGAAGTTGGAGTCGGGTATTTTGGGGAATTGACCGAGTCAGACCTTATACCTTCTGACTCTGCAACCCTGAACAAACTGACTGAAAACACTATTTTAAATTTAAACATGACATAGATATTTGGATAAATATAAAAGACAAAATTAAATCAAAAACTCATCAGTCGACTAATATTTCTTTTATTAACAGAAACTTCTTTTAAGAGACGAATTTGGTTTTCTTTTGGTTTTCATGTGATTTTGTCTTATTTATTCAAAAGAAATTTTTAACGTTTGTTCAACCCAAACAAGGCATATTGCCACTGAAGTGATAAGGGGCGACTGTGGTAAGGGCCAGTTTTCGGGAGGTCAGGTAGCAAGATACTTTTTCACATTATGTTTCGGGGAAACAGTCAGCAGAGAGGGAATTCCAAAGGCAAGAGATCAAAGTAAAGAAGCTATTAGAGTTGAAAATCTTAGGGCATCTAGGGACCTCTTCAGTGAAACGGTTGGAATTTTGCAGCTAGTCGGGTGGGTCAGGGGTAATTACATTCAGGGGTACAAGTGCATTAAGTTCAGTGGAGCAAATTCCGTGGAAGTACTTGTAAAACAAACAAGGGATGCGGAAAGCTGGAGCTTAGCAGACAGTGTGAGACCTATTAGGTTACAAATTCTTTTGTGAACCATGTCCAAAATGGAGAGGCTAGTGGTTCGAGATACCAAAGTTTACCTGTATTTATTTGCCATCATGTTGACTGCATGTGCAGTGTCTCATCCAAAACAATTTTGGGATGTACACAAAGCATTTAGTGAATATTTTCTTTTTAGGATATAACATTTTCAGATGACATCTTCAATATCGCTCTGGTTCATATTGAAGATAAGACTTAAAAAATGAATCGTAACACATTGACAACATTGGTTCTTACCTCACCTGATCGATCTAATACACATCTGGTCATTACTTCATGGACATGCAAAATTAGTTATCAACCACATGAGCAAGCATCAATTGTTCGGGATGGTATCGCACAACTTCATGTGTTTCATACTGTAGAAAACCAACAAGGTGGTATTATATTCCTTGATGCACCCGGAGGTACTCTGCTTCCTGGTGGTAGAACAGCTCATTCGACATTTAAATTGTAATTATATTTAACAAAAGATGCAGATCTGATTTTCCAAATAGAAAAAGGATCAGATTCATCTAAAGTTTTAAAAAATTGGCCCTTGATCGTATGGGATGAATGTACAATAGCACATAAAAAAAGCATTTGTGGCTCTAGATAAAACATTGCGTGATCTCAAGAGACGTGATGTTGTGATGGGTAGCATCACACTTTTATTATCAGGTGACTTCCAAGACACACTTTCTAGTGTTCCACATGGAAGTCCCGCTGACGAGCTCAATGCTTGCATTAAATTGTCATATTTGTGGAAGTACATCAAGACTAACATTATCTACAAACATGCGTGCGCATCTCAATAGTGAACCAATGGCTGGTGAATTTGCCTCCCTACTTATAAAAATAGTTGATGGCAAGATTGCAACAGCTAACTTTGGCAAGATTATTACTACTCCAAGTATTGCATCAATTGTTTCGTCAATCACAGAACTTAGTAGTAAATGGAGAGAGCAATTCTAGCTCCTAAAAATGACATCAATCAACAACTGCTTGATGAAATTAAAGCTGATAGCTCGATGGCCAATTATGTTACTACGGAATCTTGATGCTCCAAGGCTATACTTTGCTGGTTGCTGTTTTACATTAACATTGTGGGAACCTGTGTTCACACTGGACAACCATAAGCAGCAAATAAATCAATAGTTCAAGATTGGGCATGGAATTTCTTCAGTTAATCTACTTTTCTGGGCAACGCCGGGGCACAGGTCAGCTAGTATTAAATATTCCAGTAGGAAAATTACCTAGAACATATATTAGTGAGTAAAATAATGGTATGAATGAACTAGCGGACTTAAGGACAGGAAATATAGGGTAAATTTATAGAACTGCACCCCTCGTATTCCGCCCCCTAAAAAAAAAAAGTTTCTACTTTTTGGGGCAAATTACATGTAAACAGCCTCAACAAATATCCGGTAAGAAATAAAATAATTAAAATTTTTATCACTTTCCTATATAAGTTATACGTAAAGTGAGCACCCATCTCTTGGCCACGGAATATCACCCCTCACATTTTTCCCTCTAAATAAATAAAAATTCTACTTTTTTCTTTGCAAATTACATGTAAACAGCCATAACAAATATCCGCTATGAAAAAAAAAAAATTAAAATTTTTATTATTTTAGATTTTAGGAGGAATAAAATCTAAAATAACGTTTTTTGAATATTTCTTTCAACACGTGTTCGCTAGGGTGCGATTCTAAGTGGCCAAAAAGTGGGTGCTCACTTTACATATAACTTATATAGGAAAGTGATCCCCCCACCCCTCCTACCGGATATTTGTTGAGGTTGTTTACATGTAATTTGCCTAAAAAAGTAGAAACTTTTTTTTTAGGAATACGAGGGGTGCAGTTCTATAAATTTACCTATTATAGATTGGGATCAAAAGGTCAACAATGTCTAAGAATCAAATGTGTGGAAATGGAAATAGGGATATAGAAAATGGGAGGTGACATCATAGGGAAACGAAAATTCTGATCTCTGATCGAAAATAACTGCCTCAGTCTCAGAAGAAGCGATCAAGAACGACATTAATAATACGAGCTAACAAACATGTAACATGAAAAGCTTTGCGCTTAACAATCGTGTCTCTCTCTATTCGTGATGTGACAACGGCTGTTATGGAATTCACGGTTAACCAACACCATTTTAATTAACCAGCTATAATGTAATAAAAGAGCGTGCGACTCAATAAATCACTATTGTTCACTCGATGCCTGTCAAATTATTTTGTCTGCCTTTTAAAAGAAAAAAGTGTCTGGCAACTTTCAGCAACAAATGGAGGAGAAGAAAGAACAAGGTATGATTGGTACTTCTTCAGATTAGGACCCCGAGCTAACTTTGACGCCTAACCCTGACCATAACCTTAACGACTGGGTCAAAGTTAGCTCGGGTCCTAATCTGAAGAAGCACCGTATGATTTGTTAATTGTGCACATTAACTATGTTGTGATCCAACATCCTCGACTAATATTGCAGTATATAATTAAGGACTAAATAATCATGACACACGTACAGTGCCGCCCCCCCCCCCCCCAAGAAAAGGGCCCCAAATTTCAATAGGTCTCATTTCTTAATTTTCTGCAAAAATTAAATGAAATTTTTGTGATAACTTTGTTTAAAACGTCATCAAAACAGGAGAGTCTTTGGACTCCTTTTCTTTATTCTTAGAGCTTGTGTTCGAGATGACTTCCACTTAGCTCTGTGCATTTCTTGAGGCGCAAGACAAATTTGTTCATGACATCCTTACAAACCGACCGTGGTATGGCTCTGACTTCTTTCTTGATGGCTTCCTTCAGTTCTGTGATGCTCCTGGGTTTCCGTACATAGCTCTGTCTGTAAAATAACCCTGGAGAAAGAAATCTGGGGTGGGCAAAGGTCTTTGTTGTGAGGTGTCCATTGAAAATTAGTCTTGAAATTGATCACACAGCTTCCAAAGTTGTCTTTCAGCCAATCCTGAGACCGATTTGAAGTGTGAGAGCTTGCTTTATCGTGCTGTAACCAAAACTTTACAATAAGCGACGTGTACAGGATCTGCAGCTCATTCTTGCGCACAGTGTTTCGGACTCTATTGATCAACACGGCCATACACATCTTCGGGCAATGGCTTGGACGATTGTCAATGGCTGCAGTGAGGTTCTCCATTGTCCCATCGGTCTCAAAATGGTTCACTCAGTCCTGAATGTTCCACTTGAAGGGAGATTTTTCACATTTGAACTGATGCACGAAAGTATCTTGTACTTTCCTGAACGAGTCTGTCTTGTTTGACGCAGTAAATTCTTTGATGAAATTACCATTGAGATCTAGTTGTGTTCACAAGTGTTGCTGCCGCCATGTTCTGCAAAATGAGGATGATTGGTAAATTAAGGAAGAATATGACAAGAAGAGTGCGCAGGGACCCTTTTATGAGGGGAGGGTACCCTGTATATAGCTATTTCCTTCATATTTTACATAACAAAAGCCACGAGCTTGAATGAAAAGAATGATCGACAGATTAGGGGTCAACGGATTTACCTTAGCAAGCAGAAGTGACAAAACCTTGTGAGTTCTGGAGAAGAAGAGTCTGTCTCTTTTTGGCTAGACACTCGAACAGAGAAGAAAAGAAAAAGTCTCGGTGAGAGTTGGGGTGGGAGCACAATGTTAATCAAATAATGCGCACCACAAGATCTCTCTCTCTCTCTCTCTCTCTCTCTCTCTCTCTCTCTCTCTCTGGTGTCCAACTTTTAACAAATTTTCCATTGAAATCATTCTCTGCCTTTGTGTGAAATCAGTGTTGAGATGACCTAGGTTATAGACAGGGTGTATAATGTTATACACACCTTACAGCATCATAACACATGCAAACCCTTCTAAAAATTGAACTTTTTTTAATTAATGTATGATCTGACAGTTTGCTGCTTAATCCATAGCAATCAGAAAATATTAAAAAACATTACAAGCTTTGTAGAGGAGGAGGGGGGGGGGGGGTTGAAGCCCCAATTTTAAATTTTATTATCATCAATTCTTTTAGACGAATATTTAATTTAATTCAATAAATTTATTAACCAAAAAGCATTGACACGAATATCGAAAATAGTTTAGAGATTTTGTTTTGTACAGCCTATGTAAAACCCTTTTTGCAGGTGAAGCATCTTGATAAAAGCACAGTTCCCCATCACCACACTGGGTTGGCGTCAGGAAGGGCATCCGGCCTATAAAAAATCTTGTGTCAACTAAAGAAATGACTTTCAAAGAAAATCCATTGCATGTCAGGTTATGTAGTTTAAATAATAACCTGGCCAGAGATAGGCTAATTTGAAAGTCAACTTCTCAAAGCCGTTCAACACATGCCACCATGTAAAATGGACATTAAACCTAATATGATGATTATATGATGTAGCTTAATACCACTAACAAAAATATGCGATATATTAATGTTCTATCTTGCTGTAATGCTTAAAAGAAGCACGGCGAAAACTTATGTATAAAATATTATAATGGTATATTTTTACTGTTCGTTTAGTTGTGGTGAACAAGTAGAGTGAGTGAGAGTCCTTGAGGGTTGGAGGGTGCATGGAAGTTGATCTCTCTAATTCGCTAGCCAGACACTTTCTATCGATCCCAAATTGAGCCAGTTAATATAACAATTTTGGACACCCACACATCTCACTGTATTGTTTATTTATCAAATGGATATGTAGCAGTTACATGATTAAGATCTATTTTGTTTTGTACTAACATGTAATCTCTTTTGTAGTGATTCGTCTGTGGTTCGGTTGGCTAAAATAGACATGTCAAAACACGTATAAATACATCGGCCAATTAAAACACTGCGCAGGTGTGCCTTTCAGCTACTTCTGCCCAAGCTTATTTCCCGCTTAATATGATAGTGGGGCTAAATGCAAAAATACAATATAATCGTACAAATGATGATACAAGCACTAAAATTGGCATGGTGACTCCATAAGGTATACTAAAACATATCTGCCATCAGGAGCTCGCAATAACGACATTCCTTATGAATTGGTATCTATTCAACCGATTGTAGTGATCTTGGTATCAAATTGTATGTTTTGAGGCTGAATTCATTTATGAAACTTTAAAAAAGCATTTGAGCACCACTTACATGACTATTAATAAATAAACAAAAAATTCAACATCAAAACACATTTCATTAGGACATATCACATATTAAATTAATAAAGCATTCGAATAAATCACTCTTCCACCCAAGCTCTGAATATCCTGGCGAACAACGCAAACCACTGAAACTCAATCCAGATATGAGGGTGAAGAAAGTCTCAGAGCTTCCTGAGAATTATACAAGCGTTCGACCAGCTTACATCACAAAGAATCCCAAACCTTCTTACAGTTAGAAGCCATATGTTTCCGACACCCGAGTCTATCAAGTCACATAAGAGGGAAGATTACACGTGGTTGGAAGAGATATCGCTAATTGAGACCATTGGTGATAGGATAAATGTGTCGTGGGCAGCCCATCATACAGCACAGAGCAGGAGAAAATAATTTGAAGTGACCATTACCTCACTGATGCGTTTGATTCGCGAGCAGGCCCACTTAGTTGCCACTATAAACTATAAAGCACTGCATAAATAAGATTTGAGACACTGTATTTTCTAAACACAGGACAAACCCCAGTTATAGCTGCTGACCAGCCACTCTTTGCTCTTGCTAAGTAAATCAAGTGGCAGTGGCCAGCAGAGTATAGTGAGAAGAAGCTTGTCATTATGTTTGGGGGACTATACATAGAGATGACAGCACTGAGGTCATTAGGAACCCTCCTAGAAGGCAGTGGCTGGACCTGTGCTATTGCTGAAGCAGGGGTGGCGTCATCTGGTATAGCAGAGTCATTCCTGACTGTGTCAAGTGTCATGAGGACAAGATTTGCTCATCAGATCACAGCTTGCAGTCTGTACACACTGATGAAGGAAGGTCACTGTGACTATTATTCTGATTGTAGGATGTCAGGCAACTCTCCTATGTCCTTTGAAGACTGGCACCAGAGGCAGAGGAGTGACAGTCCACAGTTCAGTTTTGAAATATGGTGCCAAATATGGAGCTCACCATATTCCTCCTGATCTGTTCGTTTAGGGAAGGACACTTTGAACTCTACCGAGAAGCCCTGGCAAAGCTGATTCTGAAATTCTTCACAAACAACAACATGAACTATGCCAGATGGCTCACAATTCATTGGCAGGATATGATGTCCCTTGATCAGCAACACCCAGATGTCGTCAAGGAGTTTCACAAGGGAAACTTCGTCATTCATAAGTCAAAACGAGAATTTTCTGCCCTGGCGATAGATGAAGCTCATGAACAAAACAATGCAGTCATCAAAGGCGATGGACGAGCTGTTGGACTGACAGAGGATCCTGGGGCACTGAGAAGATGGATAGTAGCTGGACCAGAAGTGAGTCGTCCAGTTGCTGGCTATGAGACAATGTCATGTCTGAAGGACGCATCCATCACCACCAAACATCACGACCAAAATGTAAGTACCCAGAGGACATTCGTGTAGAGGATCGGGGCGCTGCAAAGAGTCCTGAAGGAGATGGGCAAGAAGAAACAGCAGATCTACTGATTCTAGACACAAAGACCATTGCAGATCCAACGCTAGAGAGGCTTGTTGGAACACACCAAGAGAGAGGAAAACAACAATTCAAGTCATTTGTGAATGACGAGCTCATTCTACCACCCCATAAAGAAAAACAAAGTTGCCTTCTTCAAACATGACAAGGTCGCCAGTAGTTCCAAGGAAAAAGTCATGAAAGATGAGTGACAGCTGTTTTCCAGACTATTCATCTCCTGTCAGATCAGACAGTTTAATTTGGAAGACTTCTTCAAGCATGAGAACCAAGCAACTTCTGCTTCACTGAGTGACAACGGCAAGCGTCATACATACTAAAAGTCACAGCTAACTGAAATTCTCCAATCTAGATTGACTCTGCCAGAAAGAGAACCAGAAGGAGATGCCATCATCATTGATGGCTCAACAAGAAGTTTCAGATGATGACCTGCAGAAACTGGAGAACTTTGTTGTCCTAATGTACGACCGCTCCAATGTAGCTAGCTGTGGAAACGAGGCGAGGCTGGATCTTTTTGTCAGCAAGCAGAGTCATCATGCCAATTTTGGTGCTTGTATCATCAAATACATGATTTTTCCACTAGCCACCCCACTATGAACAGTTCCAGCCGAGATGCCAACGTAACAAGACGTCACATTTCTTTGCTCGCCTCTTCGTCATCACTGACATGAGGCAAGACTAAAGACCAAGATCTAAAGACCTGGACTCTATTCCTTTTCTCAAATACATGCCAGCCGAGACAACCTGTCTATATTCTTGTGTTTCTGTGTTGATGAAACTCTTAAAGTTGATTTAATTGTAGAGAAGATGCTTTTTTTTTAAGTGAAACCCGGTGACCTTCTCTTGTTATCAAGCAAGGCCAGTCAGATGAATACAGATGCTACTACAAAATGGCTACATCCAAACACACCAATTTCTACAAATGTATTTCTTCCGGTGTCATCGCAGGTGTCTCTGCATCAACAGCTGGATGTTATTTTGTTGCTTATAAAAACGAATACAAATTGAAAATGTAAAGCAGAGAGCACCTGTGTATGTGGAGCGAAGGCCCACAATAATAGTGTTTATGTTAGAACAAGGCTTTCAGAAATATAACTTTATTCTCAAAAGTTTCTGGAAAGGTCCTTTTTGCTAAATAGCATTTAATTCCTTATTAGGGAGATTTACACTTAAGAATAGAGTATTGATTTACTCCTCTCCAGGAGTTAGGCACAAGGCCAGTTTTTATCTTACTCCCACAAGTAAGATGTAACCCAAGGTCGGGTCGGGAAAGTGGGGTTTAAAAATTGCCTGGGCAGCCCCATCGGCATTCCCTGGTAGGGGCGCCTCAGGCAGTAAGCAATAAACTTACTCCTCCCCAAAGAGGGGAGGCGAAGCCTGGGAGGGTGGACCTCCTAGAACTGCACAGGACAGACCCATAGACCGGCGTAAATCAAGCCCGAAGGCTAAGACAATACCAGTCTATGGGGTGCAGTATCCATCGGAACAGATACTACACTTTGATCTTAGCCAAAAGGCCGAGAACATTAGCTCTGACAGAATGAGAATGTATTAAAACAAAAGTTTCTGAAGTTTCATATTCATATATAAATGTGTGTATAAAACATGTATGTATAATAACATTTTTAAATGGGGTAAAATATCTTGAGAGTGAAATGGTACATGTAAAACATATAGATATATTATTTTTAGAGGTGAAAAGACAGTAAACATTTTAGATTTTGGTCAATGAAAACGGAAGTATAATTCCTCCCAAAAAATACATGCTCTTAATATGGAAAGATAAAAAGGAATAATATTGGTTATGAGTTTACCAGTTATTCGAGGTGTAGGAATCCCAAAAGATATTCTCAGTCCGGGAATCTGAAGACAAGTATGTTCACCCTTCCAGACCATGTTGCAAACTAAATTTTCAAATCTCTTCCTCCTCCCATTGAGAGGGGGATGCGGTTGTCACGTGACCAAATTTAATACTACAATTTTTACTCATAAAGAGGGAGAGAGGGGGAATTCTTGGAGAGAGACGAAGGAAGAAGAGATTGGCCTAGCCTTACTTGACCAGCAGCTAGTCATTTGCACGATGTGACCAGGTCAACTGGTACTTCACTCTTTATCTTCATGAACAGGATGGTACCAGTTCTTAACACTTAGCCATGGTGTAGAATCGAGAAAGATCGTTTTAAAGCTGGCCTGAACTGCTGTGTTTTTCAGAGCATGTGTGACTAGTGTGTCGGTCAGAGCTGATCTGAACTGTTATGTCACCCTGAGACAGCTTGTTTTGTACACCTGTTAGAACTGGTCATGATGGTGATGATTTCCAGCCCCGCTGCAGGTTGGAGGGTTGTCATCCAAAAGGCCAAAGCCAAGTGTCTTGTGTCTTGGTTAGAGCTGGTCTACTTATAAGAGCTAATCTTAAAATAAACTGTAAGACCAACTCTTATGATTTTTAAAAAAAGAATCATCAAAGAAAGGAACACAAGGTCCTTCTATAAATAACAAATTATATATATGTTATATTGTAAGAATAACAATAAGTAAATAAGAAACCCAAGACAGGAATTGAAAGGAATAGGAATTGTATTAAGAACACTTAATTACAATAAGTTGGTCGCCATTACTGGCTCTAGGCAGACGTGCTAAGCAGTTCACTAAGTGGTTCGCTAAGCGGTTCTCCTTGGTAAGGGAAAACGTATCGACTTCATACTGACCTGACGAATCCATCCTGTCACTATGGGTGAATCCGGATCAGTCCACAACACCTCTCCCTTAAAATTTATTTCTTCCTGGAAATATATCTTTTCCTCTTTGGGTCAATCTCTAGACGTTCTGTTGACTTTCTCTTTCTTTTCGTTGAATGTCTCACTTCAGTAGCAGGAGTAGTAGTAAGGTTTTCAGGAATCGGTACATCAAAAACATCGTAAAATACCTCCATGGGTTCCTCATGTGAGGTTTGTTTTTCCACGTATCTGCGTCTCAACTGATTTACATGACGCTTGTTTTCCCACTTCAGACTCTGAACCATGTCTATCAGGCGTCCGATTCTCCTGGTGACAATACCGTCTTGCCAAAACATTTTAACCTTTCTGTAATTCTTAAAAAACACATTTTCACCAACATTAAAATGTCTGGTCTTACCATCCGTGTTTTTAAAATGTTTTTTCTTCACTGACAACAATTTGTCAAAAATAGTTTTAATTTTTCTTGCGAACATCATATCCGCCGGTGACATGTTTGCCGCAATGTTTCTGTTCGGTGTTACCCTGTAAATCCTTAAGAATTGTTGGATCTTCCACTCATCGTTTACTTCACCACCAGCTTTTTTTAAAGCCCTTTTGAAGGTATCTACAAACCTTTCTGCCTGCCCGTTACTTCTCAGGTGGTAAACAGGTGTAGTAATATGTTTTACCCCAAAGTTTTTGCAAAACATGTTAAACTCTCCTGAGGTGAATTGGGTCCCATTATCTGTGACAATTTCATTAGGTAATCCAAACCTGGCAAACAGTTGATACAAAAATTTATTGTTATGGCAGATGTTAGCTTTTTGCATTTAAAAAATCTCTGGCCATTTTGTTAAACTGTCCACCACAATCAAATAATATGCACCATTTAGCGGTCCAGCAAAATCTAGATGTAGTCTAGACCATGGTGTGTCCGCTTTTGGCCATGATGCTGTCATTATTGCTGGTGCTTTAACTACTAGAGCACAACCTCCACAGCTCTTAACTGTCCTCTGAATGTCCTGGTCCATACTTGGCCAAAAAGCGTATGAACGCATAAGCAATTTCATTTTGCATATTCCTGGGTGACCACAATGAAAATCCTTTAACAGTCTCTTTTGTAGTGCCACTTGGATCATGACGCGCTCAGTGTACATTAAAATTTCGTAACAAATTGAATAGTTATTGCTTACCGGCAAATTTATATTTCCTCTTTGTTTGCACTTCACTTTATCCATCATGTTTTCAATAAAATTATCACTTTTAGATTTTATTTGTATTTCTTGCACAGTCACTGGGAGTTCGCGTACGGTGCTAACCAATACTTCTTGTATTTCACTTTCAGCTTTGAGTGATGCGATTACTGTATCTTCCATTGGTTCACAATATTTTGGAATTAATCGGGACAAACCGTCCGCATGGCCTAACTTCTTTGAAAGAAATATATTCCATTTTGAAATCATAATTTAGCAGAATCGTGCCCCGTCGCTGTAATCTATTTGCTATATGAACTGTGATTCTTTTCTTTGATCAAAAAATCGAAAGTAATGGATGATGATCCGTCTGAAAAATAAATTTACGGCCATGGATGAATTTGTAAAATTTTTTAATCCAGGAAATGATGGATAAACTTTCCTTCTCGATCGATAGTGTGTCGGTCAGAGCTGATCTGAACTGTTATGTCACCCTGAAACAGCTTGTCTTGTGCACCTGTTAGAATTGGTTATGATGGTGGTGATGATTTCCATCCCCGCTGCAGGCTGGAGGGTTGTCATCCAAAAGGCCAAAGCCAAGTGTCTTGTGTCTTGATTAGAGCTGGTCTGCTTACAAGAGCTAATCTTCACATAAACTGTAAGACCAACTCTTATGATTTTTAATAAAAGAATCGTAAAAGAAAGGAACACAAGGTCCTTCTATAAATAACAAATTATATATATTTATTAAATTGACCTAAACCGTTGGGTGTAGGTTGCAAGAAGCTAAAACACTGACGAAAGGAATAGTAATAATAAAGGTTAGCTGCCGAAAATATTTTCTTGGAGCATTATATCTTCAAGTGAAGAGAGCCTTGCTTGGTGTCTAGGCGACAGGGACAGGAGAGAGTGTAGACGTCTTTCTTTGTAGGTGCCTGGAACCTCTTTGCCTGCCATGCAAATTCTAAAGGGTCTCCAGGTGGAGTCCTTAAAGGTCGAAATTAATATGCTCAGAGGTCTGATTGGTCCATCGTGTGACCAAACAACCTCACTAAGGCTGCTCTCCGCAAGAGGAAAAAAATGTCAAGGTTTATGACTGCTACAATTTTTCCCTAAACCTTTTGGTTGCAATTAGCCAATGGGAGAACACCTGTCACCACATAACCTATCCTCACATATAGGAATAGATGCCATTTACACATCCAACATCTGTTATGTGGTTGAAATTATTTGTGCTAATCAAAAAGGGATCTCTTTCGTTGCACTGAAATGAAATGAGTAACATAGACATATAAAATAAATAGAGCAAACAAGATGATTTGTAGTGAAATAAATAAGTATGTTTAATAAATAGTGGGTTAGTGTGATTAATCCCGAGCAAAGCCAGGTCGGGTCAGCTAGTACTGAAATAAAATGAGTAACATAGATGTACAACATAAATAGAACAACAAAAAAGGAGTGGTATTGAAATAATTAAATGTGTTAAATGAATACTGGATTGGTTTGATTAATCCTTGGCAAAACCATGTCGGGTCAGCTAGTACTGAAATAAAATGAGTAGCATAAACGTACAACATTAATAAAACAAAAACAAAAAGAGTGCTATTGAAATAAATAAATGTGTATTTTGATGTTACATGAATACTGTTTATTTTTTATATGTTTAAATGTCTCACTTGTAATGCTTGTATATATTTATTTAGTTCCAAGAAGTTTTGCACTAAGAAAACATTTTGCTTTGTCACTATGAATCCTTTTGGGGAACAAAAAATGATTACGTATCTTATTGTTAATTGTCAGGTTACTGTAGAGGAGGGGGAGAAGTTGTCGAGATTGCCATTTTGTAGTAATGTTGCTGGCTTTTTTTGATATGAAGAAAAGAGTCACTAAGTTTTGGCTAAAAGAACAAACTTATTCTCTACAATTTAAATCAATTTTATTCAGTTTCATCAATGCAAAACACGGTCCGGAAAGAGTTATACAAACAGGAATACAAAATTGGGTTGAGTCTGCTGACGTACATGTATTATAGAAATAGAATTAGGTTCAGGTCTTTTATCTCGCCTCTCGCCGGGACTTGGGCGAGAGGCGAGAAAGGAAATATAGCATCTTGCCAACACGACGCTCAAAGTCTGACTGTTCATAAAATCGCGGGAAAACGTTTAGGTGAAAGTGCTATCCCACATAAAAGTGTTTTGGCTGAACAACACATCAATCGCTTTGTGAATAAGAACATGCGAGTTTAAAAGAAAATAGATTGTAATAACTACTACATTACTATTGGCTTGGTTGGTTTCGTTTGCGGAAAGGGGAAAGGAAGATTGTCTCCCTTTACCATGCCAGATAAAAGGAAGAGGAAATTGGTGCGAAACAAAAGTTGTTATTTTTAGAATAATGAAATATTCTTTTGTCTTCAATATTACAGAATTTTCAGTTTGAGTTTAAGTTTTCTTAAAGCCGTCCAATACATGCTAGCATGTAAAATGGACATTAAACCGAATATCATGATGATGATGATGATGATGATGATGGCATATCAATCTTTCCCCACTACGTATCTTTAATCACAAAACATCAGAAAATTATTCAATTTTAATGAAATTTCTATCATTCATTCAATAAATGATTTATTTTATAAGGAATACAAGTTTTTTAATTTAACATCATGACGCTTTTCAAAAGAATCGAATTTAAGTTTCAGCCAGATTAACGACACATGCACACTAACGGTTCTGTTTTATATGTTGTTACTGTTAAAATCGACTCTATATAGTTTTTAGTTTTTGGTTAATAGATGATGGTGGGTCTGGAAGAATGTCAGAATGAAGACAACCGTTTGGTAGAGTTGACCAGGTCTGAACGAATCTGACTGGAATTTAATATTGAATAAAAAAAAAAAGGGTCGCCATTTTCCATGGAAAACACCAACATCTCCATTAAACTATAAATCAACTTTATTCAAAGGGAACACTGGAATATAAAGAAAGTTGTTCAGCAGGATGGCTTTAGTCGAAAACAGAATGTGATATCCTGGAGTTCCGTCTCGTCATGTCACTTATGGTTAAAGACGAGAACAGGTTATGGCGTCTTGTTGTCGTAACATCTTATCGGGAACTGAATTATCTTTGGTGCCAAAGTGCAGAAGTGTTCTCTTGCCTACGCAGTTACATAAGTCTAGGCGTCACCGTGCATGCACCAAGCCGAACCACAACTCAATATAACCCAAGATATTGTGCGTGCATGCAAACAAAATAGATCTGTCATGTAACTGCTACAAGTTTTTTTTATCTGACAATATTTTAAGTAAAGGAACCAAAAATAATACTAAAGAGGCCTCCAAAATGTTGGGCCTTTCGGGAGGGGGAGGGCATGTTTCTTTTCCCACTTTCCCTTATCTGGTGTTGGTATTTACTTGCTTTCCACAGCAGCACAAGGCTGCGAAGTGGGGGAAACCAACTCCCCTGAGGGGCTCTCTGGTCGGGTACAAAACTAGCCGAGAATGAACGCATTGGCATTCCTCATTAGAGGCGCCTCAGGCGACCGACAATACTCCCCCTCTCTTGAAGAAGGAGGTAATTCCTGGGAGGGTGCACCTCCTAGTACCGTATATACTTCATCCAGACAAAGAAGGGGCTGATTGTTCAGATAAATAATTACATTTTTATCCACATTTCGGTCTAAGGTCAAAGTGTAGTAGCTGTTATGTGTTTTAAGGAGACCATCCTCCCAGGTATTACCTCATCCTATCGGAAGGGTGAGTGGGTTTGTCTGCTGTCGCCTAAGGCGTCTTCATTCACGAGGGAATACCGACAAGACTATACAGATATTTTTGTTTTCATTCCAGAGTTCCCCTTTTTGGAGAGCTGGATGCCTCCACATTAAAAACCGAACTTCAGGCTGCCTTTGCTCTCGTGAGGAGGGCTAGTATTGATTTACTCCTCTCCAGGAGTTAGGCACAAGGCCAGTTTTTATCTTACTCCCACAAGTAAAATGTGACCCAAGGTCGGGTCGGGAAAGTGGGGTTTGAAAAGCCAGCGCTCAAGAAGGTGAGCACTCTGGCCATTAAAAATTGCCTGGACAGCCCAGTCGGCATTCCCCGGTAGGGGCGCCTCAGGCAGTAAGCAATAAACTTACTCCTCCCCAAAGAGGGGAGGTGAAGCCTGGGAGGGTGGACCTCCTAGAACTGCACAGGACAGACCCATAGATCGGCGTAAATCAAGCCCCGAAGGCCAAGACAATACCAGTCTATGGGTGCAATATCCATCGGAACAGATACTACACTTTGATCTTAGCCAAAAGGCTATTTTGAAAACAGAACGAAAGCTTAGTTTCATTTTTGCTGTAAAACCTGCGTTCTGTTTTCACACTTGATTTAAATAATCTCCGAAACCGCTGACACAAGAGAAGTCCCTATTTACTTGCCTCCTCACGACGACAGAGTTAGACACAAAGTCGGTTTTTAATGTGGGGCAAATCTACTTCCCTAAAAAGGGATAATCTGGATTGGGACAAAAATTAAAAATTATCCCAGTCTAGAAGGATTTCTCCTTCACTGCCTGAAGACAGAAAAGACGAAGTGTAGTATCACAACAGATACTACACCTTTCTCATGGGAGGAGTCTCGGCCATTGGATCAGAGTGAAGTATGGTTCTATTCGGTCCTAAGAGATCGCCCTCCCAGGCATTATCTTCTCCTTCGGGAGGATGGTGGTGGTTTATCGCCAGTCGTCTCTACTGGGGAACCCAGAATGACGACGGGTCCGATCACGGTAAATTGTGATCCCTATTTGGGAGAGCTCGACTCTCCACTATAAACTGACACCATGTTTACAGTGAAATATACTTAAGGGTCTGAGTTAGGGCTCTCTCTTTTTTGTCGCATAAAATAAACTTTTAATTAGAGACTATTCACTGTAATTTAAGATTAACAGATTGAATTTCAAAATAAGCGTATTGTTGTGAAGGAGAGTCATTTAAAAACACACACACAAAAAAAAACAAAAACGGGCACTCCCAGGTGGAGGCGCGTATGTCGTCGTTGTTAACAGCCAATGACAACAGGTGACCTCTTAAGAAATAGGAAAAAAACAAAAAAAAACAAAAAAAAAACGCACACACACCTGTTTAGCAAGCAGGTAGGAATTACTGCCACAGGTAAGTACTCTCTATATCAATTTAAATTATTTTGAATTTTACCCTGTGAAACTAAATTTGTTATTCTATCAAAAGTTATTTTATTATTCTATTGTTTTTATATATAGATATCTACATATATATAAATAGATATACCCAGAAGTAAAAAGTAAAAAAATAAAATCTCCACCCTTTAATGGACCAAGAAGATGGCGCCTTCTTTTTAGAGGGTTTTGATTAAATTATTTACCTTTAAATTAATCGGAAAAGTAATCGCTAAAATTAAAATGTATACCCTTTTTAACTTTTTTAAAGTGTCCTAATCAGTGTTTATTTAATTTTTTAAATTTATGTGTATAGTTTATTTGTAATTTAACTTATACTTGACCTACCTTTCCAATCCATTTCCTAAAAAAAAGTAGACCTGTTACCTTTCACTTCCGTAAAGATAAGTTTGAAATATATGGCATAGATATGTTTCGTTTATTTTATTATTTTGAATGGCGGGTTCATGTAATTAATTTTAAAAAAAAATCCCTTAATACTAAAGTTTAACTCTTTTTAATGTATGAGAGAGAGAGAAAAAACTTTCTCGTTTAGAGCATTTTTTATTATCTAAAACTACCTGTAGTTACCCGAGAATCTTGCTTTCATTAAAAAAAAACACATTATTTTAAATAGGAATTTGTAAGTTAAATTTGCTGCTTCTACAGAATTTGAACCGAACCAAAACGACTTTTGCCGAACTAAACCTAAAATTTAGTTTAGGGTTAGGAGAAAACTCTCCAGTTCAAATTTTGTAGAAATATCTTAAATTTAATTATATGGGAATCTTTTGCTCATAAGATTGAATTGAATAAAGTTATAAAATTATAACTAATTTTGTTAAAAGGTAATGTTGTTTTAATTAATATTTATAAAATTATTGGATGTAAATAACTTCTGAAAACTTAACGTTTTGGTGCTTATGCAGTTTACGAACCGGGCTATTTTTTTTAGATAGGATTTTCAAGTTAAATTCAATTTTTACGGTTTCGTTTGTTTATTAAATTGTTAGCTGAATAATCAACCCCCACCGCTCTATGTTAAGAATAGGTTTCTAAATTATAACGTTATTATTTCACCCCGGTTCGTAAACAATATAAGTACCAATCTTTTAATACAGGAAGATTTGCTAAGGAATTTAAAAGCCAGAAAAAACTTTTTCCTTCTAAAATTTTGAGGAGTCACAAAATAATTCACTTTTTTTTTTCCAACTATTAACAAAGATTAAAATGGCTGACTTGTTTACGAAGAAATCGAAATGCATCCTAGTGGATTATTTTTAAGAGTATTTAAAAAAAAAAGTTCGTTTTATTGTATGCTATTGCATTTTTGATTTCAATAAATATTTGATTAATATCAAATAAAAACAAACTGCAAATTGCGTAGAGGTGAGACGAAAAGTGATAATATAATCTTTATTATAAAGATTATATTATAAAGACTTTATAACTGGAAACTAATTAAAAAAAAATTAAATTTTGAAATGAATCACAATCTACTAACAAATACTCTAAAAATTATTTCCGGGTTTCTTTTACAACGCTCAGCAGAGTCGCGAACGGGGTCTAAAAAAAGAACGAGAAAGGGTTTAAAAACATAAATTTGCAACAAGTGAAGTTGACCTACGACGAGAATAGATATTTTTCTACTTACCTATGTAATTTGTTTTTATTTTTACGTATTATAAATGGGTTTTCATTAGATGTAAAAAAAAAATTTCTTGTTTTTTTTCCCACTCGTTTTCACAAATTCAATATGGCCGATTCAGGTACATTCGTTAGTAACCCCCCCCCCCCCCAAAAAAAAAATCGGCCATTTTTTTCCCCAAGTTACGGTGACAAAACTATTGATTTCTAATAAATAGCGGTTGTAACGGTCTAAAAATACAAACAAATGCAACAGGCAAGTTAGAAAATAACTTTTACAGCCTACAGGTACTTTTATATATTGTATATTTGTTTTGTTTTTTTTAGCGTTTTTACTCTGCTGAGCGTCGTAAAAGATTCCCCCAAAAAGTTGTAGGAAAGAGGGGGGTCAGGTGCCCGCTTTGTTCTCCTGAAGCCAAAAAACTTCTGTTCCCCCACACTTGACATTAGAAGAAATGAATTATTTTTCTTAGGTTTACTGGACACAGCAATTTCTTTAAATTTTTAGATAAGAATTCAAATGTACCATTAAAATAGGGTGCTTATGCTGATTAGCGGCCATATGAAAAAAATATTTTTATATATAAACAATAATATATACTAATTAAGCATTATATTCTTACTCACTGTACGAAAAAGTAGAAAAAATTATCCACTAGAACTTTAATTACAAGTATTTTTCCATTCTGCGTATCATAACAGCGACTCGTTCAGTAAGCCTCCATCTTGTTTTTTAAGGAGATTTCAGTTATCCGCCCTTGAAATCTTCTTAAAAAACAAGATGGACGCTAAAATAATCATTACTAACTACTATTACAAACACATTATTTTAAAGGAAATACCGTTGGGAAATTAATCAAAAACAATTTATTTTTCTTTACCTACTCATTTGTGACCTTTCCCGACCCGACCTTGGGTCACACCTTACTTGTGGGAGTAAGATAAAAACTGGCCTTGTGCCTAACTCCTGGAGAGGAGTAAATCAATACGCATTTGTGACCTATTTGTGTTAAAAAAGGATGTTTCTTGAGTTCAATCCTTATATGTAAAAAAAAAAAAAAAAAAAACTCTTTTTAAGAAGAGCTAATTAAAGGGGAGATCATCATTGATTAAAATCTACAGAATAATTAACAAAGCCCCCATGTTAAGAAATAATAAATAACTATTTCATCACGGTCCGTAAACTGCAGAAGTAAAAAAACAAACAAACAAACAAACAAAAAACGCTGCTGGGAAATAATACTTTTCGCCACTGGAGAATTTTTATAAAAAAAAAATCATCAATGGTTATCTCCCCTTTAATTACCTCTTAAAAAGAAAGTTCCCTTTTTTTTTACATATAAGGGTTGAACTCAAGATGCACCAAAAATAATATTTAAAAGAAGTTTAAAACAATTTAATTTACCATCATAGGGAGTAATTACATAACCGGATTATTTTACTCACAGTCGCTATTTACGGCAAATTAAATTGTTTAAATCTTTGTTGTAATGTTTTAAATATTACTTTTTTTTTTTTGAGTAAGTAAAAGTAAAATAAATTATTTCTGAATAATTCCCCAACAATATTTCCTTTTAAAATAATCTATGTCTGTAATATTAATGATTACGAACCCTTAATTAATAAAATCAGGGTAATCACGTCGTTTATTAGTTTATTGGAAAGATGATATGCAGTAGCTCAAGAATTGTATTAAAAAAAAAGATTATGACATGCTGAACGTATTGGCATTACATCAACTTAGAATTATGCATGGAATAGGAAAATAAACACTTAAATTAGCCGACATACTTTTTATTTGACGAAATCTGTTAATTGAAAGTGACGAAACAAATTTTGAAATATCAAAACTTACAAATGGTTTCCGAAAGTTTAAAACTATGTAGGTCGATAGAATATTAAATTTTTAATCGTTTGGTAACAGTTATTTGTTGTATATTTGTTTCTTTCCCCTTTTTTTTCGTCGTTAACGATACTACACTTTTGCTCATTTCTGTTTAGTACTTAGTAAGTACTAGTAAAAAATTTGAATGCGCTAGATTTAAATGTAATTGCGTAAAGAAATTAAAACCATTTATTTCAAACAATTGACAATGTTTTTTTTTTGTTTTAATTTTTAGTCACATTTAAATTTTGGGTATTTTTTTTATCATCTGACCCCACACTGTGCTCAAGGGTGGGATCCTGGTGGCCGAGCAGTCCATAGCCTGGGAAAGTAGTTGATATATGCACTGCAACACTCCACTTTGGAACAACCAACAATAAATACCCCCCCCCCCCCCCCCCATCAAAAAAAAATGGGTTAAAGCGGTGAGTGGGTGGGTGGGTGGGTGTGTTAATTGGTTATGGCAAAAAAGCATTGACATGGCTGCGACATCCCTGACATTTTTCTTAAAAAAAACAAAAAGCAAAATCAAAGGAAAACAGGTGTTCAGTGCTTCACCTAAACCAAGTATATCATCCGTGTATCTTTGTGGTGCCAGGGCGAATGGGTTTTCCCTCTGGCACTTCCCACAAAGGGCTCCGGGGCGGGTGGGGAGCAAGGATGATGAAAAAAACACATGGATCGTTTTCCCCCCAAAACCCTTAAAAGATAGCACTCTGATGCCTCAGAAACCTCAAGCTCAGAGGACGAAAAAATATACAACACACCAAAAAAACACAAATTTCCCAAGATTCCTAGTAATAGAAACTACTAGAGAGCAAAAAACCGAGTGAATTATCACAATTCTTAATCGAACAAGTACTTACCAGCAAGAGCAATCCAAAGTCAATTAAAAAAACTAAGAAACGGAAATCTTGTTGAAGTAAACAAAGCAATGTTTTTCCACATGAAAAGTTAAATACCGCTAAAGGAGTCATAAGGAACCAAGAACTGTCCTTGGCAACTACGGAAGAAATAAGAACGGCATTAAAAAAACAAGGCGTAATTGATCACACACGCATAACCATGAAACGAAATGGTCAGACCATACCAACTAATACTTATATACTGACCTTTAACACACTTACAATTCCCAAAGTAAAAATTGGCTACCTAATTGAAAAGGTAGAACAATATATCCGACACCCTTAAGATGTAAAAAATATGGGCACCATAGGGAAATATGTAGAGGAATTAAAATATGTGTGAAATGTAGTGAAAAAGACCTCAACCACACAAGATGAAGGCCATAACATCAAAAAATGTTCAAATTGTAATGAAGGTCACCCAGCCTACTGTAAAAACTGAAAAATCTACCAAAACGAAAGAGAAATTACTGAAATTAAACATAAGAGAAACTTATCCTACCCAGAAGCACGGAAGATTGTTGAAGAATATTAAAAAAAAAAAAAACTTATGCGAAAGCAGCCCAAAGAGCAAGCCCATTAACCCAACAACATGAAATCAACCTACCCAATCTAGTGAAAGATCTCTATTAGAGATATTAAAAGAAAACTTAGTCAGCCTGACAACCAGATCCAACATAGAATCAGACCAAAAGAAAAATCCCCAATCCCAGATCGACGATACCAAAGATGCTACAAGTAAAAAAAAACAAAAACAAATTCAACCCAAACAGCTTCCAAAAGTGAAACCTCCTTTGAAAAAACAATACAATAAACAGAAAACAGAAATGGTGCTGATTGATAGTGAAACCAAATTTGAACTGGTGGAAATTGAAAACCAGGAAAGAAGTTCAAGACAGAGAAACTCAAAAAGCCCTAACAAAATCAAATCAAAAAGCCGAGAATCCGAAAAATCATGACAACGATCCCAATCTAGACACAAACTAGAAATAAAACCCCCAAATGAAGAACCAAGAACAAACCCCCAAAAAACAAAATACTAGAGAAAATGGAACTGGATGAACAAATCATACTCCTCCCTCCTCCAATACTCATAAGATCTTACAGTGGAACATATGTGGTATAAAACCAAATTATGAAGAATTGCTTATACCCATGAAAAAATTATTTCCAGCAGTTGTCTGCCTTCAGGAAACTCACCTCAAGGTGAAATAAATATTAAAAATCATACCTCATATAATTATATCCACAATAGTAATGACAAAGCCTCAGGAAGCACCTTCATCATTATAAATAACAAAATACCGCAAAAGCAAATCCCTTTAAAATCAAACTTGCAGGCAGTTGCCATATCAGTATCTCTCCATAAAAGGGTAACGATCTGTTCCCTATACTTACCACCGAAAGAGAAGATTAATGAAAAAGAGCTAGATAATTTAATTATACAACTTCCCAAACCTTACATCTTAGCTGGTGACTTCAATAGTCATAATTTGGGGAAGTAAAGAAACCAATGGAAAAGGCAAAATTATAAAAAACGGAATCAATAAAAGAAATCTGTCTTTTCAATAAAAAAACATACACCTACCTTCACCCAGCAATAGGCTCATATTCTGCATTAGACCTCACACTATGTGACCCCACTACTTTCCTAGATTTCAATTGGAAAGTACTCGACGATACATGTGGCAGTGACCATTTCCCAATAATTTTAGAAAATCCCAATTCCAAAACAGAAGAAATCACATACTAGAACCGTAACAGAGCAAATTAGGATAAATATAAAATTCTATGCCAAAATAAACTCGCTCCCAAATCAAATAATAACAAAGACCACATAACATTTCTCCAAAACACTTTTAGAAATTGCTGAAGAAAGCATACCTAAAACTTCCAACTCCAACAAACAAAAAACACCCTGGTTAACCATGAATACCAAACTGCCATACGCACACGTCGTACTGCTCTGAATTAAAAAAAATTAAATCCAACCAATTAAAACCTTAAGTTTTAAAAACTGTCGGGCCAAAGCACGAAAAACAATTAGGGAATCAAGCAGAACTTCCTGGCAGAATTTTATATCAAAACTCAACAAGAATGTTACTCAACATTAAAGCAATCTGGAAAATGATACAAAAAATCTCAGGCAAATATTCTAACACCCCATTAAATCAATTGCATGCAAAACAATATAGAAGCCACTACCAAGGAAGAAATTGCAAGTATAACTTTGCTAAAAACTCTTCCCACCAAAATGGAAAATCCTAACTTCCAAAAAATCAGACAAAATAAAGAAAAAAAAAAATCAACTTCAATACTCATAATAAAATAACCTACAACAAAAGTTTTACCATAACGGAACTTCAGGAAGCTTTGAATGAAACTCATCTGTAGGCCAAGATGAGATTCATCATGAATTCTTAAAAAATTTACCCTTAATATCTCTAAATTACCTCCTAAAAATATACTATGGCATATGGAACAAAGGTGAAATCCTCTCACAGTGGAAACAAGCTATAGTATAATCCTCATTCAAAAAGCAATGAAAACAGACTCAGACAAACAAAAAGGAACATCACAAACCCCAAAAACTACAGGCCTATAGCCCTAACAAGTTGTTTATGCAAAACATTTGAAAGAATGATTAATAAAAGGCTTGTATGATACATGGAAAAAAACAACCTACTATCCAAATTTCAATCAGGTTTTAGGAAAAACAAGCACCATAGATAACCTAGTGCAGCTTGAAACCTGCATAAGAGAGGCTTTTATCCAAAAACATGTAACTGCAATATTTTTTATATTGAAAAAGCCTATGATACCACATGGCAATATGTTGTTATGAATGACCTAAAAGAATTAGGCCTAAAAGGCAAACTTCCCATATACATAGGAAATTTCATAAACAATAGAACCTTCCAAGTTAGAGTGGGAAATACACTCTCTGATAAAAAAGAGTAACCCTGTGTAATATTAAAGTTAATAATATCCTCAAAGACATCGCAACAGAAATATCAGGGATTAAAAGTGTCCTATATGTAGATGACCTCATGATCTGCTATAGATCTAAATATATAAATATGATTAAACGACAACTTCAATTTAACATGAACAAAATAACAAAATGGGCAACAGAAAACTGTTTCAATTTCTCTAAAATGAAAACAAAATGCTTGCACTTTTGTTTCCAGACAAATATACATAATGACCCCATCATTAAGATTGAAGGAGAACCGATCTCAGTTGCCAACGAGTACAAAATTCTGAGTATGATATTTGATAAAAAACTTAATTTTATTCCCCATATAAAATATCTGAAAAACAGATGTACTAAAGCTACACAACTCTTACGCGTACTTGCCCACACAGACTGGGGCGCTGATAGACAAACACTCTTACATATCTACCGCACTAAAATTCTCCTGATACTGGATTATGGCAGCCTTATCTATGGATCAGCCAGAAAGTCCTATCTTAAAGAACTTGATACCATCCACCATGAAAGCTTGAGACTGGTATTAGGTGCATACAGAACCTCCCCAGTTGAGAGCCTATATGCACAAGCCCACGAAGCACCCCTTCAGACTAGAAGTGAAAAATTGGTCCTGCAGTACATAATAAAATTACGATCATGTCCAAACAACCCAGCATACGACTGTATATTTAACCCAAAACTCAGAACCTTATTTGAACAAAAAAGAAAAATGATAAAACCTTTAGGCCTGAGAATGGAACCCATTATAAAAGAATCTAAAATCCAACTTTCCTACATTGACATTTCCACTTTATCTGAAACTGAACCTTGGATCATCAGACCTCTAGAAGTGATCCTATCATTGAATAACTTGGACAAGAAAAATACTCATCCATATACTCTCCAAGGAAAACTTCAAGTGATCTTGGAAAACCACCCTGAATACAAATACATTTACACTGATGGTTCTAAAGATGTAGACAGTTGGATGCGCTGCTATCTTGGATAAGATTACAAAGCAGTGTGGCTACCTGATAAAGCATCAATTTTTAGTGCAGAAGCTACAGCCATATACCTGGCTCTAAAAATAATAGGAAGTAGTTGAACAGATAAATTCATAATCTTCTCTGACTCCCTATCAGTGCTCACAACAGTGAAAAACAAAAAAATGGATAACCCTCTAATCACAAAAATCTTAAATAAGATCGCCTATCTATAAGGAGAAGCAATGTAAAATTAAATTATGCTGGATACCAAGTCATATTGGCATTCGTGGAAACAAAAAAGCAGATAGAGCAGTAAAAGAATCACTGAACATGATACCTACCAATACTAGGATTCCATAAACTGATCTTTGACCTTCTATAAACAGGTAAATCAAAGAAAAATGGCAAGAATCTTGGGATAAATGCCAAATAATAAATTACACAATATTTGGCCAACTATTGCTGAGTGGCCCTTAGGCTGCAAAAAGAGAAAAGGTTATAGTAGCCAGACTTCGTATAGAACATACATATATTACCCACAAACATTTATTGAAAGGTGAAGAGTCCCCAATGTGTATATCATGTCAAGAACCTTTTACAGTCAGACATATATTAGACTGTCAGGATCTACAAAAAAGCCGAAGGAAATACTTCATTAAAGAAGTTAGATAGTTTAAAAAAATTTCATCTCAATTTTTTTATTTCTCCAAAACAATATAAAATAAATTTACCTACCTTGGGACTTCATTTGTCACAATTAAAAAACCCTAGATGGCTGTTATGCCGTAAACCAAACATTGATGTTATTTTTTATTTATTATTTATTTTCCCCCCTCTTCCTTCCCTTTGCAAAACTCGGTCATGTTCTGCAAAAACAAAAACAACAATTTTCCTTTACAAAACAATAAAACCAAACGCCATGAATACATATTTGAAGATATAAAGAACTTGAAACATAAAAACTTCTACCAAAATGAACGGATTTGGCATTAAATAACCTGAAAAAAATTGATATGCAGTAAAACAACCAGCCAGCCAGCCAACCAACCAACCCACGCTGTCAACGGAAAAATAAAAATGATTTACATGTCCACTCCCTGAAAATTAAAAATTAATATTTTACAATAGTGTTTACTTTATTATGTATATTTAACGTTAAATGATCACCCAATTCTTGACCACACAGAACGTGTTAAGTTTTTCGGAAAGGCGATATGCAGTAGCTTAAAAAGTGTATTTGTTTTAAAGATTATGACATGCTGACCGTATTGGAGTTAAAAATAAATTGGTAATTCAGAGTCCGGTCATCAAAACAGAGCGATTGTACGTTTAGCTTTTGTAACTATGGATGTCTGAAAAGGCAATAATCTTGGTAAAAATTTAACAACTGAAGTCAATGATTTTTTTAAAGTAATTGCATAAAGTTAACATAATGGAACATTTATGTACAGGATTCACTCTTAAACTAATTAACCGATCGTTATGAATTTTAGAACACATGTGTAAGGGTGGGTAATGTAAGGTATATTTAGTTGTAGTTTTATGCAAAGGGGGGTCCAAACTCTTCATGAAAATCCAGACACATCAATAGGTATTATACATCAATTAAAAAATATTCCACAAATTTTACTTTCTTTGGAGTATTTTAAAGGGTTTTAGCGGCACGATATTGCACAACCTCCCATTTTAAAAATTCAAATATATCAGATTTGCATTGAATTTGATCCATAGTCATTAGACACCAGTTAAGCAAGTATAAAAAATGAGACATGGTCAATTTCTATTATTTATAACAACTTTATTGGTCTTCATTCACAGAGAATAAAAGGAGAAATGAAAGAAAAGGCTATTTGATTTTCTTCACGACATAATACAATTGAATAACGCAGTGCACAGACAGGCAGTAGTTAAATGTGGGAGAACCACTGGAACAAAATGAGAGATAATACATTGGTTTGAGTGAATGTAGACAAGGCGAAATAATCTTTTTTTCTGGAGTTTGTTGATTCTCTGCCGGGCCGACCGCAGAGAATTGCAGGATCACATCTTGTCTATGTGAGAATAAATTACGAACTGAATGGTTGATGTTGATCACATGATCTGGCTACACGCAGACGTGCTATACGCGCACGTGTTGAAGGGCCGATGATGATTACATAATCGCCAAGCTGAATCACAACTTACAAAACGGGTCACTCATGTAACTGCTACATAACCCCCTGCTTAGGCTTTTAGTTGATGAAACAAGAGAAACTTTATTGATTGTAGCAGCACATGAGAATACAATTGAAAGAACATGAACATGAAAATGCAAAAATAGATTATATGATTGATAAACTTGAACAAGAATGTCTTTATTATGCTGCCAAAGACAAAATGTCTCTTGTGCTGAAAAAGAAACAAAAATGTAACAATCTGAAGTGAAAAAGAGAAAAATGTTAATTTGTTCAAAGGTGAAAAATGTTCTGTTATTGCAAAATGCAAATGTTCATTTGCTGAAAAGTGAAAAGTGAAAGAATTACAAATGTTTTCAAAAAATGGAATAGGGTTCATTCAAAAAGAATTTTGCACATGCAGCTGCAAAATTGTAGAAGTGCTAGTTAATTACTTCAGGAAATGTAAATGTTCAGATCCTCTAAAGATGGCTGATCCAGAGCCGTTTGACGGAGGTCAATATCTTCTGGCGAAGAGATAGCGCTGATGGGTTGATGTTGATCACGTGATTTGGCTTTAGCCATCGCGCTACACGCAGATGTGCTATACGCACACATGTTGAAGGGGCGATAATTGCATAATCACAAAGCCGAATCACCTTCTTGAGACTCCTTAAGCTTAAGCTGTAAATTTTAGATATTTTCTAGAATCAAAATCATGTACTGGAGTTTGATTAAATTGAAATTAAGATTCTAAACAATAGGTTTAGTAGCATTAAATTTTCATTTTAATCTTTGTAAGAGGTCATAAAAGTGGTTCCAAACGCAGAATTAATTTTACTCATCCTCGAACAGGTATTCTTCTTGTATATATCTATGTTGAGATAAACAAAATTAGAACATTTATATCAGTTCCAAGAATTCAAACACAACAAATATTTGGTGTACGATCGTTTCTAAAACAATTTGGAAAATTTTATTTTGTATTATACTTTAGATGATTCCAAAAGGTCTCTTCATCAGCGCCCCTTATCAGATTACATATAAAAGTCATATATATATATATATATATATGAGAAACGACCTTTAATTTTTTGTTTCAATTTAAACATACTAATAACAGAAACTTTGGGTTAATTCCTATTTCAGTCACGTAAATTTTCAAACAACTTATTTTTACTTAAACCCTGTTTTAGTAATAAATAGATAACATTAAAAACACTGTTCAATCGTACTCACGAAACTCCAAAATGAAATATAGTCGCCATCTTTATAAGCAAGTTGAAAACTAAGTTGAGGGCACAGCTCTATTATACAGCATAATCATGTTTATACATCGGTTTCCATTAGATCACCGAAGTTAAGCGATGTTGAGCCTTGTAAATACTAAATGGGTGACCATTTGGGAATGCCAGGTGCTGCATGCGGGAGGAGAATGACGATGCCCTCTCTGCAAAAAAAAGTAAGGTCGTTAAAGTGATTATGGACTGACAACCACAAAATAGTGGTTATCCTCTATATAATGTCTATTTTTCAATGAGTGTAAGTGTAAAGAAAAAAACAACTCTAGTTCATAATTTTCTGGTTAAGGACATGGACTCTAAGACAAACTCCTATAATATTTTATAACAAATCGGTCGTCAAATGAAAGGAACACAAAGCTCTTCTATAAATAACAATATATTTCTTTGTTACCTACACCATTGGGTGTAGGTTGGCAAAAGTTAAGATATTGTCAAAGTGCAGAAAAGAATTAAGTTCGCTGGCTGCCGCTTTTCTTCTGGGAGCAAGCTATCTTCAGTGAAGATAGCTTTGCTTGGTGACGGAGAGAGGAGAGGTGATGTCTTTCTTCGTTGGTTTCAAGAAAATTTTTTTGAGCTGCTGTCCAACTCCAACATGATCCGGTAGTAGTTCTTCAAGGGTCGGTTGAAATTAGTATGCTCTGGAAGCTTATTGGTTATCGCCAGAGGAAATAAATGTTAATGTTTGTGACTGCTAAACACCTCTTTCCCTTTTTTTTCTGTTAAAAAGAAATAAAGTGTTTTTTCTTGGCTTACACATAAAAACATGTTTTCCCTGTCCTTGACTAGAAAGTTATGAACTTGAGTTATGTCTCCTTAGCCTCATTCTCGACCTGTATGTATATTTTTTTGGCCTAGTTTTCATTTGAGCATTTAACATGCATGATAAAACTTGCTATAGCTTATTGTTTTTAATATTATTCTGTTTACTGGAACATAGTTTAAGTAAAAATGTGTAAATTGAGAGTAATGCCCGAACACATTTCACTCTAAATAATTTAAGCGACTGAAATAGGAATTGACTCAAACCATTTTATTTATTTATTTTACTCAAGTCAGTCTGTTCATTCATTTGTTTGTTTGGTCAGCAAAGGCAAGATTGTAATGAGATTACCCTGAGGTGATCTGAAAAAGTAGGATAGTAAATAAGAATTATAATCTAGATAGTAACGGGATGTAAGTCAAGGATGTGAGTAGATGTTGCATTTGGAATACGACTGCGATTGTTTTGATAATTTTGAGGTTAAGACGAAAATGAAAAAAACATTTTATTGTTTGTATTTTGAGGTATGCCGATGTGAGGAATGTGTTAAAACAATTTTCAGAGTTACATCACTGATTGAGAGAGAACCGGGAGTAAAAGAGAAGAGCAAAAATTGCAAACAAAATTAGCGGACGTTCAGTCTTTTGCTCCCTCCAGCGAGGCTTGGGAGTTGACTGCATCTGTAAAGCAGGATTATATCAAAAGAAAGTCGATATTCTACAATAAATTGTAAGCAATGAAAAACCTTTCTTGTTTCGATTCTTCATTTTTTCTGAAACACTTTTTGCATTTTGGAACCAGTAAAAGAACGGCGCATAACGCGACAAGATCACACACTTTACTATTGGTCGGATTTCCACAAGACTCATCTACCTATTTGGTTTGAACCCGAAAAATAAGGATATGGATCCAAGAATTTTTTAAATCTTAAAAAGATATTTTGGGTGTTTTTAACTGTAGTCAACAGAACAAAAAAGGGGGTAAAAAAACAAATATGCAACAAATAAATGTTACCAAAGGCAAGATAAGTTGCTCTTCTACCTAGCTGGATATGTTTTTTTTGTGTTTTAACTTATTTTAAAGCGTTTTTTACTTCGATAAAAAAGTAGGGTTGAAGACATCAACGTTAGAATAAAAAAAGAAATGGCGTGATGTCTTCGACCATACTTTTTTTATTGAAGTAAAAACGCTTTAAGATAAGTTAAAACACAAAAAAAACATATCCAGATATGTAGAAGAGTAACTCATCTTGCCTTTGGTAACATTTATATGTTGCATATTTGTTATTTACCCCTTATTTTGTTCTGTTGACTACAGTTAAAAATAGCCGATATTTTTGCAAATTACTTCTGCTAAACATTAATTATTAATGTCTTTACTTGTGTTGGTTAGTTTCGTTTTTAACCGTAACAGAAAGTAACAATAATAATACATCTGTATATAAATAAAATTGCGTGACCGCTTATGGTGTGTTTGTATTTCTCACGACTATGTGACTCGCTATTTATTTAGCCAATTTTCAAAATGTCTAACTAAAAATGCAGGCTTCAAACATTGGTTAAAATCCCATGACTTCTCGAAGAAAATGTGCAAAAAATGACATGGAAGTGCAACTTTGTTCATATAAGATTCATTTCAACAGCTCACACATTGAATCATAATATGATTTATAGCACATTAGCAATCAAGCTAGAGTTTTCTTTTAATAGAAAATTAATAAATAAACTCAGATTTGGACGATGTAAAAGTAGACGGAAACACAATTTGAAAATACGGCAAAAATTTCATTCACTAAAATTTTCAATTTGGATTTGTTTTGTGAAAGATAACTTAAAACCTTATACCAATTTCACCATATTGATAAGTGGCTCTTTGTCTTTAAGATGGGACTATCTTTATATGCACAGAGATTCACAATATCGTGTACAATAAATCTGAAAACATAAATCAACCATCAGCGAAAATAGTAACCTAACTTGAATAAGCCTGGAATATTATTGACATTTATTAAGAGAAAGATGAAATTTTGTTTATATTTAAATTTTATAAAAATAACCTAAAAAATGAACAAGTTAAAAGTGAAAAGAATTTCACTATATTTACCCATTTTTATACTCTAAACGCTAAGCTGGTTGGTGATACCTACTTCAATAGAACAAATAATCCTGAGACTAAACTTTAATTTGATCCAGAAATTACATTTGAATGGACATTTTAAAGGCTTTAAAATTGGATTTGAATTTACAACAGCTATGGTAAACATCATTGCTGGACATGTTGGTTTTCATCTATATAAGGCATTCCATGTTCGTACGTACATTATCACCTTTCACGCACATTAAAAAAAATGAGATCGTTCGATTAGCAAAGATGATGATTTGTGATTAATCTGATGTCGTTAAGGTAAAAAATTCCGATTTTATCTATTTTAAAATGAATTGTTTCAAAATCAAATTGTCATTCCATTGACTAAAACAGTACAATTTTAAATATTAAATTTGAAAAAAGTGACCTTCGTTTATTGATTTTTAAGAGTATTTAGCTGACAATTATTTTTTGTGAAAGAACACAGAATATTTGTTTCAAAAAGAATTAAATTGCTACAATTTTCAAATAAAGAAAGAAGATACATATTCGTTTTATTTATTTAAAGAATATTTAATTAACAGTGACAATTATTTTTACGAAAGAGTCTTTTTTTTTCTTAATATTATTTCAAAAGGAATATTATTATTAACAGTAAATTATACAGATTGATATAGAAATCACTGTGGAATTTCCACAGGGTCTCGCTAGTTATTATCGATTAAGAAAATGACAAATTTACTTTGGAAGACATTTCATTCATAATTTGGCCTTGTTACGGACATATTTACCTTCTTGTCAGGAGGTTAGACACAAAGCTAGGTGTGGTTTTGAGAAGCCAACACACTGGCCAACAAAAAATGCATGACTAGCCCTGTCGGATTCCCCAGTAGACTTAGGCTATTAGCAATAAATTAACTCCTCAGATGGTGAACTTCCCAGTATTCAACAGAATCATACCTCAGCCAAACACCAACAAAGTCACTGTCGTACTGATTTGCCACAGACATGTTGGTTGCAAATACTGTTTTAAAAAAATAGAAAGTTCGACAAGATTCATTTGAAGAAGGTCGGAGGCTACATCGGACGAAACATTGTGAGAATAACATCCAAGATGAAAACAATAGTCGGAATCATACAAATTATTTTTATTCTACAATTTAATTTTTTTTTTATTACTTGATCAAATTAAATAGCAAAGCAAAAATTAATTTATGTGTCTGCATTTAGCTATATATTCTTGTTTTTTGTTTAATAAATTAATTTGGTTTTTGAAGATTTGAGTCGATAATTTATGGTTTCTACTATTTATATTGCAGGGGATGGGCTCATTAAAAAATTTCTCGATTGATATTAAAGCTAATGTTTGAATTTTTTATTTTTGTTCCCATATATATTTGACAATGTGGTGTTATTTTTGTATTTTTTTTTACTCTTGCATATTGTGATGATTTAGACACTGTCACAATGCAACATTAGTAGAAAGTGGACCATGGGTTTACTTTCGGCAGCCTCGTAACCCCTGCTTCCCTTATTTTGTCCTTTAGTTCTCATATTCCATGAGCGATGTTTCTGACAAAGGGGGAAGAATTTCTGTTTTCTGGGTCGGAATCTATCGATCTAACACTTATCATTGACTAGTTTTTGACCTTGAAGTAATATTTTTTGTTTTAGCTCCTTACATCAAGTGGCTTTGTGCCTTGTCTGGAACGATTTCCATAAAATAAATGTAAATTGTATCTATTATTTTTTCTTACATCATTTTAAAAAAACTATTATTTCGAGATAGATCTCTTCTTCAAAGGAAAACTAAGAATTGTGATCGGAGCCTGTTTTTGTGTGCATATCCGTTATTGAATACCTTATTTCAAATCAACATTGTTTTTTTTTTATAGCTGTCGGGTTAGGTTATTGTCAGAATGTATTCATAGGTAACCTTGATACTTTCATTTATGTCTTTATTCATAAACCATTAGAATATTTGATATTCAACTTCAAGTTAGTTACGCATGGGTAGAAAAATTAAATTAATCCTCAGCACATGTGGAGGTTGCTAAGATTCACCATGTATTGATTGACAATACAGACATGTATCAGAAAATAAAACTGTTAAAAAGAACAAAGACATTTCATTTATTAATAGGTTATCTATGACAAACTAATAAGACAATGAGACCTGTTAAACAGATTAAATCTACAGAATAGCATATCACTCAATAAATCCCGGGCTTAACATGTAGCTGACGTCAGTAATAAAAACTTCATATGATTTTTATAAAGTACTAACCTTCAAATGGCACATCTCAATATTTCAGCCCAATTGGATTATTAGTTTACAAATTAGTTATTTAAGAAGAAACTATTATTGCAAATTTCAAAGCAATTGAAACATCTGAATAAAGCATTGATTTCTGATGGAAAAAATACTGTACAGCAAAGCAATGGTTTGATGAAGGTTATTCTGACTCTGTTCTGTCAGAAACAACGATTAAGAGGTGGCATGAGGACTTTAAACATGGTCATACATATACAAATGATGCTGAACACCCAAGTCATCCAAATTTGGTAGTTGTCCTGGAAAACAAAGTCCACAAATTCATTTTGGCCAATCGTAAATTAAAGTTGCATGAGATAGCAGATATCTGAATTTTAACTAAGGGATTCCATCCCCTTTACATAAGACTAAATTAAACTAAATATAGCCAACATTACAACATCATACGCCTAGCAGCTGTGTTCTAAAATTTATGATGATTGGTTAATTAGTTTAGGGGTGAATCTTGTATATATAAACATATACAACTACCTAACTTATATAAATAGAATGAGTAGAAATAAATTTACAACATTATTTGTTATAGTTCCAAGAATTCAAAATCAACAACGGTTAGGCGTACAATCATGTCCGAAACGTTTACGAATCGTTTTTATTCACTTATTTTTTTTACATGAATTCCAATATGACACCTCTTCAGCGCCTTATACAAGCAATCACAAATAGAGGTTCAGTGAAAACATCAACGTATTCCACTTATTTCAGAAACATGATATTTTTACAGAGAAAGATGAAAAATGCATGTACATAAAATTAATAATATATTAATATTCAAAATTAATATTCAAAGCGGACATGAGGCATGCCCGTCGAACTCGTTGGCATTGAACCCTTGGATGTCAAATCTTTTGTTTTGTTTGTCGAACGAAGACGTGAAATAAAGTTGATAAAAATGTTAGAATTGACTTTTTGCTTTTATTCACCCCAAACAAGACACATTGCCGCTGAAACATAAAGGGCTAGATTTATAGGGGCATCCTGAGTATGGAGTTGTGCAGCAATATGTTTGTTCACATTACATTTAAATTTCTGCATGTTGGTACAGTCGGGGAAATAGGGAGCAGGGAGGGAATTCCAAAGGCAAGCAGTTTGAGGAAAGAAACTATCAGCGTAGAAAGCCTGGCATCTGGGAATCTCTACAATAAAAGGGGTGGATTTTGTTGGGTTGGTTGGAGTAATTATGTTTGGAGGACACAATTGCATGAAGTTCGTTGGAGCATATTCTGTTGAAGTACTTGTAAAACAAGCTCAGGTATGTAACATTGCGTGATGGGACAGGGACTGGAGCTTGGATAGTGAGGGATCTGTTAGATTAGAGACTTTTTTTTTTAACCCTGTTTAAGAGAGAGAGAGAGAAACTAGTGGTTGGTACACTAGCCCAGATGTGACAACAATACTCCATACATGGGTGGATGGTGGCTTTGTAAAGATATAGGATACTTGCAGGTGTGATAAGTTTTGTAGCACAGTAAAGGGAGCCCATTTTCCTTGCAGTATCTTGTTCCAATTCATATTACCTGTAGACCGAGGGGTTTGTATGTTTGACTCTTGGGTAGGGCGCAATTAGCCATAGCAATCAGTGGTTGAAAAGGTTTCTTATAATTGTTAAAGAAAAAGAGCTTTGTATTAGCATTAAATGTTATCATCCATTTTATGACCTGATTCAACTACATACTAGAGATCATTTTCTAAGGATTCGGCTATCACCTTGTATATGTGTGCGTTCATTTTACCCACATGTCAAGAATAGAGCGTGGTGTCATCAGCAAATATACCCATCTCTGACACAATTTCATCAGGTAGGTTGTTTATAAAAATCAGAAACAATAAATGTCCAATGATAGACCTCAGGGATACACCCGCATTAATGTCAAGTTATTTGGATGTATGGCCATTGAGGAAAACCTGAATTTTTCTTTTGGCTAGGAAGGATCTGATTATATTAAATATTCGTCCAGTAATACCATATGAAATAATTTTCATGAGAAGACCTTTATGCCAAATCTTGTCAAAGGCTTTGGGTATATCAATTGCTACCACCCTAGTTTCACCTGCCTTGTCTAGTGTATGGTATATGTGTTCAGAGATGACTGTTAGGATATCCTCAGTAGAACGCGCTTGCCTAAATCCATAATGATGGTCAAAAAGAAGTTTAACATTAACAAGGTGATGGACTATCACTAGATCGATTAATGATTCAAAGATTTTTGCAAGGTGCGGGAGTAGACTGATGGAGCAATAATTTTGAGGTTCAGTTCTTTCACCAGAATATTGGTACCACAGTGTCAATTTTCCAGCTACCAGGGAAGCAAAACTCAGCAAGATATTTGTTGTAGAATTTGGAGAGGACAGGGGCCAACTAAGTAGAGCATTTCTGATCTTATCCCTGTTATAGTAATAAACTATAACAGGGATAAGATCAGACTCACATGCTTTGCAGGTGTCAAGGGTTTTTATGATATCACGGACATGGGAAGGTGTGATTGTCAGGTCATCAAGTGTGGCTTCAGTCTGCAATGGAAAATTTGGAAGAGAATGGTTTGCAGAGTTCAAGGTAGAGCGCTGGGTGAATAGCGGAGGAATTGTTGATTTCTCATTATTCACCACACTATTATAGATATCCCAGAAATTTGCGAGTTCCTAATTTCTATGACTCAATGCGTTTTCTTGTCATATCGATATACCTTCTCTTAGCTGTGGCTATTACAATCTACAATAATTTCTTGATATAAATTTCTGTCGATTTGTAGTTGACTTATGGCAGCTACACAGGTCGAAGTGAACCATTGTGGAGAGTGGGGCTTGCTATAGAATTTCTGTGTAGGGACATGTGCTTTAATGCCTGCTTTGACCCATTCAGTTACGTCATTTGCACACTGATCAGCAGGGAGAGAAGAAGTTTTCCTCCAAGTGGCGTCTCTGATGTGATCTCTGATCGATTTCCAAGCTGCCAATTTGAAGTGTCCCCTCCTTTTGTAGTAACGGTTGTTCGGCTTGGGCTCGACACTTTAGGGTGATATCAACCATTATCACAAGGTGATCAGCGTACCTGAGTGGGCATTGGGTATCTGTCACACAAGCCTCAGGTAGTATGGTCAAGAATAGGCTGAGAAGTGAGGCTTGCTGATCCTCATGATCTTAGAGGCGGGTGGACCAAATGACAGTCTGTGAAAGGGAGTGTGCAATGGAGAAACTATGCGTCTGTATAGCTTGAGAATCCAAGACAATCACGATTGTGGACATTAAAATACCCAAATACATGTATCTGGGAGCTCAGATCTAATGAGTGCTGCATCTATGCTATTAGTAACAAAGTCGAGCTGGGTACAGTCAACAGTGGGCTGGCAAGCGGACATATGGATTTTTATCAACTTTCTAAAATCATTACGAAACCTATATATTGGAATAGCTCAGAGTCTGAGGTTGCAAAAAATGGGCTCATTTGTCTTCTAACTCCAATTATTTCTCAAGATATGCTCGTTTGAAGTTTGCGAATTTCGAACTTTTGCAAAATCGCGACTACAGTGATTTTACCAAGGTGTAAATTTGGGTGCACCTGAAGAATTGCTGAAAATTTCTCCCAGAAAGCCCTAAATATATCCTATAAGCCTCTTAGATAATGCCAGATGCCCTAAATTTACTTCATTATAAAAAATGGGACACATGAACAAGTTTTTGACCTGTTTTTGTGGATTTTTCCACAAGATTTACCATAAAAATGAGCATTTTTTTCCATAAAAAAAACGACAAAAATTGCCCCCCCCCCCGGCCGACATATTTTAACGAAAGATTGCAAAAAAGCCCCAAGATGAAATTTCTCATGCTTCACAAATAAGAATCTAGACATAGAAAGCTATCATAATCCAATTGGATGAAAAAAATCACTCTCGGGAACCATTTTAATTCTAACATACTGAAACAATTTGATCAATTTATCAGATTGTATCAATCGATTATGGGACAAGAGTGACCCCAGTGTCATGAAGGCCAGAGAGCAATTAAATTGCAGACATTGTAAAGGGACAGGGCACAGTATTCGTAGCTGTGAGCAGCTCAAAGCTGCGATACTTGGGTGTAACACCGAGTACGAATCTTTGTTGTGCTTTCTGATGGATGATGCATAATGTGAATCACTGTTTGTTGTTTCATTGATGTTTGAGTGATATATTTTCATTTTAAAGTGGATATTTGAAGAGTTCTCTTCCTGTAATACTAAAAATAAGGTCTTGTTTTTTTGCTCAACTTGTTTACTTTGCGAGTTATGATAATTTGAAATTTGCCCAGAATTTAGCCCCTCCATGTATTGGCCCAAAATGATGGTGATTGGGGCCTCAGACTCCCAAAATGGTATAATTCTGCTGAATATCAGTCTGTTTAACATCCCACTACCCTCCCTGATGCCTAACATGATGGCCAACATGTATAACAGCTAAACAGCTAACATTATGTGCACTCATAGGTTAATGTCCGCTTGAACCCCCTTCTAAGCCCACTGTGCAGTCCTGGGTCGAAGGAGAATGGTAGATGAAATATAAATAACTAATGCTGTGTTGTAAGGTTAATGTAAAGCCCATATAGGCTTGATCATCTGATTCTAGACTGTTCTCTAGTCAAGGGGAGTGTGCTGTCTCCGGGATGCGTTTGTTTCATAGAAACGTACAACCCTTGGACAACTAGCATAAACTCTTATCGGCAATCAAAACTCTGAGGCATGGTGTATTTTAGACATAGGTTTATTGATCATCGACAAAGGTAAAACTGCGATGCCTAAAATTTCAAGATATTTAAAGAGATAGAAATGTCTCCATGAAACTTCGTGAAGAAAGCAACTAAATCGATCGGGGACGATGCACTGGAAGACTCACCGATGATGGGTTAGAAAAAAGGGCCGGTGATGGGTTAGAAAAAAGGGCCGGCAAAGGGAGATAAATGCAAGGGGATCAATTCTACGCTAGACAGAACAGAGGGTGTTCAGAATATAAACTCAGTCTGTGCATATGATTGTCAGATTCCTTTCAGTGGAGTGGAAAGTATTGAGTTATGTCAAAACGATTAAAGGAGATTGAGGAGTGTAGTTTAGTTCACTTTGTGCTAGAATATCCGGAGAGTTCATTAGGAGAAAGGATTCTACGTCATCGATATTAGTTCTAAGCTCTCGGATATTTGTGAATGCTAGCCTAAAAAAAAAAAATGACTCCTTTTTTTTTTGCCTTATTTTGATAAAATTTTGGATGTACATAAAATTTAATCTTTTTTCTTTATAGATTTAGAATTCTTTTTCTTGTGTCAAGTTTTTTTTTCCAGATTACTTCAAGTCAAGTTACTATTTTCATTTAACGGGCGATTTATTTTTTTTAATATTGATGTTTCTCAACTTAATATGCATGGTATTGTGTATTTCTATGCGTATAAAACAAGTTCCATCTTAAAGTAAAAAGGATCGCTCGTCAATATGGCAGGTGTAATATAGTGTTTTAAGTTGTCTTTCAAAAAAGAAAATCCAAGTTGAAAACTTTAGTGAATTATATTTTTGCCCTATTACTAAATTGTTTCCGTCTGTTTCTACATGATCTAAATCTGAGTTTTTTTTTTTATTGATTTGCTGTTAAAAGAAAGATCTAGCTTGATCTTTACGGTGCTATGAATCATATTAAGAAGATTCAATGTGTCAGCTGTTGAAATAAATCTTATATGAACAGTAAAAGTTGCACTTCTGTATCATTTTTATACATATTTTTCGAAAGGTAATGGAATTTTGCTGGCTTGATCTAATAATTATTGTTTCCATTATAATTAATTTTCATTTACCATAAAATTTGTTTAAAGCCTGCATTTTTAGTTATACGCTGTGAAAATTGGCTTCTCGACCAATATCCAAATGGCAAATTTTCTAATTTTCAACAATCTTTGAACAGTCATAATTCAGTGGCTAATTGAGCTACTAAAATAAATCTGGTATCTTTGTTTGTTTTGCAAAGATCTATGTGCCTATATTAGAAGTTTTTAGATATAATGAAAATAAAATTTTAGTTTTGGATACCTAGTATGATAATGAGATGGATTTAGTACAATCAGATATAACTCTATTTAATTTCATTGTTTTATTTTCAGACTGCAGCATGTGGCGAATACTTTTTTGCGCAGCACTTGTTGCTGTGACGACTGCTGTCGATATGGAAACGATTTTATCCAATACGCAAGGATACAAATTGGATAAGGAAGTGTAAGTTTAAACTCTTTATTTTTTTTTCTTTCTATTTATTCTGTGAAATAAAATGACTGAGAAGTTTGTTTGATAGCAAAGGAGTGGGTGAAGGGTATCGTCTGTGATGTCAGTCACATATGAATTACGTCAGACAACCGTATTTTCTAGTCGGGCAGTGATAAGGGCCAACCGAGCTCTTTTCACCTAAGCTGGAGTGTTGACAGATAAAAGAAGGTTAGGAGGAACGTTCTATTTCACACATTCTGGAAGCCAGACCAATACAGTTGTTACGTATGCCTTCCCTCTTAGGGGAGGTCTAATGCCTTACAAGTCACAATCAATTAAAATACATGAATGTTCATAACATACCTTGCTGGCTGTTCGTTCCGGCACAAATCCCTTACGATGATCTTGCCCAACTGAGGAAACGCCGTTTATACCCCGAAAATAAGGACCAAGATGAGACAAATGGTTGAAGACAAGAAGAGGTTTATTTGCCTTGTTCTTTCAAATCACAAATCAGTTCGCCAGGTGGCAAAGGACAGAGAAAGGTCGATAATTACTGCTTAACCATATCTTATCCGGACATGTCTAAAACTACAAGTTCACACGTGTGTGCTTCCAAGTAAACTCAATAGTTCTCTCCATTTCCTGCTATTCTCAACTAACAAAATTATACTCGCCCAATATTCAACAGTTGTAAAGTTAACAAGTATTTTATATTCTAGTTTTTATGTTTTTAGTGCCGCGTTTGGATATATCTTTCCTGAACAATAGGTCGCCATTTTGTGTGTTGCGTTATTGTGAATAGCATATAGAAAGCAACAGGTAATATTTTGTTTACGTATAGGCCACAAACAACTAACACATTAATTTATCCTAAAACAAGAGGAACATCCAGAGTGTATAGCAGCACTTCATCATGGAATGTGGTGATTTCGCTCGCATTAGACAACTGTTTTTTTAATGCTGATAGCATGAAATGTTTATTTGAAAGAGTCAATATGGAGAAAATTTTATCATTCTTAAGGACTATCAAAATATATAAATAAACTGTAAAAATGTGCTGGGAATGACATTAAACTGCACCCAGTGGTGAAAACCCAATTTGGGAGCTTTGATGAGTGTAGAGCCACCATTTAGTTACCACCACTCCCAGGTCCACTCACATATTATCTTCAATCAAAAATAAATTTTAGTTTTATTATATGGATTAGTTGAGGCCATAGGCACCAAATGTTAAAATCTTTGTTAATGTGTAAAAAAAAAAAAAAAAATTGTGAGAATGTTTTGTAAGTACAGGTTGTTTTATAAAAAAACGTGATCTATCCATATGCTCATGACTTATGAACATGACAAAAAAGACTTCCTAAAAGCTAAAATGCTAACAATTAAGATTTATTTAAGATCTCTTGGTATGAAATAAATTTTTTTATAAGACAATAAATTTTTTATAAGACAATGTGTGCCTTGAACGAAGTTGTCAATTATCCTGACACACTCTTCCATTGTTATGACATGAATCTGCTGAGTAATGGCTACCTTGCGTTTTGCAATTGTTTCAGGATTGTTATGGTGCACATGGTCTTTTTTTTTTTTTTTTTACTAAAGAGTCATCACTTATCAAGGCCCAAAGACCACTCGAGGATAAGGGTTAATGAGTGTCAGGTGGACGGTGAGACAACACCATGATGAGTGGCAATGATGGTGGAAGTTTGGCAGAGTTTGATTATTTAGGAGGACGGCTTAACAAAAACTTGTTTACATTAGACTTGAAAACGACAATGTTGTAGTAAGCTGGGAAGCAGTCCCATAGTATTGTGTTCCACAGAGGGGTAGTTCTAGAAAAGAAACTTTGTTCATGGAAGTTTCGTTTAGTTTTAGGCAAAAAGAGAGAGAAAGGAAAATTATTGACAGTAGTTGTAGCTAGACGGTTCCCGTCGTGAATGTCTTACAGGGGATAACCATGGATTGGAGCTCAGTCGAGCATCTGCCATGAAAATAACGATAGAGTAGAGAAAGACTAGCAACGTCTCTCCTGTGAGAAAGAGGGAGGAGAAGAGGACATTGCCATATAGATCTCGAAGGTGAAGCTGGTAACCATTTTATGAGCATGTTCTCTGCTGATCAGTCGACTTGTGTTGGGGTAAACAGAGACACATAAGTGATGTACAAGTGAATACAACTTAATTTGTTGACAATCGCTGGATCCGGTAAGAAAATAATGCCATGCAAAGATGGCGAGCTGCATGGGAGTCTAAGTAACGACTACAAACATCAAAGACGTCTGACAGGAACTGCATCAAGAGTTGTGAAAGTAATGTAAAAATGAAGAACCACTTGAACTATGAACATGTATGGGTGTGTTTACTACACTGGCTGTGATTGTCCCGCTCATTGTGCCTGATGCAAGGTTGTCGTTCGACTCAAGTCAGTGCTGCAAAAAAAAGAGTTCTCATTCCAAGTAAAACCATAAGCCCAGTTTATAAACAGATATTTTTCTTAGGTTGAATAGCAGACTTGCAAAATGAGATCTTTTATACCGGCCAAATAAAATATAAGCCCAATCAACACAATCCTTTAGCTAACAGCCCCAAGGGCCCATCTTGTCAGGAGAGACACACCGACTCAACTGACCACCAGCCCTCAGAAAAACAAATTGCCTGTCTCATGCTCTAATGGCCGGCTTTCACTCCTCCTCTTCCCATCTCCAGGAATATTTTCACTCCTGCCTGGAAATCTTGGATTCTGGTCTTTCTTAGTGGTCACCATTCGACCACCCAGAAGCTGACTACTGGAGATAACGGCTAGACAGTTTCCACTCAAAAGGGTTTATCTGGAGACAATGTATGAAAACACAAATATCTACCGTCCAGGAGGTTCTGTGTTTGGACAGCCATTAAATTTGGCAGTCTCAAACATTATTCTCTCAAGTGGTCAAATGGAATGCCAAATAGATATTTTCAAATTCCTTTGTGCCCCCCCCCCCTTTTCTTTTAGCCGAACATCTATCACCTGCATCGTCTGCTATTCGTATGCACCACTAAAACATGCAGCTTAGTGCATGTTTACAGGACTGCATCCGACCAGCTTGTTCACAAATAATGATTATGGGGAAATAATTTGGATCTGGTTCAAGAGAGATGATCATAATAATTTTTGAACCAACATCCCTTCAAGATTAAGAACCCCTAATCTAAACGCTCTTATTAAAAACCTGCTTTGAATGTCATCAATATTAATTTGATCTCCTGATTAATGTGTCTATTTTCTTCATGTAGGACATATTTAATTTCCATTCCACGGAAAGTGCGACCAAACCAAGTGATCCAGATATTTGCAAGTATTATCCATTTGGAATTTGGGAATCTAAATGTTCGAGTCTCTGTTGTTAAAGATAATATTGAATATGGAGGAGCTGTACTGCAATTTAACCGGCCTTCAAGTCGGCTTATGCAACTTCAAGTAAGTATATTTTTATATTGTTCGCTCTTTGATTTTTTTTCGTAGGTCATGGTATAAAATTAGAATATTTTACAGATGACTATGATCCATCAAAGGTTTAACTAATACATTCAAACAGTTTTTAAGGTCACATTGATAAAAGGATTTTTCCTCCAATGACAGAACAGATACTACACTTTGATCCGAGCCCAAAGACCAAGTTTTTTCAAAATTGTATTCACAAATATTTGTCTCTATTTTTCCTTCTCGAACGTGGAAATAAAAATAAGAACAAAAGTTTTTATATTAATTCTTTTTAATTAAATAACTACTGAAAGCAGTGTTGGGGTTGCTTTTTCTTAATGAATGGAGTCTCAGATCACACTAATCATGGGACAGTAAACCATGGTTGATTTAGCCATGTGGGTCACTAATATAAAAGATATGACTTTGGAGCATACAATCTCTGTTCTCCCTTTTCAAGCTGACCATTGAAGTGGCAACATGCAGGCCAAATTCCTTGCTTTTTCTCCCTTTTCCGGTTTAATCACCGAAGCAACATTTGTTTGTCCACTGCTTTTATTATGTCCAAACAAGTTCTGTGACATGTGGCTTTTCCTACACCTTTGGTAAGTCTGTGTTTTCATATCTCCACGCATTAGGAGGTTTTGAAACATGTGTTGCATATTTTGGTGTATTACTATTAAGCACAAATAAATCCAGTCATGCTTTATTACAAAGTCTCAATCTTATAGACAAATGCATCTTCAGATTTACAGAAAAACCACTTACTATTGAAAATTTTCACGAAAGCCTCCATTTTTCTCGGATATACATGGCGAATAATGCAGCATTCTATTGATAATAAAAAGAATGTGTGATCATGTTTGCGTATTTTGGTGTATTCTAATCACAAATAAATCCAACTATACTTTTATACGTAAAGCTTTTAGTTTTTTTTTCCTCTTTCGTTTATGTGTAAGAACAATTAAGACCGATAAATTACTTATATCAGAATTGTAAATAAACGCAAGTACATTACAATTTATGTGTTTTTTATATTCCATTTATAGATGCCTAAAAATGCCCTTCCCGGCAATTACAAAGTGAAGGTCGAAGGTCAACTTTCCGATAAACCAGCAGGGTTTGTGTTTTACAGAGAGGCTGAGGTGCTCTTTGATTCCAAACAAGCCTCTGTATTTATTCAGATGAGCAAACCGGTATATTGTCAGGGACAGAAAGGTAAGTTTAAGTTATCATGCATGTGGGGTGGGGTGGGGTGGGGTGGGGTGGGGCAGTATCGGGGCTCATGGGCAAATCTATAATATGGGGCCTCCATGAAGAGACTACTTTTGGTAAATAAACAAATCTGTTAATCATCTTGAGAGTTCTCACAATGTTTCGGTCCAATGTAACCTCCGACCTTCTTCAGGTACGTCTGTACGGAACTTTGAATGGAACCCTTTATTCAGTCCACGGGGGTAGCTTATTCTCGTTCCATCAGTCATGACCGGGTAGAAGTCTTAAGTAATTCGTAATTGTATTGAGGATTGAACCTTCAACCTCCAGAAGACTGTCACTTAAAATTGATTATTACTTAGCACTTTTATCCATTGCACTACGGGTTCTTGCGATGAGAACATTAGTCCGAATAATCCTCATCTTAAAAATTCCGAAACATATTCTAAACTTGGTTGTTATTTTCACAACGGTTGAGCCAATGTAACCACCGACTTGGGCGAACCTGTACAGAATTTTGAACTGAAGTTTATTTCTTATTAGAATTGTCTAATAGACCCTTAAAAATGTTAGTTAACAATCAGTGACAGTCTTTTGAAGGTTCAATCCTTACTACAGGTGGTAATTACTAAGAATAGCAAATTAACACTTCTACCCAGTCATGGCTGACAAAATGAGAACAATCTATTACCGTGGATTAAGGGAAGGGTTCAGTTTGAAATTCCATCCCTATTCCAAAGTTTGACTTCCAAGTTCAAAAAGATGAACCTGATGGTCAGAGGTTACATCTGGTGCAATGAGGAAAAAGTGGCTTGTTACTGTTACACCTCCAAAACCAAGCCTCTCTTCTTTCACCACCAATGCTTGAATCCTCGTTTTGCCTCAGTTGAAATGAGTGATTTTCACTCCAGATCTGAAATGGAAGACTTACATCAAATCCGTAGCTAAAGTCATTGGAAAAATGATTGGATAATTCTACCGCTCAATAAGGTACCTGACTCCTGCAGCAATTCTCTATCTGTATAAAAGTCTGGTTCGGCCCAAGATAGAGTACAAAATCGACTTCACGATCTAGTGGGAGATGATCTCTACTCTTCCCTGCAGCCCTTTTATCACAAAAGAGACTTAGCTAATTTTTCCCTACTCTATCAATATTTTCATGGTAAGTGCTCGACTGAGCTTCAATACCCCCCCCCCCCCCCCAAACTTCTGCAAAAACTTGTGTTGCTTCCAACATTGCAAATAGAACTCTGCTTTCTTCCTCTTTGTACCTAAAATCAAATGGAACTTTCATGAACAGTTTCTTTCCAAGAACTTCCAACCTGTGGAACACATTATCACAGAAATATTTCCCTACATGGAAGTTCTTGGTAAGTCCAGTGTCAACAAATATCTGTTGAGTCATCTTGTGAATTGATCAATCTTTCATAGTACTGTTCTATCATCCAACTGAAAATCTCACTAACACTTATCCTCGAGTGGCTTTTAGCCTTGGTAAGTGATGAACCATTAGTAAAAAAAAAAAAAAAAAAAAAACATAGGCCGAAACGTTGTGAATATAACAACCATATGAGAATAGTAGTTTAAACAATTTAATTATCAATTCTTATCTGAAAAATTCCCAAACCTGAATACATTAATATTTTTAATCACCAAAAATCAGAGAATTATCCAATTTTAATGAAATTTTCAGATTTCACTTAATGTTTAAGTTCTCAAAAGAGTACAAGTTTGACAGTATTTAAGTTTTAGCCAGATTAACAATGCTATAGAGCACTAGCTTGACCTACCTGGCATAGCTCAAGAATCATTAGTGTTTTTTTTAGTTTAAATTTTTTAATTAAAAAAATATATGTAAAAAAATAAATGTGTAAAAAGTTCAAAATGTGAGAAGATAACTCATGTTTTACCTTAAAGTAAAAATAAGATTTATGTCGAAGCTTCTTGAGTAATTATTTAAAATTGTCTCCATTTTAATAATCTTACTTGCCGGAATAATTATTGTTGGAAAGAAACTGAAACGAATTACAGGTTTTTAGTGTAAAGAACATGCTGCAAGGATAAAAAAGAAATCGCGAGTCAGAATCAAATATCGATTTATCAGATTCATTGCTATTTACGTCTAACATGGAAAATCTGACTGAATTTTATTTATATACTAAATTACTCAGAGTATTAACCTTTATTATTAACTAACTGAAGTACTGAGACAAACTTGAACCCTTAAAACAATGCTTTTCTCAGTCCTGGACCCTATATTCCCATTTTTTATAATGTTCTGTAATTTTCATGCTAATCGGATTTCTGAACAGTCCACAAAGGTCATGCTTCAGGATTGTCTGGTCTGCACATAGTCTTTCTCATTGGCTGTAGCTATTCATGTGACCAGCAAGAATGCAGATTCACCCTAGTGCTTGTGTAAAAAGTAGGAAGGTTTGGCCCAAAATGCACGAAAAAATAGCAGTTACACGTACGCAGAAGCAATATTCCTGTTGGGAATGTTTCCTGTTTACAACATAACTACAGATCTACCTGCGCAAATATATTTGAACTAATATTTATACTAGTAAATGTACATACCAATATTTAACAAAAATGTGACGGACAGACACACAGAGCCACTTACTCTTATTAAGATGCTTGTGTGATACTATGCCCCCCCCCCCCTATATGCAGTCAGGACTGCTGAGAAATGATGAGGAAGTGAGATGTGGGCGACAATAGGGAGGTCAGTGAATCCATTGAACTCCCCAGGCAGGATGGCGCCCTGACAGTTGGTTGTTAGTTTCTAGGTGGCCAGATAGCGATAAGCTGAGAAAAAATCGGATGTGGCCAGTTTCTGTGGTTGGCTGGGGGTGACTGAGAATAAGATCGGACATTTAGGATTTCATTCGGGGGACTGGCTGTCGAGAGGAGTTCTGTTTGGGGAGATGGCCGAGAGAGTCCGAAAGTCAATGACTTTGTGTCGGACAAATAAAATTGTCACTGGGCCTGACATGACCGGACAACGATCAACAGATGGCGTTTGGGGTCCTTAGCCACACACACCTCGAAAACAAATGAGTTATATCTATAACTGTATTGTCTTTACTCAGATAATAATCCGGCTATGCTAAAAATAAACAGAAAAAGTTAAAGAAATTTTTTTATAGTCTTTGAAAATTTTAACTTAAAAAAAAATCCTTTTTCTTTCTCTTCAGTTAATTTCCGTGTGATTCCAGTTTTTCCAGACTTGATGCCACGTTATGACAGTTTGACGATATATGTAATGGTAAGGTTCTCAATTTTTTTTCTATTTAATTAAAATAATTTTTTTTCCTTCTTCCTTAAAAATATCATTGTTAATTTATAATGAATATTAAAAGAAACCCAAAGTTGGATGTTTCTATTTGCAGTCATGTTTTTGACGATAACTATTGAATGATTACCCAATGCAAAGCATTGGTATGATTGACAGTATTTGGTCGTAGCTCACAGTGGGCATATAGGGGGATATAGGAAAATTTTGATGGTTTTCAAAGAAGGCTTGAATTAAGTATCCTTAAACTACATTCAATTTGTGATCAACAAAAAAAATAATGAATATCATATTCTTATCTTGATTGGAAGTTGAATGATTCAACGGGATTTTGAAATATGGCTTTTATCAGAATTATTTAACATATAAACCTGCAAGAAATTGTTTTATTTAACAGAAACTGACTTTGAGATGTAAGATATTGTAGTTTTACATTAGTTTAAGAAAGCAATGCTGGAAAATTCTTTGATTTGATGAGCTGGATAGATTGATAATTATCACTGAGGATAGCAATATTGTCAGCGTAATCGAGGTTGGTGAAGGAAATGTTACGTCTTTCAACTACCCCGTCAAATCCCGTAAGAGCACAGTCCATTCTCAAACCGATTGAATAATTGAAAAAGGTTGGGGAGAGTGCACATCTGTCTGACTCTGGATCAGACCTCAAAGAATTCCTAGTCTTCATCCTAACAGCAAACTCTAATGTGTATCGAAAGGTAATAGGACGTGAAAAGATTGAGCAGTTTCGGAGGCAGTCCGTTGGCTTCCATCACCCTCCAGAGAGATGTTTGATCGATGGAGTAAAATGCTGCCTTAAAGTCTACAAAACATACGACTGTCGGTTGCTGGTAGTACCAGCATTGTTAGAGAACTCTACGCAGAACGAAGATTCTTGTCAGTGCATCCCCGCCTTGAACTAAATCCACTTTGATTCTGGAAGCGTTGAAGGAGGCTGATGGAAAAGATTTTCGAGGCAACGTCAAGCAAGCTTATGTAGAAGGGAAGAACGACTGCATTACTTTAGTTTTGGGGCATCACTTCGGTTGTTCAGATTTCAGAGATGAGTCGATGCAGATGAAGAATGAATTAATCCTTAACAGTTTTGAAGAATTCCGCCAGGAGATTGTCTTTGCCTAGGGTTTTATTATTTTTCAGCTTTGGCACAACTGATTGGATCTCTTCGACCGAGGGTGGGTTGTCGTCACATTCATATAAGCGAGCAGAGGCAAGCCGAGGATAAGTAGGTTTGACGAATAGGGGATTGTGATTCAGTAGGGTTTGGAAATGTTCAGACTATCGAGGTATGCAGCGGTTGAGGTCTGTAATTACTTTACGTCGTTTATCCAGAATTGAGTCACTAATAACTGGTACAGCTTATTGAAATCACTGACCGATACAGCTTGCTCCATATAATTATATATATATGTAACCTATTTTTTAATGGCTTTTAAGCTGACTATTTTCAATTGCAATCAGTTTCCACATCAAATGAGATACAGTGAAACATAAACAAATGTGATTTACCCGCCGAAACTAGCACGTCTGCAAATATTGGAAAACCTTTGGCTTACCCTTATGTTTACCTCAGCCGACCATTGTAGGTTTGTTATATGAGCTACCTGTAAGATGTAACATGCAAGGGTTCCGATGAAATCTTTAAGATATGTTTCTTTCTCTATTTTTTCAGGATCCAACAGGGTTTGCAGTTCGACGTTGGATGGGACAACAAACTAATGCTGGAGGTAAATCTTATTTTAATGGCTTCAGATTTTAATAAATGGAAGAAAATTGAAACATATGTACACAAAATATTTTGTTGATGTCGAATTTATGGAACATGTTTACATAATAGTGGTTATGTCATAAACTTTGTATTCTTCAGAGTTTTATGTTTCTATACAGATTAAAATCAAGATATATATACATTTCCTATATCAGTGCTTTCCCCTATATATATATATATATATATATAATGTGTTATATATAATGTGTCTTCACCTTCGTCTCTATGTCCCTGTCCATGTTTTTCCAATGCACATAAGATCTCATTAGGCTCTTCATGCGTGTCGCTCCGGGATGCCCCTTATGGAAATCCTTCAGGATTTTTTTTTAGCGTAGCTGGGATTACTACTCGCTCCCGGTATAATTATGTGTCGCAACAAACTGAAAAAGCTTCTGCCGTTTGCTCATCGTCTGTTTGTAATTTATTTTTAATTTCGATAATAAAATTATCTTCTCTTGCCTCTTTTTGTATATCGCCAAGTGTGACTGGCAGCTCTTTTATTGTGTTACACAGTACTTTACTATAGTCATATTCAGACCGAAGGGATGCTATAACTGTATCCTCGAGCGGTTCCGTATACTTTGGGATTAGCCGCGATAAACCATCTGCGTGTCCTAGTCTTTTTGACGGTAAAAGTTCCATCTCAAAGTCATAATTTAACAGAATTATACCCCATCTCTGTAGGCGGTTTGCTGTGTAGGTTGGCAAGCCTTTTTTTATCCAAAGATGGTGATAAGTGGCTTATGGTCTGTTTGTAGGATAAAATGACGGCCGTGTAGATACCTGTGAAATTTGGTCATTGCGAACACAATACCCAACGCTTCTTTTTCAATCTGAGAGTAATTTTTCTCTGCAGGAAGTAAAGTTCTTGAAGCGTGCGCGATGGGTTTCATCGAGCCATCCGGCATTTTATGCAAAATGCACGCCCCAATGCCGTAGGAGCTGGCGTCACTTGCAACAATAGTTTTTAGCTCTGGATTAAAATGAGTAAGAAATAATTCTGAAGTTAACTTCGTTTTTAGGTTGTCGAATGCAGATTGACAGTCGGTGGACCATTCCCATTTACTATCTTTCTTAAGTAACTCATTTAAGGGGGCTCGCCATTTGTGCATACTGGGAATGAATTTTTCGTAATAGTTTGCGAGACCCAGGAAGCTTTGTAGTTGGGTAACATTGTTCGGTTCGGGCATATTCTTGATGGCTATAGATCTTTCTGGGTCGGGACGTCTTCCATTCTTATCAATGACATGTCCCAAGCATTTGATCTCTTCTAGAAAGAATTCACACTTTGACTCCTTGAGTGTAAAACCAAAATCGCTTATCCTTTCGAATACTTTGTTTACGTGCTCACGGTGCTCCCCGACGTTCGTACTTTTCATTAAGATATCGTCAAGGTAGCCGATCGAAAAATCGAGCCCGCTCAACATCGTGTCGATTACCTGCTGAAAAATTTTTGAGAACAGTTTTCCACCGTTTAATTTTGTGAAAACCTCTTCTGGAATCGGCAGAGGATAGTGATAATCTTTCAGCGCATCGTTCAAACCGGTTGAGAAATCGGTATATATATATATATATATATATAGATAGTTCGATAGATAGATAGATAGATATGTAGAGATAGATAGATAGATAGATAAACAGACACTCACTCACATAGATACACATATATATATACGTACCAAAATATCAGTACGAGAAATAGCAATTCCACATTGGTACGTATATATATATATATATATATATATATATATATGTGTGTGTATGTATCTATGTGAGTGTCTATCTATCTATCTATCTATAAGAGGAGAGAAGGGAGTATTGATTTACTCACAAGGCCAGTTTTTTTTATCTTACTCCCACAAGTAAGATGTGACCCAAGGTCGGGTCGGGAAAGTGGGATTCAAAAATTGCCTGGGCATTCCCCGGTAGGGGCGCCTCAGGCAGTAAGCAATAAACTTACTCCTCCCCAAAGAGGAGAGGCGAAGCCTGGGCCTCCTAGAACTGCACAGGACAGACCCATAGACCGGCGTAAATCAAGACCCGAAGGCCAAGACAATACTAGTCTATGGGGTGCAGTAGCCATCGGAACAGATACTACACTTTGATCTTAGCCAAAAGGAAGAGAGTAGAGAGCAGTGAAAAAGAAGTGAAATGGAAGGGTAAGAGGGTCTAGTCTGATGTCACAAAAGAATTTCATAAATATTTGAAAATTCCAAGATTTTCATGCATATTAACTAATATATATAACAAATACTGACCCAAAGTGTCACTGGTGATCTAGTTCGGCTAGAAAAAGAGAAACATTTCAAATGTAAAATTCAACTATAAAAACCTATTTCAAATGAAAGCAAGAAAACGAGACATATATCACGCTATGTAAAACAAATGAATTTGGTTTGGTGAAATTATGAAATGTGAAACGTTTGATAGCGGTAACCTTTCAATTCTAAAATTCGAGTCTATCCGGTTTTACATTCAAACTTTCAATAAACATATCATATTGTTTTTCTTCTTTAACTTTCGATGAGGTGTGGCATAATCTCTGTATAATCAGGTAAAGTCAATGACGTTACAGAAACACCGAAAGACACCATCTTAATAGATTTGAGTAAATGTTGAATAAAATCATATCCACCTAACACACACACATATATATATATATATATATATATATATATATATATATATATACACACACATATATATATACATATATATATATACATATATATATACATATATACATATATATATATACACACATATATATATATATAGAGAGAGAGAGAGAGAGGAAGAGCTAGATAGATAGATAGATGAAAGAAGAGATATAAGAAATGTTTGAGTAACAAATCTATTACGTCTTCAGTAAGTTAAACACAAGGTACATTAAATGAAAGAATATTTTTTCCTTCCTTAAGCCAGGCTTTTCAAAAAATGAAACTAACTGAAGACGTAATAGATTTGTAACTCTAATATTTCTTATTTCTCTTCTTTCATTTATCTATGTAATTGCTCTATCCCGTATATTGAGCTTTAAACACTTCACGATAGGTTCACATTTTAAAAGTAGAGGTCTACTTTTAGTTTAACACCTTATATATATATATATATATACATATCTATACATATATATGTACATATACATATCTATACATATATATATATATACATATCTATACATATATATATATATATATACATATCTATACATATATATGTATATATATATATATATACATATCTATACATATATATGTATATATATATATATATATACATATCTATACATATATATGTATATATATGTACATATACATATCTATACATATATATATATATATACATATCTATACATATATATATATATACATATCTATACATATATATGTACATATACATATCTATACATATATATGTATATATATGTACATATACATATCTATACATATATATGTATATATATGTACATATACATATCTATACATATATATGTATATATATGTACATATACATATCTATACATATATATATATACACATACACATATATATATACAGATATATCTTTACATATGTACATATATATATACATATATTCCCACTTTCATTTTTACACTATTAGGGGCCACTACTGATTGTTCACTTCCATTCCAGAGACTGTTCTCTCTCTTTCTCTCAAAGCTAGCTGAAATATTTGTTTCTCTCTCTTTCTTTGTTTCTCTCTCTCTCCTCTTCTTACTTTCTCTTTCACTCATTCATTATCTCTCTCTTTCTAGCTCTTTCTGTTTTTATACATTTTTCTTTTTTCTTTATCGTTTTTTCTTTATCTTTTTTCTCTTTCTCTTTTTTTCCATTATCTTTTTTCTCTCCCCCCTCCCCCCCATTTCTCTCTCCTTTTCCCTTTTGTTTTTCTCTCTCTTTTTCCCTTTTGTTTTTCTCTCTCTTTTTCCCTTTTGTTTTTCTCTCTCTTTTTCCCTTTTTGTTTTTCTCTCTCTTTTTCCCTTTTTGGTTTTCTCTCTTTTTCCCATTTTGGTTTTCTCTCTCTTTTTCCCATTTTGGTTTTCTCTCTCTTTTTCCCATTTTGGTTTTCTCTCTCTTTTCCCCATTTTGTTTTTCTCTCTCTTTTTCCCATTTTGTTTTTCTCTCTCTTTTTCCCATTTTGTTATTCTCTCTCTTTTTCCCATTTTGTTATTCTCTCTCTTTTTCCCATTTTGTTATTCTCTCTCTTTTTCCCATTTTGTTTTTCTCTCTCTTTTTCCCATTTTGTTATTCTCTCTCTTTTTCCCATTTTGTTATTCTCTCTCTTTTTCCCATTTTGTTATTCTCTCTTTTTTCCCATTTTGTTATTCTCTCTTTTTTCCCATTTTGTTATTCTCTCTTTTTTCCCTTTTTGTTATTCTCTCGTTTTCCCTTTTTGTTTTTAATTTTCAGGTATTGTAAGTCAAGGCTTTGAACTTGCTGATCAACCCAAGTTTGGTAATTGGTCTATTCTTGTCACTGCTTTTGTAAGTAATTCTTTCTTTAACTTTATTATTATAGAGTTTTGTAGAAAGTATAGAATATAGGTATTCTTTACATCTTGTGTAATATATGAAGGATGTGAGCTAACACCCTTGAAGCAGAAAACGCTAAGTCGAAATTACGGCCCTTGCATGCAACTTTTTACCATGCGCTAGGAGGTGCTTTTTTCCCTTATCTGTTGATTAAATAAAGGCGGGATGTTAGCAACTTTTTATGTGTTTCCATTCTAACAGTCATAACAAATGAGAATAGGATTCAAACTTATGCGGGGAATTAGAATTAAAAACTATATCTACCTTTATATATATAAATATATACATATTTATTTACTTATATACATACGTTTTTGAATAAGATTTTGAAAATTAAATTAAATTATTATAGTAACGTTTGGTCATTAAATTATTAATTGAACCAAATTGTTATAAAACTAGAACTAATTTTGTTTATTGTTTAAATCTCGCTTTCTGTGGAAGATCCCATTATTAATTAATGAGCATATCACCTGTTAAAGTAAATGTGATCCAAAAATATGCGTGAAGCTTACCAAGGTCAGTGAACTTGACTTTTCAATAAAAAGCCAGTCTAATTGGTGCACTTTTTGATAGCATCCATAATGATGGCACCACGCTGTGAAAATGAGTTGATGATCCAAATTAACCCGTGACCCAAAAACTCCCTGATAATATGTAGTAAGCAAATGATTATTTCATATTGCCCATTAAAGAAAATGTGGAAATCTTGTTTTTTTTTGTAGGGGGGTAGGGGGCTGTGAAGTTTGATAAAGAAGTTGAAAAGAACTCTTTAAGTAATTTAGGTGATTAAAGTAGGATTTATGCATGTTTTTAATCAAACCAAATAGATTTCTCTATGCTTTGGGTGCTAATACTATTGTAAGTATTTTTTTTTTTTAAATACATGTTTCGTTCTTCAACTTCAAAAAAAAATTCTTACAATACCTTTTTGGTACAGACACTCAGTTTGTTTTTTTCGTTTACTCGCAAAAGAAATCGGATATTCACACAAGAAAACCTGTTTTTATTTTTTATATATATCAATATATATAAAAAATAAAAACAGGTTTTCTTGTGTGAATATCTGATTTCTTTTGCGAGTAAACGAAAAAAAAAAACTTTGAGTGTCTGTACCAAAAAGGTATTGTAAGAATTTTTTTTTGAAGTTGAAGAACGAAACATGTATTTAAAAAAAAAAAAATAATATGACTATGATTATTATTATATTATGTTTATATGTAATTTTCAATAAGTTGGAAGCGTAATTTAACCCCGTGACGCAAATAACCCCTTGTTTGGGGGGGGGGGGCGTTAAAAGAACGAATACCGTTTTTGTAGTGTTTCTGCGTTTTTTGGGGTTTTTTTTTTTCAAGTTAAATTTTTTTATATAATCATTGAATAAGTGTGAAGGAAATGTTATTCAAAGAAATCTATTTTTAATGTTGACTAATGAAACGTGTATTAGTTGTTTAAATAAAAATATTACTATGATTCTTATAATGTAATGTTTATTTTTAATGCGATAAAATTAAGAAGTGTACTTACTACGTGTGCAAGTGTGTTTGTGTTATTTTGTAATGCAGTGTGTGATGTTATGTGTTCGGAATGATATTCCCATAATCTGTAATTGGTGGTGTTTCTGTTTAATGTTTCCGAATGAAATAAAAGTTTGGCAGTGTTTTGAGTGGCGAGTAAAGTAGATAATTTGCAGTGAGTAAGTATAGTGACCACTGTCTATGTGGATGTTGTATTTGAGAGAGTAAGTGATCTAGGAATAAATATAGTAATTATTATATATTTAAGAAATTATGAAAAAGTTGCTGCAAACACGCTCGAGTTAATACGAGCATTGCAGTGGGTATTTTAGTAGTGTATGATGCATGTGGTTATTTTCTTACTCTCGTCAAAGGAACAGGGGGAAAAAATCTACTTTATATCTATATATAGAAGTAAAGTCAGATATTCCTCTATTTCAATGACCGATATAGCTCCGTAAACAAAAGCTGCAAATAGAATTCTGCTATGTATAAGCTATAAGCTTATTCATATATAACAAAACGACATTCACTATAGACAGATATAAAATTCACAATCGGTGTCCAGTCGCATGTATATCCTGGTTAGGGGAGATGACAATGTTAGGTTTTTGCAGTTCTTGCAGGGAGGTGTTGATGCCCTCCTACAAACAGCGCCTGGTATTCCCAAATGGTCACTCATCTGATACTGACCGGGCTCAATGCTGCTTAATTTCGGTGATCTAACAGGAACTTGTGTGTCAACGTACTTATGTCGTATTATTCATATATGCTTCAGAAAGAAAAAAATTTGTTCCGTTTGAATTCAACGATTTTTATGATTTTTATTTTTTTTCATCTGGTCAGTCATTCTCTTTGTTTAGTAATTTCACTGCATGACTAACCCAGTCACAGTAATAAGTCTTCATCCTTTGACTCGGAACAATGTAAAAGAAATCTGGTAGAAATTTAATTAGGTTCACTTTTTCGTATTACACCGTCTGTCCACTCGTTTCACATCAATCATGACGCCGATCAGCAATTATGAGGCTAATACAAAAGACTTTCTAAAGTTATATTTCCATAATAAACAAGTATCCACAATCTTTTTTTTTTTTTTTTGATGACATTCTTAGAATGTATATAACAATTCTTTGTTTTAAGTTCAACCTTAATAAAACATCATGTACTGTTTTTCACTATTAAGTGCTTTGTTTTTTGTTTGCTTAATGAAAGAGGAAGTATAGATATTCATCATAGTAGCAATTACTTTACTTTGATGTGAACGATTCGCACTAGCAAAATTCAGTTCTCATCAGTCAGCATTATGTCATGGATGAAAGTAGGTCAGTTACTATAGAAACATGTGCATATGTATCTTAGACTTACAAGCTTTATTTCTTATGACTACTGCTTAGACAAATTACTTTATTTATAAAATGCTTTTAATCATATAAAATAGTATCCTTCCAGTGTTTATCAATTTTTTTTTTAGACTTTTACTTTGTATTTGTTTTCCACTTGAATTAAGATTTAATTTTGACATCATTTATTATTCAAATCAAGAGCCGGTTTTTGCACAAAATATTCACTCTTTTAATTAAACACAAATCTTTAAAAAAAATAATACTTAACAAAGCTTCATTTATAAATACTCTTTTTCCTATAAAATATTATCACCCTTCTAGTGTTTGTGTATAGACACAATTATTTATTCCCCCCCCCCATCCTTGCCTCGACATAAGTACGTTGCTGCAAGGATGCTCTTTCGTTGTTATAAAATGATATAAACGTTTATTTATAAATTTAATACTTACAGAACACTACAATTAATATTTATAGCCAAGTTAAAAAATCGAATAAAAAAAAAAAAATAGGATCCAGAGGTGGGAGCATGAGTTTCTTGGGTTTTTCAATTTTCCTGGGTAACACCTCTGCATGGGTCCAGATAGTGTTGTATAAACTGAAATAAGAATTGCAAACCAAATTAATCACTAACTTCTATGGTGAACATATGACAGGAAACAATTTATTTACTTGCATTTACAAAAAAGGATCTGAATTATTTTCACTGTTTGCCTATTCACAGTGGTGACTTGCCTTGTTTGGTGTGAACTAAGTTTTAAAAAAATGAAAGAAATAAAAAAAATTGTCTTTGTGGTCAGATAGCCATCTTGGAAATTCCTCTGATGTCAAGAAGCGATAAACAAGTGTCAAGGGGAATCACTCGATTAGTTTAATGAGTTATTGCCTCTTGGTTATTTGTTAGAGAATTAATGCCAAAAACTAGAACCCAATATGTTCTTTTAGTTTTAATTTTGAATTATTCTCTTTATATTTTTTAGGGCACAGAGTATTCAAAGGAATTTTTTGTTGAAGAATTTTGTAAGTATCTTGTTTAAGGTTGTAGATATTTTTGAATAAAAAAAAATTAAAAAATGTAGATATTTTTCTGTTTTAGAAGAAGGAAAAAACATTCCTTTTTTTTTTTTTTTAATTGAAAAGCACTTATGTTTTTTTCATTATCTGTTTTTTGTTAGGGTATTATTCCATTATTTTTGTGACTTTCTCAAATTTGGTTCAAGAGTTTTTCATGAAAGTTTGCACAAAGTTATGTAATCCTGATCGCTTTTGAGTCAGAACAATGGAACTTACTAGACATTCCTAGATTGGTCAGTGTGGTTGTCTTCCTTTGTCCCTTTAAGTGTCACATGGATAGACCAAAAGGTATACACTCAATCACTTCTCCCTTAGAGGTCACATGGGCCAGCCCGTATAAACTTAAATGCTTAGGTCTCCCACCTCTTATTCCATTTACACCATTATGGTTGACGTCTGTTATTGGTTGACTGCATTACGACACAAGCCCTAGAAAGCTGTCACAAGTAATCCTCTTATGACTGAAAGAGTGAACAACTGTTAGGGCCGAAACGTGTGCACCTGTTTACACAACACTTCTTCACATAAGATAAGTTCCACAGATGCATGTGTTCGTAAACCTTCATTCTTTTACTGTTTTGTATATCATTCTATATTACTTGCCTAAGTAAAATTGTTCAATTGATATACACGGTTGTTGTTCCTTTTCTTCAAAAGCTGTCGTTCCTAATTCAACTTTGAGCGTTTATCTTCAAGTATAATTCTTATTTTCTCTCGGGCGAGAATTGAACTTTCTTTTGGGGATAGAACTCCTAACAAGATTTTTTTCGAGAAAAATCTGTCCCTAAGAGGCTAAAAAGTCTTTAAAATTACTTGGATTATTCGGACTACTGTTCTCATCTTGGATGTTATTTTCACAACGTTTCGGCCGATATAATCTCCGATCTTCTTTGGGTGCATCTTGTCGAACTCAGGAAATGTGTACAAAATTTCGAACGGGACCCTTTATTTAATCCACAGAGGTAGCTTGCTGATGTTCTGCCAGCCATGACTGGGTAGAAGTTTGTACAGATTTGCCGAGTTCGACAAAAAGATTCAAGAGTTTAACAAGATGCACCTAAAGATCGGAGGTTACATCGGTCGAAATGTTGTGAGAATATTCCAAATGATACAAATTATGAACTCTCATCTCATAAATTCTGAAACATAATATCATTAGTTGTTGTTCAAAATCAACAAAATGTTTATTTACGTGAAACAAGTTCTCGTGATTCCACAAAATCTCTGGTTTGTTCCCTGGAACGAGTGAAAAACGCCCCACTCCCCCCAATTGCCAGGAACCACACATTTTCAGAAATATCTAATAGTTTTTGCAATTATTCAAGTAGTAGTGATTGCAAGGGGAGATAACTCATGCTTTACTTGTTCATTTAATTTATCACTATTTTGTTTTCTTCCTTTCAGGGACTCCACGATTTGATGTGAACGTTACTGTACCACCTTACATAATGGATGACACGGAGTATGTACGCGGTGTTGTTATGTCAAAGTAAGCCATCAATTTTCCTCTCCTATGATTATTATGACATGTTTAGATTGATATGTGCAACCATACCTGCACCCCCATCTGGCCGCCTTACCACAAACGCATGTACCATGGTTTTCTTTTTCTTCATCTTCTTATTCTGACCATGCCGACTCTAGCATTGGTGGTCATCGAGGGCGAAAAGGCATTGTTTATGACACCGATATAGACATTGTACACAAGACTTGTTGAACACGTGTGTGTCCGTTCTTAGAGTCTCTCTCTACTTCTGAGCTAAGCTTCCCACGATATCAGCTAAGACTCACTCTGGGGTCTCTCCTTGATCTGCCTGTCATAATCATTCACTGTTGTCCACTCAAACTCATCTCCTGCACCCATCTGCGTCAACAGTCAGGGGCCCCCAAATTACTTTCTACTTTCTACCAGAAGTCCGATACATCCGGTCTTCTCTGTTACTCTCAGCTTATTTCAACCGGAAATAAATACTTTATTCTAAATTCTCTATCCTGACCCCTCCCATGGTTAATTGTTCATGGCATCACGTTTATATTGTCATCTACTTTCTAGCTAACCTCAATTGGTGGTCCCAGTTTGTGTGTGTAGGGGCAGTCTATAGTATCACAGATATACAACATTTTTAGATGCATACCCGCATCTCTGAGAGCCCTTTATTCTGTCATACTTACGTTTTTGTCAATGTTCTAAAAACTACACAATTAGGCTTTATAGTAGTTGATGTTGTTGAGCAAATCGAATTTCTGCCCAGAACCCACAAAGATCGTGCCTCAGGATTTTCTGGTCTATATGAAGTTAGACTTGTTGGCTGTAGCCATTCGTTATACTTGCAAGATTGCAGGTTTTTAGGACACTGACACTGAAAGAAGCTCAGCAGTTGCATATGAAATCAGTTAAGGTTTTGCCCAAAACACACAAAGAAATGGCGTTTGCGTATGCACACTACAATGTTGTTATCTATGGATGTGTGGTTCTGCATGTAACACGTTCTTGCTTGCCTCAAACACAGAGACAGACGAACTCTGACATTGACTCCTCCTTGATTTTCACTAAAGCCCTGTTGCCAGTGTAGCTCTGAGATTACGATGTTTCCACTGTCCTTATTACCGTGAGGAAGGTTTGGATTTTTTTTTTTAGGGGGTGGGTATCGATTGTGACAATAGCCCTGAATGTGTGCCTAAAATTTGGGTTGGATTGACTCAAAAGTATAAGACTTATCGGTTTCTTAATTGTTCTTATGAAAAATGAGAGAACTTAAAAAAATTATTTATACAATATAACAGGATTTATTTGTGTTTACACATAATACATAAAAAAATATGCACACGTGTCAAACTTCATAATACATTGATATAATGAAAAATGGACTTACTAAACATTTGTAGAGATCTGGTCTTAAAGGCACATTAACAAAACTGGTCTGGCTAGAGGAGACTGACTGCATGTTAGACTAAAAAGGGAGAAAAAAGGAAGGTGAACTGATATAGGTAACTATGTAGCTAAATTAATCAATATTTGGAAAAAGCAAATCCAACAAGAGTATCAAAATTATTTAAAATAATGATTTTCCTTAGTCGGCCAAGTTTGAAATGAATGTGTAGCTTGCTCATGAAAGAAGATTTTTTCCTCCCCCTAATTCTGTTGTAGACTTTTGTGGTGTCTGTTGAAGACATGCGTAGCATGGAGAGAAATGATATGAGAATGATACAATGAATGTGTAATATGAGTGTAAAAGACAGGCTTAGATCTGATGACCTCAGTGAAAGATTAAATCTGAACAGTATAAGGAGATGTGTGCAGAACCGAAGCCTTCGTTGGTATGATCACCTTGAAAGAATGAATAAAGGTTCTTGGGTTAGTAGATGTAGAACAGTTAAGGTAGCAGGATTAGTTGGCAGGGGAAGGGAAAGAAAAACATGGGAGAAACTAATGAGGATGAATTTGAAAGAAAGAGGGATAAAGACCTGGCCAGAGATAGGTTAGTTTGGAAGTCAATTTCTAAAATCTAGCAAACGCATGCCAGCCTGTAAAAAGGATGTTAAATTGAATATGATAAGTGTTCGCCGTGTGTTTGAAGCATTATGACTAGTTCGGAATTTGGAAACTGGCTGAAAAGAGATCTTATAGTTCTACTTTTCTAAACAATCTCTTAGACTTTGGCATTTCATGGATTTAATATGTACTATCTCTTATCACACGTTCATGACATAGTTCTTTGTCTGAAACCGCATGACTCCTCTATTCTTGGTTTTGGCAAGAAACTATGCAAATTGTGTAGATGACGTTCATTAAAACAAACTCAAAGTGTGTCCTCGAAAGTTTGGGAATCTCGAAAAACTCGTAAATCTTGTCACCTCATAGGGAAGTGGACAAGTTAGTGAAAATTTAGTTTAACTAAATTTTCACTGAATCTTAATACATCTTACTCAATCTTAATTAGTTCATTTGTATTTGAAACTTTTTAGAACTCTTTCTAGATTCTGTTATGATAAACTTCCAGGATTATCTCCCTTTAATGGAACTTTTAAAAGAACTCTGATAACTCAAAGATGGCTGTCTTGCATGCTACAATAGCAGTAAAAATAATAGCTCTATAATGTCTAATAAAGCTGCTACTCTGTAGTGATTCTTGTTGCTGTTAATTCATCATTTATGTTTGATCTCTACATAAATGAGTACCTTTGAGTTTTGTCTTATTCTTGACAAAATCTGGAAAGCTGCTATCAAGAATGAGACAAAACTGAAAGTTTTCAAGGCATCGTCCAAATCCATCCTCTTCTTGGACAATAACTGTTGCACGATCGAAGAAGCTTAATGGATTATGCACTAAAATGCTACGTGTTGTCTATAACATATCCTGGCAAGACCATGTAACAAACGCAATGCTGTTGTTCAATGCCGACTTTTGACACTGGCTGGACATGTATCCTGACACAACATCCCTGCTGGAAAAATGTTACTGTGGTCCCCAAAAATCATGCAAGGGGCTGGAAGGCCTCATATTACAATCAATACTCAATTGGAGAAGAACACTAGCCTCTGTGGATTGGAGTTTCTGGCCACATTGAGTGAGCGAGCGAGCATCATGGCACATAAACTTTCAATGTTTCATTGTCAATTGATGGATGACTCAAGACAAAAAAGAAGTTAATTCATCACAGGTTCCTTTCTTTCTTTATTCTCCCTGTCATTTAGTCTTTCTGAGTTTTTTTTTTCTTCATATTTTAAATGTAGTAATTAATTGCTTCAAATAACTAATTGGTATTAACATGCGGTAAAACCAGGATTGTTACCTTGGTTATAAGATTGTAAGGTAAATTATAAAAAAATATATAGGGTATCTCCCCTTGGTTACGTAGTCAGCTGGAGGAGGGCAACTCGGAGCAAGATTAAGGTGCAAACTTTGAAGAAGGGCCAGCAGAAGCAGAAGCACATTGGGTACTGAGAGACGCCCTGATAGTACCTGCATCTAGCAAGGTGTCTAGTTGTCTCCAGGAAAAGGGTTGCCCAGAACAAATACAATTTCAAACTTAGACAAACATTTGTCTATTCCATTTCACCTTGACACAAAAAACGCTAAAGCATATTTCTTTTGTTACTATTTTTCACTGTTTCTACCAACCAGTTAATGTGCATATTATAAACCTTTCTTGTGCTGTTTTATTTGTTTATTTGTTGCTTTAAACGACCAATCAGGTGGTCGTAAAAATCCCTGCAAAATAATCATTTTATAAAAATTAATTTGTTGTCTTGAACTTTGTTCTTTATTTCTATTTTCATTTTCCTGAGTTTTTGGACAATAACTGCTGAAGATAACTAAAAGCTAGTCGAAAGCTTGAGGAAAAAATAAAAAAATAAAGTACGGTACAACAATATGACCGTTGGAAAAGTTTTATTTAGCTTACAGTCTGACTTAATGTAGCAATTAAATTGCATAGAAATGTTAATTATCTTGTTACCAAGCAAAAATTGGAAAAACTCTCTTATAAAAAAAAAAAATGGCCCAAATAATATCTTAAACAACCTAAAAAAAGCAAAAAAGCATACCCAAATCTAAAAACACAAAATCACTTGCACATAATGAATAGTCAAATCAAAGACTCTAAAAGCACTTTTACAAAGAAGAAACATAGTAAAACTGTCTCCGCATAAGAAAACAAAACAAACCAAGAAAAACGTTTGAACTTGGATGACCATATAATGGTTGAAAGGTCGTTAAACACAAACAAATTATGTATGTTTGTTTTTTGGAGCCGTGCTTCAGAAAAAAACCTCATTATATATATATATATATATTTTTTTTAACTGCAAATTATTGTTGTTTATCATGTTTCAGAGCATAATTATACATTTATTTTCATGCACGAAGAGGATGAGTATTTCGTTATTACACCTTCGTTGTAAAATTTGATTCTTTTTCTGGCTAAATTTCCTCAATAGCATGGGTCGATGGACCATAAGAGGTGTAGCAGATACCCCCGGGTCATGAACCACAGTGGGGATCACTTTACCATTGAGGAGAGTAGGCTAGGAAAGGAGTTTGGCATGATAGCATTTATGGACAAATGACACCAAATTGATAAACTCCCCTCCCCCCCCCCCCACCACACACACACATTTTTTATTTTACGATTATTGTGCTCTAAGAACATCCACAACAAAAACTCGTCTAGCTACAACCATTGTAAATAATTTTCCTTTCTTCCACTGTGTGCTTAAAACTAAACGGAACTTCTATGAGCAAAGTTTCTTTCCAAGAACTATCCGTCTGTGAAACAATACCACGGAGCTGCTTCCCAGCTGACTACAACGTGGTCGTTTTCAAGTCCAATGTTAATAAATTCTTGTCTAGCCATCTTCTTAAATAATCCAAATTGTGCCCAGTTTCAACCATTGTCTCCAATCCTCAAGGTGTCCACCTGACACTCCTTAACCTTTATCCTTGTGTGGCTTTTGGGCCTTGATAAGCAGTCACTCATTAGTACAAAAAAAGTGATAATCGACAATCTGTAGTTTTTTGGAGAAAAAACAAAAGAAAAAAGAAAAATAGCCAAAAAATAATGCAGCCGCTATTCCGAAACTCTAAAAGAAAGATCAACAGATCCGGTGCTTTTCAGATATAAAGTAGCATATCACCAGGTGATGACCATTGTTGACTATCATTTCGCCTCCTCTCATCACGATGAACAACAATAACGGATCCCCCCACATTCATTTTGGTGAGATATGCCTACTTCATGCTAGCTAAGGCGGTTAAGATGTTCAATTTTTTATCTTGCTTCCTAACAAACTGTTTAACCTCCTTCAATTTGAAGTTTCTCTGTTCAAAGTGAACATCTGGTCTTGTTAGCTTTGGTAGCCTACCATAGGAACAAAGTGGGGGGGGATAGTCTATTGGGTTGTTGACTGCACCACTGTTGTTTGGTTCCTGGGTACAATCAACTTCCGTCAGATAAGCTGTTGCTCTGCAGTCCGCAACCTTGCCTTGTAATATATTAAATAAAAACAAAAGAGTCTTTGTAATATATTAAATAAAAACAAAAGTCTTTGTAATATATTAAATAAAAACAAAAGTCTTGCGTGCACATCCCTGATAGACTCTCCCCTTGGTCGACAGTGGTAATGCTCTGCTGGTTAATAAAGGCAGAAGTTCCCTGAACTTACTCCATCCATTTCTAATTCTTGCAATCACACTTGCACCTGTTCCACTCTGTGCTCCAATGGTATCACCAAGGTAACAAAACTTCTTGACAACCTCAATAGCTTCGCCATCCAGATATACTTTGTCCACATTTGAGTTCTCCCTCTCTATTCTCTTCTTGCTTAGTGAGCAATGTTAGTTTAATGTTTTTAGGAATTTGTCCATTTTTTTAAATTAAATCACTTTAATTAATTATTGTTAATATCAACAAAACTATTGCATATATATAGTAAAAATAGGACAATGAAATTACAAATTAATAAAACCAAATATTAGTTTAAAAAATAGTTATGCAAAGTAGTTATTCAAAGAACTGTCTTTGAATTGTTTATTTGTACTCTATATAGAATATTTCAAAATACTATCTTTTATTATTGATTTAAATAACAGAAACCCTGTTTTGATGGTAATATAGAAGTGATAAATGAAAAAAACTTTCTCATTTATTCATTTAGATATATAATGTTTTCTTGTTAGAGTTAATATTATTTTAAACCAATATTCATTTTTTAATTTCAGTCATACAAGTGGAAAAGCTACAATTGGTTCTGCAGTTATTACAATGACCGTTGTTCCTCCAACTTCAAAATATTATTACAACAAAGAAAATCATCACTTACCAATCCTTACCAAAGATGTGGAATATGTAAGTCATCAATTCCAAATGTTGGAATCACATACCGATCTATTTATGAAATTATCTGATCGGATATCGTGTGTAAATACAAATCATCAGGATTTGTAAAATAAAAAATCTAATTAATAATTTATTTTTAATAGTTAATTAATAAGAAAAATATAATCAATAAATTTAAATTTCAGAATCCTATTCAAAAATATAAATTATAAACAGGTGCTCAACTGATCTCCAATTCCTGCCCCCCCCCCCGTAAAACATTTACAGCTAGAACTCGTCTAGCTACAACCACAGCAAAGAATTTTCCCTTTTCTTTCTCTTGCGCTCTCTCTTTCTTTCTCTCTCTATACCAAAAATCAAACAGAACTTAAATGAACAAAGTTTCTTTCCTAGAATATCTCAACTGTGGAACGAGATACCATGAGTCTGCTTCCCACATGACTACAGCATGGTCGTCTTCAAGTAAACAAATACTTGGATAATCATTTCCTCTTAACTAATTTTCTGCTCATTCCATCCATTGCTTCCAATCCTTTTGTGGTGGCGATCATCGTCCGACTGACGATCTCTATAATCCTTATCCTTGAATTACTTTCTTTCCGTCAGTTTAAAGGTTTCAAAAGTACTATCAAATCTCGAAATCTCACAATATTTAAAACAAGTCAGCAATTTTAATCTTATGTTAATAGTTGAAAAAAAAAAGAATGAATTACTTTGATCCTTGGAAATTTGAAAGTAATTTGGAATAAACTGTCAAATAGAAAGTCATTTAAACTGGTTTTAAAATTCTTAGCAAATTCTCATGTATTAATCAATTGAATGTTTTGGAAGCTATTTACATCCAATAATTTTATAAATAGAGATTATTAGACATTAACGTAACAACAATTAGTTATCGTTTTATAACAGTTTGGTTCAATTAATGACCAAATGATGCTGTAATAATTTAATTTTTCAAATTTTATTTCTTTTGTTTTTTTAATAATAAAATAATTTAGTAAAATAAAAAATCGGGCATAATTAAAAAAAACCCAAAAAACGCGCATCTGACTCCGACTAAATGCTGCCGTCAAAATGTCAGATTTATATATCTGAGACAATTGTGAATCTACATTAGATCGATATTTTAAAAGTACATTTATTTATTGATAGTTTATGGAACACGTATTAGGTCTGAAGAAATTGTAAAACTGTTTACAAAACATTTTTTTAGTTAAAACCAGCTGTACTGACCCGAGATTACCTGAGATCCATTAGGTTTAAATTTGTTCTGTAACTACGCCTTTTTGTTAGGTTCAGTATCTAAGCTAAAAAAAAGAAAATAAGGAACGCTAACTCTTACTAAAAGAATAAGAGTTAGTCCCCTTAGCTAATTTTTTTTAGGGGTTTATTTAAGAATATCTTCATATTAGCAAACTATATTATTTAAAAAAAGATTTTTTAGCGAAGTACATTAGTTTATTGCCAATAACATGGTACAACAATAACAAATGAAAAAATGTTGAGTCAGGCCGGCATAATTTTGTGTATTAGATCTCATCTGTTGTTTTCCTCATTCTTGGTTTCTGTCATTTCCACAAAGTTTTGTGAATTTTATTCTCGAATTTGAATTTGGCAGTTGAAATAGATCATTCAGAACAGTACAGCAAGTAAATGTTCGCATGAACTTTTAAATTTAAATCTAACTAGAAGAATTCCCGTCCCAGGGCGGATAAAATTAATTCCCAGAATGGAATAGCACCACTTTTATGCCCCCTTACGAAGATTAAAATCAATATATAATCATACTAAACCTCTAATATCTAAAAATCCTTATTCCAATTTTTATCAAAATCCATTACATGATTTTAATTCTAGAAAATGTGTAAAATTTAAGGTTTAAGGAGTCTTAAAAAGAAATTAAAATTCAGAGTATCTTGTTTAATTGGTGTCTAATGACTATGGATCAAATTTTATGCAAATCTGAAAAATTAAATTTTCGAATGAGAGGTTGTGCCAATATTATGCCCCCTAAAAACCCTTTAAAATACTCCAAAGAAACTGAAATTTGAGGAATATTTATTAATTGATGTCTAATACCTATTGTTAAAATTTCACACAAATTCAAGGTATCTGAATTTTCACAAAGGTCTTTCACCTCTCTTTTACCCCCTTTTCGTAAAACTAAATTAATCTAAATATAGCCCATATTACCCATCCTTACACCTAGCAGCCATGTATCAAAATCCATAATGATCGTTTCATTACTTTATGAGTTTATTCTGTACAATGATATATATTTAATAATAAATATTTAAAATTATTATCCACATACGTATACCTTTTATCCTAATGGTATCATCAGTGTGTTCAGCTGGTCACATGATTCGAACTCCGGGCACACGTCACCTTTAATTCATTTTCAAGCGCTTTAGCCACATTGTCAACTTCAACAGCTATGTGACAAGCCGAGAAATAAATCCTATTTATGTCATATAAAGCGGACAATATAGTCAACCGTCTTATCAGTGTTCAACAGATCATGTGGGTAGGAACTTTGCATTTAGCTTAGATTAGACATTCCTAACTCTCTCTATATATGCCCCGCCTAAATGTTAAAATTTACAAAAACAATAATGTGCCCATGTTACTCTTTGTGTTGCCTAGAATATATATTCCAAAATTCATAATAACCCATTCATTAGTTTAGGAGATTATCCTGTACATAGAAATATATATATATTTTATATTATACCTATCTAACTTTACTAGTGATGGAATTTTGGTGTCAGTATCAGAATTCGTCTTTGGGTAACAACAAATGAAAAAACGAAGGGTGAAAGCAACAAGGACATAAAAAGGAGCAAATAATAAACAAGCCGCGCGTGCGTGGTCCCCCTCTGTATGTGACTCGATGTGGCGAGTGTAAAATGCAGTAAATTTGGGCAATTTGGAGCATTTTTGACCCCCCCCCTCCCTTTGACCCCCTGGGGGCGCGAACCAGAATTTTTCTGAGGTTAAGGATGCTCATTTTATATCCAGAACAATTGCCTCTACATTTTGGCCAAGTTTCAGAAAAATTGAATGGATGGATCAAACGTTATGGAAGAAAAGTCATTTTTGTCATTTTGGGGGCTTTTGACCCCCTGAGGGTGCGAACCAGATTTTTTCCAAGGTCAACGATACTTATTTTCTATTAGGAACAATTGCCTCCACATTTTGGCCAAGTTTCAGAGAAATTGAATGGATGGATGAAAAGTTATGGGGCAAAAAATGTAATTTTTTGCCATTTCGGGTGCTTTTGACCCCCTGGGGGGCTAACCAGATTTTTTTTCAAAAATCGGAAAATGTTACTTTCTAACCTGACCAAAGTTACAACTTCATGCAAAATTTCAGAGAAATTCAATGGATGGTTGCGGAGAAAAATCCGGACGGACGGACGGACGGAAATGCCTCAAAACATAGGTCCCCCGATTTTATAAATCGGGGGACCAAATACAGAAAAGCATGAACTAGTCCAACTTTTCTACCAAAATAAAGAGACAGGCTTACTTGAAAAAAGACTGAAAAAAGAAGTGATATGCAATAACAAGCAACAAAAATTGTCTTTTTTAAGACTAATTTTTCAAATGTCTACTTCTCAGTCCTCTCTCTCTGATATATGTTAAAACAAAACCTTCAAAAGGTTAACATTTCTTGGGTTCTCTCGCCCAAAAGTTATATAGAAAAAAACTGTTTTTTATATTTTTCCCTTTTTCTTCAAAAGGGAATTCTTTTAGAAAAGCTTTGAGATGATTCAATACTTTTCTATCAAACCACTTCAGGGTTTAAAACTTTGTGCTTTTCTTAACCCTAATAATTTTCGTTAAAAAACTTTTAGTTTTTAACTCCTTTTTTTTTTTAAGGACTCTCTTGTCTTTGTTAATAAAAAATCTGTTGTTTTTCGTCAATCTTTTCCTTCAAAAAGAAAGTTTTACGTCAGTTATCTTCTTAACCGACGGAGACCGGCAAAAACAACTTTTCTCAAGTTGGGCTGGTTAGAACTTTTTACGTCTGTATCTTGCACAAATGGAATCCAGGATAACATGACCTCTTCTCAGGCTGAAAAATCCAGATCTGCCGAAAAGCAAACGGTGCTAAAATCTCAAAAATAGGATGCTATCCAATGTCTGCCAATTAGGGCTCAGCCTTCTCCTCCCTCTTGAACTGCTATGCCACCGTCATTGCAAATGCTGACATAGTGGAAAAGGGACGGACAAAGGATTATACTAACAATGATGATGATAATAGGTCATAGAGGGTAAAGGACAAGCGAGCCCATACATTTGTAGCAAGAAACGTTGACCTCCCCAACCACCACTCCAGCACTGCTTAATGGCGAAGAAAAGAAAATTTCCAAACTAGTTCTCTATATATTTATATTGCCCTCTGTGCCACATTGATTGAAATTGACATGTTGTGGTGAAGATCAAACCTAGAATTTAGATAGGGACAGGTATACATTTTTATTCGGTCAATTTTTTTTTTATATATAAAAACTTGCTTTTTGTTAAAATTGGACAAAATTTTAATGTCCTCTTTTTCATAGGAAAATGGAGGAATGTTATGCGTTCTTTTTTCTTTTTCTTTTAAATTTGACAATTAAAAATGAATAAATTTTATTTTTCAGTTTAACGGAAGAATCAATTTTGGATTTTCGATGAATGAAATTCAGCAAAAGATGAAACGCCTGTATTTTCCCACAACGCTAAAGGACAGCGAGTTGGTGTTCAATGTCACTGTAAAAGATTGGTACTTGGCTATGACGCGGAATGGATCGGCCACAACGTTTTGTTACAGCTCCGATGTTATTGTGAGGTGGGTTGGCCCGGCTGTTCGAAGTTTCAAGCCAGGAAGCACCATGTCGGCTACAGTAAGGCAACACTATTTTCTTTGTTTTTAAATATCGAAACAAATCTTATCCTGAAATTTTTTTTTCTTTTTTCAGGTGTCTATTATTTTAGTCAACTTTTAATGAGAAGAGGAAAAAAATTATATATTTATTTATTAGAGAAAATCCTATCAGGGATGTGAGACCTCCGCATTTTTAGCAGAATTTCTTTTTCTTGTAATCGGAATTCTCTTTTGTTTAAATTCAGAAAAGGCGATTTTTTTAATTTTTTTTTTAAATTAAATTTTTTTTTTAAAGCGAAAACTGATTTATGTCGAATCGCTACTAGAGCTTTACATCTTATTGTTTGTTATTTGGCTCAATTTAGAGGCATGCCCATCTTCCAATAAGATGTAAAGCTTTAGTAGCGATTCGACAGAAATCAGTCTTTGCTAAAAAAAAAAAAAAAATTTAAATCGCCTTTTCTGAATTTAAAGAAAAAAGAATTACGGGGTGAGGGGGCGACCTGGGAAGACACAGCTTTTGCCCCAGGGAAGAGAGAGATTGTTACACCTGCAGAGAGGGTGGGGGGACGGGTACCCCTACTAGTATATATATATATATATATGGGACGAGAAGGATGAAGGTAATAGTCTAAAAAAGCTTTGAGTCATTTTAAAGAAAGAAAGAAACTGCAGTTTAAATTCCCAAGAATACTAACTAAATCCAAAATATTGCAGACTTAACATTTGCATAAGCCGACTTACCGCTGGAATATTTACAAATACAAAAAAGGATTCAAGTATATAACAGTGAAACAAAAACAGGGGACCTTAGCTTTAATTGTAAATATTAAATCAGGATCATCAGCTGTTTACCATGTAACTGTTCCGGAGATTTAAAAACAGAACAGTTATAAAATTCATGGCTCTCCAGTGACACTGATCAAATGACCACTGCCCTAACAACTAAATGTAGAAACAATTCAATTTTTATTTCACTATGTAAGTAAATAAATAATAGTTATAATAATAAAACACTACCCTTAAGACTACAATGTGATATGGTAATTTGCATATCAAATAATAATACTAATAATGATAATACTATTAAAACACTACACTATATATATATATATATATATATATATATATATAACTTCTTTGTAATATAGCAGGAAAAATCCCAGCAGAGTGCTCGATTAATTAAGAATTAAAGTGAAAACATTAAAAATTAAGAGCGTAATATTTATTTATTTTGGTACAGAAAAATTAGTACAAAATTCGTACCGTCGGTTTCAAACACGGAAGGACTTAGCCATCCGGCTCTCTTCAGCTTCTGAGATGACAACAGAAGCTGAAGAGAGCCGGATGGCTAAGTCCTTCCGTGTTTTAAACCGACGGTATGAATGTTGTACTAATTTTTCTGTACCAAAATATATATATATATATATATATATATATATATATATATATATAATTTGTTATTGTTTATTATCTATGTACGTATATGTTTCGTCCTTTTTAATCTGGACTCTTCAGCATAGAGATATGACTATTCACTACCGGTCATGCGATGCGAAACCCTGGACTACAAGTATTTTTCAACTTAAATCCAACGTCTTTAACCGTTCGGCCAATTTTAAATAGCTGATAAACAATGATAATTTGAACACTTTTCTCGGCGGCTTAACGTCAAGTCATTCTACTTCTTTTTAATGGAAGGAACGATGCATTATAAAGCAAGTGACGTCATGCTGTGTTACTACTACCATTACAGTGCTCTACTTTTTCGAGGAGCGAAATATATATATTTATTATTTTTACCTACAGACACATGTTTTATGCTTATGCAATCTTCAGTGTAGGAGATAATTACTGCCGATCAAAGGATTTGAACCCAGTTGCAAAGTCACCTTTGACTCTACAACCTGGTATTCAACCCCTAGGCCACCATCAATTAACATGGGAAAGAAGAGAATTAAAATTTTATATAATGTTAAATCAGTGAACATATACAGTAAGCATCATATAGTGTTCAACAGCAGAGTCCGGAACATCGCATTACGCATAGGTTGACGGTTTATTATAAATTCTTCTAGTGGCCCAATATACATACATACATATATATTTTGATGATTTAAATCATTTTTCAAATATAAAGCATACACATAGGTATTATAATTGTTTACAGCTGTTTCAAGTAAGTGTTTATTTTAAGTCGTACAATGAAACAAATGTTTATTTTTAAAAGCACTGGACTATCTTCAGATAAAAATTTTTGTAGTAAATATTTAGAAAATTTTAGGTTTTCGGGTTCAATCCAAATGGAAAGGTTCGGTCTAATATCAAATTACGTGGAGTTATAAATATATATCATCAGACGTCATGTTTGTGACTAGAGAGCTCAATGTATTGTATAGAGCAAATATTTAAGGTTTTAGAGTAACAACTAGCACACTGCAGACTTGGTCAAGTCTCCATAAAACTAAAACAGTCACACAGTATTTCCAATTTAGAAGAATTTAGGGTGAAAGAGTGGACAAGGAGAGAACAGGTGGGGATGAGGGGGGTAACTAGGAGGAAGAGGAAGGTAACATGAGGGAGACATTCAAAATAAATAAGCTCAACTGTTTCTATCCCCCACCTCCCCCCTCCCTAAGAAAATGGAGGCAGTCTTTACAAGAAAAAAGATATAAATTGAGTTTATTGCAATGAGTCATTAAGGCTAAAAGTTGGGTGGAGAGGTAAGGGCGGGGGGAGTAGAAGCTGAGTTGAGTGGGAGAAGAGGAGGTGGGACCAGGTGTGTATGTGGGGGGTAGTAGTTGAAATTTTAACACAGGTTAAAAGAGTGAAAGAAGTAATATATATATATATATATATATATATATATATATATATATATAAGGAGAGAGAAGCAAAAGACCAACCCCTATTTTTTTTTTTCATTAAAATAGCTGGAAGTTAAGCCACTTGTTGGTTGGTGGTTTGTTGCTATGGGGAGAACCAGCATAAAAACGTAAATATAACAGGAAGAGAATAAAAAAGTTAAAAAAATTAAGCATAAAAAAAATGGGAAAATTAATCTTATATATATATATATATATATATATATATATATATATATATAACTCTGTCTGTCTGTGTGTGATGTTTGGGAGTTCCCTATAGAAAGAATACTTATAGAATCTACATAAAATCTAAAAGTGTATTTTAATGTAAAATTTACCGGGGAAGACAATGAAAGTGTTCCCAAATCTTTAAGTGCACCCCTGAAGGGCCTATGAGGGCATAACCCCCTTTAAATTTCAAATATATCTTATTTTGATGAAATTTATATTAGATGTATAAAATTCTCCTGGAAGACAATGGAAATGGTTCTGAATCTCTGTTACACTCTATGTGCCGAATATATACGTGTCCCCCACCTCTAAGTGACCCATTGGGACAGAACCCTCTTAAAAATTCAAATACGTATATCTGATTTTTATGAAATTTAAACCATATGTAATAAACACTAATTCTGAGAGTTTTCCAACATTTCAGCTTTTTCTTACTATGTTAGGAGGCAAAACTGGAGGAGGCGAGGCAGTAAAAACAAAGGAAGTAATATGGTGTTACGAGCATAGTGAAAAAGTATATAGTAATGATCCTCATTCAATCCAGGTCTTCCTGCTCGTAATAAAATAAAATTTGAAAAAAGATAAAGGAATGCAAATCAGTCACAAAATGAAAAAAAAAATTTAAATAAAAAAAAATTTAAAGAAAATATTGGAAATAATTATAGAGGTCAAATTTTAAAAAAAATGGGAAATATAGGAAAGTCTGAGAAGAATGTTAGGGATATTAGGGTGTGGCACCCATGTTTACAGGAAACAGAGAGAGACTGTCTTTTAGGGCAGTTTGAACATACACCCCTGTTTGCATTTTGAGACAAGCTCATTTCTCTGACTCTGAATTTTAGTTTCAATTTTCTCTTGTTTTTGTTAGGTAGCAATTATGAAGCAAGATGGACGCATGGCTCCATATGAGAACAAGAATATCAAGGTCAGTAGGTCAAGGTCAGGAGATTCCAGAAGTTTTGACACGAATGCCTATGTGGAAAAACGACCCATCAATGGATTTGCCACTTTTGATTTTCCCATGGGTGATGATGCCGATACGGTCTTTTTCAGGGTGAGTAACACCATGTCTTTTTCTTTTCTTTTTTTGTAATAGTTGAAAGATTTAAAAAAAAAAACTGAACAAAAAACAGGGCAATAATGGAAGGCCATTTTCTTTAAATACTTATCTACTGTAGATGTGTAGCAGTCATAAATGATGTTTACTTAATGCGTATCAAATGATGTTTACTTAATGCGTATCAAATGATGTTTACTTAATGCGTATCAAATGATGTTTACTTAATGCGTATCCATGTCCCTGTGAAGTGGGTTGGCCAATCAGCTCGCAGAGCGCATTGATATCATTAGCTCCCTAAAAGGACCTACTTCAGCCTCTTTAGAAATCGCAGACGATCGGCAGACGGTTCCCTGACATCAGCCAAGACGGATCGCCTCATCTTCTCCTCTGCCTTTATCACCGACATCCCATGATGCTATCTTCACCAAAGATACATTCATCTACTAAGCGGCAGTAGACTTTTCACTTCCCCCTATTTGAATAAACCTTTCGTTGTTTGTTGTTATAGATGCATGTATAGGGTGATACGCCCTCAAGGAATTGTTAATAGAATTTGCAGTCCTTTTTGCAATGCAACCATATTTGGTACAAATAAACCTCTATGCCTAACTTGTCCACCAAGTATCGGTCATGAATGTCCAACAGTTTTTGTTTTATTACACTTTAATGATATTTTCGAAATGTGCACTTCTGCGTCGATCAATACAGAGCGCTATCTAGTGGTCGTTAAGAAATTTTGGGCAGACGAAGGTGTTGTAAGGAATGAACAGTGGCTTCAACAGGATGGGGTAATTCGACACACTGTTGAATATCTAGGCCAGGTGTACCAGAAATGTTATGTGGCAGAAATAAAATGTACTTGCCACAGACACGCACCTGGCCGGAAGAAATCAAACACGATCGATTGTCGGAAATAAAATAATTTTTGACTGATTCAAAACCACCCGCAAACCTTATCTAATCCACAAAGGTTAGCTGCAAATGGGAATAACCCATCACTAAATCTAAGAGTGTGACTACATTGACAGCGAAGGTGAAATCTCAGAATGGTCGTTTACAGGTGGAATCGTGGGTGTCACAAATTATTATATAAACTAACCGAAATTGAGAGTCTACAGGGAATCGGCGTTCAAGAAAACCACTCTGTCAATTCCTGTGTGCTCTCCTTCCTCACTACCCCTCCTTCACCACCACCGACAATAAATATGGCTGCAGAGACATTTTGGTGATCATCTCATCAGTATATGTGATCCTAAATGGACTTCACACTCACCAGACCGCAACCCAACCCCCATTTTTATCTGGGTATATCTATATATATATTTTAGCTGGGTATATCTCCAGCTCTCCTAAAACCTAGCCAAATCTCATAATGCTTATCCGACAATGACAATGGCATCTACGCATAATCTCATTGTCCTCACTATGTATTTTAGTACCAATTATATTTGAAACGGATATTCAATATATTTTTTTTTACATATGTACATACGTAATGTTACTTTCGTCCCTTGTGGCGATTATTTCTCGTATCCTCCTGTTTGTTACTTCCAGTAATCCTGCTATTTTTGTCCCTCATTTACTTGACTTGAAACAGCATTCACACGAGATGGATTGAGCTGGCTCCAACCATCCTTGCCACTGCGTCCCTCATGAAAGCAGACATAGCCTGACGGTTTGAAGTCAACGGCCGGATAATCTCTAGCCACTCACTGTTCCAACGGCAAACTCCATAGACACAAGGGGTGGCCCAGGTCTGGTTTCAGGTCAACTTTAACCGTCATCAGCCAGGTTTTTTGTTGTCCACCACATCGATTTTTCCAACCATGTAGGGGAGCTGGAGCAATTGTTTCATAGAGATGAACTCTCCCAGTTGGAAGGCATGAGCCAGACAGTGTTTATGCTGTTCATTTTTAAAGATCTAAATGTCCTGGTTTATTTCTGTTTCTTTGTAAGCCAACCCTTAAAGTGATCTGAATGGAAGACCCAGATTCATAATTTGGCATAAAATTGTTGCATTTTTTTTTTGTTTTTTTTGTTAAAGAATGTAAAATTTTTCTATTGCTTTTGATAGAAAAGGATATTCTAGTAACAATAATAAAGATGAGAATATTCAAGATTTTATAATGTCCACTATTAAAATGATCTGTTTTTCATTGTAGGCCGAATACGACGGTTCTCCCGTGGTTCAACTGGTGGCCAACAAATATTATTCACCAAGCAAAAGTTTTGTATCTGTGACCACATCAACAAAATATCCAAAAGTAAGACACGACTTCTTTATTCAACTGTTTTCTTGTGTAACACGATCAGATGGTACAATTTAGTCGGAAGTTTACTGAAGAACTCAAAACTATAGAAATTAAAAGGTGAATTCTTTTATGAAAAAAATATTGCTAACAGCACAAGTCTGTATAAGTATGTATGGGGAAAAAAAAACCCCACAAAAATCGGAAATGTAGATTGTACCTAGAGGAAAAATACCAAATAAGCTCAAAACAAGTACAACAAAAAAAAAGCTTGAATTCATTGCAAAATGTAGACATTTAAACAAATATCTCCTCTGCCACATGAACTTTGACTTAATTATAGAACTACAAAGAAAAAACCACAAATACACATACACAGCTATACTAGTTAAACCTAGAAAAAATGAATAAATATAAATAAAAATAATTGTAGAATAACCAACAACAATAAAAAATATTGACAATACTGTACATAAATCCAAAAATAAAGAAATTAAATAAAAACAATCGTAGAATAGCAAACGATAATCCAACTTATTAACAATGTCATACACACACACACACACATATATATGAGAGAGAGATGGTACCAGGTGACAATATCCTGTAGGTAGTAGACTCTTTCTGCTATCTAGGAGATATGCTGAGTGTGGGTGGCGGATGTGAACTCAGTATGGCCACAAGGGTGAAAGCAGCTTGGGCAAAATTTTGTGAGTTGTTGCCTCTGATAACATCGTGAGCTGTCCCGCTCTACATCCGGGATATAGCAGCTGTGTCAGGAGTGTCATGATATATGGCAGTGAATGCTGGGCCTTCACCCAGACCTTTTTTGCCTGACTGCAGCGCAATGACATATCCATGATTAGATGAATGTGCAATGTGAAATTTGACCAAACCCAACACATCAGGTTAGAGGATTTACTGAAACATAGAGGATGAATTGATTATGCTGATATAGTCATGTGGAACATTCAATCTTTCTGAATAACACATTGCAGAAGCATAGATGTCTTAAATCGCAGGAAGGTTGGCTGGCCAAGGAAAACTTGGAAGCAAATGATTAGATTAGACTGCACACAGTGGAATTTGGAGACAGTAGACCCACTAAACCGTAGAAAACTGGAGAGTGAGCTTGCGTGATATCAGCAAACGTATGATCCCTAAAACAAGGGAAAAGCCACATTAAATGAATAGAAGGTATATATATTTATTAATTATTATTCTTAATCACTTAGGAAGTGAAAGAATCGAAATAGTGGGAAGCAAAATAACAACGAACGCTGCAATCACCAATAAAAACAATTACATAAAAATACATTAAATATTTAGGTGATAAAAATCGTACATATTTCCAGGCAGGGCGTCGTAGTCCAATGGTAAGACGCTTGACTATAGATATCAATATTGAAGGTTCGATCCTTGTCTTTGTTAGCCATGCTGATGACGGCTGTGAGCCAGAAACACGTGTCCATGGATTACTTTTATGTACGTATGAAATTAATAAAAATATATCCGATAAAGTTAAAGGCGACTAATAGTGCAATTTTCTGCATCTTAATCACTTAGGAAGTGAAAGAATCGAAATAGTAGTAAGCAAAAAACAACAAACGCTGCAATCACCAATAAAAACAACTACATAAAAATAGACACATATATATATATATATATATATATATATAATTTTTTAGATATTGTTCGTTCTTTTTATTTTTTTATTTTTTTAAGCATTGAATGAAAATGTAATAAATGACGTAAGAAGCCCTTTTAACAATGCGTGAAAGATTTATTTCTTTTTTTTCTTTTTTTCCAATTAATTTCGAAGGATACAACCTTCATCATCAGAGATATTTTTTTGTTTATTTTATAAAAAAAAAAATATCTGATGATGAAGGTTGTATCCTTCGAAATTAATTGGAAAAAAAAAGAAAGAAATCTTTCACGCATTGTTAAAAGGGCTTCTTACGTCATTTATATATATATATATATATATATATATATATATATAAAGCATTGGATTCTAAAAAATTATAATTAATTAGTTTATAGCCGTCTTTGAGTAATGTTGGTATAGTACCTGGGTATGTCAATTTCCATCTTTACCTCGCTTCTACTGCTTTATAAATTATGTTTTTAAGCAAAAAATAATTCACTTTAAACTAATGCTGCATACCCTTTATGTCTAAATTATCAAATAAAAGGTCACTTAGTTTAACAAAATGTGTAATGTCTTAAGTTATTATTTTATCTTAATGTCTTTAAATTTATAAAACATGTATCAAGTTAAAAAAATATCCTTTGGAATTATGTGAGATTCGAACTGTGGTATGACAAATATTAAAAAACTAGCATTTAATTTTGCAATATTTTGACTATTTGACATCGTAAAAACAAGTGCCTTAGTAACTTTTTTAATATATCGATTTAAATAAAAATAAGGAATATGTGAGTTATCTTTAATCATAAAAAGAAAAAATCAAATCCTAGCAATGAAGAAGTTAACAAAATAACGAGAAAAAACCATGCGTGATTTCATACAGAAAGTGGAGAAAAAAACCCATCTCATACACCGGTTTACACCAGCAGAAGCCGGCAATTCAATAAGATAAGATCTACAAACACACTGAAGAGGCCAATTCTATTTGGCGAAATTATTTGTATCATTATAAACTAAAAAATGAAAGTTTATAAAAAACAATTAAAAAAAAGGGAAAAAAAATCAGTTTCGATTTTTCTTTTCTTTAAAAATAAAATTAATATCGCATCCTTAACATGCTTCGAAGGTATTTATTTTACCTCAATCCTCATTATTAAATTTCATTTGGATGCTTCAAAAAAAAGTATGAACTTTTTAAATATATATCTTAAGTTTAGTTAGGTAAAAGTCTGTTTGGTTTTGTTCAAATTCTGTTAAAGCACCAAAAACATCAACAAACAAAACCCACACAGATTAATTAGAATTATAAAAAATAAATAAAAGAAAAACAAAAAAAAATATATATTACATTTATTCTTAGATAAACAATTTGTCCAAAACAAAAACGTAAGGAGGATATATATGAAACATGGTACATAAAAGGATGAAAACCAAAGACATAATTACTAAGTGAATGTCCCAACACAATCGAGAAAGAACATGTATTTCCAGGATCAACAAATAGAGAAATAAGCATGGACAGCATATAAATAAATGTGACTGTAATTTTCTTGATGATGTTCTGGGAGTCTACAGCTGTGACCAGAGTTAGTGAAGGCTTGTCTGACGATGTCCAATTCTATGGGTGTCACCCAGAAAGAAACTGAATCCAGTTTCTATATTCTCCCATGTGAGGTTGAATTAGAGATTTTTGATTTCTGGAAAAAGAAGAGTGCGTTCTCTAGTTGTTCAGTATAATTCAGGGGAGACAACTGGGATATGATTCAAGGAAGTTGACTCATGATGATTCTGAACTAGCAGAAGTTTTCTTCTGATGAAAGTCATCTATGGAAGAAATTTTATTAAATATTGCCGTTTTTTAATGCTATTATTTATAATCTAAAAAAATCGAATACTTAACTTTTATTCACTTTTTGAACTGGATTCTTTTGATTTATTTCAGGTGAATGAATATATGGTTTTTCACGTGAAAACTTCTGTTTATGTTCCCAAGATATTCTACCAGGTAAATGCACAGGTTTTAAAATTTTTTTTATTAATCACTTATTAAGGCCAAAATCCACTTGCGGATAAGGGTTAATGAGATGGATAGATTATCAGTTGAATGACGTATATTGAGAGGATTGAAACTGATGAAGGAAATGAACAAAATTTTATTACTTATGAGGATAGTTTATGAGAAATATTTGTTGGCATTGAATTTAAAGATGACCATGTTGTAGTCTGCAGAGAATCAGTCCTGTAGTAATGTTCCACTCTTAAATTACATAGCAATACTATCAATGCGAATGAACCTTATATATATATATATATATATATATATATATATTAGAATACCTGTCCCAGGATGGGGAAATTAATTCCTGAACAGAATAGTTTTGCACCACTTTTATGTCCCCTTACAAAGATTAAAATCAGGATATAGTGATACTAAACCTTATGTCTAAAATCCTTATTCTAATTTTGATAAAAATCCATTGTATTATTTTGATTCTAGAAAATGTCTAAAATTTAAGGCTTAAGCTAAAGGGTTCTTAAAAAGAAATTGAAATTTAGGGAACCTTGCTTAATTAGTGTCTAATGACTATGGATTAAATTCAATGCAAATCTGAAATATTTGAATTTTCAAAATGGGAGGTTGTGCCCATATTATGCCTCCAAAAACACGGCAAAGAAACTGAAATTTGGGGAATACTTATTAATTATTGTCTATTACCTATTGTTAAAATTTCACAAAAATCCGAGACATCTGAATTTTCATGAAGGGCTTCCAGACCCCTTTTTACCCCTTTGCATAAAACTAAATTAAACTAAATATATCCCATATTTGGATACCTAGCAGCTGTGTTCCAAAATTCATAATGGTCGATTAGCTAGTTAAGGAGTAAATCCTGTGCATCCAAATATATAAACATACCTAACTTTATAAAGATACTAGTAGAATACTTGTCCCAGGGCAGGTATAAGCAATAAATATAGCATTAGTTTTAAATTTTAATGTTTATCTCTATTTGGGGAGGTATGGTGTAGTTTTGGGTGCCCCCATTCCAATAAATGGTAAAGTTTACAAAAAAATAATGTACCCAAGTTACTCACCCTGTTCCCTAGAATACATATTCCATAATGATAAGTTCAGTAGTTTAGGATTTTACCAAGCACATATTATAATTCATGCGTGTGCACCAATCTTTTAAAATATATTACTTAATATAACCGAAAATTTTATGTAGAGCTTGTATCTAACTTATTTAAAGTTTTTTTAGGGTGGGTACGAGTTTGGAATGGATGGTGGTGGCCAAACATTTTGTACTTGTATAATGTTTTCTTCAGATAATCATCCTGAGGAAGTCTTATAATAAAGATGAAACGTTGATGAATACATAAATAATATTTTTTGGTTTTCCTTTTTCAATTTCCATTACGTTGGAACATTTTCTTCCTTTTTATATATATATATATATATATATATATATATATATGAAGCAATCCAACAAAAGATATAAGCGTCAACTAATATCCTCTGAAGAGAAGAATTATCTTTGAAAACTCATGAGCTAAGGACTTAAGGATGCTTTGCATGAACTTTGAATTCTAATAAAATTTGATTGACACCTTATTTTATTACTTCATTTTATATTATAATATATATATATATATATATATATATATATATATATATATATACACATATATATTTAGGATTAATTGTTTCATTTAAGAAAACATTGTTAGACATAATTATATCTTTTTTATTTTTTAAATTTTTCTAATCTCTTTTTGTCAAAATAAAAAAATAAAAAACTATTCAAAGAATCTGGAGTGCTATTAATACTTAAAGATCATTTATTAATTTTTTTTGATTTTGACAAAAAAGATTATTAGAAAAATTGAAAAATAAATAAAGGTAATAATCAAACAAAAGAATTCTGTTATGTTTAACAATGTTTGCTTAAATATATGAGAGAGATATCAAGAAAGAGCATAGTTTAAAAGTAAAAAAGTAAAAAAAAGAAGCAAAATGAAAGTAAAAAGACTCTTGGGCAATGTCTAGTTTCTAATGATTTTGTCTTTCAGGTGCTTGCAAAAGGAAACATTATAATTGGAGATGAGCTTGAAATGGGTGCAAGTCGACAGAAAACTTTTTCTGTAGCATTGTCTCGCGGCATGGTCCCTACAGCACACATTGCTGTCTACTACATTCGTACGGCCGACCAAGAAGTGGTCATTGACGTCCTTAGTTTCTTTATTAACGGAACATCAACAAATGAGGTAAGTTCGATAGACTTAGTCGGCAAGTTTTTTGTTTTTTTGTTCATACTAAAATGGCCCGTGGAATTTCTGTTTTTCATTTTATCTATTGTTTTGTTGTTTGTCTGTCAAATGTGAATACAGATCCCATGATAATATTGTACTCCCTTGATCAAAATGAAATATACTTATCTGAGTACACTGAGTAATGTAGCGTAACCTCTTCCCTTTTACAGATAGATATTCTGAACATTTTTTTAATTTTACAATTCCAAGTATTTGCGTTCTATGACTGAACTAAATTTACTAGCAAGAGACGTTTTGTTCGCCAATCATTTGCCGTTTTCTATGAGTTGAGTACTACGAGTGTTTTAGTTTATATTGTACAGTGTGATAAGTCTCACTGTTTTTTTCTTGCGTTTATTTCTAAATACAAGTCACTGCTTTTTCTGCAATTGGTGTGTTTTACTTATTATTTTCAAAATATAAAAGAATACCTTTTCGCTAGTTTATTTCTGTATTGTGTTCAGAATTCCAAATTGAAATGGATACTGAGAAAAGATAACTGTTTTTTCTGATGACTATAAATGATTTAATTTGAAAATAAAATTTCACTTTACAAAACTAATGCTTTGAAAAATGTAAATGAAAGTTTTTAGCATAATTATAAATAAAACAAATAAACTTAGATTTTTTTTTTTTCTTCAATTCTTTGTGTGTGTGATTGCGTATGGAATGGCTATACTCAGGATAATAAAAAGATAAATTTCAAACCCGTATCTTCTAAAATATTGATAATTTTATAAAAATATATTCTCAAATTCACATAATCAAATATAAAAGGGATAATTAAGCAAAAAAAAACAAAAAACCTGTCTTGTTTGAGACCGGTAATTAAAAAAAACAAGTGAAAGGAAAGAGTTTAAGCAAGATGAATACTCACCCACTTGTAGCATATAATGGAAACAACATTGTAAGATGTTAGAAGGAAAATATTTTACCTAGTATCATGATACACAATTAATATTAAAAAAAAAAGTAAAAAGGAAGAGGTTCAGAATGTACATGATTATGAGGGTCTATATCCAAAACACTAGTTCATTTGTGAACAAACAAGAACTACAACTTGATCATATAGATAACAAAATGATACTTTCCCATATATCAACACATATGAATAATTATCGCTGCATATTTAACCCGGCCTCTCTCTGCCTGCATGTATGCAGGTACTCATAGGCAGGCGACTGGAGGCTGCTGCTGCTGTTGTTGTTGTTGCTGTTGTTGATTGTTTTTTTTTTGAAGTTGAACTTCTGCATAGAGCTCACAAGGATTGTGCCTCAGGATTGGTTAGTCTGCATGAAGTCCATGTTGGTTGCAGGTTTTATCCAGACACTGAGAGAAGCAAGGTTCAGCAGTTGCATGCAAAGTCGGGGAAGGTTTGACCAAAAAACACAAAGGAATGGTGCAGAAGCAACATTGTCACTTTCACTCCATTGATTTGCAGTTCCACGCCTGACATGTCTTTGCTTGCCACACGCAGAGACAAAGACGACCAGAGGACGATGGATCCTGATGTCGACTTCTCCTGGATAAGGACGACGGATCCTGATGCCAACTCCTCGTAGATTTTCACAAGAGCGCTGTTAGTCGGGAATCTCTGACACTACCATGTTTTCACTGTCCCTACCACAGTGAAGAAAGGTTGCACTTCAGAGCAGTGTTGTTGGTTGCTGATGAGCGAATCTAACTTCTGTACAGAACCCACAAAAATTGTATAACAGTGAGTGTGATCATTTATTGTTTATGTACATACAAAGGTGAAAGAAAGGGAGGTAAGTATTAATAGATAACTGGTTGATTAAATATTTTATTAGCCCTGAGCTGTTGGAATGATCATCATTTTGCATTTTAACCTTGTGCCATACATGTAACCCATAAAAGTTCATAGTCATACCTGGTGTGTTAGCTGTGGTCCTTCCAGACAGGAAATACCACCTGCAAATAACTTCTTTCATACCTCGAAAAGGACCAAGTCAAGACAACTTGTTAGAAGACAGAGGAAGTTTATTCTGCTTGATCTTTGTTCCAAAATCATTGATCAGTGGTGTGGCGAGAAGACACAGAGATTGATAATTACTATTTATTGATATTGTATCAGAGCATTTTAAAATAACATGTTCACACATGTAGTGCTCTCAACAGTCTGCCGACTTCTCTTGCTCACTCTCTCTCTCTTAGAGCCATGTGACGTTATATCCATTTCTATCGATTAACCCTGTAGTTCAAGTTGAGCTGGACTGAATTTATTTTCAACTAACCAAATTATATACTAGTGGGTCTACTACTAACAATCATAATGAAATGAAAGTTAGAAATTCATTTCGGCTACAGTTTATTGTGTTAATATTTATTTTTCCATACGATTTGTAACAACATGAATATCAAATGTATTTGTGAAAAGTGGTTTTTATTTATTTATTGAATATAGGTGAGACTGACATTCAATCGAGGAAAGGATTTCACTCAAGATACCGTGGAGATTAATGCTTATGCGGATCCTGGATCTTATGTGGCTATTGCTGCTGTCCCTTATGACTTGTACATACGTGGAATGGGGGCTGGTATTACACAAAACATGGTAAGTTCTGTGTGTGTGTGTTTGTGTCTGTGTGTGTATATATATAATGGTAAAAGACGCTGAAGAGGAGACATATTGGAATTAATATAAAAAAAAAGACAATAAAAGTAATTCCTATTGGTCTCTGAAACGATCGTACAACAGACCATTGCTGACCTTGAATTCTAGGAACTGTAATAATAAATAATGTTGTAAAACTATTTATTTATTTATTCATCACTATTCATTTTATATATATATATATATATATATATATATATATATATTTTTTTGTTTCATTTTACTTCTGTCGAAGTTCTCAGAAATCAAGGGGTCCCTTCCTAGGGCTAACACTTGATATCTATATGAGCTACATAGATGTTACATTAACGTTCCCCTTTACCTGTCAAATGTTGAGTTAGTAAAGAAGTGAACAACATTAATTTTCCTCTCTCCAATTGACCAGTTAATTATGTTATAGTATATCTTTCTATCTTTCATATCTGTGTGCGTGTTATGAAAATATATTTTCATAACTTAGTACCTAGATCTACTCATGTATTGAACACTTTTAAAGTAAATACTGAAAATCTATACATAATATTATATCTCCTCATAATATTATGTGTATATATGAAATAGTAATTATATATAACATTTTTTTGGAAGGATTGACCAGAGTGCTCAATTACCTGGATAAAAGTCTAATATATTTATTAAATAAGATATTTACATATTATTAGTATATATTTGTTATTTATATAAACATTACTGGCTACATATGTGTATACACGTTTCAGCTAAAACCTAAGACAGGCTGGATCTTCAGGCCAAATATTCAATGAAAAAAACCCACCTCGAATACTAATATATATATATATATATATATATATATATATATATATATTGTTATATATATATATATTTATAAATAAATATTAAATTATTATTACCTACAAACGCCAGCGTTTCAAGCTTATTGCTCTCATCAGTGTAGGAAGTGACAATTTCAGACGGTCGATAGGCGTGAACCCAGTTTACAGTCAGCCTAGACTCCACAAGCTATCACTATATCCCCACGGCCACCGGGAATTATCACACGATTAAGGGGAAATTAAGTTCTATTTGTGCCTTGAGAAAGCGGGCAGCAGACAGTAGACTACCGAGAGGGTTCAACGAACATTTTTGGAACCTATATATACATTTACTTATTTATGAATTTTACAGAAGTTTAAATCACATGGTATCAATGGTTTCGCGAACAACCAAAGGGTAGTTAGAAAGTATTAGGCTTAAAACCGGTTCATCGCTCTTCAGCCATTTTCTGGATCAGCGAATCTGTGAAACGCTGGAAGTGGAGAAACAGTCAAAACATCCTGTCCACTTTCTGGTGGATGTGTAATGTGAGTCTTTAAGACAGACTTAGTTCTGATGACTTCGGATTAAATCTGGACAGGATAGGGAGATGTGTGCAGAACAGGAGACTTCTGGGAGCTGATCTTCTGATCTTGGCAGAAGATTTTCTTGTTGAAGAATCACAGCATGTTTGGCTTGAGTGTATGTTTCAACTTTTTGATTACCTCCTTTGCATGTTTCAGTCGCTTTTCTTGCATCAAGTTTGACAGAAATTGTCCTTTCCTCAACCTGTATGAAATGTAGCGGTTATCCTCATGCACCACCGGCTTAATGAGATTTTACAAAAAATATAAATTAAAAGAAATTAAAAAAAAATTATGCATATTTATTACTAGCAAAACCTACCCGCCCTCTGGGCAGCAGTTAATCTAGCCGTCTTTACAGAAAAACAAAAACAATTTTCATTTCACATTTTCGTAATTTGGTGAAAATAACAAAAAGATGATTATCATCATATTTTTTGATGTATTCCAATGTTGAGGAAATGTAAAGTGTATGAACAGTCACATTTTATTAATTAAGAAAAAAACAACAAAAAGTTTATTTCATAATTTTTTTATATTCAAAGTCGAGAGATTTGATTTTGAATAAGCATGAAAATAATTTTCCATCAAAAACATAGTTATATAATGAAATGAATAAACGAAAAAGTAAGACGTCGATTAGTTAAATAAAGCAATTATATATTTGTGAGTAATTTGAAATGGCTACTATCTAATATATAAAGTTAAGACGAGTTTTTCCATGTACCTTCTTGGAGAATAGGAAAATAACCACATGCATCAAAGGCTACTAAACTCACCATTATATTACACGTATTCACTCGAGCGTGTTTTAGTGAATTTGTTATTATTTTTTTCCAGCTAACACTAAATATTACTTTTGGCCCACCATCCACGACTCTCCGCCAAACCAACTCCATATAGGTGGTAGCAAAACCTTTTCTCCCTAACAATTCTGTACTGTCACTCTACTCAGCGACACCGAGAACTAATAAACACAGTTTAATTTTCACAAAAGACTCCGTTCTTATTATTTGCCTTGTAAAAAATTCTTAAAAAAATTTTAGTTTTAAACTTTTTTTTCTTTTTATTAAAATTTAAAAAAAAAACTAAACGACTGTTGCGCAAGACGAGTTCATCTATACACCTTTTTTTTTCCTGGTAACAAATGGGGAAAAAGACAGACAAAACTTGCTTGTGAATCAAAGAATCGAAATTTATTTACAAATAAATGGAAGAAAAAGGGTTAAAAAAGAAAATAGGTTGACATGCATATTTGTCCATATGTCATTTAAAAAGAAAACAGGTAACAAACAAAAGTACTCACAGTTCACAATAAATATTTTTTTTTACAGACGTAGACATTCTCTGGCATATATTTTTTTATTTCGCTCATCAGTGGCGATAAAGTTTGACTTGCAAATGATCTTTCATTTTGTTCGACCAAGGACGCCGAGCAGACAACATTTTTCTTCGTTTTTTTTTTACTCAAGTAATAAATTTACAAATATTACAAGAGTATCTGAAATCAAAAACTTATTATTTTCTAACTTAATTAACTTAATTAATTCTTATATTAATTTTTATAAATAATTATTACTCCCTTTTTATATATAAGATGCGAATATTTGGACTGACAAACGAATTCCAATCAAAACAAAAACGTTAGATGACTTTTTTCCTTTTCGTCTATCTCTGATAGAAAAATATTGAATTCAATAAAACCTTTTAATATCTTAGTCTTTCTGACTAAATAATAAATATTATCGATCCTTTGTCGATAATTTTCAAGCAATTCTTTAAAACAATTAGTCCTTCTGACTAAATAATAAATATTATCGATCCAATGTCGATATTTTTCAATCAATTCTTTAAAACAATTAGTCTTTCTCTTTTAGACTAAGTAAAATCAACGACTCTTTGTCGTGATTATATTTTTCGATTATAACTTATCGTCATAAGTCTTTTCATAACCAATGGCTTATATTTGAGTTTTGTCAAATACAACCAACAATTCCAGGACCTCTTCCTAGAATTATAATTAAAATTAGTCATCAACTTAAAACATATTGTCTGTAGTCCAAATTAAATACACATCGAAACTAAGAGATAAATATCTCAAATCCACTAAGTTATTTTAATAAATCATTTAAATTATAAATTAAATTAATTTTCGACATAATAATGTCGATTTTACATAAAAGGGAGTTATCTAATTAATTATCGAAGACACAATTTTCCTAAGGAAAGAAAATTCTGTCCACGGAGACAAATTAGATGTTAACAAGTCAACATCTCAAATTTATCTGAAGAAAATATCTTCAAAATATTTTAGCGAGAATTATGTATTTTACCTTGTTTACAATTAGAAACTGACACGTCACTCAAATTGACCAATCAGAGGACGAGCCCGAGTCAATCACAGATTCAATGAAAAAAGTCGTCTGCTCTGAACAATTTAGGCGCGGTTGAACCAAAAACTTGAATTCGTTACAAACGAATTTTACAAACATTATTATTATTACTGAGCGTTTTCAATAAAAATGAAATATGGCCATTCTTTAAAAAATAAATTCTCAAAGCCTGGTATTAATTTACTACATAATATAAAGCAATACGCAAAGACTTAATGACCGCTCCCGTTCACTCCGATGATTTTCCGCAAATATCAGATTACGTTTTTTCTATTTCTACCTATAACTTCTATATTTACATTCATTCCGGAATTAAGCGAATGAAATTAATGAGCACAGTTCCTGCAACATTTAATCATTCAACATGGCGGCTACAATTTCTTGATCAGATCGACTTCCTATTTAATTCAATAAGCGCCAAGATACTCGTAGACCCCGATACATTTACATTTTCAAAATCATACACCTTTAACATGCATATTATAGAAAACTTGCCCAAATCCATTTATTTCATCAACTACAAATGACCTAAACCGTGTCATTGTTGAACTTTACATTTGGTCGGCAGAAGCTAAATCTTGACATAACACGCATGCCAATAATCAAGCTTAGCTTAATTGGCCTATTTTCACATGTATTTTTAACTCGAAACCGTTAAGAAGGCAGGTTTCATGATCGCCAGTTTTAGCGTTCTACTCTACCACTTTTTTCTTTTTTTTAAAATTTAAAACATTCGCCAACACGGTAGAGGAGGGGGGGGGAGAAAAACAATAGGCCATTTCTTTTTTATTTGACGTCATGCAATAGGTAGTACTTTCTCCCGTTCAACGCCGGGCGACGGGTTCCGCTAGTTATTAATAAAGGCGAAAAACTCAACGTAGCCATTTCAAATTATTCAGAAATATATAATTGTTTTATTTAACTAATTGACATCCCACTTTTTCGTTTATTCATTTTATTATATAACCAGAAGGAACAATAAAAATTGAAAGCTTAATAAAAATTTTTTCACAAATATGAATCTATTTTTTTGGAATTTAGAAAGATGAGAGGAGGGTGGGACTTTTCTTTTTTCTTTTTCATGGCAAATGTAATGGTTGTTATTTGTTTTAGTGTGTGATGATGATAATAATATGTATTAAATAAAAATTCAGTTTTAAGAATAAACGTATCTTTTAAAGAAAAACATTGCATTCAATGCATAGTTTATTTTTTTAAGGAAACTATTCTAAAGTAATATAAGTTTTTTGTGTGTGTAAATGTATTCGTATGTAGGTATGTGTGTGTAAACTTAACCAGAAATTGTCATTTGAATTTCAAAATCTAACCGGAAGTTTTCATTTTGAATATTACCATATTCACTTTAAATCGCTTTGATTAATATTACTACTACTACTAATAATATTAGTATCAACAAAACTATTGGGTATATATATAAGAAAACAGGGGAATAAAATTACAAGTGACTCATGCAGAATATTAATTTATTAGAAACTTTTTATAAAATAAATATGCAAATTAAGTATAAGCATAACTGTGTTTGAGTGTTTTCTGATCACTATATATAGAATATTTCAATATATGTTGTGTATCATTGAATTAAATAAGTCAGGTGTTTTGATATAAATATAGTTCACATAAATAGAAAGAAAACTTTTGCTTTTATTCCACGTTTGTTTCCCTAAGACTTTTTCTTGTATACCATAATAATAAAATACATGCTAAAAAATACTTTAGTTTTGAGTTATGTTTAAAAAACAACAACTTATATTTTAATTGTTTTAATTAATCGTAATAATTAACTGAACAATCACCCATCTCTATCTTTGCTATCTATGTATTTCTCTTGTCCTCTCTCACTCTATGTTGATTCAATCGCATTCTAATATTTCTTAGTGTCTGTGAACAGTTAGAGAAAGATTGACTTTCTTTTTTCCAGCATTGTCATCTAATTTATGAATCAACTGAAATGCATTCTGGTCGATTTAATTTTATTATTTTATTTTACACTATTGTATTTTTCATTCTAATATTCAATTAATATTAACATAATGTGTAAGTCACATAGAGGCGAGAACCACACTCGCACATGAAGTATTCACACAATTTTATTAACATGCAAGTGTGAAATTGTTAAATTTTCAATAATTGAATTCTTTCACCTTGGCTTTCAGTTAATCGATGAACTCTATACCTACGATTCTCCTGCCAACTCGAGTTACAGACATTTATGGCGTGTAAATGAAGCCGAATATGATTACAAGTTTTTCTCAGCTAATGGATATGGCATGGATGCAAATTCTACATTTTGGGTAAATCTCTGTTCTTTTATCTTCAATTTTTTGCATCATTATGTTTGTTTCATTGGCGTATTCGCTGCTAATTGGCAGAAATCAACTTTTTTAAAAACAGGAGATGGTCGATTTCTGAACACAATACTAGAGCTGTTCCTCTTCATTTTTTATTTGTTTTATTGAAATATGTCATTTTCATCTCTCTTCTCTCTTCTCTCTCTCTCTCTTCTCTCTCTCTCTTCTCTCTCTCTCTCTTCTCTCTCTCTCTTCTCTCTCTCTCTTCTCTCTCTCTCTTCTCTCTCTCTCTTTCTCTCTCTCTCTCTCTCTTTCTCTCTCTCTTTCTCTCTCTCTTTCTCTCTCTCTTTCTCTCTCTCTTTCTCTCTCTCTTTCTCTCTCTCCTTCGTTCTCTTTCTTACTCGTTCTCTTTCTTACTCGTTCTCTTTCTTTCTCCTTCGTTCTCTTTCTTACTCATTCACTCTCTTTCTTACTCGCCCTGTCGGCAGGGCCACAAATTTGCCGACTGCAACCCCATGCAGAGGGGTACCCTATCCCAAAAAACGGGGTTACTTGTAGGGCCGTGGGTAGTGACCCGTGATAACTTAGGACGGGATCCTGGTGGCTGAGCAGTCCGTGGGATAACTAGCAACATCCTACTTTGGCTCTTACTTCGGATAGACGGGACATCAGAGAGGCCCGATCTGATCAATCAGCTGGTCACTTCATGCTCAAGTATCTATAAGTTCATCCTCCAACCAAACTATTCAATCTGATTCTTCTGGAAATCAAAACCTTATTTCTGCTTTTTATTTTCTTCCTGAATAGATACTAGAAGGCAGTGCCTGATGGTCAATCATGTTGAGAACAAAGATTACCACTGCCAAGTAGTAATGTTTTCAAAGAGTAATGTTGGATCCCTCTCTGTAAAATTTCCTTCTGACAGCAATGTATTCTAGGAATATAAAATAATTATAGAATTACATTTGACAACTTCATTAGGCATTGAATAACCCATAGATGGTTGATATGCCGTAAACCAATCTTTCTTTCACTCTCTCCTTTTTTTTTTCTATCTATTGCTTTCTTTCTTTCTTACTCTCTCATTCACTCTTTTTCTCTTTCAACCCGTCTTGCCCTTTGCATAACCATTTCTAGCTAATTTTAAATTGTTGGCATTGATATCAGTTTTGAAGAAAGCCGAAAACTTTAAAGTTTCTAGGATTTTGATTTTTTAACTCTTTTTCAATCTTTTCTTAAAGACAAATGTAAGCAAGGCAACATTAGAAGTCGTTAGTTGTTTTATCAAAACTTGCCTGTCCTCCTCTCTCCCACTAAAAATCTTCTTTGGAGTCAAAATTTCAATTTTTGTCTATTTTAGTGTGCAGGTCTCCTCGTTTTGACGGATGCAAATATAACACAGTTATTGACTCGTAAGTATAGAATTTTCATATAGATATTCTTGCATCATTTGTTGCTTTTTTTTTTTTGTGTCTATCAGTCTGACATGCTTCGATTTATTTCAATCAATCTTAATATTTGAATGAATAACCGTGCAATATGCTCCTTATGTTTTGGTTAAATTGACTAAAGAGTTTTAACATATATGCTATTCTTTAGTCTGTCATGCTTAAGTATTTTCATCACGATTACACACCAGTAAAGCGTTACCACTGTCGACCAATGAAATCTGGCCAGCGAGGGTTGAGGACTTGGAGAGAAATGATATGAGAATGATATGATTGATGTGTAATGCGAGTCTTAAAGACAAGCTTAGTTCTGATGACCTCTAAGGAAGATTAAATCTGGACAGGATAGGGAGTGTGTGCAGAACAGTAGACTTCAATGGTATGACCACGTTGAAAAAATAGATGAGCTTTTGGGTTAGTAGATGTAGAACAGTTAAGGTAGCAGGTCCAGTTCACAGGGGAAGGCCGAGGAAAACTTGGGAGGAATTTATAAGAATGTATTTGAGAAAAAGAGGGATAAATAAAGATCTGGTCAGAGATAGATTAGTTTGGAAGTCAATTTTTTAAAAGCCGTCCAACACATGCCAGCATATAAAACTGACATTAAACCAAATATTATGATGATCATCATCGCTAAATGTGCAGTTTTAATTGATGTGTCTTAATACTTGTTCCTGTTAATATTTAAATACATAAAAATTCTATTCTAATACCAGAGAATGCCCCCCCCCCCCAACACAATCAGCCCCACAAGGAGAGACTAGCTAGGAAAAGAATGACAATATGAAATTGACAGATCCATTGTGCTGCACAGATGAAGTGACGCCATGAGCAGTTACCTGGGGGTGGGGGAGAGGTCACGATAGAGAATTCGGAAGGAAGCATCTAGTTTCTGATGTATGTAAGCGGAGAAAAACTGGACATCTAGGATTTCCGGTCGAGAGTAAATATATTTGGGGGACTCATCTCGAGCTGTCTGCGATCTCCTCAAACAGATGTGCTCACAACAGCTAGTGTCTCCCAAATATATTTACTCTTGACTGGAAATCTTAGATGTCAGATTATCTTTTAGCCTACCACCGGAACTGGCCATATCTGCTTCTTTCTCAATTTACTTTCCCCATTGTTATCTGGCCACCCAGAAAGTTAACAAATAATTGTCATGGTGTCATACATCTGGGGAGTTCAATGGATCCACCGGTCTTTTTATTGTTGTTCACTTATCTACTTCCTAACTAAACTTTTTCAGGGTTGTTACAGCTGAGGGGGGGGGGGGGGGGGGCAGTATCACATCTGAAAAATTGGAGATTCAAAAAAATTGATTGTTTACTTAATGTTTTCTATTTCCAGCTGAATGTACAGACCTGATAAACAAGAATCCGTGTTTCAAAAGTGGATGTTATGCAGATGTGCAGCGTTGCAATGGTCATTTCGACTGTACCGATGGTGCTGATGAATATGGATGTAAGTGATTTAATAATGAATGATTTGAATAAATATTGATGCATGATTTAGTTCTATTTTGCTCCTCGTGGAACATATGACCTTAACGATTGTTCTCGACTTTTTTTCTTAACTTCTCGGTAAATACTGCTGGTTTCATCTCCAACAAGGCTGCCTCTCCAGATCTGCTTTAGGCATACTCTTTTCTTTCTTTTATTTTCCTTTTCTTTGAAAATTTCACTTGGATACGTTGGTTGACTTTTTTCGTAGAATTTGTCCAATCCATTGCTATTTTCTTTGCTTTATTTTGGCGAACATGTTTTACCAGGGTCCAAACCACTTTAACTTGAAGATATTATTTACCTGCTCCACAGGAGGTTAGACACAAGGTCAGGTGAGGTTTTGAAAAGCCAGGGCACTAGGTGATGTGCACTCTGGCTTACAAAACATGCCCGAGCAGCCCCGTTGGCATATCCTAGGCCTCAGGCAATTAGCAATAAACTAAACCCTTTTCAGAGAGAAGGTAAATCCTGGGATGATGGACCTTCTAGGACTTAACAGAACTATACCTCAGCCCGACAGCAACAAAGCCACTGTTGGACTGATTGTCAAGGATGTATCCTCGACTGGTACAAACACTGGCATACCAGCTGGCACAAACAATTATTTTTAGAAGTGTCGTGTCATAAAATGGGGTTTGCATCAATTAGAAACGTTGTGGGGATGATTAGCAAAACGTGCAGATGTGTTAAAAGTGTATCTGCACTGACAGCGAAGTGAGTAGTGCAAGTATTTCTGTACTTGATGAAATCAGTGATGCAAGTTAGTGCTCAAAGTCAGTAGTGCAAGTGGATCTGCACTGTTGAAAGTGATGAGTGCAAGTGGGTCTGCACTGCTGTTGGTACGCGTTGTCTGCAGCAAAATATAAAGAAAGAAATGTCACCGTTAAGAAGAGTTCATGATTCAGCGAGTCGACAGGATAGATGATGGATCGTTATTGTAAGATGGTGGTGATGGTTATCCTGGCTAAAGTGTCCTTTGATATTTTTTCTGAGAGCTGTTGCTTTTGCCGTAACTGCTGTAGAACTTTGGCTGGGCGGAGAACTAGCGGCAGATGTTGATGACGTGGTCAAATCGAGCTACACTTAGTTTATTGGTAGGAAACGAATTGTTATAGTTGCTGTAACGATAATGATTATGATGGCAGTCATTGTTGACAATCTGTAGAAGGAACATCCAGTTTTGTTAGCAGTGCCATGTCGTAAAATGGGGTGAGCACGAGAGAAAGGAACTAACTCTGTTATGGTTTGATCATTTTATAAATTTTTAATGAAGCAGGGAGGGATGCTACCTCCAGGATTGCTCAATGGCGATATTCTCTACTTCCGGTAAATCTTGATGGCAATATTCTTTAATTAATAAATAGTTGGAAATGCAATTTTTGTTTTTAAGAACACGGACCAATATTTGCCATAAATAAGTGGCAAAACAGAATTAAATATCTAACTTGTATGAAAAAAGCTATTAACATCAAAGAAACTGAATAGATAGGCTGAACATATAACTTTTGTACATAATAAGTTTTCATTGTAATATATTGAGATAAGGCTGGTCAGAAATTAAGAGAGACCGTGCTTTTATTAGCTGTCTTTCGACACATCTGACCTGCGTATCATCCATGATGAGAAAGAGAATGAAGTCTCATTTCTATTTTTGGAGTGACCTCAGTGGAGAGTTCTAATTAAGAGAAATAATTTATAACTAACTATTACATGCATCACATAAAATTAAAATCATATTTACTGTATCTAATGAGGATTATTATCTCAGAGGACTAAATATTATGACTGCAGTATTCGCTTCAAGCTTTTATTAGCTGTTTTTGACATGTCTGAACTGCATGCAATCTATGGTGAAAAAGAGAAGTCTCATTTATATTTCTGGAGTGACATCAGTGAAATTTTCTAGTAAAGGAAAATGACTTATAACTATTACATGCATCACATAAAATGAAAACCATATTTACTGCACTTAATGAGGATTGTTATCTCAAGAAGTATCAAATATTATGACTGAACATTTAAAACGTATATTTCGTAAGAATCTTAAACCAATTTTCAAAGATATATTTGCTGAAACATTAATATAATCTTGAAGAGTCTGATGACAAACACAATATTCTAAATTAAAAGTTTTCATAAAAATCTTTGTGGCTCATTTAGACAGACTGTGTCACGTAGCCCTATCTAACAGTTTGTTATTCAATTATTTTGCAAAAAGTTTTTAGAATAATTATCATTTAACCACTGTTTTCAAATTATGAAAATAAAATCCTTTTAAAAACTTGTTAAATCTTAGCAAAGGAGTTCAATTTTTTATGTAAGTTTAACATAGAACTATCCCCTACTTGATTTTTATATCTGATCTTTGTATAAAATAAAATCCCATTTAAAAATGCCTTTTTTGAATGCCTAATCAAAAACAAAATATGGATTGGGATTAAATATTATAATTGATTGGAAATACAATTTTTTTTTTAATTTCCAGATGTTGCCATCTTACTGTGTAAAAAGAGTAATAATAATAGTTTATTTTTAATGTAGTATTATTTTGTTATTTATAAAATAGGCTTTATCTAATTACTTAAAAAAATTATTTTCTAATTTTTTTTTTGTATTTTAAGTAAAGATTTGTAGAGTGGGAGTTGGTTGGTTTTATGAGATGCTTGTTGGAAACTGGAGATAGCCATTTTGTAGAAGCGACCATGTCTGTATCTGATTGAGCTGGCTTGAAATGATGAAGAAGAAGAAGAAGAAGCAAAGAGTCACCAAAAATGTAGATGTTCATTTAGAAATACCGATATCTTCTCTACAATTAAATCAACTTTATTTAACAGCTTCATTAACACAGGAACATAAGAATGTAAGGCAAGTTGGTTCGGCAGGCATGTATGATATTAGAAATGTAATTGAGTCCAGGTCTTTTGGTTTCAAACTTGGGTTTATTCCTGCCTCTTGTCAGCTCTTAGGTCCACTTGTGGTCAGCCTTTGATGGTGGAATTGCAGTTGGTTAGACATCTCGTGCGATCTTACTTAGTACTGCCAGGACATGTGCTGCTATGGTCGGGATGTGGTCAGGGTAAAAGCTAGCTAAACCAATCAGGGTGAACATGTTTAGAAAAGTGTATTCCTTTGTTGCTTAGTATAATTCAGGGGAGATAACTTGAATATGATTCAAGGGAGAAAAAGGGTGTCTATTCTCTTTGATTCAAATTCTTTGAATAATAAAGAAATGTTGCTTCATACATTTGCATTTTCTTATATTCTTTTCATTGTATGTATATTTTGTTTTGGTACTTAGGTCCCCAAAAACATGAAATCCAATTTACTACCAACATTGATCGTGTCAGTCGTGTACAGCGATTTTATGATGACAGTGCCTGGCTTTGGCAGGAATATTTTGTCAAGTAAGTGTTCGTGGGATAACCAGGGAGTTCAAGTTAATAATAAACTACAAATTTCTGAACAATTGTTTATAAACAAAACATAGACGCGACCAGTTGGGTCATGACCACTACCACTATCCTACTTCAATTTCATTTGAAAATTCATAAACTGTGACATATCTTTTAAGACACTCTTCTTGCATAACTAAAAATAATAAGTCTCTTTACTTCAATATTATTATTATTGTGTTGTTATTATATTATTATATAGATGTATTATTATATCGACATATTATTATTCTGTATTATTCTTATATAGAAGTAAAAAAAAATTATTATTTTGCCATCTAATTTGCATACGTTTTTGCTTGTGGTGTGCACAGACACATGTAAATTAGATGGCAATACAAAAAAAAAAGTCACTCTTTCTCTAAATGCTCACAGCATGTAAAAAGGATATTAAACCGTATATGATGATGATGACACCAGTTAATTTTCACTTCATCTTAAGTGATCGGATGATCTCATGTTTTAAAAACTGGATGATGATGATAACTTGTGTACAAATGTGAATAAGCGCATTATTTCTATCATCATCATCATTATCATATTCAGTTTAACATCTAAAACTCTCATCGATTCTTTCAACATGGCCATACCATTGAAGTTTATTCTTCTGCACACACTTTAGATATTGTATACTACTCCAAAATCTTTTAATTCCACCATGAAACTTTACAAGTTTGAGTGAAACATTTTTTTCCACCCCAGGGCTGATGGACGAGTGGACTTCAGTGTGAGAACTCCAAAATATCCACTTACATGGGTTGTGCATGGCATCTCTATTAGTCGAGATCTTGGTTTGGGAATCACTCCTTGGCCCGTAATGGTAAGAACTTGCATCTTTTCTTGTTAAAATTCCTGATTGCAGATTTCAATTCCTTACAAGCATTTAGTTATTAAAAAATTGGCTGTATCTACCCGACATTTTTTTTACTTTCATTTCATTTTGTATTACTTTTTAAACTATGCGTTTTTTTGTGGGTTATTCAACCAAATATTTTTCTTTTTCACCCAAATATTTTCCTTTTTTCTCAAAATATTTTGTTTTATTGCCAAAATATTTTTGTTTTATTGCCAAAATATTTTTGTTTTATTGCCAAAATATTTTGTTTTATTCCCAAAATATTTTTGTTTTGTTTTAGATATAATTTTGAAAGTTAAATTTAATTATCATGTAATTTTGTTCACTGTTTTTTTTTTTTGTTTTTATTTACTGATCCTCAAATTGAAAAGGTCTTGTAGCCGAAATTGAAGGAATCAAAAACAAGAAATTTTTTTATATATAGCTTACAATTTATTGCAAGTAGAATGTTGACATCCTCTGGTTACATGACTGCCTTACATATGCATTCAACTCCCCAACCCCAGCTGGGGGAGATCCTGGGTATGACCTTAAAAGAAATCCTGTGGGGAATGTGGAGTTGCCCTTTAGTTGTCATTGCTCCCAGGTCCACTCTGACCAAGAGTGGTAGTATCTGTAAGGGCCACATCTATAGGTCAAATAGAACCTACTGGCGCTACCAAATCAGGCTGTCTGAAGTTATTGACTTCCTGACTCAAAATGCATCAAACATTGATGTTTTATTGTTTCTTTTTCTTTTTCAAAAACACCATGAATAAATATTTGTAGAGATATAAAACTCGAAGCATGAAAACTTTTACCAATATGACCGTATTCTGCATTAAATAATTCGAAAAAGGTTGATATGTCGTAAAACAAAACAACCAAGCCAAATACCATGAATAGATATTTGAAGATATAAAGAACTTGAAGCATAAAAACTTTTCCCAAAATGACCAAATTTGGCATTAAATTATCCGAAAAAAGTTGATATGCCGTAAAACAAAACAACCAAACAAAACCAGCTGGGGGAGCAAAAGGCAGAACGTCGTCTCATATCGATCACCAAGTCTGTTCTCTTGTTTTTCTCAGTCGAGACATACTTTTGCAAGTGGACTTTGAGTTTACTTTCAACAGCCTTGTAACTCGCGTTTCTCTTATTTTGTCCTTTAGTCCTCACATTCTATTGGCGATGTTTCTGACAAAGGGGGAAGAATTGCTATTTTCTAGGTCAGAATCTATCCATATAACATCGTTGGCTAGTTTTTGACCTTGAAGTAGTATTTTTTTTTTTTTTTAGCTCCTTACATCAAGTGGCTTCATGCCTTGTCTGGAGCGATTTCCATAAGAAATAAATTGTTTTTAATACAAATATCAAATCGGCGTACTTCAAAATAAAAACAATAAAATTTTTACAATTCCAATTTGTGTCCCAACCTTGAAATAATCAAAACAATCACCCTTGCATTCCAAACACGATGCCTACCCACAGTTCTGACCTACATCACGTTACCATCTAAGTTATAATACTCATTTACTCTCCTTCCTTTTTCAATCACTCGGGGGTAATCGCATTACAATTACAGCGTTGTTTGATTATTAAATTATTAATTGAACCAAATTGTTATAAAACTGTAATTATTTATTAAGGTAATCTTGTTTTTAATCTGTATTTATAAAATTAATGGATGTAAATAGCTTCTAAAGTTTTAAATCTTAATACATGAGGATATGCTAAGAATTTTAAAGCTAGTTAAAATTACTTTTTATTCAATAGTTAAAATGTTTCTCTAATTGGTATAAATCTTCGAAGGATCACAAACAAATTCAGTTTTTTTTTTAACTAATAACACAATATTAAAAATGTCTGACTTGTTTACGAAGAAATGGAAATGCAGAATTTTAGTATTTTACGCTAAATTCTAATAGTAAATAATAGATTTCCAACAATAAAAAAAAAAAAGCAGATGCCGAGACCCATGATTGAAACCAGGACCTTCAGATTTTCAGTCTGACGTTCCCTCAACTGAGCTATTTCGGCTGGCTATATCTCTTGTAATGCTAAATATATATCTGTACTAGCTTAAGGATGATTAAGCTTCTGCTGCTGCTATCTAGGTCATTACTGAAAAATATCTAAGATGGTGTCCATTTAAAAAAAAATCTTGCGAGGCAGATGAATTAGTTTTTTTAACCAATTGAATCGAAATAAACTTTCTTGTTGTAAAGAACATGGACCAACGTCTCATGAAATAAAATGCTTAGCCAAAATCAAACATCGATTTTGTAGGGGGGAAAAAAGCTATAGTCACAAAGAGAAACAGACTTGCTTTACTATTAGGGTCGACACTTATCAAGGCCAAAAGCTACTCAAGGATAAGGGTTAATGTAGGTATCCCAAACCGGGCTGATTTCCCGGCAAAATATGTTAAAAAAGTGAAATTCCCTACAATTTCAACTTGCGATATTTTGTTTATTTTGGGTTATTTTTGTAAAAAAAAAAAAAGAAAAAAAGAAAAATGCTTTGTGCTTAAAAAAGTTAATGCTGTTTGTTCTTTTATAAAATAAATACTTCAAGAAATACTGATTGTCAAATTGTTAGGTCAACCTAACAAATCAAAATCAAGTTATTTCCCTTGAAGCAAAGTAAGAGTTATCGCCCCTGGGATTTGAAAAAGTCGTCTGCAGACAGTGAAAAAGTAAACAGAACGGTCTCACAAGCAAACACGCATCTCACGTTCAGCGATTTTTCTACATTTAATTTAATCAGTGTGTCTTGTTAAATAAAGGGTTCTACTTCGTACTTCCTTCATTTTTCTGAGTTGTAATTGAACCGAAACATATAAACATCAAGACGTAACACAAATATACTCAACTTTCAAACTTTAATTCTAGTAATAATGATAATAATAATTTGCCAATTAAAAAATAAGATTCTACCTATTTATAGGCGATTACGTGTGAACACCCTAAAAGTCTTGGCAAAAAAATACAAAAATTATTTAGAATTTAGAGGGGGGATCAGTTTCGCACATAAAGTCAATGCAAAACGATCTCCTCCTCCCTGGCCATTCTTGCCCTTTAGTACAATTTAAAAAAATATGTTTTCAAGCTGAAAACATGATATAAAATAAATAATTACTCTACCACTAACTCTAGGTTCAAGTGAGAAGCCCATGTCCTAAAAATGCCTTTTCTTGATGGTGTCGTACCATTAACCTTAAATCTGAGTGACAAGCTACCCCCTAAAAAAACTCTTAATCGTGGCCTACGTAATATAGTAAACTAGTTTACTATTACGATGGCCACACCTTAACCCTAAGTCCGAATGGCAACCTTCATCCAAAACAAACTCCCTTCCTTAACCTCATCACTAACCATAAGTCCGAGTGGCAAGCCCCCCCATCTTACAAAAAGCCCATTAAAACCAGACATAATTGTCTAAAAAAGAAAAGAAAAAAGGCAGACCCCGATAAAGAAAAACGCACAGGATTTATTTCACATAGAAAACAAATTAATTAATGCTCTAAAACGCTAGAATGGCCCAGAAATGGTTAACCATTTCACATTAAATTCACGCGAAACCAATCCCCCCACTCCAAATTCTAAAATAATTGTTTGTTTTTTCTTTCCGTCAAGTTTTTAGGGCGTTCACACGTAATTGCTCCTCTCCCACAAAGTATTTCTTAAAACTATACATAATCGTCTAAAAAAAAAAAATAAAAATAGACCCGTTCCCCCCACAAAAAAAGCATAAAAACGCATAGTAATTTTTTTTTAAGTTTAAAGCTTTACAATAAAGATTTGCTTGGAAAAAGAAAAAAAAACAACCTTTTTTAACTTCTAGATTTTGCTGTGAGTCTTTTTTAGCGAGTTGAAAACTGCATGAATTCACTCAAGTTAAAATATATCTATGACAAAAAGTATTGATATTGTAGAGAAGACAAGTATTTTTTTTGAATTCCTCATCCAAAAATGAGTAAACTTGCAAAGTTTCATGCTTCTACCTCCAATGGATACTTTTTTTACAGCAAGTTCAGCAGGGTATACCTTTTACTGTTTAAAAAAAAAAATTTTTTTAGCCTTTTTTGTCCTATTATCAAATTGTGTTTCCGTCTGTTTTTACAAGATCCAAATATGAGTTTTTTTATTGATTTACTATTAAAAGAATAATTCAGCTTAGTCTCTAATGTGCTATGAATCATATTGAGAAGATTCAATGCGTTAACTGTTGAACTGAAACTTATATGAACAGTCAAAGTTGCCCTTCCGTGTATCTCTGCACTTTTTCGGGGGGGGGGGGGGTTAATGGGATTTTGGCCAATGTTTAGGCTGGTTTGATCTGATAATTATTGCTTCCGTTAGTCTTAATTTTCATTTAGCACAAGATGACATTACATTTGTAAGGATTTTTCATCTGTTTGAAGCATGCATTTTCAGTTATACTCTGTTAAAATTGGCTTCGTGACCAATAGCACACAAGACACCAAATTTTCTAATTTTTGACGAACTTTGAATGGTCATAACTTGGTGGCTAATTGAGCTACCAAAAAAATTTGGTACCATTGTTTATGTTTTGCAAAAATCTATATGTCTACATTAAATCTTTTTAGATATAATGAAAATAAAACTTTGGTTTGGGATACCTAGTCAATGAGATAGGAATGATTGCCAGCAGAAAGATGAGGAATACTATGGGGGTACTAATATTGATCATTGGTATGAACTGCATTTGATTACTTTTGGGGTGGTCCATGACAGGAATTTGTTGACATTGTATTTGAAGACGAACAAGTTGTAATCGGCAGGGAAGCAGTCTCGCGGTAATGTGTTCCACAGGAGGGGAGCCCTTGCAAAGAAACGCTAGGCATGTGGAGAGAGAAAGAAAAGCCATTTTTCGTTGTGGTAGCAAGACAAGTTCTTGCTGTGAATGTCTTACCAGGAGGTATAAAAGACTAGAGCTCAGTCGAGCACCTTCCATAATTGTAAGTAATGCACTGGCGACTTCCACTTATGGCATTTTTTTATCTACTCCCAATGTCATAACTAAAATTTGAAATGGAAAAACAATTATATACTTATAAAAAAAATTATTTTGGAGCTCTGAAAAAGATCTCATGCTCTGAGTCGTTAGCTGTTTTTTTTCTTTCTGCTTTTTATCTTTTTACCCCAAACAAGGCATATTGCCACTGAAGCATACATGTCTACTGTGATAGGGGTCAGATTTATCGGAGGGGGGGACGTGGGTGAAGAGTTGGGCAGCAAAATGTTTGTTCACATTACATTTAAATTTCTGCATGCATGTTGGTACGGTCAGGGAGACGGTACAGTGAGACAATTCCAAAGGCAAACGCTCTGAGAAAAAATGCTATTAAAGTAGAAAATCTTCGGGCATCTAGAAACCTATATAGTGAAGAGGCGTGATTTTGCTACTAGTCGGGTGGGTTGGGAGTATTTTCATTCATCGGAGCACATTCCATGGAAGTAATTGTAAAACAAACACAGGGATGCAAAACTGTGGTGATGGGACAGGGGCTGGAACTTGGCAGACAGTATGGGATCTGTTAGGTTAAAAATTCTGTTTTGCACCTTGTCCAAGAGGGAGACGCTAGTGATGGGTGCACCAGCCTAAATGTGTTAACAATAGTCCATGCAGGTTATATTACTAACATGTGCATCCATGTTATGTCTTTCAGTATGATGCTGCCCATTTTATGTATATTCAAGTTGAAGCCCCCACATTTATTGTCAGGGGTGAACAGATCGGCTTTAGGGTGACAGTTTTCAGTTATTGGTATATTGATGACTACATTGAGGTAAGTTTTGCTGCTTTCTTTTCGTTCTTTCTTTTTAGATAAATTTTCAGTCATTCTTACATTCTCTCACTCTCTTACAGTTGAATGTTAGTTACAAATTTAATTTAATTTCTCTGTCTTTCCCTCTGTCAGCCAAAGGCAACAAAAGAAAGGAGAGCGAAATGAATAAATCAAGACTTTCTTTTCTTTCTTTTTCACTGATGAATCTCTAAAGATTTGTCTTAATCTTTTTCCCTCATGGAGAGAGTAGGAGCACATAATGAGTGAAAACTCCCCCCCCCCCTTATTCATGACTAAAAAATATTGATCAGGATTAAATATAAAAATTGATGTAATTGATTGAAAATAAAATTTTTACATAAAAAAAAAAATTTCAATCAATTTCATCAATTACATATTCTATTTGTCCCGAAAATTTCAGTAACATATACAGTGCAAGAATCTCTATTTAATTGCAATTAGAACGCTACATTTGTTACAACTAGTAGATTCAAATGGCATCTACAATCACTGGGTACATATTTATTCAGTTCTTCTAAATTAATAAATGCAAAAGGGTTTTTTTATTTATTGTACATATATTACTATCAAAACGTCTCATGGTTACTTAAATTAATCATGCAATATAGTCTCTTGAAATATTGTATATATAGTAGAGAACAAAGTTCCAAACACAGCTATTGTATGCCTAATTTGCATAACGATTTTTTTAACAAGCAATTAATGCTTGGTGTTATTCATTTGTAATTTTTTTGTCCTATTTTTCTTCATATATGCATATATTTATATGCAAAATAAAAATGGATTTGAGGATAGGCGAATCAACAAACTAACAAAAATATGAACTGAAACACATATAAAAGCTCTACCAAGATATTTTGGTTGCTAGAAAGCAACCATCCTCGGTTGGAAGTAAGAACTTTTATATACATGCAATAGTGGTAAATGTTGAGATTGCCGGCCTAAACAGTTTCTTAAAAAATTTGAATAAAATTAGTGTATAGGCGATAATATATATAAAATTATGACGTGGTGAACGTTAACATTAATTTAGTATTGCGTAGTAATAGGGAAAAATAGACATTTTAACACTTTTTTCTGTCGTGAGCGATACAGAAAAAAAAAATCATGGCTCCATACTACATAACTTCTGGTTCAAATAAGACACCATTTTGTAAAAATCTCGATTATTCTAGTATATCTGCACATTTCAAATGTGTTTTTCTTGAGATTACATGCATGATACTAAATAGATTTTAACTCGAAATGGGTTCCTCATTAATAATATTTAAAAAACAACAACATAAAATCATTTTTATCGCTTGTACACAATTTTTTATCATATTCTGTTTAGGCCGGTTATCTTAACATTTACCACAATAGTTTTGTCAATATTTCCAATAATTAAATAAAGTGATTTAATAAAAAAAAAAGAATAAATTACGAAAACCTTTCTTAAAATATTATGTTCATTAATTTTTAAAGGAGCTAATTCAAATGAAAGCTATTAGTTTTTAAAACTGAAATAAATTTATGCTAAAGATATGTAATATAAAAAGAATACATAGAGCTTGATTAATGGCCGCCGGATGACGTGTATATTTTTGCTTCTTTAATATATTTGCATTACCTACGTTTTTAAGAATTAAATTCAAACATGTTTTATAAATATGATTAGTTTTCTACAATTTAAAAAATTGTGAGGCGGGGGGGGGGGGCATTTGTTAGTGCTGGGATTTCAAAGGCCATTTTTATGACTTCATACTTTTGTTGTAAGGTGTAAATAATTGACTTTCTTGCTTAGCGTGTTAACAACAACTATTACAGACTAAGTTAATAATTCTCTGCTTACATCAATCATTCAATACATATTTTCAGTTTGCCTTTATTGGAAATACAGACACAAACATAATTTCTTAACAAGAACATATACAGCAGCATTACTTGGATTGTCCGAGTTAGGATCTTTTAGATACTTACAACTTGGTTGTCGCAAAACAGTGCTTCTTAAAGACAACTCGCAGCTGTCAAGCCTGACATTGTCATATGGAACAAGTGAGAGAGAGAGAGAGAGAGAGTGGCAACTTTGGTTGAAGTCAGTGTCTCTAATGATGGGGGCCTAAACAGAGCTGAAAGGGAGAAAATAACAAAATATTAAGGTCTAATGTATGATATGAAAAGAAACTGGAACCTCAGATCTCCATCATTCCAGTTATCATAGGAGCCACTGGACTCATGAAGAAGAACTTGAAAAAGTATTTAGCAAGTATACCTGGTGAACCAAGTGTAAGAGAAATCCAAACAACTGCAAACAAGGGAACAGCCAGAATCCTGAAAAGAGCTCTCAGTTGGAGTCTGTAAATAGCGGGTGATCGTATGCCATTTGAAAGAATGCCCCGTCCTCAGCAAATAAATGAAAAGAAAAAAAATAGAAATAGAAATGTTGTTGGCTAGTATTATTTAATGTAAAAATAGTTTTTATACAATTTATTCAATAATGAGACTATCTTATTACTAGGTGTGTGGTGTCACTTAATTCATCTTTTATTAGGAAACTGTTAAAGTTGTCACATTTGAGAATATTCTTCATTTAAAAAAAAAATCCCTTTTTCATTCTTTAAATCGCTTATTATTACAACTGGTGTAGCGTTTTACATCATCTCCTATTAAATTGTAGCCCGTAAATAAATCTATTTGTTAATTATTGTACTTAGAAATTTAATACAGATGCACGTGCAGAAATTGATAATTATCGACTTATATTAAATACATATTTTTTCTGTGTCTTTTAAAACAATTACACAACAAAATGCTTGCAAACAAGAAATCATAATGAAATACCACCCCGGCATAAGCCAGTACTATTAACTTTCATTTCTATGCAAATACTTTGTTTTCTAAATTGCTAGTAATAGTTTTGGGTATTTGACATTTGAATTTTTATTCTTGTTTTTGAACCCATCGTGAGAGCAGTTATTCTTACTAGTATTCAATACATTGTTGTTTTTTTTTCTCTTTGCAAGTTTTTAATCCTTTAAACTTTTCTATTTCAGGTTTTGATTACGGCTCATGCATCACCTTATCATAAATTTGTTTTGGTTGGTGATTTAGGAATTGTTCAATCTTATAATCCTGAATTAGCCGATGGTGACATGCAAACACTTCTTTTCGTGAGTACCCCACCATTTTAACGAGTAGGATTTTTTTCTCTCTCTTCTCTTCTCTTCTCTCTCTTCGCTCTTCTCTCTCTTCGCTCTTCTCTCTCTCTTCTCTCTCTTCTCTCTCTTCGCTCTTCTCTCTCTTCGCTCTTCTCTCTCTCTTCGCTCTTCTCTCTCTCTTCTCTCTCTTCTCTCTCTCTCTCTTCTCTCTCTCTCTCTCTCTCTCTCTTTCCTCTCCTCTCTCTTTCCTCTCCTCTCTCTTTCCTCTCCTCTCTCTTTCCTCTCCTCTCTCTTTCCTCTCCTCTCTCTTTCCTCTCCTCTCTCGTCTCTCCTCTCTTCTCTTGTCTTTCCTCTCTTCTCTCCTCTCCTCTCTCTTTTCTCTCTCTCTCTCTTTTCTCTCTCTCTCTCTTCTCTCTTTCTCTCTCTTCTCTCTCTCTCTTTTCTCTCTCTCTTCTCTTCTTTACTCTTGTGGAGGTACTAACGAATTCTATTCTTGTTGAACATGAAAGAACGAGCAAAATCGATAAAAAGTGAGAACCCAACACTCAAACATTCATATAAACAATAACAATTTATTGAACATATTTAGCACATAACATTTGTAACAATTCTCAATAAAAGTCTCTTTGTTTCTGTTTTGTGTAGAATGTCTCTTTCACAGTTTTAATGTTGAACTTCTTTTGCTGTTCAAAGCTATTTCCCTTAACGGGTTTTTTGTTGAAAATCTCACGTGTTTGGATGTACGTATAAGAAATAGAGAAAAATGAGCCGTCTCCTAACCCCTTTTTTCATCGTGTAAGCATTTGTGTGCGTGTCGCTCTGTTGTTAGTGCGAGGACACGAGTGTGTGTGTTTGACATTAATTTGTAGAGATAAAAAGAGGTACAAGCTTACTAGTGTTCTGTGTCCGCAAGGAGGAAAGAAGAAACGGTGTGGAGTTGAGAGTGAGACAGCAGCAGGCAGCTTCTTGCCCCAGTGCTTTAGGAGTCTGTTGACAGGACCGTCTTAATCACTGGTGGTAGGGAAAAGAGAAAAAGAGACTGATTTTGTTACGGCTGCTGGTTTTATTTTGTTTACCCCTGGTTTGGCGGACGTATTAGTAGACAATCACGTGATCAATATTTTTGGCATTTTCAGCGCCTTTTTGCTAGACAGCTTGTGGGAGCCGATTTTTATGACTAGTTTTAGTGTTTTGTTGTGTAAGTGAATTTGCTATTGCTTTGTGTTTTTCTGCTTATGCCGGTATAACATATTAGGATGTCAATTCGATACTCTCTCTCTCTCTCTCTTAATCTTTTGAATATGAATACAATTTCATAGAAGATGAAAGTGGCATATGGCCCTTACTATATTCATTTCATTTTTTTTTTTTTTTGGTCTTTTTTTTCTTTGTTTATTTTCTTTCTCGGATTTTGTTTTTGCCAATATAATTTCTATTTGATATAATCATTCTTATTAGTTGGAGCCTGGAGAGTCCAAAGATATCTACATGCCAGTCATTCCTATTATTCAAACCGGTTGCTTTGACGTAAAAATCACTGCAACATGTTTTATGGAGAGAGATCAGCACATTCATCGCCTATGCGTCAAGGTAAGTACCCTTCTTTTTATGAAAATATGTTTTGGAATAAAAAATTATTATCTCACTGCTGAAGAGTGTCTTACTAAGTAAGGCGTAAGATGGTGAATGAATACCCTGGATTAATGCATGTGACGACCAAATGGTGATTTTTTTTATCACGGTCATGGTAATGAGAGGCGGGAATAAACTCACGATCAACTTTGACTATATTACATTCCTACTATAATTCCGACCGACCAAGCAACTTACTTTACATGTTTACGTTCCTGTATCCAAAAATCCCAATAAAGGATTGATTTATATTATTGTAGAGAAGACGTTGATGTTTTCCTTTAAACTCTGGTGATTTTTTTCTTATTCAAATCAGATCATACAGACATGGCCAACTTAGCAAAATGGCTATCTCTTATCTTGTCACTCTCAACCAACGAACAAGATTTTTCCCCGCATAGATTTCAGAGAAAACTCTTCCTTACTCTACGCACGCATTGTTTCCAATTCTCTCATGGTGGCGATTATCGTCCAACTAATGATCTCTTTAACCCTTATCCTCGAGTGGGTCCTGGGCCTTGATAAGTGGTGACCGATCACTAAGAAGAAAAAACAAAAAAACGGTAATCTGAATGAATAAATGTAAAAATTGAGCCCATTTCCCACACTAACTGTAAAGAGACTAAAGTCAAAACACATTATTTCAAGTTAATTCAACTTTATACAATAGACGCACCATCTTTTTTATATACTGCTTATGTATATGCGATATCAACCGCAAGGTTAACTAATTTGCATATTCGTTTTGAAAAAGAACATTTTATTAATAAACTATTTGTTATTATTTTTTAATTCCAAGATTGTTTTGATTTTAATATAACAAATAGTTCTGTTTCGAAGTATTGTTTTATTTCCTGGAAAAATATTTAGCATTTGTATTCAAATGTTCCTTTTTTAAAAATTTTTTTTAGAGGAACCGACTTGATTTTCAATAAGTGCCAATCTATTTCTAAATTGCAACTGAAAAAGCAAATTGATTTCTTTTTCCCTTTTTTCCCCGGTTACATTAAGAAAGTTAAATGAATATGTATCAAAATGTTAATGTTTACATATTGATTTGAATGAATGTTTCAATAAGCGAACTTCACAAAGCGATAACGAGCCGGCAGAGTCAGCTAGTTTGATACATAATTGTAAAGCTCGTACTAATATATTGTCTATTGATTTTTGTTGTTTGTCATTGTAGTCCGATGGTGTGACCAACTATTATCACATCCCCTACATGATTGATTTGATCACACAAGCGTCCGTGCTTGTACCGGATTTTGATATTCCAATTAAACAACAATATATCCAGCCTGAGCAGAGAGAACACGATTACGTTCCAGGTTCCGGAGTAGCAGTCACAAGTCTCTTTGGTAAGCAAGATTTTTGATTTCCTCTCTGATTCTGTAATAGTTATTGAAAATTGTGGATGAATTGAGAGTACAATGTGGACATCTACTTTTGGCAGCCTTGTAACTCTCTGAAATAAAGTGCTATTTTGTGAGTGGTAAGACACAAGTATGAAGAAATAAATTGGATGAAAACGATTCTGTATAGATCAACATTAATAATTATTTCTTATATAAATACAACTGAAAAGAAATTAATTTGAAATGAGGATGTATTTAATTGTCTGTCGTCCATTGAAATGTTTTTCTATTGTCGGCTGATTTCCAAAAATGCTGTGACACATAACTCTGCTTTCTAAAATGCTGTTTTGAACAAGCGAGATAACTTAAGGGTAAAGAGATATTTCCCTGTAAACACTATTTCCGAGATGGAAATCTGTTTCATCTAACAATCTCACTTTCCCTTTATTTTGTCTTTTAGTCCTCACATTTCATTAGCTATGTTTCTGACAAAGGAGGGAAGAATTGCTGTTTTCTAGGTCGGCTGTTGTTTTGGGTCTGTGGTATATGGAGATTTTCGATCCTCTCATAGTATTCACCATCAAGTAGCTGTAAATCTATTCATTTCATTAACCCTGTTTTTTTAGCTTTAATAAGCGGTGACTCGTAAGTAAATTATAAAAAAGCTACTCTTAAATTTACACAGTGATGAAAGAGCTATTGAGTTGAATTATGGTTACTTTTTGTGTCTCTGTGATCTATTAATAATAGATTGTTATGCAACTATCAACCACTATTATACAGAATTAGAAAAATACCCGTCCCAGGACGGGTAAAATGAATTCCCCAAACAGAACAGTTTTGCATCACTTTTATGACCCCTTATAAAGATTAAAATCAACATATAATCATACTAAACCTTATGTCTAGAAACTGTATTTAAATTATGATCAAAATTCATTACATGATTTTGATTCTAGAAAATGTCTAAAATTTAAGTCTTAGACTTAAGGGGTCTTAATAAGAAATTGCAAATCAGGGAATCTTGCTTATGAATCAAATTTAATGCAAATCTGAAATATTTGAATTTTCAAGTGGGTGGTTTTACTCATATTATGCCCCCTAAAAGCCTTTTAAAATACTCCAAAAGAAACTGAAATTTGGAATATTTATTAATTGATGTATAATACCTATTGTTAAAATTTCACAAAAATCGGAGGAATCTGAATTTTCACAAAGAGTTTTCGCCCTTTTTTATCCCCTTTGTATAAAACTAAATTAAACTAAATATAGCCCATATTACTCATCTGTATGCCTAGCAGCTGTGTTCCCAAATTCATGATGATCGGTTAATTAGTTTTTGAGTGAATCCTGTACATACGAAAATATAAACATACCTATATAAAGATAGAAATAAATGCAACAATTAATTAGTTTCCATGTTACACAAATTATTTCATATTCTTGTTATATCAATCATTTTTTACATTTTCATATTTTCTCCCTCTTCAGGTGATGTGGTCACTCCTGGATTTTTTGAAGAGTATTTAAATGCTGAAAATATCTTGTACAAACCGTACGGAGCCGGAGAAAACATGGTGTTTAATTTTGCTTACAACTTGATGACCCTGAAGTTCAAGAAGGCCAGTAAACAACTGAGTGACACAACTTTGCAAACATCACTAAAATATCTAAACATCGGTAAGATTGACTCAAAACCTTTTTAGCTTCGGATTGAATGAATATTGCAAGCATTTTATTTATAAATGGACTAGTCTTATGAATGAATGTGTGTGTGTGTGTGTGTGTTCACTGCACAGGTCATGATCGTCTGCTTGTGCTGATCCGAAATCATTGCTCGATTCCAACACCGGTCGCAGTGTCAATCATGTGATCTCAGTTAGTGCTGCAACAGAAGAATTCTCCCTCCAAATAAAATCACAATTCAAGTTTAAAACAAATTTTTTGGAGGTTACGATGATAATCGTTTGCCTCTACTGAACAACAAATTTGCAAATGAGACTTCTTCAAATCAAAACATAAGTCCAACCGGACACAATCCATTAACTAACAGCCCAAGGGCCCATCTCTCTCTGAGAAGCATACACACCTCAACTGACTGTGAGATGCCCAGAAAATCAACTTACTTCCCCTGCCCATTTTTTTTAATATATATATATATATATATATATATATATATCACCGGGATCACTTCAGAAAGACGACTTCAGATAGTGGTCAGCCTTATCTATGATCATAAAAAACCTAATGCTTGCCGGCCATTATTTTTGGCCAAACTCAAATGGGTCATAGCCACAGAAAGGAACCTTGTATCTGAAGGAACATTATTTTCTCAAGTAGACAAATCGAATTCTGGGTGGCCAAACCCCAAATTCAGAGATATTTCCCATATCTTTGGTGATTTCTCTATTCTTAATTAAATATTTCTCACTTGCAACAGGTCTGCTATTCGCATGCATTGCAACTATACAACCCACTAAACATGCTGCCTAGTGCATGTTCCGATCATTGAGCGAGTTTACAGTCTTTTAGTTAAAAGAGTGACATATTATAAAAAAAAGGAATATGTTAATAAATTACCTCCCCTGTCTCCTAAACAAATTATCTTTTATTATTGTGTTAATAAATTAACCTTAATCTTTTCTTCTAAATAGCCCATTTGATTGGTCCAGACACTTCACATATTAACCAATCACTAGGCACTCTATTTGGAAGGGAAAAACGTGAAGAGAATAATTCTCGTCCTCGCACACACTAAATGTGTTCAGTGAACACATTTACAGAGCCGTCCTTGTGACGTTAAAACATACTCTTTCGCAAATACTGTCATACTTAAATGGACACATAAAAACTGTATCAGATAGGTTGGTCTTTTTAATTAAGCCGCAAACACACTTTGTTAGCAAGATATTTCTTGGATTATAATTTCAATACATATATCATTAATCTCTGTCTTGTATATCTTTTTGGTCGAAATCTGCTCTCTTTTTAAGTAATAAAAATCTGATTTTTGCCAAATCGCTAGAGCCTTACCTTCCTTATTTTCATGTCGTTATTTGGGTGGATTTTATTTCTCTTACTCTTTCTTTCTCTGTTTTTCTTCATCTTTCATTCTCTTTTCCTGTTTTTTCTCTCTTCCTCTTCTCGTCTTATCTTGCCTTCCTTTTCCCTGTTATGACGGTTTCAAAAAAAAAATCTGAAAACTTGACTTGTCGTCAGCTCAATTAATCTGATGATTAACTTCTTATTTGTAAATTCGCCTGTTTTTTTTTGTTTACCAAAATTGATATTTCACTAATTAAACATTTTTCAAATTATTTTAAATGTGTTTTTACCACTTGTCACTAGCACATCATCCAAGTTGTTTTTTGTGCTGCTCTCTCTCTCCACACAGAGGGGAAGGGGAGGGGGATTCATTTTGATTTCAGTTTTTTTTGCCATTAGCTCTCACATCTCTAATTCACGCACAAACCAATACCAGGCAGGTCTTATGCAGGCGCACTCTGACTTGACAATCAACGCAACCTTTTTTTCTAACATACAGATATATAAGAGCTTTGTTGCATAAAAAATCTATATTCATTTGTATTTTTTACAGAGCAGGGTAAGTTTATATAGAAAACAACACAGATTAAATTAGTACGAAAAGCAAAAGTTCACAAAAGCGATATTTTATATATATTTAAAAGGGAAAGTTTACATAGATAGCAAAACAAAGAAATTTTGTTCATTGTTTTGTTCATTAGCTGAGATAAGGAGAAAGCCTCAGTCGATAATTTATGGTCGACAGGTCAGAACGATCGTAATCAAAACTTCTCCACTCAATTACAAAAAATATATTTGATTGAAAGTTATTTATAAAATTAATATTTGTTTAATACATATAGTTTTCATTATAAAAAAGTTAACTAAGAAATGTTATGAGCGTTAAAATGAATATGTTGATATATTTGTTTTCAGTCAGCATGAATTTGCATGCAACAGTGTAGGAGATTTAAACATTGTGTGTGGGTGTGGCCTTTTGTAAGTGTGCGTATGAGTATGGCAGTGTGTGCGTTGGTTGAGAATTTAACATGTAAGGGGGACAAAGGAAACTGAGCGTAGTATGAATGTTAGCTCTGTCCTGGATTTTTGCCTCAACTGGTTGATTGAAGAAAATCTCGCCTTATATGTGCTTTAGATGGATCAAAAAGGCAAATTCTACAATTTCACAGATGCCTCTGATTGGCTCAAAATATTTTTATTAATTTAGGCATATATATCCTCAGAGCCATGTGTGCACCAACGATTTTGAGCACTTTAATTTTGTGCACCAAAGGGTACACTTCTGCCACCACAATTTTCTGATATTAATAATTTGTTGATCCTATCTTTTCTCTTTGTATCATTCTTTGCTTTCGTTACAATATTCACTGATTTTAATTGTGATAAATTTAACATACAACAAGGACACCTCTGTCATGCTTATTAGATTCCTAGAGAAAAGGTTGTGCTTATTGCTATTAATAGATTAGATGTTAGCATAGAAATCTATTAAACTATTTGAATTTTATAAAGCGTTTTAATATACTTAAAAGTTACATTAATTCTCTTTTAGCTCTTCAGAGAATCATGAGTTATATGAATAAGGATGGTTCCTTCAGCATGTTCCGTGATAATTCTCGGCCCAGTGTATGGTAAGTTTTTTAAACATTTTCTTTAGGGCAGTACTACACACACACACACGCACACAAATTCATACTGCGAGGGGTCTCGGGTGTAATATATTCTGATGCCACTTCTGACAGCTTGTAATATATTTAAACAAGGCTGAAGTCAGGAATTAAGAGAAAATATGTGACGTTCACTTCCTGCATTGTGTTTTTACATGTTTAAAGTGTATGCTGTCCGTGATGAGAAAGATAAAACCTCATTTCTATTCCTTGAGTGACACAGGTGAAGAGTTCTACAAACGGAAGATAACTAATAACGACTTTTACACCAGGTACACTTGGGGACTCTGAAGTCCATCTTTATCAGCTCTTTTTTTTCTGTTTTTCTTTTTATATTCTGTCTACTTAAACTCTGTCTACTCTAACCTGATCCTGGGTATGACCGTAAACTACATGTTGTTGTTGTTAGTTCATGCAAAACACAAAAGAAATCATATACAATTATTATCTAGGATTAGTTTTTTTCTGCATTTAATTGTCTTGGGTATGACCATAATCTATATCTGGTAGTGAGGCTCCGATTTGGGAGCATTGGTGAATGTGAAGTTAAAACCTTTAGTTGGCATTACTCTCAGGTCCGCTCTGACCCAGGATAACAGTACCTTTCAGGGTCCCATCTGTTGCTTAGATGGAGTCCTGTTGCCGCATCTGTCGAGGTGCTGCTCAGAGCACTCTTTCTGGCCTTGATAGAGTTCAAAATCAACTTCATAATCGAGTGGGGGAATGATCTCTTCTTTTCTATATAGCCCCAGAAAGGAACATTGCTAATCTCTCTGTCCTCTACTGGTGCTACCAGATCATGCTGTTTGAAGATACTGACTTCCTGACTTAAAATTAGAATTCTGCTGAGTGGAGAATTTGGTTATCAGCCGCAGCTCGGAGATGGGATGTGCAGGCTAGGCATAAACGCTCTTTTACTAAAACTCAACTTAAAAAAAGAATTTTTCTTCACACCATGATGATTAATTGTTACCCACTTTTTGTCGACCCAGTGAAAAAAAAAATTCACTTCTGTATGGATAATGGAACTGATCACACAGAAGAAGCACAATGGATGATATAGGTAAATTAGAAACCTTCATAAGAGAGGCACTTATACAAAAACAACATGTATCTGCAGTCTTCTTCGACATAGAAAAAGCTTATGATACAACATGGAGATATGGCATCATGAGGGACTTAAAAAACCTACACTTAAAAGGTAGACTATTAATTATAATAGAAAACTTCCTAAAAGAAAGATATTTCGCAGTGAAAGTGAGATCCACACTGTTAGATATAAAGGAACAGGAAACTGAAGTTCCACAGGGAAGTTTACTTTCAGTCACATTATTTAGCATAAAAATAAATGATATTGTTAAAAACATCAAACCAGAAACGGACTGCTCCCTTTTTGTAAATGACTTTTTAATATGTTATAGATCCAAATATATAAACTCCATAGAACGGCAACTCCAACTATCTATTAATAACATAAGCAAATGGGCTACAGAGAATGCCTTTAAATTCTCCAAGGTAAAAAAACAAAACCAGACATTTCTGTCAGTTACGAAAATTACATCATGACCCAGTACTTAAAATTAGGGACCTTACAATACCTACTGTAGATGAAAATAAGTTCCTGAGTATCACCTTTGACAAAAAAACTGTCATTTATACCGCATATAAAGAAACTAAGAGTAAAATGTAACAGTCTTACAACTGCTGAGAATGGTAGCACATACAGATTGAAGTGCTGACAAAAAGACACTGGTAAAATTATATAGAGTATTAGTAAGATCAAAGCTGGACTATGGATGCTTTATGTATGGATCGGCTAGAAAACATACCTGAAAACACTAAATATTATTAATCACCAAGGACTGAGATTGGCGCTTGGGGCCTATAACACCACACCAGTCAAAAGTCTATATACAGAGACATATGAAATGCCCCTGGATCTGAGACGGCAAAAATTATGTTTACAATACTATCTTAAACTCGTTTCATATCCCTCAAATCCAACACATGATTGTACTTCATATCCTCAATATACAGAGCATTTTAACTGAAAGGAAAGGGCTATAAAATGGAGAGGTTAGTTTGGAAGTCAATTTCTAAAAGCTGTCCAACATATGCCAGCATGTAAAACAAACGTTAAAGTGAATATAATGATGATGCTTCCTCTTCATAGTAACCCTTGTTTAAGTCTAATGCATGATGATCTGCTTGAGGTTAGGAAATTAAAAAAAAATAGCATGGAGCAAGTTCAGGTGAATAGGGAGGTTGTTCCAGTACAACAACGTTCTTGTTGGGCAGAAACTGCCAGATGCTCAAAACAGTGAGAGATGGTCTATTTGTTGCATTTAAATCTTGTGCCATACATTATTGCAAAAACATATGGAGGTTCACAAATTGTATTCATACCTTGGTAGCTACATATTCTCCTTGTACACGTCTCTCCATGATCCTTCATGAAATCAAAGCTCCTTATTTACATTTTCAAAAGAACTAAGTCGACCCAAGACTGATGAAAGACAGAAGAGATTTATTCAATTTGATCTTCATTCCAAATCACTGATTTGTGTGCGTGTGGGGAGGGGAGAAAGAAATAGATCAATAATCACTTTTTAATCATGTTTTGTCAACCCATCTCAATTTTCATGTTCACGGGTTGCGTGCTCCCAACGAACTGACGTCTTCTCTCTCCCACTCTTTAACTCATGTGATGTCATATCTGTTTCTATTAATTCTCACAGTCTAGTAATCCTCACCTCGAGCAGTAAGTTGACCCTGGCTGAACTTTCATATCCTGGTATACTTAATACTGCTGTCATATCTGGGGACGTGCCACTCAAAGCACTCTTTCCTGTCTTTACAGAGTACAAAATCAACTCCACATCTTTTGGGGATAATTTCTTCTCGCCCCTACATCCTTTTTTACACAAGAGATGTTGCTAGCCTTTCTACTGTAGGTGCTTGACTGATCTCCAATCCCTGGTACCCCGCCCCTCCTCCTCACTCCCCGATAAAACTGTGGTATTACCGCTTGCCGGGAAGACTATCTTAGTGTGTTCGCGCTGTGGTGACGTCTGTAGAATTGCTCTTATAGTCCGAGCACGGTACCACACTAGCTCTTGGAGGAACGATAGTCACATCCCTTTAATGAAAGGGTTAATTATACCTGGTTGGGTATTTGACAGGAATTACAGCATCTTCATTAGGCGTCATTAATTCTCTCCTGAGACCACTGTGCTGCAATTGAACGCTGTATAAAGTAGCAACGATACATTTTTATATATCAAAAATATAATTATTTATTTTTACCTAAGAATTAAAACTTGAAAGTTGAGTCGGGCTGGCTCGTACGATCGACCACTTCGTACGACAGCAAAACCCAAACTGTTCAAAATCTCTCTCACTGCAATAAAATAGAGAGAAAGAAAGAGACAGAGAATACAGTCACCAGTGTATCTGTTTCAATGTGTCTCTGGTGACAGGGATTTTATCTTTAACCCAACAGCCAACAGTGTTTGATTGTTGATATTTAAGTTGTCATCTAACTCACACCTGGCGACCCACAAAGTTATAACAATCGTGAAGTGTATTCGCCATGTTTAATGCAACAATAACACCTTTTCAATTCTACATATCTCCCTCCGAGTACAAAGAATGTCTGGCACAAGGCTTATAAATGTAGGGAATCCCACCTCCCTCAAAAGGGTCACTATCCTTGTCACAAAACAATCACAACAACTCGTCTAGCTACAAGCACAGCAAAGAACTTTCATTTCTCTCTCTCTTTACCAAAAACGAAACGAAACTTCCATGAACAAAGTTTCTTTCCTAGAACATCCCATTTGTAGAACAAGATACCGTGAATCTGCTTCCCAACCGACTACAGCATGGTCGTCTTCAAGTCTAATGTAAACAAATACTTGTTGAGCCATCCCCTTTGGATAATCAATTCCTCTGAGTAATCAGCCCATTCCACCCATTGTTTCTGATTCTCTTGTGGTGGCGGGGGTCATTGTCCAACTGACAATCTCTTTAACTCTTGTATACTCGAGTGGACCCCAGGCCTTGATAAGTGGTAACCCATTTGTAAACTAAATATATATATATATATATATATATATATATACATATATACATATATATACTAGTGGGTTTACTCGCCCAATATCTAACACATTGTCATGGTGAAAAAGTGTAATTAAAACATGAAAAAAGAAATGATTGCCGGAAACTGATATCCGTCATTTTATAGATTCACTAGAAATGTAGTAATTGTCTAATTGGTCACATCGTCTCCTCATAGAATTTACTCTTTTGTGGATTCCTAATAAGAAAACATGTTTCAGGAAAAAGTTAACTGCCACTTTCAAAAACTGAAATGTCTTGAAGAATTATCCCAGTTGGTCTTGGAGAAAGCTGTACTTGATGAATAATTGAGTTACTTGACACTGTGATTTTTAATCTGGTAAATCTGGAACCGATTCCAAAAAATTATCTAGCTTTTTTCCTTTTGTATTTTTTATTTATTTTAAGGTTGACTGCCTTTGTTGCTAAAACTCTGTACAGTGCACGAGCGTATGGAGAATGGGAACGTGATTTCTTTGTTCCTCTTGAATTGATCAATCAAATGGTTGTGTGGATTTGTAAACAACAAGATCCGTTCACTGGTGCCTTTCATGGTAATGGAAGTGCCTATGACAGAAAAATGGTAAAGAGTTCAAATGTGTTTTACTTTTTCTTCCTTTCTTTCACTTTTTCTTTCTTTTACTTTTTCTTTTCTTTTTCTTTTAACTTTTTCTTTTTTTTTTAATCTTTTCTTATTTTTACCCTTTTTTCCCCTATTTACGTTTTTTCTTTTTCCTTTTTTCCATTTTCCTATTTTTCCTTTTTTTAAAAACTTTTTCTTTTTTACTTTTTCATTTTTACTTTTTCTTTCTTTCTGCTTTTTCTTTCTTTTTTTAAACTTTTTTTTCTTTTTTCCTTTTTTGGGTCTATATTAAAAGTGAAAGAAATTTTTTCCTTTCGTTTTTATTATTAGATATTATTGAGATTAAGCCTCCTTCTTTGCTCATGAAATTTAAATTTGCATATGTTATTATTGAAGTGAATCGGGCGTATGTACGTTCACTTTTATTATATAGATTTAAATAGAAAATAAACAGATTCTGTTTCAGATTTATAATTTTGTGAATGCAGAAAATTGTTAACCCTATATTTGCTCTAACATGTTTAAAAAAAAAAACAAAAAAACTTCTCTTTGTAGACTTCAATAAACAACTGGCAAGATCCACGAATGTCGACGGATCCTGTCATCCTTACGTCCTATGTTCTGATTTCCTTGTATTCCATCACTGACGTCTCAAATGTGAGTTTTTACTTTTTGGACCCTTTTCACTTTTCCCCTTATTTATTTGTTTCTTCATCTAAATTACAAGAACATTAAATATTCTTAGTTTATTTTAAAATTTTTAAATTTTTAAAAATAAAAATCGCTCCAGACAAGGCATGAAGCCAGTTGATGTAGGGAGTTAAAAATAAATACTACTTTAAGGTCAAAAACAAGCTAACGATAAGTGTTAGATGGATGGATTCTGACCCAGAAAACAGCAATTCTTCCCCCTTTGTCAGGAACATCGCTCACGGATGTGAGGACCAAAGGACAAAATAAGGTAAGCGAGAGTTATGAGGCTGTCGAAAGTAAACCTAAGGTCCACTTTCTACTCTCCTAAATGATTTTAGGCTTTTAGCGGCGGACCACATGTTCGGGTATAAAATATAATTCTCTTTATACGTGGTTGCTACTTTTTCTGTTGTGTTATCACTGACAAGAGAAGAGGAAGAACAGTTGGATTCAATAACATACATTTTCTAGAAAAATACCCGTTCCAGGATGGGTAAAATTAATTCCTCGAACAGAACAGTTTTGCACCACTTTTATATCCCCTTACAAAGATTAAAAGCAAGATATAATGCTATTAAACCGTATGTTTAGAATCCGTATTCCAATTTGGACCATTACATTATTTTGATCCTAGAAAATGTCTAAAATTTAAGGATTAAACTTAAGAAATTGAAAGTCAAGGAATCTTGCTTAATTGGTGTCTAATGACTATGGATGAAATTTAATGCAAATCTGAAATATTTGAATTTTCAAATAGGAGGTTATACCCATATTATGCCTCCTAAAAACCTTTTAAAATACTCCCAAGAAACTGAAATTCGGAGAATATTTATTAATTGATGTCTAATACTTATTAAAATTTCAGAAAAATCAGAGGTATCTGAATTTTCATGAAGGACTACCCCCCCCCCTTCTTTGCATAAAATTTAATTAAACTAAGTATAGCCCACATTAGCCTCTCTTATGCCTTGCAGCTATGATTGCTTAATTAGTTTAAGAGTGAATTCTGTATATGCACATATATAAACCTAACTTTATATAAAGATTACAGTTTGTCATAGTATGTAGTTTGCTCAATTAGTTGTGATGTCTCTTCATTTTTTTTTCTTTTTCATTGTTAACAGCCGTCATCATCTTCTTGCTTAAAATAACCTTATGTGAAATTCTTTTTATTTTGACAAAATAGAAGAAACCAGTGTCATAAGAAATGTTTTGTTTGTAATTATTCTATTAAAATTATGGTAAAATAGAAAATATCCACTTCATCATGGCCACCGTATATCAAATCGAAAATTATGAACCGGTTTTAATCCCCCCAAAAATCCCCACATTTATTTTAGAGCCGGATGTTTTTTAAAAAAATAATAATTATATCAAACTTCGGTACTCTTATAGATGACATACCATGTTACCGTGACCTCGTGACCTCGTGTTGTCAACGTTCGGGCAGGTTATGGAACCGCCGGAGAGTTGACGAGGCGAAAACTGCCAAATGATGAATTGAAGACTGCAACTTATAAATTACAACGAAGAAAAACAAACTAAAATATATGAATAAAAATTAAAGAGCGAACAAACCATAGCTAAACAACTGTTATAAATTAGATGTTTTATTTTTTTTGTCAAAGTCCTTCGGGAGATTCAACGAGCTGACAGATTATAGAAATTCATTTTTTTTTTTTATTGAACGCGATTAATTTCTTCCAAAAATTATCGGCTGCTTGCTGCAACCTGATTGTCTAATGCCTGCTGCAACTTGATTGGTTAATAGTTTCATCAACTTTCGGGCGCTTCCGAGACTTGGCCGAACGTTGACGACGCAAAGTCACGGACACATGGTGTGTCTTCTAGTACCCAAACTTCTTTTTATAATTGGAATGTTTTATTTTATTTTGAAAATATTTTTAAATAGTTTAATTATTAATTATTAACCAAATATAACAAACAATTATTAACAAATAATAAAAATAAAAATGCTAGCAAAAATCTATGTGGCCTAACATAACTAGGGAATTTTTGGTGATTAACTCCAGTTCACAATTTTTGATTTCAAATATGGAGACCATGATGAAGTGGTTATTTTCTATTTTACCAAAGTTATCTTCATCATTACTGATCTGAATAATTTTCTTCTTCAAACTCTTAGTCTTTAATGGCGCTAATATACTAGTAATATTTCTATCGAGAAACTATCCAGCTTTTGTAGCATTATGTGAGGAATTATTCGATCCAAACAGGTTTTTGGAATGGTGGCTCCTCGCGAAAACAATTGTGTACTGAGTTGACACGTCATAAGTAATCAGCTCAATCGGGGGGAAGAGTTGGACACAAGGTCGGATTTTAATGTGGTGAAAATCCAGTTCCCCCAAAAAGGGCACTTGATTGAAACAAAAATAAAGATTACCTCAATCTATAAGGATTTCACCTTCACTGACCGAAGACAGAAAAGATGAAGTATAGTATCAGAATAGATACAACACTTTGCTCCTAGCCAAAAGGCGTTAACAGCCGTTGTTGTAGTGGACTTGATCTGTCTCTCGCTGTCACAACCACAGTATCATTCTGGTGCTGTTGTTCATAATTAAAGTTGTGAAATAACAACAAATTCAATTTAGGTCTTCATGTTATTCTTCGTTTCATTCTTTTTAATTTCCTCAGCAGAGGATTATACACCATTAATAATAGGCCCCTTTTTTTAATATAACTCTTCAAACTAGTTATTTATTTGAAAGAAATTTTTCAAAAACTAATTAGATTTTTTGGTGCTTCTCGACATTCCAGTAGATAAGCTAAATAAATTTCTAATTTAGAAAATACAATTATTAAAAACCATAAACCAAATTTTACAGAAAATAATCCAGTTTTTATTTATTTTAGATATTCAAATTCTTTCATCGATTCACTAAATTAACTTCATAGACACCATTTTTTTAAAATTATTTATCACTGGCGATCAAGGACAGTAATTTGTTTCTGTCGCTAGGTGTTAATCCTTTTGGTGCAAATGGTGAATTCTTATTTAGTGGAATGTATGTGGCGACAGAAATTCACTAAATTTTTTTTCTATCTAATACTTTTAGATCAAATTGCCTAATCCAGTTAAAAATAGGGTACTGGTACAGCTTTTGGGCCAGACAAAAACCAACTGGATCAGGGTTAAAAAAAAGTTCAGTTTTTGTTTGTCTCAAAAGCTGTATCAGTACCAAAAATAGCGCTAATATAAATCATTCTAAGAATAAACTGAATTAATTCAGAAATAATGGTAAAAAATACATTTACAGGACATTTTTGGGTTCTATCTGATGAGATATTTAGAATTTGATCTATATATTGATATTGTATATTCTGTAAGGTTTTTAGGAGATTATAGATTAAAATAAGAGACATAATAAAAAAAAACACTCCTATTGTCCATCCTTCTATTTTCACTTTAGAAATAATTTCTGAGCCAAGGCTCAAATAAAAAAGAGGAGGTGCTCTTAGTTACCATTACTCCCAGGTCAATCCTGACTCGGAATAATTATAGTAGTGAAAGTTGAAAACGTGCGCTAGAAAAAAATCAAAAGTCCAACTCCTGAATTGTATTAACAATTTTCCAAAACACAAATCTCGTCAATGGAATAACTTGACACAAACGACGCCAATTCAATCTTTTCTCTTTTTCTCTTGTTGAGCCATCCTGTTGGATAATCAATTCCTCGGAAGTAATTTTTTGCTTATTCCAGCCATTGCTTCCAATCCTTTTGTGGTGACGACTATCATTAAACTGACAATCTCTTTAACCCTAATCCTCGAGTTTCCCCCGGACCTTGATAAGTGGTGACTCATCAGTTAAAAAAAACACGGTTGACATACCATAAGACCCAACAACCAACAAGCTAAAAACAAGCAAAATGTACAGTAAATAGATAAGCAATACTCTCTGAGTCAAGACTAAAAAAAAAAGTGTGATGGTGGTGGGTGGGTGCTAGCTTACAGTTCGTACTAGCGTACAAAAAACTGCAAACAAAATGTACAGGCTTCCAGTTTTCAAGGTTCTGAGTACGACTTTAAACTGTATCTGGTGGTGAGCTCCCAATTTGGGGAGTGCGAGGTCATTCCTTAGTTGCCATTACATCCAGATCCACTCTGACCTGGAGTTGTACTTGTTAGGGTCCCATCTATGGGGCAAGTCGAAACTATCATTTGCAGACTATTTGCTTGGAAGATAGATAGCTACAAAATGAAGTAAACGAATCATATAAAACACCTCTAAAACGATGACGGTTGACATGCCGTAAAGGTTCTGAAGCGTATCTGTAATTTTGGTAGGACCCACTCGTTCCTCTTCTCTGCATCCTCTCTCTCTCTCACAGATGTGATATTGCTAGTCGCAGTCTCTTCTATGCATACTATTATGGCATGTGTTCTTCAGAATTGTCTGATTTATTCCCTGCTTCCTTTGTTCCAGCTCGTTTGACTCATTGGTCTAGTGGTCTTCAGCAATTCACTGTTCAGATACTTCGTAATACATCATTCTATTCCAGTAGCTTCTTTTCAAAATTGCAGATTTATGGAACTCCCTTCCTACTGACTGTTTTCCTCCTACCTATAGTCTTAGTCTTTTCAAGACTATGGTCACTAGGCATCTCTTGTCTTAATCATCTTTTGTTCTTTTTAGCTCCTTACATCAAGTGACATCACGCCCTAGTCTGAAGTGCTTTAAACAAAGAAACAATCAAACAAAACGTGCAGTAAATGCATGTGCTTTTTCCTTTCACCAGACTCTGTGAATGTATATTGTTTTTGCTATTTCAGGATGCTTCACGTATCATCAAAACTTCCAAACAGAATGCCGCTATTTATTTGTCGCAACAATCCCACTCCATTAAAGACAATGACATTTTCAAAATGGCTATCACAGCATATGCTCTGTCTCAGTCCAGCGAGAAAAGCGTGCAAATCTTTGATCGACTTTGGGGCTTGGCCGAAGGAGGTGAGTGGGCGGTTTCGTTTAACGATATTTTTTATTATCAACGGTTACAAAAAGCAACTGTATCTGAGCGAATCTTCATGTGAATTACAAGGCTGCCTCTCCTATAATCATTTAAAAGAAAAGACAAGGCTTTTTGGTAATCATTACTAATACCGAAATAAATTATTTTGAAGGAAATGCCGTTTTGAAATTAGTAAAAAAACTATTTTGCTGTACCTTCTCATTTGTGACCTATATGCGTTAAATTATTTTTAATATTTAAAAGAAGTTTTAAACCAATTTGATGCACTGTAAATAATGTTGAGATCTTTAATCTGTGTTCAGCCATTTTGAATTTGAGGAGAGGAAGTAAATACGTAATCGGAGCGTTTTCATTTTTAGACCATTAAATTAGACGTGGCTTCCACGCTTCCACTCCGGTTATGTATTTACTTCCTCTCCTTAAACATTCATGATTGAAACTTGGTGGACAAGTCAGGCATAGACTGACGTTTATCTGTATATGGTCGTTGACGTGTAATAATTTGAAAGGTGGCGACTTACAGTATACCGAGTTTTGATGTGTAATCATGTGAAGAAAGAATTTCTTAAAATTAAATGTAAACAAACTAATTTCAATGTTTTTCACATAAATCTAAATGATTTATATTATCAGTGTCCAGTGAAGGGTTACGTGTCTTGTTCATTTATTTTTTGTTTTGTTTTAAATTTTGTGATAGTGGCAGTAAGAAAAACTATAATATTATTTCACATTCAATTTTATTTTATTGAAAATGCATTTTAAAAATGGCTTTATTTTATAAATTTGATGTAGATATTTCTTTTGCATACACACACCTTTTCGGTAACAAACTGTTTTCTAAAAAAATGGTTTTTTACAAAAATACATTATTTGTGCAATTTTAAGGGAGGTAATCATATGCTATTATAATTAGTTCTTTCCCTTGAGTTCTTTTTGCAAAGTTATGTTGAGAGATAACTAATTTGTGTGTAAGAAGTATAAGACAATGAAGATGCATGAGAACTCGGATGTTGAGAAAGTATACCTGGATAGCAGAAGCTATTGAGGTTGAAAAAAGTTTTGTTACCTTGGTGATACCATTGGAGCACAGGGTGGAGGAGGTATTAGTGTGATTGCAAGAATTAGGAGTGGATAGAGTAAATTCAGGGAACTTCTGTCATTACTAACCAACTGAGCATTACAACTGTCGACCTAAGGAAGAGTCTATAAGGCATGTGTATGCAGTGTGATGATGTATGGAAGTGAAACATGATAAGTGAGGTTTGAGGACATGCGTTGCATGAAGAGAAATAATGAGAATGATACAATAGATATGTAATGTGAGTCGTAAAGACAGGCTTAGTTCTGATGACCTCAGAAATATTATGTGCGCAGAAGAGTAGACTCCAATGATATGGCCACATTGGAAGAATGGATGAGAGTTCTTGGTTTAGTAGATGTAGAACAGTTTAAGTAGCAGGTTCTGTTCACAGGGGAAGGCCAAGGTAAACATGGGAGGAAGTGATAAAACTAAACCTGAGGGATAAATAAAAACCTGGGCAGAGATAGGTTAGTTATTTTAATAAATAAACGAAATATATACGCTTTTTAAAAAATCGGCTGACTTGTAATCTTTCGTTTTGCCTCCCCACTAGGGCGGAGTTAGACTTCAAAAATCAGTTTATGAAGTTTTTTCCTTTTTTTTCTGTAAGCAACAATTATAAACAAATAAATAAAACTTTGTATTTGTTAAATCTTATTTCATTTGTTGCTTAGAGAAAAAAAAGGACAAAAACTTCATAAACTTTAAATTGCTTCCGTTTAGAAACTGATTTTTGAAGTCTAACTCTGCCCTCGTGGGGAGGCAAAACGAAAGATTACAAGTCAGCCGATTTTTTAAAAAGCGTATATATTTCGTTTATTTATTAAAATAACTTGCGTAATCTTCCGTTTTGCCTCCTCAGGCTAGGAGCAAAGTGTAGTATGGAAAATCCTTCTAAACTGAGGTAAGATCCAGAATGCCCCTGTTTGGGAAGCTTGATTTTTCCCTACAAAATGAAAGATTACTTAAGTACGATGATAAATATTTCATACCCCCCCCCCCCCCATTTCTACCCTCGTGGGGAGGCAAGTAAATAGTGACACAAAAACATGTTTTAAAAGAAAACATGTTAATATTTTATTTGTTTTATTTATGGACTCTCTGCCTTAAAATAAATATTAACATGTTAAAAGAAAAAAAAATTCCGAAATATACTGCATTTATTAAAATAAATAAAAGATTTATTTACAAGTGTTTTGTAAATAGAGACCACGTGTATTGCGAGGTCAACCGGTGATTTCCAAAACATGTCCCGCGTCTTGTGTTAATGATCTGGGGTCCTTATTCTAGTCTTGGTCCAAACATTTTATATAAAAATATTATTTATTACTGCATTTCGAAAAACACAAACTTGAATTGCCGGCGCTAGGCAAAAACGCTCGTCTTTCTGACAGAATTTCAACAACTGCTTTGTTGTTGAAAGAAAAGATAAAAAAAAGAACAAGTGATTCGTGGTTATTCGTCCACAGACTCACACTCTGCTATCACCATCTGTCAGGCTGCTGTTGATTTGACCATTTCAAACTTCGAGCATGGTGTGACTCTGTCTATTAACAGCAATTCTGACGACAGAGGTGAAGAATTTGGCTTTTAATGGAGAGTGCAGTGATGTTTCTATTTACTTTCCTCCCAAAGTTAGACACAAGGTCAGTTTTTAATGTGAGAAAAATCCAGATCCTCAAAAAAGCGTCTCTGCATTCCTTGTGCCACAAATTAATTTGTAAAGTTGAGGTAATTCTGCACTTCTTTTTACATCCGAACATCGATTCTGCCAATCGTTTGGTTGTTCACGCTTAAATTTGGTCTCGCAAATTGAATGGACTCATCCTAAGAATATCCATTTCTTTTTTTCTTATTTTATGAACATCTTTCTGTTTTTTAAATTTTTTTATAATTTCCTGCCCTGCATCAGCTGAACAGAAGTATTTTGCTGACGGTAAAATTCCACCAAATCCTTCTCAAATTTTGGACAACATCCGTTACCTTAAACCTCGTGTGGAACAAAGAAATGATGCTTATGGTGTCCAGTCGACTGCCTATGCACTCATGGCTCACATTAAACACAACAAAAAGAAAAACGAACGTGATTCCCTCATGAAATGGCTCAACTCGATGAGGAACTCCATTGGAGGAATGGCTTCGACACAGGTAAGTTAATAATGGAAAATGCTTCAGCATCATCTTCTACTGTCATAAAAGTTGGCAACCAATTCTACACTCATTTAACTTCCTCCATGCTTAAACCCTCACATCAAGCATTCACATCAGCTCTACTTATTTGCACTACAGCTTCTATCCCTATTGCCTCCTTCAATATATCCTCTCCAGAACCAAACGGGCCGTCCCCATGGGAACCGCTCAGTACATAATCTGTAAATCTGACTTTTCTTTTCGCAATAATGGTGAAAAAATGGCTGTGGATAATGCCCACACATCATCATCATCATAATAATCATCATAATATCAAATTTGAGTACTTATGGGGACGGTTTATGACAAGTATTTACTGGCATTGGATTTGAAGGCAACCATGATGCGGTCTACAGGGAAGCAGTCTCGTGATAATGTGTTCCAGACGGGACGCCCTTGGAAAGAAACTCTGTTCATAGAAATTCTGTTTGATGCACATGGAAGAAGAAAGGAAAGTTCTTTGCAGTTGCGGTAGAAGAAGAGTTTTTTTGCTGCGAATGTTATACAAAGAGGAACCAGAGATTGGAACTTGGTCGAACTCCATCCATGGAAATACTGATCAAGACTAGCAACGTCTCTTTTATCGGAAAGGGACTGTAGAGAACAAAAGAGATCATCCCCCGTTAGATTGCGAAGGCGATTTTGTACTTTGCCAAGGCAGAAACAGTGTGCTCTAAGCAGCACCTCTCCAGATATGACTGCAGTACACCATCTTAGAGCATATCTGATTCTTATATAGGTAGAGAATAGGTAGCTGCTGGTGAAATGCTGTGAAGATATGCTCCAAGAGGAGTGAGGAGAAGAGAGACCAGCAGTGGAGGTGTTAGATAATGAGGGGGTTCCTGGAGGAGGGAGAGTAAAAGCGGAAGTCGGAAATGAGTCACTTCACTTCAGGGCTGATTCTACCTCTTCAGCCTGATCGTCCCGCCAACTACGACAGGGTGGGTGGGGTGGGTACAATGGCACAAGTGGCTAGAAGTCGTTATGGTATCTCTCCTCAATTCACCCTAGACTCTCTCTCCCTCTCGTACACAATACAGTAAATTTCTGTCTCTGTTATGTTTAATAAAACCTTTAAAAACGAAATCCGGCATTCATGTGTCGTCAATCACGGCGAAGGACAGGAGCCAGCAGTGACAAAACCTGGGTTGAGCAGAAGACAATGGTAAGCAGTATCCAACAGAGGGAGAGGAGAGAGCACAGGCGCCGAAGGGTTGAAACAGATCTTTGCAGAGTCACAGCAAACACTGCAATTCGGCAACGGACTAATCTGAGGTGCAGAACTCCGTTATCTCCTGAGACAGACAACTGCCAACAAGAGGATTGCATCAGGCGTCAGGTACTTTCTAGAAGAGTTGAAGTACTAATAGAGTGGTTGTGTAGGTAGGTGTCTTAATGCAATACTTTGCTCAGGGTTCTATAATGCCCTCCCTCCCCCACAATATAATAAGTTTAAAGTTCATCTTAACTAGATTGGTGTTAATCAAAAAGGATATTTTCTTTTCTTTGTCCATCATACTAATTCATTTTTCTTTCTTTTCAGGATACAATTGTAGCCATGGAAGCCTTGTATGAATACACCCAAGTTGACCCAAACAGAAATATTTTTGATATGCTCGTCAAAATCTGGTCAACGGCAAATGATGACTACAGAGTCGACGTACAACTCAACAAGTTCAATTACACCAATCTAAGCAGATTTTCTGTGAGTTTTTATTTTTTGTAACACATATAAATGGTTGGGTAGAATGGATGAAGTGAAAGCGAGTCGATATCTAATATTTGTTTAGAAATACCAACATTTTCTCTACAATTAAATCAACTTTATTTAAGTTTCATTGATATAAGAACAAAAGAATGTAAGGCGAGTTGCTTCGGCAGGCAGACTTTAGCTATAGAAAGAGAATTGAGTTCTAGAGTTTCATCTCATCCTGCCACGCCATGTCAAGGGATGAGAAGAGGTTTTTAGTATCAGGTCTTCAGAGTCTGTCTAAGAACTGTTGGTATTTTAGTGCCAAACTTAGGCTGGGTGGAAATGTGGGAAAAGGTGAGCATGCACAGAAGTGTTTGAATTAACCAATGTATTTCTACACAAGTTTTAACATGCCTGCTTTAGCTAACCGAACCACAAACCAATCACTACGCAAGAGATTGCTTGTAAATACAAAGGAAAGTAGATCTCAGTCCTGTAACTGCTACACCTCCATGAAAATGTTTTTTTTGTCTATTGACTCCATGTTAGAAACAGTTAAATAAAATGCCCTTCTGGTGCAAAGAAGAGTAGACAGTGGTTATGTAATAAAAGATATCTTTTTATTTTGTCTGAACTAGAAAGAGATTAAAGATCGACAATAGTAAACTTAACAAAATTTAAGGTGCCATGCTCCATGCGAACTACTGAGTTAAAAGAGAACTAGCCATAACACATCCTCCTACTTGTAGGAGATAAAACTGGTCAGAGGGTCCTGATGGACCTAAGCATGATAATATTGATTATTTTTCCTCGGTTATGAATTGTGCAATCACTCGGTTAACAATGGGAAGTGGAATACCGAGGTTTGCGCTGATTTGATGCTGATTAAATATATCTTCAAATTAACCCATAATATCGCTTCCCTCAAATTCTGGGAATTCTAATGCTTTTTTGTCCGTGCCGTACTTAAATGGTGATATATTTATATCTGAAGGACAAAAAATGGCACTTAATATAAAATATCGATATTTCAAACTTTTACTGCTGCTTTGTACGGCTCCGGGTGCTAGCCGTCGAAGAAGGGAGCAGAAACTTTAAACCTGTATGAATTATTTTGTGGGTTGTTTATTTACTTCTTTCATGTCTGTGTAGACTACTCATTGAAAGTCATTTTATAAAATTAAATTAAATTGAGAAAATAGAAAACTTTATTAAAAGATTACGATGAAAGGTTTTCTACTTCCGGTCTAGCGATAATAACAACAACAACAAAAAATGTCCACTATGTATGAATGAATTAGTAGGATTCAAAAATGAACTAATAAATATAATAGACTAGAATAATACAGATCTAAGGATGCGTAAAATGAATTCCCCGAACAGAACAGTTTTGCACCAATTTTTATGACCAATTACGAAGATTAAAATCAAGATATATTGATATTAAACCTTATATCTAGAATCCTTATTCCAGTTTTGACCAAAATCAATTATACGATTTTGATTCTAGAAAATGTCTAAAAGTTAAGGAGTATTAATAAGAAATTGAAATTCAGGGAATCTTGCTTAATTCGTGTCTAATGACCAAATTTGAAATATTTAAATTTTGAAATGGGAGGTTGTGCCCATATTATGCCCCCTTAGACCTCTTTAAAATACTCCAAAGAAACTGAAATTTGGGAAATATTTATTAATTGATGTCCAATACCTATTGTTAAAATTTCACAAAAATTGGATATATCCGAATTTTTACAAAGGGTTTCTCCTTCTTTTTCACCCCCTTTACATAAAGCTAAATTGTACTGAATATAGCCCATCTTATGACCCCTTACGCCTAACACCGGTGTTCCAAAATTAATAATGATCAGTTAATTTGTGTAACTGTACATCCAAATATAAACATATAACACATACTTAACTTTATATAAATAGATATGTTGCATATCTTTATATGAAGATACGCACAAGTTTGAATAATCTCTGCCTAGTTCTGAATGTTTTATAATCACGTGTCTAATTTTTTCTTGACTACACACACCCGAAGTGATGTGATACCATTTCAGTTTCGTGCTCGGGAAGCTTTCAACTTTCAATCAACACTTCTTAGTACTTAATTAAAATACATACAACATATTCTCTCACATCGCCCAGCAAATAAATATTGTTAGATTGATCATTCTTCTCAGGAAGACTAAATACTTGACCACCGATAAAGCCAAGCAAAGGATGATCAGAATTTTTTTACTTTAAAGTGAAAAAGTAAGGGAGATAACTTATCTTAACTTTGATTGACAATTACGCCTACAGCATTCCCATCGGCATCAATCTATATTATTTGTTCTTTTGGTCAAATTCCTGGGTATTTTGCATGCTCCACACTTGCTTGGATTAACTATTAAACCCAGGGAAGCTGCGATATGGACTTTATTTATAGCCAATGAAATGTCATTTTTAGTGTTGTTTTCTTTGTTTATTCTGTTTTTTTCTCTCTTCTGTGTTTTTTGTTTCTTATTTCTTTTTAATTAAACAGTGCATTAATCAGATTAAAGTGCATTAATTTCAAATAATATTGTGTAAATAACATGCTAGTATATAATAAAATATATCCATTTAATAAATATGTAAATGATTGAATTTTGTGAAACTTCATCTTTTTTTAGGTCCATCCTTTTGTTTGGGGTTACATCCGTTCTCAGGTATTTGGTACTGGAAGAGCCATGTTGCAGGTAAGTGTAAATGCAATGGTTTTCTTTCACCGTTTCTCTCTGATTAACACACGCAATTCTCCAATGTTGTTCGGATCTCAGTAAGAATCACAATATACAAAACAAAGCTCAAGTTACCAAAATCAATTTTACTACAGTTGAAAATTAGTTGAGAAACCAGATAATATGATGCTATATTTAAAAAAATAAATGAATTATTTATTCATTTTTTTTTTTTAATCCAAATTTTCGGTTTTATAAACATTCTTCAGGGTATTACAGACAATTGTTTTCTTTCTTTTTTTTCCCCCGGTCTTGTTGAAAAAAACTGTTTTTTATTGTCCGACTGCAAATAGTGAGATGTGTTGGGACGCTTGTAAAAATAATGAAATCAATTTTACTACAGTTGAGGCATCAGCATAACGATAAATTAGTTGAGAAACCAGTGGGAGATGGTCGCTCCACACCACAAAATCAAATTAAACCTGTAAAAAATAGCATAGCGCAACAAGCCAAGTAAATAGACAGATGGAAGCCATTTACATCTACATACTGTCTGAATGTTCGTCTAAGGCCTCTTTAAACCTGGATATGGTAGTCATCATCACGGCTTGTACTGTCAGTCTGGTCCACGGAACAGAAACATGGACATAGAATGCGGCCTTTCTTCTATTGAAATGAAAGCGACGGTGGTACATCTTTTAAACATACCTATGGAGACCACGTTTTGACACTGAAATGAAAAACTCCTTGAAAGATAGATTTAACTTCTCTTGATGATGTTGTATGCTAGAATCAAGTCTCACATCCTCCGCTGCTCAAGTGAGAACAGATTTAGTTATTGGAGCCGCTCTTTGTAGGTGAGCGTGAAGAGTCCTGCTGCCATCCTAATTGTCAACCGTTGATCATACTCTAGGTGTATAGTTTTTTTTTGTAGATGAGGATTTGTTGCTTGAATGGCATACTCAAGAATGGGCCGTACCAGAGTTATGTATAAAGGATGGAAAGTGTCTGCTGTTAGGTTGAGAAAGTATCTCCGGATTAGGTAGAGAACCTGCTTGGCTTTTTTTCAGCGACTTGATACAATGGCACATTGGTTTGAAAGAGGTTGTCCACAACTATACCAAGGTCCTTCACATTAGCAACAATATTGAGTGGTTGAGGTGATAAACCGATAATCAGAGAAGGCGGGGGTGGTCAGCGGTGAAGAAAAAGATTATTATTATTATTATTATGACTAAGATAAAAAGTATAGACCTTACTGACATAGCTGTAAACATTAAGCAACAGTTTCATAAGGAAAATATAATACAAACATACAAAAAAGAACCACATGATACAGCAGTAGAAATAAACATGGAAGCAAGAATAACCTTGCCAACCTGATAATTTGCTTAACAAAATCACAAACTTTCATCACACTGAAAGACCACAAAGTTAACTTTAGAACTAACCCAATTAATTAACACTAACAAAAAATGAGCTAGGAAAAATTCACAAATTTTATATATGTCTTGGGTGCATCACTAAACTGCCTTGAGGAAAGTTGTTTCATCTTTGTATAGGTCTTTATTTTCAATTTCATCCTTAGAAAAAGACAGAAAGACACATCAATTTATATTTTATATTTAAAAATGTAACGATCACATTTTTTAAATTTTATTTTTAGCTGACAACAACAGTCAATGTTGAGTATGTCCACCAGCTAAAAACTAGTGGAGCAGAAACATCTTTTACACTCGATGTAGACTATATGAGATTCTCAGGTAGAAACGATTCCATCATGGACCTAAGGATTTGTACAAGGTGAGACAGTTTTCATTCATTTAACTGACATGAAAAGTAAACGCCTTCAAAGTTTGCAAACGTTTTTTTTTTAATAAATACATTAAGGCAGGTTCTCTGCTTCTTCTATTTATGAACCCAGAAAAAGTGGATTTCTGCTTAAATCACATTTTTTGTCGAAATCTGTTTTTTTTTTTTTTTATGAACAAAAGCTGATTTCTGACAAATCATTTAGAGCCTTAACTTATTTTGTCATCGCTATTTGGCTGGATTTTATTTCTCTTTCTCGCTTTATCTTTCTATTTCTTTTCCTGTTTGTTCTCTCTTCCTCTCTCCATCTTGTCTTGCCTTCCTTTTCTCTTTGAAAACATAAAATGTTAATTTTGCCATGGATCGTTTAAAGTCTTTAGATTTCATGGCAAAATTAAGATTTTATGTGTTCAGAGAGGGTAAGGGATTAAACGACCCCCCCCCCCCCACATACATGCACAGTTGGTGTATTTCTCTTAATTTTGACTTTCTTAGTTGAAACTGATTAGAGTTGTGTTTTGTGCTGCCCTCTGCGCACACACAAGGTGAGTCATGGCCTCCCAGGTTGGGAAATTCATCTCAATTTTAGCTTTTATTTTGCCCATACCTGATTAGGATATCCTTTTATAATATTGTTTTGTTGGTTTGTTTTTGTGAGTACTTAGGAAAATTCTGTTCTGAAGAGATCTGATTAAAAAAATCTTATGTTTCATTGTATGACTTAAAATAAACATTGCCTTGAAACAGCTGTAAACAACTTTAATACCTTCTTATAATATTGTTTTTAATGAGGAATATTTTTCAGGCATTTATCTTTCTATACAAAATTTGGAAGTAGAAAAATGTTTTTCTCTATGAATATTAACCAAAAAATGGCTGACCAAAAGAATGAAGTATTCAGGATAGCTTAACAGATGCCAAAGACAAATATGATATTGTTGGAGAGAAGTGCATTCGAAATGACAATAGAGTATTAGCAACAAATGAACAGGCGGCCAAAAGGGATGCTTGGAAAAGCCACTATGAGAAATTGTTGAATACTGATTTTCATGGAACCGTGAAAATCTAGAAGTTGCAAAAGCAGTATCCGGTCCAGCTATAAGAATTGAGAAAGAAATGGTATGGGAAGTTGTGAGTAAGATGAAGAAGGACCCTCGAGCGTTGTTGCAAAAATGTTGAAGGCTGCAGGTGAAACGGACATTGAGATGATCACAGACTTGACAAATCTGATCATAAAAAGAAAGATTATCCTGAAAGACTGGGAATTTAGTACAATTGTGAATTGTTACAAAGGTAAAGAGGAAGCACTAGATTGAAGTAATTACAGAGGCTTAAAGTTAATGGATCAGGTCCTGAAAGTGATTGAGAGAATAATTGAGCAGCAAATAAGTCAGAGAAGCATAGATGAAATGCAGTTTGGTATTATGCCTGGGCAAAGTACCACTGGTGCTATATTTATCCTGAGACAAATGCAAGAGAAGTACCCTGGTAAGAAAAAGAACCTGTATTTTGCTTTTGTAGATCTGGAGAAAGCTTTTAACAGTGTGCCAAGAGAGGTTGTCTGGTGGACTTTGTGTAAACTTGGGACAAATGAATTGTTGGTGAAGGTTGTTCAAGCAATGTACAGAAATGCTCAAAGTAGTGTTAGAATTAAGAGCACATTAAGTTACAGCTTTAATGTTAAAGTAGGAGTACATCAGGGTTCTGTAATGAGTCAGTTGTTTTTCATTTGTGTCTTTAAAAATTTGTCCATGGGGTTGTCCAGAAGAGATGCTGTATGCTGATGATTTAGTACTTGCCTGTGAAACATTGGAATATCTAATTAAGTTAAAGACTTGGTGGAAAGCTACGGAAAATAAAGGTCTTAGAGTGAATGTTACCAAGACCAAAGTGATGATCAATGGTTGTAGTGCTGGAAGGCTCACAAATAGAGGAAAGTTCCTCTGCTCAGTTTGTGGAAAAGGAGTCTGGTGCAATTCAATTTTTTGTGGTACTTGTAAGAAATAACTGACCAGCAAAGTTATCACCCCATAAGTCTCCTCCCGCTCTTCACTAAAATTTTTGAATCTATCGATAGTCCAGCACCTAAAAGATGCTAAACTTCTATCTGACCAACAGTATAGATTTAGGCCATCCCGTTTTTCTGCCGATATCCTAACGGTGATCTCTGAACATATATACCACACACTGGATAAGGCAGGTGATACCTCCAAAGCATTTGACAAAGTCTAGCATGAAGGCCTTCTCGGGTAAATTAACTCTTGCAGTATTATTGAGAGAATGTTTAATCTAATCAGATCTTTCTTAGCTAAAAGGAAGATCCAGATCGTTCTTGATGGTCGTACATCTAAACAACATAACGTAAACGCAGGGGTGCCCCAGGGGTCGATACTTGGACCTATATTATTTCTGATTTTCATAAATGATCTCTCGATTCAATCGTGTTAGAGATGGGTATATGACACCATGCTCTATTCCCAACATAAGGGCAAATCAAATGCCAACTCATTATAGACAATGGACGAATCCTTAGAAAACAACCTCCAGTCTGTAGTAAAATGGGGCCAAAAATGGATGGTCATATTTAATGCTCTCAAGACTCCTCTTCATAAATAACTACAAGAAATCTTTCCAACCACCGATTGTCATGGCCGATAGCACCCTTCCCGAGAATTCAACGTTCAAACTCTTTGGACTGACATTCTCATGCAACATGAGCTGGAATAAGTACATAGAAAATGTTGCCAAGTCTGCTGCAAAGTAAGTAGGCTCTATCTACGAAGCTAAAAAACTTCTTACATCTGCAATCTCTATAAAGCGACCATTTGTCCGTACATGGAGTATTGTTGCCACATTTGGACTGGTGCACCAAACACTAGCTGTTCCCTCTTGGACAGAGTACAAAAAAATAATTTTGAACTGAATAGGCTCCACACTGTCTGCCCAGCTCTAGCATCTATCGCATCGCATCATTACCTCCTTCTTTGGGAGAGTGTAGTGTAGTATATGTTCGTTCGTCATGATACCATCCCAGACATTACCTCCTCCTTTGATGTTAGGGGAAGAGTGTAGTATATGTTTGCTCGTCATATATACTTACAAAAATATGTGATCAGAGGGAGCATATTTTTGTTAGCAAGAAAAAAATGTAAAATAAAAATGTATTTAGCTTTAACACTTTACTGCATTTTAATAGTTTTTGTCGATCATCATGTGTCATTGGTATCAAACATAATGAAGAGCCGAGCTATCTACCTTTATTTAATGTTTTATCTTATTTACTGTCGTTTTTAATTATTCGGATCACCGATAGACACTTTTTTTTTCTCTACAATTTTTTTTTTGTAGTTCAAGAGGTTTAAAGGGGAGGTAATTAGGACAGTTTTTAATGCCAGAAATTTAATTCTTCAAAAACACACAAATCTTAATGGAAAACATAATTACTGACTGTTGCATTGGTGTCTGAACTTTTTTTTTGACACGCAGAAGGTCGTCTCATAAAGAATAATAAGGCATTTTTTGTTTTCATGGCCGTGTGATTATAAAGAAATACCATTTTTTATCCTATCAATTAATTCACTTGACAGTAAAATTATCTAACATATGAAATTATCTTGTGAGATTTTAAAAGTTGGACCTAAATAGCATTTCAGCTGATATTTAAAACTTTGATTCTGACTAGCCATTTTTAATTTGTTATTGTTGTACCATGTTAGTGGAACTATAATGCTACAATTTTGTTTAATGATGTAGTTCTGCTTGGACAACTGGTAATATGGAAACATTTTTCACTTAGTACTGAAAAATCAAAATGAGCAAGGGGAATAACTCATATTTTTTCATTGATAAATATAATTTGTCTCCCTTACGACTAAATTTTTTTCTTTTTCTGTATAAGTTTAAAAACATGTGAAAACAAATAAAAAATTAAAAAAAACTAAAATGACTCCCCTGCATTCTGGGCATTGCTAGCTAGGTATAGCTAGTTTATTTATGTATTTTATAAAAACTACTTAATTTACATATAAATTATAAAGTAAATAATAATTCTATATTTTTGTAATTAAAAAGGAAAGAAGAGTATGTAAAATTTTATTTATTTTGATGATTTAAAAGAAAATGTTTTTTTTTCCCCCCCTGTTTCAGTTGGATCAATACAGATCTATCTATTGTGTCGGGAATGGCCGTGCTGGAGGTGGACATACCAACTGGTTTTGTAACCATGAACTCTACCCTAAGAGAATATGTTCAGAGTGGAGTTGTTCCCAACTTAAAGAGAGCTGAAAGTTATGGACGCAAAAATGTTTTCTATTTTGACCGGGTAAGCTAGTTTCATTTGTTGAAGGAAGAGACCTCCCTCTCTCTTTTTGCCATTTCATAGTCAATAAAGATTATCTCTCATATATATATATATATATAAATATTATAATATAAAATGAAGTAATAAAATAATGTAATATTAATGCTCTATCCAGTATATTGAGCTTCAGTTTTTTATCCGGATGTTTCACTAATTATAAGATATTAGTTGACGCTTATATCTTTTGTTGGATTGCTTCATATATATATATAAATATATATTTTAATAAATAAATATGGATTATTTTTTACCTACAGATACTAGTTCACATATTTTGAAATTTTAAGTAAGCAATTTATTTAAAATATGAAGTTTTGATGCAAAATGTTTGTTAGACGTATCCTTGCATCTCTGATGTTTTTGTTTTTCGGTCTGTCGTGCTTATGGTTAGTTTGCCATGTGTAAGTTTTTTTGTTTTTTTTCAATAAATCTTTATATATTTAAAATTACCATTTCAAGATTCATGAAGATGTCTATAAAAAGAAGTGTATAAAAAAAGATTTTCTTTGATCTGTTGCACTACAGTTTCAAACAGCAGTTTTTTGGTCTGTCGCACTTCGGTTTGAAATAGCAGTTCACTTGGTCTGTCGTACTTTAGTTCAAAATAGTAATTTCAATGTACAGATTGAATGAGTTCATTTTAAAACTTGATCCGTTTTTCTTTAAAAGAATTTATATTATATACATTAAAAAAAATCTTTACTTCCTTTTTGCAGCTTGACACCAGTAAAACCTGCATCTTCTTCCAAGCCAACCGATGGTATCCTGTTGCTAACAGTACCATTCAGCACAGAATTCGTGTGTATGACTACTACGAACCTGGTAAGTCTTTTGTGTTTTTTAATTGAAATGTTATTGTGTAAAAGAAGAATTCTTGAATATTAGCGTACACTAAAAATTACGTAAAATTAGCAATTAGAATTTTAATAAAAAATAAAACTAATTTATGTATAAGATTAACCATTTTCCCTTGGAGTGACACCATTTCTGGTCTTCATTTTAGGAGATTTCCACAAAAGGGAAATACAATCTCCCTTGAATGGGGACCAATGGCAAATTTTGAGAACTATGCATATTATTTTATGTTCTTAAATATGGAGAGTAGAAAGTGAACCTTGGGTTTACTTTCAGCAGCCTCGTAACTCTTGCTTCTCTTATTACTTTTTTGAATGATGTTTCTGACAAATGGGGTAAGAATTGCTGTTTTCTGGGTCAGAATCTATCCATATAACACTTATCGTTGGAGTTTTTGACCTTGAAGTGGTATTTTTTTTTTTTGCATCAAGTGGCTTCATGCCTTGTCTGGAACGATTTCCATTAAAAGAAAAATGAAAGTATTTGCTCATTTTCTGTTATTTTCGGTGTACGATAATATTTTTCAATACCAAGTAAGTACTTCATAAAGTTTTGCTGTCATTTTATTTCACAACCGCCTTTTCATACTCAAGTGCCAGAGTTTTGACCATTTCTGTTGAGTTAGTTTCTCCACTGATGTAGACTGAAATTTGCGGATTTCAAAACCAAGTTTACTTATATCGAGTCAATTTTTTTCTCAACTGCCAATTCATAGAATAAGCTCTATTGTATTATTTGCCATTAATAAAACTGGTCAGCTGATCACTTTCATTATTTTACTATGTATTGTCAGAATAAACAAGTAGAGAGAGATACACATGGGCGATCTGTGAGTAATTATGCCTTTGTTGATCAATTGTGGGAGCCTGTAGTTGCAACCAGTAAAAAGTCTCAAAACGACTGATCATAATGTGAAAGCCGTCAGTGGTGGAAACAAATTATTGTTGTATGGGAGTCGGATGATCCGTTTAGTTGTAACGTTATGTTGCACTCATCAGCCGTTGGTACAACAGATGGGGAATTTTCTTGACCCTTAACAGATTGTCCATCTTTTCAACAGAAAAAGGATAATCTCTGGTTAACACGTAAGTAGTTGGCTCAATGGATAGTGGCTTTTTTCAGTATTAATGTAAGTTGTGCATCATCGTAGAGCTGCTGATGTTTTCCCTTTTTTCCTCTTTGTGGCTTTGATAATGAAAACAATTTAAAAGAACAACAAAAATACCATTATTTGCTCTAGGCTGCCTATGTTCTGCTTGATTTATTTGGTATTTTACAGTGACTACATCTAGATGATTCTACCCCCTCACCCTCGTAGGGGTGGTGGAAGCCTTGTAAACAGACGTTTGTTTCTTTTGATATTGAACATCTAAGAGAGAGAATCGATCTCACTTCTTTGCTGTGTACTTCTTCCTGTGGTGCAACTTTATGTGCACGTAGCTCTAATTCTACTCTTTAACTTATAATGGAATTTTCCGATTTCTCCTTACTCTAGCCTTATGTGGACAATTCCGTTTTTAACATTATTTTTACGCATCCACATTTAATCTGGCTATACAAGTACAACTGTAGCAAATGGTTGTCTGTTGAGGTAACAGGATCAAGTTTGACAAACAGAGAAAGCAGAAGTAGAAATCCTGGAAAGAGTGATATCATCAGAGTTATGTAAGATTTTTGTAGCGAGAAATCGATTGGGAGTGGGGTCAAGCAGAAGATATAAAATGGTGCCTTAAAATGATTAAAGAAAACTGAGGTTGTCTCTCTCTTCCCCCCCCCCCCCCCACCATGTTATGATAATGATTAAGATAAATAAAATAACAGGTAACCATTTGTCTGTGTCGATCATTTAACTCCTTAGGACACATGATTTCTGTACTGAAAACACTAAATCGATATTATAATTTCTGATTTTTTAATTAAATAGAAATTTTGTAGAGTTTGAAAAATTTCAGCTGTAAGAAATAAAGTACTAAACTGAATTTTAATAAATAACAATTATTATCAAAACTAAAATTATTAAGTAGTAGTATCCATTTTTTTTTTTTTACTGTAACTACATGGTGTTGTCTTTTAACTTATTTTTTATTTGAGAATCTTTATATAACTTCATTTTGAAACATTTTGTTTTGAATGTTTGCTTTCCTTAAAAATTAAAACCCTTTGAATATGTGTGTGCCTGTATTTCTAGAGTTCTCTTTACTGGGTATGAATGTCAGATAAAGGGTTTTTTTTTTTTTAACCGGAAGTAGGTGAATTCTAGTGGATTTTAATAAAATTAGATTATGTTTGTAAATAGGATTTTTGATTTGAATAAAAAATCGATTAATAGTGAATAAAAAAAAAAGATATTGATTAAAGTGCAATTAACATAGTCGTGAGGAAAACGCATTGACACACATCATCAAGTTTGTATTGTTTGGATTATTCCGACTACTATTCTCATCTTGGTTGTTATATTCACGTTTTGGCCGATATAACGTTCGACCTTCTTCAAGTGGATCTTTTCGAACTTGGGACCCATGGTATAATGGTTTAAGGCATTGATCAACAATCAGTTCTAAGTGACAGTCTTCTGGATGTTGAAGGTTCGATCCTTACTAAAGGCGTTAATAATTAAGAATATAATAATAAGTAACACTTCTACTCGGTCATGGCTGACGGAACGAGAACAATTTACCCCCGTGGATTAAATAAAGGGATCAGTTAGAAATTCTGTATAGGTTCCAAAGTTCAATATAAAAATTCCCAAATTTGAAAAATATGCACCTGAAGAAGGTCGGAAGTTACATCAGTTGAAACACTGTGAAAATAACAACTAAGATGAGAATAGTAGTCCAAATAATAAAAATTATTAATCTTCATCTAAAAAATTCCGAAACACAGGAAGTTTTCTTACAATTTTGTCAATACAGAAATTGAAATATTACTTTTGTACACAATAAGTCTACATAACTGTATATGTTAGATACAATTCTAATCTTATGTTATCTTGTCAGATTTTCAAAGTCAGACCCAAATAGTAATCTGTCTGGCATATCAATACTTGATTTGGACTAGTCTATTGTTTAGTGTTTTCCTTCCTCTATGGCACAAATATATTTTATTTCATTTTTTTTCTTCTGAAAATACCTTTTCTAACTAAAAAAACTATTAGAATGAAGACATTTTCCCTTACTCACTGAAGAAGCGGTGTAAAAAAATAAAGTTTTGACATTTCACTGTCGACTTCTGCTATTAAACGATTTATTTCTTTTAAATTAATTGTTTATCATAATACTAGGTAAAATATTTTTAATTCTTATTTCCACTAACATGTGTGTTTGGAGAATTTTTAATTTACTATATAGTTACTTAGGATTATTATTTTAAGGAGCACCACGTTTTTTTTCTTTGTTTATTGACCAGATTCTTAATGAGCAATGTCTTGTTCATGCCTTTTTTTAGATGATTGATTTTTTTCACCATTTTTGTAATGTTGACCTTATTTTTTTCTTGTAGGTCTGTATGTCACCAAATTGTACAAAACCCACAACTTGTTTCAGCTCAACATCTGCTTCGTGTGTGGCTCATTTCAGTGTCCATATTGTCCGCAGTTCAATGTAGCCACAATCATCAAATCAACGATTACACTATTCTGTATTGTTCTTGGTACCCTGATCCAAGGCTATATGTTACGTAATTCTTGAGGTTCCCACGTCAACTGTATCTTTTTATTAAAATCATATCCTTTCTAGTTTATTTTTTTATTTTCACTGGTGCTTACCAAACTTTTCCGAGATTTTTTTTCTTTTTTTTAAAAGAATTTTTGTTTCCTATTTCTTTTTTCTTTTTTGGTTAAATCCCTGAACGAACCTTTGTGTGTCATTAGTTTTTCTCTTTCCATTACCTATAGTATTTTCTCTGATGATTCCTACCCCATCCACTAACTGTCCTCGCTCACTCGTTTTCATTCGTCACCCCCCCCCCCTTGCCCAAATCAATCAATTTTTTAAAAAAATGTATCCCTCTACCCCTGTAAGATGTTTCTTTTTTGCTCACTGTGCCTCGCCCCATCTAAAAGATGGAAATGAAATCCTCCAAAATATCTGTTTAAAACTTGACAATGACTTTTTGTCATTTGACAAAGCTAAAAAATGACTATAAAACCCTGAAATTAAGTGATTTTCTTGTCCAATATGGCGGGATAAACCATAAATGCCCTTAATCATTTTTCTCATTTTCTTGTTGACATATTTGTCTTTTTAATAATAAATTCAATTTTTTATTAAAAATCCTAGTGTCTCCCAATTATTATCTACAATCTGTACTTACCCGGCATTGCCCGGGAGTCTTTCATTATCATTTTTGTTTCGCTTTCTTTCTTTTTTTTTTAACCTTGCCGATTCTGGGTTTGATTTTGTTATTCTAAACATAAATGATTTGGAATTTGTCTTTCAAAAAAATTTCTTTGAAATCTTTTATTTCGACATAAAAAAAACACTTAGTTTTTTAATGTGGTCGTTTTTAAGAGACTGCAATAGAAATGAATAAAACTTTTATATGGTCTTTTTATAAACTATGAGTATGAAGACCCAACATATCTTGGGATTGAATGTATTTTTTCACCATGCTCATAACACTATATTACTTTTTGTTTTTACTGCCTCCTCTCCCCCCGTTCTGCCCCCTAATATAATCGGAAGAAGCTGAAATGTTAGCAAACTCTCTGAATTAATGTTTTATACATATGGTTTAAATTTCATTAAAATCGTATATATGTATTTGAAATTTTAAGGGCGTTCTGTCCATAAAGGTTACTTAGAGGTGGGGCACATGAATAATTGACACATAAAGGGTGACAGAAATTCGGGGCCATTTCATTGTCTTCCCAGAGAATCTTATACATATGATATAAATTTCATCAAAATAGTATATATTTGAAGGTTTAAAGGATGTTTGGGCCTCATAGCTCCCTTAGATTAGTAAGGCACTTACAGATTCGAGACCACTTCCATCGTCTTCCCCAAGAAATTTTATACATATGATTTAAATTTCATAAAGATAGCATATATTTGAAGTTTTAAAGGGAACATGCCCTCATAGCCCCCTTAGGGGTGCATTTAGAGATTCGGAAACACTTTCATTGTCTTCTCCAGTAAATTTTACATAAGAATACATTTTTAGATTTTATGTACATTCTCTAACCTTTCTTTCTATCAGACACACATACATGGAGTTTTATATATATATAGAAGATTAGAGAAGTAAAAGTAGACATTTTGGACTAAATCCAGTGGCAACTACAATCTGTATTTTTAAAGATTGCATGCAAAAATACTTCATTTTGGCAAGATTTTTAAGCTGACATAAAAATTTGACTATTTCCATAATAAATCCAAATAAAAATTGATATTTTTTATTCGATACAATTGCTGAAAAAAATATTAAAAGTAAAATTCTAAATCACAAGAAGCAAAATCTGACATTTTGTTACTGTTTGAACACAATTAATGTAAAAAAGATTGCAATCACTTACGGTCTTTTACATTTCTTTGATCAGAATTTGATAAAATAGTTAAAGGTGTATTACACAATACAAATAGATAAAAGTTTATTATTCAATAAAAGTAGATCAAGCTGTAGTGCACAATAACAATAGGTACAAGTCTATGACACAATAAAACTACTGGGCACAAATTATAGGATTAAATGTTTTTAATTTTATTGAAAATCGCACTAAGACATCATTTAAAGTTGTTTGCTGACCTCGCAGTAACGATTCAGGGGGGAAAATATTTTTTGTCATTATCATGTCAAACCGCAACTATCATTGTTAAATATTAGTGGGTATGTAAATATTAATTAAAATATATTTGTTCAGTTGTATTTGATATTATGTTGTAAACAGGATATATTCTAGACAAGGGTCACAGTGAGAATCCGGGGGTTGACCCTGTCTGAAAATAAGCAATACTATTTTCCTTATCAAGTTTGTCTGCCTATTTGCTTATCTTCTCAGCTCTCAAAATGTATTTTATGCGATGCCCCCCAACCTCATTAATCTGATATAGGGAGGGAGGGGGCTATTAAGAAAACTAAATCTTTGGTAACGAACCAGTCTTATTTTTTGTTTTAACTGCAAAAAAACAAAAACAAAACAAAACTAAAATTATCCAATGTTAATGACATTTACTCAATAAATTATATAATTTGCTAGCTGTAACTGTAACTACCTGGCACTGCCCAGCATGCAGAGAAGTCATTTTAGTTTTTAATTTTTATTTGTTTGCAAATGTTTTAAACTTATATAGAAAAAGAAATAATACTTTAGTTGTAACGGAGACAACTTTTTTTTTATATTAAATTTATTCCCCTTGTTGATTTTGATTTGTCGCTCATAATTAAAAATAAAAATGTTTAAGAAGTATGACATTTCATTATAAAACTTGGAAGATATTTTTCCGCTCACTTACATGTAGGGGATTTTTTAAACCAGAAGAGAAAGAATATATATTTTTTTTTCATAGAAAGGTAACTCTCAAGGGATGTATTTAAACCAAATATTTTTTTGTATGTGAAAAAAAATATATCCTCTCCCATTTTTATTTTTTTAAAACCGTTAAAAGCAATTTTTTTCTCTAACATTTTAAGGTGACAAAAATAAAACTTGAGAGTCCTCCCAGAGCACTGCTAAAGCCATCCCTTCTAGGAGGTCTTTAAGAGGATTGATCCCTTTCGATCGGGTGGATTTGAGGTAGTTAGTACTGGCTCTGGCTCCATCAAATAATGAACCTTTTCAATTATTTTTTCAATTTGTATATATTTTTTTGATATAAAATAATCAACTGAAATATAAAAAAAAAAGAATTAAAAAAGAAAAAAAAATTCTCTTTCCTTCTCCTCATCTCCCCTTTCTTACGAACCTGGCCCATTCAAATCTCAATTTTTGTATATTTGACTCGATATTCATATTTTTATAGCAACTGATTTGATATTTTGTATATTATGTAAAAGAAACTTTTTTAAAAGGTGTTATAATAAAATTGATTTCTTTTTACTATGCTGTCTGTTAATCAATTTCCATGTAATTGTATTAATGTACATTTGATGTAATGAGGAATGGAGATTGTATCCAATCTGTTGTTATCTGAAGAAGAACCAGTGATTGGAGCTCAGTCGAGCACATTCCATGGAAATAACAATAGAATAGAGAAAGACTAACAATGTCTTTTATGCAATTAAGGGGCTGTAAAGAACAGAAAAGATCATCTCTCATTAGTTTGCGAAGTCGATTTTGTACTATACCAAGGAAAGAAAATTCTCTGAATGGCACCTCTCCAGATGTGGCAGCAGCACTCCATATAAAGACGTATCTGACTTTTATGTAGGTAGAGAATTGCATCAGGAGTCAGGTACTTACTGTAGTGGCAGAATGATCCTACCATTTTTTCAACAACCTTAGCAACAGATTGGATATGTCTTCTATTTTAGATCTGGAGTGTGCCAATTATAGGAGCTTATCAAAGCAAGGGGACTTCCTCAAGGAGAGTTATTCATTTCAACAGGGGCAAAAAAATGATCTGAGCATTGGTGGTGAAAGGAGAGAAGCTTGGTTTTAGATGTGTTCAAAGTACCAAGTCACTCCCCCCTCCCCCCAGTACCTGCTCCAGAAGATTGGAAAATAGCAAATCAGCAAGATCTTGGTCATCAATACTCTTCAAAGTACTGCCATAGACAGTTGTATCATCTGCAATGATATCAACAAATGATCTCAGAATATGATTTGGAAGATCATTAATGAAGATCAGGATAAGGTTGGGTCCAAAATAGAACCTTGGGGCAATGGCGGCATTGAGACTATAGGTTTCAGACTTCTGCCCATCAACAACTACTTTCATAGACTTAGAGAGAAAGGATTTGATCGTTGAAAAGACATTGCCAGATATTCCATAGCTAGCAGGCTTGTGAAGCAACCCTTTGTGCCAGACCCTATCAAAGGCTTTTGATATGTTCAGAGCTATTACCCTAGAAACGGTTCCTCCATTGAGAGATTCACTGATTCTATGCAATATTACAATCGGCACATTAACAGTTGATCTTGCTGGACTAAATCCATATCACTCATCACTAAATAGATTGCTTTTGTTGAGGTGGTTGAAACTTCTTGATTTATCACAGATTCAAACAACTTAACTCATGACACAAAGGAGACTGATCGGTCTGTACTGAGATGCAGAAGACCAATCTCCAGTATTGTTGAATACTGAGCAGACCTAGGAAATTTTCCAGCAATGACTGAATAGCTTTGTTAGGATAGACGCAAGGTCTGGAAGCAGATTATTAAGCACAATGAATGTTGTCAAGAGCAGTTGTCTTGCTGGCATCAAGGCTATTGATAAGTTTGGCAACATCCCAGACATATATATGGATATTGCTTAGTATTTCTAGTCATAGAGGGACATTCTGGAAGTAGGTGATCCTGGTCACAAAAAGTGGAATTTTATTAATGGAAGCCTTACATCTGTTCAAGACTGTTTGTTATTCTCCAAACTCATTGCAATCGAGCTTCTACTCAGCAACTGTGGATTTAACAGGTTGGACTCTTTTACATTTCCTATAACCCATTTGTATCAGTTGCGTCCAGTTTTAAAGGCAGTTTCAATTTCAGGGCATCTATTCTGTTGATAGCAATTGAAATAGCGGTTTCTGTGAGCAATGGCAGAATCACACTCAGGAGTGTACCATAGCTGGCTGTTATGTCTGTGTTGGAATTTCTTTTTGAGGGTTAAAACTCTCAGTTGAATGTTTCACTGTCAATTGATGTATGACTCGAGGAAGGAAGCTAAACACTCAATATCAGCGATTAACCAATCGGATATATCGGAGCTGACACGGCACATATTCTTTCTGAAAACGGAATGCAGAGGAATTTCGGAGATGAAAGATCTAAAGCTTTCCCAATCAGCCCTTGAGTATCGATACACTCTACGATGATAGGGGTACATCTGAGGTATCCCTGAACTTAGACTTGATCTTAATGAAAACAGTGATCAGAAGATACTAGAGGAGATAGAACAGTAGATGTGCACTGTTCGGGGCAAATAGTCAAGAAAAGATTAAAAAAAAGTTAGATGTGCCTAAACATCAAACGGAATTATCATGAGCAGAGTTTCTTTTCAAAAACTTCTCATCTGTGGAACACATTACCACATGATTGTTTCCCTGAGGGCCACAACATGTTCCTCTCATAAGTCATCAAATTTCATCCAATTTTCTTATAGTATTCATTATCATTCAACTGACAATCTATCCATCTCATTAACCTTTATCCTCGAGTGGTTTTATCCTTGATCAGTTGTGACTCATTAGTTAAAAAAAAAAAAAGTATCAGTGTAACAACCAGAATTTGCCAGTCATGGTGGAACCTGCTTTTTTTTCTTTTTTTTTTTTCTCTCTAAGGCAGAGATTCTTACCCAGGAAACGAATGTCAAGTATAGTATTTTGGATATATTTATTCTTAACGCATCGCTCAGTCCTGGGCCTGACATAAAGATGACGTCACTAATTAAAAAAAGAACTTTATGGTTTTTTATAAAGTACTAATCTTCAAATGACATTTGTCAAAATTTGAGTCCAATCGGATTATTCGTTTACAAATTACAGTTATTTAAGTGAAGCGATTGTTGCAAATTTTCAAAATAATGGAAAAATCAGAATTTCGTGTGTTGATAAAGCATTAAATTTTGATGAGAAAAAATACTGTTCAAGCAAAATAATGGATTGATACGGGTTATTTGAACTCTGTCGGAAACAACAGTTAAGAGGTGGTATGCTGACTTTAAATGCGGCTGTACAGATAAATGATACTGACTGCTCGGATCGCCCAAATTCGGCAGTTGTCTGGGGAAACAAATAAACTCGTTTTGGCTTATCGTAAATTGAAGTTGCTTAAGATAGCAGAAAGGGTTTCAAATTTCAGAAGCCAGTGAAACATGGATATTGGAAAGTGAGGCGTATTTTGAAGCCCAAAGACAGATCTTTCTACAAAAAAGGCATCAAATTCTTAGAGAAGCATAGGAATCAGTCTCCTTCTAGGGTGATACACTATGTTGATGAATAAAGTCGAATTTTGCCTAAAAGTTGTTGTTTTGGTAGTTAGGTTCGGGACTTATTGAGTGATCCATTAGAGTTGTGATGAATGAGTAGAATTGTGAACTTGCGTCTGTGTACGTTCACTGCACATGGCGTGATTGTCGGCTCGTTGTCTTCAGCTGAATTAAGGGCTTGATTTCGACCGTAGTGTTAATCATGTGGCCTCGGTAACTACTGTAAGAAAAGGATTCTCCTTTCAAATAAAATCATAACTCAAGTTTAAAACAAGCAGCAATGTTTTATTTTGAAGTTACAATGATACTTGGTTTTTCGACTGAACGATAGACTTGCAATCAGGAGAAACATCTCTTCCAATCGAATGCAAACAGTCTCTCTGCTTAAGGCCTCAAAGGCCGCTCTGTCTTTCAGAAAAATAAAGACGAACCCACCTCCTCTGCCTATTTTGCTGGAATATATATACAGGGTGGTCAAGAAGTCACTGAGATTCTTTATTTTTGATGGTACCATAATGAAATTTTAGCATAGTATGGAGATTTGTTTGCAAAAAAGAACAAAAATGAAAAAGAATTTATTCATGAAAAATAACATCTTTTAAATGGTTTCCATTTTAAGCTTCACAAATTCTTACTCTTGTGAAGTTATCTCAAAGAAAAAGTTTACATAAAGAAACCTGAAACTCTACAGGAATTGAAGGAGAACATCAGGAATGAAGTCAGGGAATTAAATTGTAATAGAGTGATCCTGCAATCCGCAAATTTGTGAAGCTGAAAATGGAAGCCATTTAAAAGATGTTATTTTTCATGAATAAATTCTTTTTCATTTTTGTTCTTTTTTGCAAACAAATCTCCATTGTCTTCGTCATATATTAAAATTCTATTAAGGTACCATAAAGAATTTATTCAAATTAAAATCCCTCGGTAACTTCTTGGCCACCCTGTAGATATTACTCTCATTTGGTGTAGGGCACACAACAAGACCACTTGCAAACTATCGGCTGTTTATTCTCTTGACATAAAACCCACTGACCAGGGTGTCTATTATCTGGAGTGGACATTAATTCTGTAGAATTTCAAGTGGTCTGTTTTCTCAGCATGAACCCTTGTTTTTAAGAACTGGCCACACGCATAACAGATTGCAGTATGTGCGACCATAATTGGAAACATTGGATGATAGACCAAAAGAACATTTTTTAAAGTTATGAAACAGACAAAAACGCTGTATAATTTGAAAGTACTGAAATTTACTCCTGAGGATGAGATCGAAGAAAAATATTTGAAAAAAGAAAAAAAAAAGATTGAACAAGTAAAAAAAAATCTATTTTTTCAAAGAGGCTATCCAATTTCTTGGGTGGTCTTTGTTCCTAGCTATATATTTTCCCATTGCAGGCCTGCCATCAGCAGTATCCATCTCAGCATTCCCACTAATATTAGAGTAAAAAAAAATGCCTGCAATAGATGCTACATTCTTTGAACAAATCAATCAAGCATTGAAAAAATAGGTAACATTTTTATACAGGGAATCACAGAAAACAATGAATCACCATTTTTAGTGGAGGCTACTAAATGTATATTTGTGGAATAATGGAAGTTTAAACTTAACAAATTAATTTAAATCCATAAATAAATAATCTACTAAGAGCAATATTAATTAATCATAAGAATCTGAAAGATAACTCATCATCATCATCATCATCATCATTTTCGGTTAACGTTTATTTTACATGCTGGAATGTGTTAGACAGCTTTAAGAAATTGACTTCCAAACTAACCTATCTCTGGCCAGGTCTTTATTTATTCCTTTTTAAAGTCCATTTTTATCACTTCCTCCATGTTTTCCTTGGCTTTCCCCAGTAAACTGGACCTGCTACCTTAACTGTTTTACATCTACTAACCCAAGAACTCGCATCAATTCTTCAAACATAGCCATAACATCAGAGTCTCCTGTATTGCACACATCTCCCTATACTGCCCACATTTAATTTCTTTTTAAGGTCATCAGAACTAAGTTTAACGTCCGTTTTATATGCTGGCATGTGTTGAACAGCTTTAAAAAAATTGACTTCCAAACTAATCTATCTCTGGCCAGGACTTTATTTATCCATCTTCCTCTCAAGTCCATTTTTATCACTTCCTCCCATATTTCCCTTGTGAACTGGACCTGCGACCTTAATTGTTCTACATCTAACTCAAGAACTCTCATCCATTCTTTCAACATGGCCATATCATTGAAGTCTACACTTCTGCACACATCTCCCAAAACTGTCCAGATTTAATCTTCCTCTGAAGTCATCAGAACTAAGCCTGTCTTTAATACTCACATTACATATCCATCGTATCACCCTCATATTATTCCTCTTCATGCAATGCATATCCTCAATCCTCATTGGCCAGATTTCACTTCCATACATCATCACACTGCGTACACATGCCTCTTCCCTTGGTCAACAGTGATAACACTCTGCTGGTTAGTAATGCCAGAAGTTCCCTGAACAGACTCCTATCTCTTTCACACATTACCAGCTGCTACACAGTGTTTTAAAAGACATCAATAGCTTCACCATTTAGATATGCTTTCTCCACATCTGAGTTCTCATCCATCTCCATTGTCTTACACTTCTTGCACACAAATTGGTTATCCTCTCTCAGTAATTCCACTGCAGTTCTTGTGTACCCAATGCTTACAGGTACCACAAAAAATTGAATTGCTCCAAACTCCCTTTCCACAAACTGAACAGTAGAACTTTCCTCTTTTCGGGAGCTTTCTAATATTACAAGCACTGATCATCATTTTGGTCTTGATAACATTCACTTCTACTTCGCATAGCATTCCTTCAAGTCTTTAACTTAACAAATAGGTCATCCGTTGTTTCACAGGCAAGTGCTAAATCATCAGCATATGACATCTCTTCCGGACAACACATACGGAACTCTCTGGACAATGTTTCTAAGACACAAATGAAAAACAACTGACTCATTACAGAAACCTGATGTACTCCTACTTTAACATTAAAGTTGTAACTAAATGTGCTATTAATTCTAACACAACTTTGAGCATTTCTGTACATTGCTTGAATAAACCAATGGTATCACCAAGATAATAAAACTTCTTGACAACGTCAATAGCTTTGTCATCCAGATATACTTTGTCCACATCTGAATTCTCGTCAATCTCCATTGTCTTACACTTCTTGCACATAAACTAGTTATCCTCTCTCAACCTATCAGTAATTCCATTGCACTTTGCGTGTATTTAATGCTTACAAGTACCCCAAAATATTGAATTGCAACCGACTCTTTTTCCACAACCTGAGCAGGGGAGCATTAGTCAACCCTAAAACCACTGATCATCACTCAGATCTTTATTTTCCACAGCTTTCCCCCAAGTCTTAAACTTAACAATTAGATATTCCATTGTTTCACAGGTAAGTACTAAATCATCAACATACTGCATCTCTTCTGGACAACCCGTACGTAACTCCCTGAAAAATGTTTCTAAGACACAAATGGAAAGCAACTGACTCATTACAGAACTCTGATGTACTCCCACTTTAACATTAAAGCTATAACTAAATGCGCTATTAATTCTAACACGACTTAAAACCAAACTTTTGACTTCTGAACTCAGTGACAGCAATTTCTGATAGTGTGTAGCTATATTGGATCTGACTTCCAAAGAAAATCTGTCATAAAGTAATAATACAGTATTACATTTGGTAAGTAGTATATGTTAATCCAAAAGTACTCAATACCCTTGATAGAGCAGGTGTGTTTAAACATCGCATTGCCCTTCAGCAAGAACTTCAATGAGTTTTGTTATGGAGTTGTATACTAGACAAGAAACTTGGCATTGCTCGAGTGCAGTAATAGTAATAATACAGTATTACATATGGTAAGTGGTATATGTTAATCCAAAAATGCTCAATGCCCTAAATAGAGCAGATGTGTTTGAACACTGCTTTGCCCTTCAATGTGTTTCATTGTAGTGTTGTATATTAGAGAAGAAACTCAGTGTCGTCCGGGATCAATAAAAGTAATAAGAGGAGGCACTCTAGCTGAAGAATGGACCCGTCGGTATTCCCCAGTAGGAGCACGTCAGGTGATCAGTAATAAACCAACCCCCATTCCCGAATGTGGAGAGAATGCCTGAGAGGGTGCACCTCCCAGGACAGCCAAAATAGGGGCTGATGGTTCAGAATAATGCCAAGCAAACCCGGATGGCTGTGATAGGTACATAGTTGTCAGAAAATAAAACTGGATAAAAGGGAGTAACTCAAACATAGTAAATGTCAATATTATGACTTTAATAAAAATTTGAATCCGTTAGATGAAACCAGATCCATCTAAATAAATATGGAAATATCTTTTGTATTTTAAAGGGAAGTAACTCTTGGCCTTGTCTCGATTGTCTTAAAGATATTTTGAGAAGTTACATCTCTTGCATTTTATTTTCAGAGAGCAGATTTCAATGGATGTGTGTCGCATAGCGCTCTTCAATTAATGTCCTCATTATAAAAGTAAATTCTTCGTTCAGTTGTAAATATATTAATAAATATTATTGTTGATCTATACCTAAGATTTTTCACCCAAATTCATTTTCATATATTTGTCTGACAACATCACTTTAATAAACGATATGGTCACATCAGAATCACAAAAAGAAATGAAATATAGAAACAAAAGTCATTTCAAAATAATTCCGTTTATTATTTTTGTTTAATAAAAAAAATGGAAAAAAAATGACAGTTTTCTTTTTTTTTTTGTAATAACTTTGGTCTTTGCAAAGAAGGAATATAATAATTCTTTTTCATTTTTGGTAACAGTTAAAATAAAATGAGTCATCTTATTTTATATATAAAATAAGATGACTCACTAAACTTCATTATAAAATGTTTTTTTAATGCAAGGGTTTTCAATGGTTTCGGAAACATGGATTATAAGACAACATAGGTTGAAGTATCAGGACTGTTATAATAAGTATACTGGATATTAGCGTATGTTTATTTTCTTTCAAATCAACCGATGTTGTCACTTCATCAGATAAAGACTGAGACCAAGGATTCAAATATTTCAATATTTCTACGTTTTCGTAGCGACCATGAGTTTGAGTTTCTTTCCAAAACATGTGGTTGCCATCTTGTGTGTTGTGTATTCTATATATAACTTCAACGGTTTCTTAAGTTTTACCTTCTTTTTATTTTTATTCCGATCTCATGTATATTCTAGAAAACACAATACACAGCATAGCAGCTGCATGTATTGAAAAGAATCCAAACATGTGGTCGCTACAAACACGTAGAAATAGAATATAAAATATTTAAATTCTTCACTAGGTTTCAAGCCAATCAGATTGCGTCAGACTGGCTTGAAACCCAGCCAGAAAAGAGAATATCAAGTTCTAAATTCACACGTGGTTGGAATTTAGATATATTTTCGGTTTCTGGGAGTAGAAAATTGCATTCTTTCATCGGCTAGTAATGTTTCAAGGGAGATAACTTAGATCTGGTCTAAGATAGATAACTCCCTGATAAGTCTGAGCGAACACCACTTTTTATCATTATTTAAGGAAACATAAAAAAAAAGCCATCTAAAATGAATTAAAAGCATTTTTAAAAATATTTTCTAGAAAAATTGTGCTATTTTCATCAATGAAAAGTATTAAATTCCATAAGCATTTCACTTCTTTAGAAGAGCCTTGATACAGGAAATGTTAATTATCTAACATATAAAGTTATCTTGTTGGATTTTCAAAGTCAGAGCCAAATAACATTTAAGCTGATAAATTCAACTTTATTTTTGTGAAGCCAATTTTCATTTGTTATTATTGTACAGTGTTATTGGCAATATAATAATGTATTTCACTACAATTTATTTAAAAAAATGACTAAGTCTGGCCCATATATATATACAGGGTGTCCATAAAGTCTGTGTGCACTTTAAAAAATATATGACTTTATTTGTATTTGCGAGAGAAATAATCTGTAAAAAGTGTTATAACGTTTTAAGTATAGTTATTGAATAATCCTTCACCACAAAAGTTGCAACAATTTTTAGATAAGTAAAAAAATATTTTCCTTTTTTCAGAATCAATTTGATCCATGGCTTCAACTGAGGAAAAAGTAAACTGTTTCCTTTGGTTGGTTGAACAGATTTTTTATGGGGAAATGTGAAAATAATTGTGTATGCAACCAAACCTAGTTCATTAGAAGATTTGAGTGATTTCAGACTGATTTACAGTAATCTGTAAATCAGTCTGCAAATGTTTTCTGTGAATGTTTTGTGTTTAAAAAATTTATAACTTCATTTGTATTTGTGATGAAAATAATCCGTAAAAATGATTAGAAAAACGTAAATTTATATTTTTATGATTTTATTGAAATTTAATTTAAGTTTCCACATATCTTCCATCATTAGCAATACAAATGCTAATACGATTTTGCAGTTCACAGAAAACGTTTGCCAACTGATTTACAGTAATGCCTGAAACCACATTAGTTATTTTAGCTTTCAAATCTTCTAATGAACCTTTTTTCCTCCATTTTTATCCGTTGCTGAAATATTCTCCGAAGATAGTAGTAAAAGTATGGAATTGATACCCTTTATCAATTAATATGAAGAAATAAAATACGAAACGGTTAAAAATAGACTGTTCTCAATTCTACTTGAAAAACCGATGATTTTTCCGAAATATTAAAAAAATATAATAACCACTTAACATCTTGATATCAGGTTTTATTTTAAAAATAGGCATTGATAAGGCTTTAAAAAAATATAATAATACCAATTTCCGCAATGCCTCAAATAAAGCAGAACATTTTATTAAATAAGTCGGTTTTATTTTCAAAATGCTGAGTGGAAATCTTTATCTTGTGATTTAATTCCTTTTGTTTCGTTCAAAAATGCAATAATCTTCCTAATACTCAACTGTCACAGTTTTTGTTTTTAGATATTCATTCAGGGCCTCTTCACCTGGAAAAAGGAGAAGGAAAATAAATAAGCAATAATAATATATAATAATAATAATAATAATAATAATAATAAATATATAATAATAAGAATAAAAAACATATATAATAATAAATTTATATAATAAGAATAAAAAGTATTTATTTAAAAACTATGCATTACAGATTCCAGAGATTTACTATGGTTTCATTGACACAAGTAGGCTTTTACTGCTTAGAAAAGGCTCTTACAACACATTTCAAATCATCAGCATCTCACGGAATGAAGACAGATCGAAAAATGGAACAGGCGGACATTTTTCGATCTGTCTTCATTTCATGAGATGCTGATTTTTTGAAATGGGTCATAAGGGCTTTTTCTAAACAGTAAAGTCCTACCCATGGCACATCTCTGGAATCTGTAATGTATAGTTTTTAAATAAATAATTTGCATTTTGGCTTTCACATTCTTATGATCGAGCACTTTATTGATTTCTTTTCAACATACCCCAACACTCTATGATAAGAATATATATATATATATATATATATATATAATAACTGCATCATCCTCAAGCAGTTGGTACTGCTGTATGTGGCGTACATTATGGACAACAGACAAACTAGGAGACTCGACATGATAATAATCAACAAGGAAAAAAACATGCCAAATAGTAGATTTCGCATCCCAGCAGGTCAGAGAGTGAAGATCAAGGAGGCAAAAAATAAAACAAATACATGAAGTTTGCCAGAGAGCTGAAAGGAATATGGAACATGAAGGAGATTACTATCATACAAATAATTGTAAGAACACTAGGAACAAGGGTTGCGGAGTAGAAGGTATAAGGTCTGACTCAGACTCCTAGAATTCTTAAATATCCGACTCTGACTCCTTATTCTAAAGTCTTTCAATATTCAGACTGTCTGTTGATTTTTCGAAGATTAAAAAATCTGACTCTGACTCGTAGAATTCTTACGAGTTTGACTGATTCCAATTCAGACTCCTTCCAAAACCTCCGCCTCCACAACTCTGTTAGGAACAACTCTGAAAAACCTAGAAAAAAAGATGAGGAAAAATTGGAACCAAAGAGAGGATAGGTCTCATACAAATCACGCCAACAATGAAAACAGCAGAAATATTAAGAAAAACCCTTGAGTGCAGAAAAACCAACTCACATAACCAGATAACGGTGACCAATAACAGATAAACCGAACACTGTGTAAACACAAATAGAAATAGAAAGAACATTACACGAAACCAACGAAACTGAAACAATCAGAATAGATAAGAAAAATCACATGATCTCAGTCCCTCCCCCCCCAAAAAAAGACAAAACAAAAAAAACAAAATCATTGATATCGGTTGGTGCCACAGGGGCAGGGAAGATCAAAGATAGAGTGCACCATCCAGACCTCCAATGGAAGGGCATGGAGAGTACTTGAATCCTGAGGAGGCTTATTGTCACTCAAGTTCCAGAGACAACCAATAGCCCGTATCAGTGAGAAATCCATGGTAAATGGCAGTTGCGAGAATGTAAGGTTGTGACAATATTAACTGGCCCTATGAAGGTCGGCGCCCAGCATACACGGCTAGTATAAATTGGCCCAGTAGAATATAATATGATTTCTGGTTTGAAATAAGAGTATCAATTTATATTGTCAGAGTGACCTATAGACCTCTTCTGTATCCATAAACATTAACCAACATTGGACCTCAAATAAACAAAATGAGAATTAGCTTGATAAATAACATTTCTCCACTGAAGATAAACAAGTTCATATATCAATTTATATGGTCAGTGACCTCAAAACATCTTCAATCTCAGATGGCATTATCGGAATTGAACCTTGTTGTTTCGAATTGGAAAACAGTGGAAATGTAATATACTTATAATTTGGATAAGGATAAACAATTTTCAAGTTTGGTTTATATTGTCAGAGTGATCTATAAACATCTTATGTCTCAATAACATTATCGAAGTTGAACTTTGTTGTTAGATTCACAAGCGATTTCCATATAAGTGAGTTGAAGTTGAGAGAGTTAGCCAGTCGGTGATAAGCATGGGGCGAAGACTAGCCAGTCGGTGATAAGCATTGGGCGAGAACTAGCTAGAGTTACACCAAACAGACCGTGAATTAATCAATGAGAGAAACGGACATAAGAACCCTTCTCTATCCGTGAAAGATATCACACCTATCGGGATACGTGTGTCCTCGCCCAAGCTTAGAACAGCACGCCACTGATAGAAGGATAAATTGTCCATCGGTCTAATTACATACCAGAGTGAACTCAACATTATCTGAGAAAACCACAACGGACTTGATTTCTTCCCTTCAACAGTTCTGCATGAATCACCTTTCATTCCACAGGGATCCCGAGTCGCTGATTCCCCCTCAACGGTCACCCACTTATCTAAACAAACACAACGTGGGGGTGGATGTTACCTTATGAGAGGCCTCTTCGACAACCGTGACCTTCTTCAGAGCAGCAACTTTTGTACCAACAGGATCACGTGACTAACCAGCCCAGGAGCGGCCAACTGGTGACGTCACGGGTGGGTTAAAGCGCTTTTCAGGTGATTTGCAATGGTTACGAAAGAAACAGAGAGTGTTGGAAATCCGGGGAAGCTTGCTTTCACTCAGACTCCAGAGAACACCACCTGTGGGTGATCACTGATAATTACTCGTGTGAGAACTCCCAGTGAGTAAAATAATAATAATGTGAATAACATACAGAATAGTGAGACAGAAAACAACAAGGCTAGGGTAAAAAATGGGAAGAGAAGCAGCTACATCAATAATTTTGACCAGAGAAGAAATGCACAAAAACACATGATCATGGCTACGAAAAGGACACTTGAACAGAGAAACTGAATCGCTACTTACAGCCACACAAAACACATGCTCAGAACATAATACATAAAAGTCAAAATAAAAAAACCCACAGGAAAACTGTAAATGAAGACTCTGTGGACAAAGAGACGAAAGGGTAAATCAAATCATAAGTGAATGCAGCAAACTATCAAAACAGTAAGAGGACTTGTGACTGAGAGAGTGTTATTTTCTCCGATTCTGTTTATAACGTTTGTAATCACAATAGAAGCTGGTGAACAAACTAAAGATAAAAATGCAAAATCCGATTGGAAATGAATATTTTTCTTTTTAAGAACACAAACTATCGATAATGAGTGATAAGAGAGAATTTTTGCATGTTTTTTTTGTTTATTAGCCGATTCCAGGAATTGAAATAGGGGAAAATCTCACTTTACTTTGTACTAGCAGGAAAACCCGACGTTGCTCGGGATTGAAATAATATGTACTTTTAATATGTACTTTTTTTTACCATGTTCACAACACCATATTACTTTCTTTTGTTTTTACTTCCCCTTCCTCCCATTTCGCTCCCTAATATAGTCGGAAGAAGCTCAAAGTGAAATGTTGGAAAACTCTGTGTATTAGTGTCTTAGACATATGGCTTAAATTTCATTAAAATTGGATATACGTATTTGAAGTTTTAATGGGGTTCTGTTCCAAGGGTTACTTAGAAGTGGTGGCACTTAGATATTCGACACAGAGGGTAATGTAGAGATTTGGAACCGCTTTTATTCTTCCCCATTTAATTTTATACACATGATATAAATTTAATTAAAATAGGATATATTTGAAGTTTTAAAGGGGTTATTGCCTCATAGCCACTTAAAGATTCGGGAACATTTCCATTGTCTTCCTCGGTAAATTTTACATAAGAATACACTTTCAGATTCTCTAACCTTTCTTTCTATAGCGAACATACACAGACATTGAGTTTTGTATATATATAGATATAAGATAAGGAATACAAGTTTTCAAATTTAACATCATAGTAATTTTCAAAAGACCCCTCCCCCCTCCTTCAACAGTAATACTCCCGACCAACCCGATGAGCAGCAAAATCCCACCCCTTCACTGTAGAGGCCCCCAGATACCGGAAAACTTTCTACACTAATAGCTTTTTCTCTTGGACCGCTTGCTTTTGGAATTCCCTCTCTGCTCCCTGTTTACCCGACTGTACCAATATGCAAACATTTAAATGTAATGTGAACAAACATCTTGTTGCATAACTCCCCACTTAGGATGCCCCCGATAAATCTGGCCCCTAATCACAATAGCCCCTTGCGTCTCAGTGGCAATATGCCTTGTTTAGGGTGAAGTAAAGTAAAAAAAAAAGAAAAGTTTTACAGAATGTAAATTAGTGCCAGATATATGCACATGTGCAGTAACGTTTTTTTTTTTACTTTTAAAAGCGACTACATATTTGTTTCTGACATTTTAAATAAGGGGTCAAAAAATAAAACTAATGAGGCCTCCAGAGTGTTGCTAAAACCAACTAGGAATTTACTTGCTTTCCCACTGCAGCAAGCTGTGGCACAAGGCCAGAAGGTAAGGAAAACCAGTTTCCCCAAGGGCGAACTCTAGTCGGTACAAAGATTACTGTGAATGGCTCATCGGCAATCCTCGGTAGGAGCACCTTAGGCAATAGACAATAAATCAACCCCCATTTCCAAAGGAGGAGGTAATGCCTGGGTGAGTTTACCTCCTAGGACCGAGCCAGACTATACCTCATTTTGACAAAGAAAGGTATAGTTGTTCAGGACAGTCCCTAGGTTGTCCAAATGATTGCCAAGGTAAACACCGACTCACATGAAAAATTGTTTGAAACCAGTTCTGCATAAACTATACATACAAGGGAACAGAACAGTGCACCGTTTCTCGGACTGATGACTTCATTGATAATTCATTGTATTCAGTAGCCATTACTGATCGCTAGAAGGCCTTGAGGAGCGCCATTGTGACATTCAATAATGGCCACACCCTATATTAAGCTCGACCTTGTGTCATATCCGGTCCCGGAGAAGGGGGGGTAAATCAGATAGATGCAAAGAGAATAACACCCATAATACACGATAACCTACCAAGATCTTTTCCAAATCCTGATTGTTTGAACCCGCCAAAGGGAGCAGCTACATCGGTTTTGTTGTAGGTGTTTACAAATACGGTCCCAGCAACGAGTTGGTCAGCCACATTCAGGGCTTTGCTGATGTCCTTGGTAAAAACTCCGGATGCTAGACCGTATTCTGTTCCATTTGCACTGCGTAAAGCACCATCGATATTTCTGCAATAAGAAAAAGATGACATAAATAAGCATTAAAGTTGGTATGTTTGTCTTTAAACAATGCTAACATTTCCACCATTGGATACTTAACAACTTTGGCACCGATGTCTAGTTACATCCCAGAATATTGCGCTGTTTAAATCCATGATCATATGCGGTCAGTAAAATTCGAACGTAACTTTTAATGTGAATATCATTAAATGTCTTTCAAAACATGCGTTTACAAAAGAGTAGAAAGTGGAACTTTGATTTACTTTCGCCAGTTTCATAACTCTCGCTTTCCTCCCCTATTTTGTCCTTTAATTCTCATATTTCATGAGTAATGTTTCTGACAAAGGGGAAATAATTGCTGTTTACTGGGTCGTCTGTTATTTTGACTAAGTGGTATGTGGAGATTTTCAATCCTCTCATAGTATTCATGATCATTCAATTAGTAATCTATCCATCTAATTAACTCTTATCCGTGAGTGTTTTTTTTACCCTTGAAAAGTGGTGACTCATTACCAAAAAACAAATTTGATGTAAACATAGAAATAAGTGTTCTAACCTAATTTGGGGTTGCTGATTTCAAACATGATACCCATTTTTACTCATCACCTCTCATTTTTGAGATGTACATGTACATACATGTTTTGTATACTGTCTAGGGTCTTCAGGGATGATGTAAAGACTTACTTGAAGCCACAACCACTCTCCCATAAAGAATCGCTACCAAACATGTCTCGTCTAACAAGGTAGAAAGTACGACCAGTCAAAAGAAGTCTTTTCTGCCTCGCTGGACGAGACACATCTGGTGGCGATTCTTCATGTGGGAGTGGCTATAGTTGGATTGTCATGTATTACAAATAATTAACATAAATATATACAGTTCTTTATTCTATTTTAAATAGATGCTTTGGGGTGGAGTAGGGTGGAGAGAGAGAGAGAGAGAGAGAGAGAGAGAGAGAGAGAGAGCTTAACCTAGTAATTTTTAGGACTACATTTTTACACATCTGTCTTGTTCTGCTCCCAAATGAATCTCCTAAAAATTCAGTAAAAAAAGCTCCCAGCAGGCCATTTTAACCTCGGATCCTTCCACCTCCATTTTGGTCTGTGGCAAAGTTCGCTTTGGGCATAGTGTTAATCTTGGGACCGGCATTAATGTGGCACCATGGCTTTTGGATGGTTGGGCGATCTTTGCCGGACTTTATGTGACGACGGGACGATGCGTGACAACATGTGCACGTATGTGCAATGTCTCATCTTGTTATAGCCAGTGAGCAATCATTGTCTGACGATAGTCACTGTCGTCTGCTTCTGGGACTGGCTAGCCGGCTGTTTGGTCGGGATCATCGTGCTGCAAATCAAACATTATGTAATAATGGAGCAAACCATTTTACTTATTATATAAAAATATAATTTATTATATTTCGAAAAGAAACATCTCAGAGCGTGCGTCTGTCAGAATTCAAACCAGTCTCTCATTTTCAATCTCTTTACTAGAGAGAAAGAGAGAGGGGGGGGGGAGAGTGAGAGAGAAGGAGAGAGAGACAGAGAGAAAGGGAAAGAGGGAATACAGACGTAATCAGTGTACGCCTTGTCAAATGTTTATTTTTGAGTTTCATAACTGATCTTCTCGAACGATGACTGGTCTGATCTCTGATCCCATCACATGCACCTGTCATTAAATTGTTTTGACACCGACCTTCAGTCCTCCAAATATGACTGAGGCACAGGTGCACTCAGTGATCTGAAAACGCAGAGAATTACTGTTTTTGAAATAAGTCTGGCATAAGGATTTCAAATATAATGGGTAGCACTTAGCTCCCCAAAAGCTCACGCATTGTGCCACAGGTCCTCTGACTATGTGCCCCTATGCATATCACTTTTGAACCTTGAACTTCTGATAGCTTACTTCATTGCTAAACTTGCAGAAGAATATCTCTTGTTAATAATAACAATAATAATAATAATAATAATAAGCATGCTTTTTTTAAGGAAATACTTTTGGCCGATGTAACCTCCGACGTTCTTCAGGTTAATCTATTTGAACTTGGAAACCTTTATATTGAACTCGGAACCTAGACGGAATTGAAGATTCAATCCTTACTACAGGTGATAATAACTAAGAAACATAAAATAACACTTTTATCCGGTCATGGCTGTCGGAATGAAAACAATCTACACCTGTGGATTAGATAAAATGTTAGGTTTGAAATTTTGTCCAGGTTCCCAAGTTTGAAAAAATGCACCTGAAGAAGGTCGGGAGTTACATCTGGCAAAACGTTGTGAATTCAACAAGATGAGAATAGTAGTGTGAATAATCCAAATTATCAATCTTCATCTCAGAAATTCCAAAACACAAATGCAGTAGTTGTACCTAGTTTGCCATTTGCAATTCTAGAAAAGTGCATATGCAGGCTGTCATGCCTCATATAACTAGCAAGAGATGACCATGCAAATTCGAAGCATACATAAAGGTTACTTTGACTGGCATTGAACAGCAAAAGAATAGGGAAAGAGAGAGAGGAAGAGAGGAAGAGAGAGAGAGAGAGATTTTGGAAAAGAGAGGCTTGTTGTATTTTAGTGTCTCCGTCATGGTCTCTGTTCAGTCTTGAGAGACAATGGATACACCCTGTAAGGGTGGCTGCGTGTGTAATTGTGAAGCAAGGGTTGCACAATCCACAACCACACCACTCCTGAATCGGCACTGATTCCAGTAGCAAGAATAAGTCCAGGACGACTGGAAACAGTGCTGAGGTAAGCAGAGACCACATACAGCACCTGGTATTCCCAAATGGTCACCCATTTAGTACTGACCAGGCTCAACGTCGCTTAACTTTGGTGATCTAATGGGAGCCGATGTGTCAATGTGATTATGTCGTATATGTTTCCTTAGAGAAAAAGAAAGTTCTGTCGTGAAATCATTGGTGGCCTAAAAAACTTACCCATCAATAAACTTTGAAATAATCATAACAGGTCCAAATGATTCTTCTTGGGCAATAAACATATGATCTTTGACATCTGTAAAAATGGTCGGCATCATGAAAAATCCTGAATAAATAAAAAAGAGCTTTGTTAGAAAAAAATATCAAAATGATTTAAAAAGACTAAAATCCTTATCTGTTGGATTCTCCTTTTTTTTGGGGGGGGGATTTTAAGATTTTCATAAATCAAAATAGGAAAAATTTAAAAAAGAAAAATATAGTCAAAGACATTATTTGCATGTTTCACACTGTTTTCTTCATCTTAATTGTTGCCATTTTTACATCATTTTTGGTTGCTGTACTCTTCAGAACTAAACCGGTTACTATTTTTAGATCCCATTTTGTTTGGTGATGTGTCCTCTCCCTGTTGTTATTATGGCGACCGCCGTCCAAGTGTGCCTTATTTGTGTGATTCCGAACTGTTAAAAGTGGAATTGGGTACACTAGGATTTGTTTTCTGATCTTCATTGTCGCACCAGAGTTGGAGAACATACTTACGCGTGTTACCACAAAATTGTGGGCTGATACGCATGTGCCGAACTCACTATGGCGAAAATCGAAATTAAAAGAAACAGTTTTCTGAACCATTTTTTGTCCCTATCTCTTGAGAGCCAGATGTCCATAACTATGTCCATGTGGTGTTTTAAGTATCTGGGCCAAGCAGCAGGCAACAGTCACACTAGAATTCCATCACTGGAGACAGTCGCGCTCAGTGTCACTCATTAGAAGCCAGCCAGCGGGAGGTCATGTTGTGTCGACCACACTCCATTACATTAAGACGACCTATCCTTGCTACCTTGACAACAACAAACCTGCCCCTTTAAGAACGAGAGATCAACTAATACTGTAAATTACAACCACTAAGCTGTTCTTTTAAGAGCAACGCAACATATCAACTACCACCATAAATTGCGAATAACTCGCGCCGTCTCCATCGACTGTCCACTTACCATCAATCCCCATTGATCATATTCCAGCTACACCTGATATTGGACCGACGAGTAGTCAAGGGCCAACGCTGACATTACGCTGACGCTGAGGGACCATCTATTCTGACAAAACCACAGCACAGATTAAGACCCACACATTCTTATATCTTGTATCCATTCATAATCAATACATATTGTTTAAATATAAACTCATGTGTCTGTTTTCCTTGCTTTCATACGGTTTTTACAACATCCTTTTATTGTATTGTACCCTCTCCCCCTTGGGGGTATATAGCTCACATTCTTCATTCCATGCTTTTAGACATCTAGTATTATTCATTTAAAAAAAGTTGAAATCACAATTTCTACATAGAATTCACTCTAGAATATATCTTGACCAACGCCTATATCCACTTGGCCATATGTTTGTATAATGGAGGGTAAAAAAGCTGAAGTATTATGAAAACTGCAGCAACAAAGATGGGGAAATAACACTGCACCTCAGAAATATCAAATACCAAATAATCATCTATTATATAAGATGCAGTTGTCTGTCTGTGTGTGTTCACCTAAAAGTTAAAAACAACTCAAGACACACACACAAAGCTGATATATTCGTTTTCAACAAAGCCTTGGACAGAATATGGAGACATGTTTTTGTAATATTCAATCTTTTAAGAGAGGTAGAGAGATAGAGAACTTTTACAAGAAAGATGTTGCACACACTTTTTAACTCTTCTATTTTGTTGTCCATTCTCCCGGGCAACGTTGAGTAGCCATGCTAGTCTATTATATAAAGCAAAGTCACATTTTCGCCTGTCTGTGTGTCTGGCTAAAACTCAGAAACTACCAAAGATACATTAACAAACCTTACATATTTCGATTTAGTATGCCCCCCCCCCCCCAGCTAATTATGGTGAAAAAAAAAACCCCTAATATTCTTCGGCTCACTAAGAACTAAATTGACACATCACTCAATAAGTCTCGGGCCTGACATATAGATGGCGCCACCAATTAAAATCCATATGATATTTATAAAGGACTAACCTTCAAATACCACGTGTCAAAATTTGAGCCCGATCAGATTATTAGTTTACAAATTACAGTTATTTAGGTGAAAATTTTCAAAATAATGGAAAAATTTCAATTTTTGGTGTTCATAAAACATTGCTTTCTGATGGGGAAAAAAGTGTTTAAACAAAGCAATGATAAGTGTTATTCGAGCTTTGCTTCATTGGAAACAATGCTTTTAGAGGTGGTATACTGACTTTAAACCCGGTTGTATAGACACACATGTTGCTGAACGCTCAGGTCATTCAAATTTGGCAGTTGTCCCCGAAAAATATAAACAAACTCTACAAAGATGGTTTTGGCCGATCGTAAATTGAAGTTGAGTGAAATAGAAGAGTAGGTGAAGATATCAGAAGGCAGTCTATTTACTATTTTGCATGGACATATTCAAAGTGGGTGCCACGTTTACTCACAGTCGAACAAAAACAACAATACGTCAACGATTCAGAGCATTGTTTGCAACTGTTTCAATGCAACAAAAAAGAGTTTTCTGCATAAATATGTGACAATGGATGAAACATAGATCCACCACTTCACTCTGGAGTTAAATCTGCAATCAGCTGAGTGGACAGCAGCAGGTGAAAGCCGTTCAAAAGAAGGAATTGACAAAAAACGGCCACAAATGAAGAAAGAAGTGTTCTTTTACCAAGACAATTCTCCATGTTAAAAGTCGATCGCAACGATGGCAAAACTACATGAATTACACTTAGAATTGATTCCGAACGCACCCTATTCTCCAGATCTGGTCACAAGCGACTACTGACTGTTTGCAGACCTTAGAAAAATGCTCCAGGGAAAGAGATTTGGTTCCAATGAAGAAGTGATGTGGGAAACAGGCATATTGTGAGATCAAAGACAAATCGTTCTACAAAAAGGCATCAAATTGTTAAAGAAGCATTGGAATCAATGTATCACCCTAGAAGAAGACTATGTTGATGAACAAAGTTGAATTTTGTTCTAAAAGTTGTTGTTTTATTAGTGAGGCCCGCAAATTATCGAGTGATGTGTTAGTGAATGGAGTCAGAAAAAAAAAACTATTTCGTTCTTTCTTTTTTTTGTTTTAAGAAAATCGTTCTAGACAAGGCATGAAACCACTTGATGTAAGGAGATAAAAAGAACGAAAGATGATTATCGCAAAGATGGGAGATGCCGATTGACCTTAGTCGTGAAAAAAACCGAGGCTATAGGTAGAAGTAAAACAGTCAGCAGGAAGAGTGTTCCACAAGCCTGCAGTTCTTAGGAAGTTGTATTATATCAGTGTATCAAAACAGGGAATTGGTGAAGACCACTAGACCAACGAGTCAAACAAGCTAAAACAAAAGAAGCAGGAAATAGATAAGACAATTCTGAAGAACACATATTTATAGAAAAGACAGACAAGCAACATCACGTCTGTGAGAGAGAGGGTGCAGAGAAGAAGAAAGGGTGTGACTAACCAAATTACAGATATGCTTATGAACCTTATCAAGAACCCACAAATGGGACAGAGATTCACCAGCCCAAGTATGACACAATACTCCATACAAGATCTGATAGTAGATTTGTAGAGCTAGAGAATAGCCTTAAGTGTGAGAAAATGTTTGGAGCGATAGAGAGAACCGACTTTATGAGAAGCAGAAAGAGCAATGGATCTAATGTATAAACTCCAAGAAAAATTTGATGAAAAAGAAAGACCAAGACGCTTCAAAGTTGATTTCTCCTCAAGAGGAGAAACATCCATGAAAATCTCAGGAAGAAAAAGGGACACACCTACGATTGAAAGACACAAGCTGGGTCTTAACAGGATTAAGGATAAATGTTCAACTAGTTCAGTCAGTCAGCTGATTTTATCTTTTTCTTTCCAAAGTTTGTGCATGAATGAGATAGAGATAGAGAGAGAGAGAGAGAGAGAGAGAGGGAGTAGAGAGAGGGGGAGAGAAGGAGAGGGGAGAGAGAGGAGGGAGTGTTTAAAAAAGTAACGTGACTTAGGATGTGGAAGAAGATGTAGCAGTGAGAAATTATTTTGTGTCTATTTCTTTTTGCAGAGAGTTATTATTCTGATTAAAATGTATTGTAAAAAAAAAAGACGCACCCTATAAGATTTGTTATTTTATTATGCATTGGCGAAAACAAAAAAAAACAGCGTTATTATTCGTTTGTTTACAAAAAAACCGGTAAGGTCAATCGGTGTAGACCGAATTTCGTCTCTTTTCATCTTTTCAATTTCCGGGGTCCTTATTCTTAATATGGTCAGTCTTGTGGGGATAAGTGGAGAATAACTTTCTGTTTAGTTATTACGTCTTATTTCCTCCTTTGAAACGACCCTATTAACATCTCTATTTATATAAAGTTAGGTATGTATATATGTTTATATATTTGTATGTACAGGATTCACTCCTAAACCAATTAACCGATCATTACGAATTTTGGAACAAAGCTATTAGACGTAATGGGTAATAATATTTAGTTTAATTAAGTTTTATGTAGTGTTGGGACGATTCATCGGAATCGGGAATCGGAAAAATTTATGCCTATTTTCCGATGCCAAAAACAATTCTTTTAATTGTCTTTTTGTTGTTGTTTGTTTTTGTTTAAAACTTAATTTTCCATCGCTGGTACTAATAATAAAATGATAAATATTAATTGATTTTAAACTACCAGTGAAACTAAAATCTATAGATCACCCTCTCCCACAAGTGTATTTTTTACATTTGTGAAAATATATGCACATATTATATGGGTTTTTACTGTAATCCGACAATAAATAAAAGCAATAAAAAACAACAACTCTATAACTAAATATTTAGAGGTTTTAAAAGAATCGGAATCGGTAATTGTATAGGAATCGGGGAAAAATATTGGAATTGTCCCATCACTAGTTTTATGCAAAGAGAGTAAAAGGGGTTGGAAGCCCCACGTGACAATTCAGATACCTCTGATTTTTGTGAAATGTTAACCATAAGTATAAGACATCAATTAATAAATATTCTCCAAATTTCAGTTTCTTTGGAGTATTTAAAAAGTTTTTTAGGGGGCATAATATGGGCACAACCTCTTATTTGGAAATTCAAATATTTCAGATTTGTATTAGATTTGATCCTTAGACACCAATCAAACAAAATTCCCTAAATTTCAATTTTTTCCTCAAACCTCTTCAGCCTTAAATTTAAAAAAATTTCAACAATCAAAATTATGTTATGGATTTTGATTGTAATTAGAATAAGGACTCTAGACATAAGGTTTAGTATGATTATATGTTGTAGGGGGATATAAAAGTGGTGCAACACTGTTCTGTTCGCAGAATTAATTTTACCCGTCATGGGACGGGTATTCTTCTAGTTTCATTATAAAGTGAATCATTTAATTCATACCAAGATTCATCCTATATAGAGAGAAAGAGATGGAGAAAGAGAGATTTTTTTAGTATTTTCATAGCTCGGACTCCAGGCAACGCCGGGTAGTCTTGCTAGTAGTTTATAAATGGTTGTCTTTATAGTAAACTTAGGTAATAAATAAATGGAGAAAAATTGTTTGTCTTAATTTCTACAGAAATGTCCAAATATTTTTTCTTCTTCTTCTTTTACCTTTGCAATCAACGCGTTTGCCCCCATAAATGAGTGTGGCCCCTTCTTTGACACCAATCTCGCAGTACTCTATGAGTTTGTCCAGGTGTGCCTTGTGGTTTTGTGGGCCATGTTCGACCGAACGATCCAGTGGATTTCCGATCTTCATCTTCTGGACTTCCTTGATCTGCAAAGGGAGATAAATATGTAGAGAATTAAAAGAATCTAATTGCAAAAGAAAAGAAACATTTTTAACCAACAGACAACAAATGAAAAGATGAAAGTATTTTATTTACCTCCTCTACAGGAGGTTAGACACAAGGTCAGGTGTGGATTTTGATGAAAGTGTTTCTGTGGAACGAACTGGATTCGAACCCGGCATACCCAGGTCCTCAGTCCACGTCGTTAACTACTTAGCCACCATGCCATCCCCATGAAAAGATGAAAGTATTAGGTAACCATAAAACAACAAATATCACAAAGGAGCAGAAAATAAGATTATGCTCCTTGATCGTCCCCACAACGATGGCGCTACTGTCATTGAGAAAATCCCTGGAAAAAAAAAATGACAAGATCCTGTCTGTTTATCCTTGTTTTTGGCATTAACAAACCGGAAAACAGTGGAAGGTCTACAATTAGAAAACCTACTCTTTATCTCATTTTATTTGGTTGCTTTATTTTCTTACAATGACCAGTGTGGAAATCAAGCACCAAATTCAGACGGAGACAACGAACGAACGATCACAACCTGCGCAGTGAATGTACACAAACACAAGTTCACAAATACCATTTAAGCATCTTTGAGTCATTTGTTGAACATATTCGTGATGTACAGTATTTCCAGCAAAACCAATAAATACAAAAACGTTCTCATCGAAGAGTGGACTTTGGATCTTTGAAAAGGAGGAATATCCTTGAAATATTAAATAATATTGGACACCGTATTATTGATTGAAAACGGTGCAACAGGTAGATAATAAATTGAAAATTATTGCATTATTACAATACTAGCAGGACCTTGTGGAAATTCCATGGTGCTTTCTACATTAATCTACATAATTTACTTTTAATAATAATAATATTGCTTTTGAAAGAATAAATGCCTGTCAGGGTCAATACTTTTAAGATAAAATGATTTAGCGTATCATTACTACACTATTGTTTTCTATTGTTAACCATTACCGCGTTTATTTTCCTCTTAACTCACATGTATCGCATTGTCATAGCCTTCGATATCCTAAACTTTCTAAAAATGTTTATAGTTTAATCCAATCAAAAGTGTCCCTGTTTAAATAAAAAGTTGTATGCTTCGCGAGCCTATGTGAATTCGCTAAAAACAAAAAAGGCAACAAAATTCAGAAATTAAGCAGTAGGATTGTTGGCAACCTTACTTCAACACTGCGCTTGGCACTACCACCTTCATCTACTCACTTGACGCAGTCCCCATTGACTTAAAACATGTCATTATCACATCTACTCACAAATCCAGGTATCTCTTGGCAAATCAAACTTGAATATCTATTTCTTTCTCCTATTTTGCAGCTTTGGGGTGTATGCACGTATGTGTGTGTGTGTGTGTGTGTAGAGTAACCCCTTAGTTACCATTACTCGCAGATGAACTCTGACCTGGAGTGATAGTACCTGTCAGAGTCCCCTCTATGGGTTAAAAAAAATCTATCGTTCACAGACTATTTGTTTACAAAGTATATGCCTACAAAACAAATTAATCTACAAACCAATTGTATATAAAAGATATGAATGGTTTTGGTCTGCCGTAGAACGTAGCACGCAACCAACTTACCACTCGTTGCACAAACTCATCATGGATGGCTTCTTCAACAAAGAGCCGGCCAGCTGCAATGCAGTTCTCTCCCTTGTTAAAGAATACGCTGCTGCAACCCTAGAAAGATCAAACATGGTGCTCAGTCAATTTGGGAGATAATAAAAGAAAGTTATTTGTGACAAACATTTAAATCACTTACCTCGAGCCGAAAGGTCATAATGTTTTGCATGAAATTAGAGATAAGCGCATTTGCACGCTGTCATGCATTGGGATTCTATAGAAGTTATGCTCACTCCAAATAATAGATACTCTCGTCAGTCAGTTTTTATGTCCAAAGATTGACAGCTGATAAGTCTTGAGTGGTATCGCAGTCCAATTGATTATATATATATATATATATATATATATTTGGAGAAAGACAGGCGAGGGGAGAGGGGAGATTTTGGTTTCTGTGGGTCTTAGAGCTGACGAATCGTTTGTGTTCAGTTGAAAGAGAAGTTATTTCTGATTGCAAATATGTCATTCAGTAGAGAAACCAAATATCATTTTAACTTCTCAAAATAAAACATGTTACTTCGATAGACATTTAATATAATTCATACCAAACTGAATAACTTTCACAACCTTACAACTGATTTATCTCCCTTTGATTGAACTTTCAATGTACAACATGTCATATACGCACGCACCTCAACCGCAACAAATTATAACACGTTTCTTCTTGTACATGAATATTGTTCGTTATTTTAATGATGATGATTGTCCTTTTTATTTTCTTTATGTTTGTTGTGTTTTCTACAAAGTTAACTGGGTCCGCGTTAAACTCACAACATCTGAGTAAAATTCAATCTAGAATATTTCTTAACCTACACGTATATCCACTTAGCCCTGTGTCCAGTTGGAGAATCTAGGATGATTTTTTAAAATTTATAAACCAAACTACTTGTACTGATGCAGCATTGCCTGGATCCATTATGTCCAAATTTGTTTTGTAAATATTTCTATGTTCTATGAACACGCTTTTTTGGTAGCTTCAGTATCTAAGCTAAAATAGCAAATAAGGAACTAAAAGAATAGGAGTTATTTCCCTTAGCTGATTTTTCTGTTTAGGTGTTTATTTAAGAATATTTCCATATTGTTAAACTGCCGAACTAGATTATTCAAAAAAGAAAAAAATTGCAGCAAAGTACAATATTTTATTACAAATAACATGGTACAACAATAACACATGAAAATGGGTTAGTTATTGCTGGCTTAAATCTATTTAGGTCCACTTTTTAAAGCTGGACGATAAAACCCTTTAAAATACTCCAAAGAAACTGAAATTTGGAGAATATTTATTAATAGATGTCTAATACCTATTGTTAAAATTTCATACAAATCGGAGATATCTGAATTTTCACAACAGGCTTCCAGACTATCTCTTCTCTTTGTATAAAACTAAAACTAAATTAAATATAGCCCATATTACCCACACTTACGCATAGCAGCCGTATTTCAAAATTAATAATGATCAGTTCATTAGTTTAGGAGTTTATCCTATACAATGAAATATATATATATATATATATATATATATATATATATATAACATATAAACATACCTAACTTTATATATGTTAAATTTTACAAAAAAAAAATAATGTGCCCATGTTACTCACTGTGTTGCCTAGAATATATATTCAAAAATTCACTAAAAGAAGAACAGATTAAAATCACTAGAAAGACGTCTGGCAAGCGAATTTGAGATATCAACTTCCATCTGTACACCCTTGTACTGACTACTAGTTCACCAGAACTAAAAAATAAAAATATACCGTGAATTTTTCATACATAAGCATTTGTTGTTATTCTTTAAAGTACAACAGCAATATACAACAGTCACTCGTGACTATACGCAGTATATAAGATACTTTTCTCATCAAAACGTAGATGAGAACAACACCTCCAAATGTGTAAATACTAACAACACTCCATCTAAAAAATATCATCAAATAGACGGTCCCGCCAATATGATTCATTTGGTAACTTACCAATCTCACAGCCTTATCCAGGTCACAGTCAGCAAAAACAATAAGTGGAGATTTTCCGCCCAGCTCCAGGGAAACCTTCTTGACGTTACTTCTGCCACAACTATAGGAAGAAAAAAGATTAAGAAAGACATTGTTTTATTTTATTGTCTTGAACAAAAATTCTCAGTTTAGTTTGGTTCGTCTCTTTTATGGAATATCAAACAATATTTTTGTTACAAATGACTCACCACTTACAAAGGCCAAAAGCCAATCAAGGATAAGGGTTAATGAGATGGATAGAGTGTCAGTTGAATGATGAAGAATATTATAAGAGGATTGAAAATGATGAATGGAATAAATAAAATTTGATTACTTATAAGGACGGTTTATGACAAGCGTTTGTTGACATTGGATTTGAAAACGACCATGTTGTAGCCCTCAGAGAAGCAGTCCCATGTGTTGTGCAGATGGGAAGTTTTTAGAAAGAAACTGTGTTCACTGAAATTCCATTTGATATTAGTCACACAGAGGAAGAAAGGAAAGTTATTTGCAGCTGTGGTAGGAAGACGAGTTCTTGCTATGAATGTCTTACAAAAGGGGGAAGCAAAGAAAATTAATTTTATTATTAACTATCAGAATCCCCATCTCGAGACGGGTATTCTGCTAGTTTAAAATAAATATATAAAAAAAAAAAATGGGCAAAATTTGGTTTACCTTTCCATTATAGTTTTACCGATTGGTGTGGATCCGGTAAAGCCAAGTTTGCGGACATCTTTATGGTCAGATAATGCTTGTCCCACAACAGAACCTACAGAAAACAAAACATAAAAAAAAACATGTAATATGATGATGTATGGAAGTGAAATCTGGCCAGTGAGGGTTGAGGATATGTGTTGCACGGAGAGAAATGATATGTGAATGATACGATTGATGTGTAATATGAGTCTTAAAGACAGGCTTAGAGCTGGTCAACTCAGAGGAAGATTAAATTTGGACTATACTGTCCAAATTTAATCTTCCTCTGAGATGTGTGCAGAGCAGGAGACTTTGATGGTATGATCACGTTGAAAGAATGGATGTGAGTTCTTGGGTTAGTAGATGGAGAACAGTTAAAGTAGCAAGTCCAGTTTACAAGGGGAAGGCCTAGGAAAACATGGGAGGAAGTGATAAAAATGGAATTGAGAGAAAGAGCGATAAGTAAAGACTTGAGCATTGATAGGTTAGTTTGGAAGTCAATTTCTTAAACTCATCCAACACCTGACAGCATGTAAAACAGACTTTAAACGGAATATGATGATGATAATGATGATGATGATGATGATGATGATATATGCATATATAAAATATATTTTAGCCAAAATAATCACTGTAAAATAAAAATCAGCAAAAGTGATAACTCATTTTAAGGAAAGAAAAAAAAGTCTTCAAACCGCGTGCAAAAAGATACCCCCCCCCTCTCCGTCAAATTCCATTCTCAAATAGGTGGCCCTCCTGTACGGTCAAAGCAAGGCCTCGATAGTTTTTCCCTGCCATCGACGCGAAGATAAGTACTTTTTCTTTTTGGCTACTCACATGTTACTTTTCTCTAAATTCTAATGTGTATTATTTAAATGTACTTAATTCTTGATATCTATCTATCTATGTATACTGTTTTATTTCCTGTCTATTGATTTCATACTCAAGTAATTCCTAAACTCACCCTCTGGCCTGAAGTTATGGCTGTCTTTCTCTTATTTGTACTTACTTGTGAGAGGGAAACTTATCTTCAACCTTCTATTCCCTCTAGAGTGTACAGTGAACTTATTCTCTCTCTCTCTCTCTCATATATATATATATATATATATATATATATATATATATATATATATGGAAGTTTTTTCTTTTTTCCTTTTTTTTTTTCTTTTCTACTTGCGGGGGCTTGGAAATATCCGACTAGTACACGGGTGCAGGCTATTTCCTCTCTCGGTGTGTTGGATCCGTAGACCTTGTCAGGTCATCCATCTAAGAGAAGGAAATCTTTGATAATAAAAACTTGCTACTAACCACTTACGTCGTAGCAACAAACCGATGGGGAGGGAGGCCTCCTTAGTCCTGATCGACAACCTTCCTAGAGCCGGAATCTCAAACAAAATATTCGGTTTGCAAACCTAAAATTGCTTAAGAAGTAGATGGGCTCTGCCTATCGCCCTGCCTTTGCACTCCTTCTCTGTCTATTATCCAGGCGCAGAGGTATCAGCGCTGGGGACGCCTCTAAACACTCAGTGCCTAGCCTTGTTTCCTTACTAGGGCAATGAACACCGTTCTCTTTTTCTCTATTTGGGTAACTTGAGGAAAGTTTTTTCGTCAGTAACTCTTACATGATCAGTCTGGGTCGCTCTTGTTCCGACAGGTTGAGAGTACAGGTTAGACAGCTTGTCTGGTTGCTGTTTCCGACTGACAGGACAGGAACCCAAACTCATAGGTAACGCTAAGAATGGCTGCTCCATCATTAGTAGTATAATACCGTGGGTAGCTAATGTGCCAGTTATCCCCGGTAGGCTTTCCAGAGGCCACAGCCCCCATGAACCAGGTCGCAACTAATGGACTGGATGTGTGAGCTTATTGGCACCTAACAAGCAGCCACCTTGCCCACCCTACTCTATATCAAAACAAACATGTCATTGCAAAAAAAAAAAATCGAACCTAAACCAGACATCCAACAAAAAACACTTTCACGTCCGCCCTTGAGGCTCGCATTCACAAATATCCAGAGGCTTAGAACCAACATCAACGACGTAGAAACTTTTCTCCTGACAAACTCCCAGGATATCCTAGCAATAAGTGAAACGAACCTTCAATCCTCAACCTCCTCTCACCATTTTTACATGACTGACTACCTCCCACTCTACCGTAAAGACTCTGACAAACATATGCATGGGCTAGGAGTTTATGTTCGGAACACCCTCCCCCTAACTAGAGAACATAGGTTAGAATCAGATGACCAAGCCTACATGTGTTTTAGATTGACTTTACATCACAGTGTTAGTTACTAATATTTCTTATACTGTTCCCCTTCGACCCAAGACTGTACCCTGCTAAACTCTGTCTCTGATAGCATAGAGCACTCTTACTCGACTCGAATGCCCACATACATGTATTTGGGAATTTTAATGCACACCACCGTGACTGGTTGGGATTCTCCAGCTTTACTGATGCAGTATAATTTCTCCTTAGCTCATTCCCTCTCTTAGACTGTCAATTTCCCGACTTGCATCCCGATCGAGTAGACCAGTAAGCCTCACTTCTAGATCTGTTCTTGACATCACTGACCGAGGTATGTGTGACAATAACCCATAGCCCGCTCAGGAATGCTGATCACATTGTGGTAATGATTTATATCACCCTAAAAACTCGTCCAAAAGCTGATGAGCTATTGCTCAAAATAATGAGATATTACGAGCAGGCTGATTTTGAGTCCATCAGAGATCACATCAGTGGAGGGAAACCTTCTCTCTCCTTGCTGATCAGTGTGCAAATGAGTTAACCGAATGGATCAAAGCAGAGATTGAAGCCTATGTTCCTATGCGAAAATTCTTCAGCAAGCCCCACTCTCCTCAATGGTTCACCTCGAAATGTGCAGTTGCCATTGCTGAGAGGCAGCAAACATTCCGTAAATTCGGCTGCTCTAAGTCAGCTGCTAATAGACAGAAATTTATAGAGTCAAGAAATAATTGTAAGGCAGTGATAGGTGAAGCAAAGAGAAGGTATAGAGAGATAACCAAAAAACGCATTCATGCACAGAAAGTTGGTACTCGTGATTTCTGGAAAATCTACAATAGTGTGGTGAACAATGGTCAATCAACGATTCCCCCACTATCAAACCACAATGATGTCGTTTGCATGGCAGCTGATAAGGCTGAACTACTTTCCCAGTGTTTCACCGTAAACTCCACTTTGGACTCAGAAAACCACCCCCTCCCTAAATTCTCATTGCGGACTAAAGCCACACTTAAAAACCTGATCATCACCCCATCCCAAGTCAGATACATCATAAAAAACTTGACACCTCCAAAGCTTGTGGGCCTGATCTTATACCTGTAATAGTAATAAAGAAATGCTCTGCTGAACTGGCCCCTGTTCTCTCCAAACTCTACAACAAATGCCTAGCTGAATCTTGCTTCCCCGATAGCTGGAAAATTGCCTCTGTGGTACCAGTCTTCAAGAATTCTGGGGATAGAACTGATCCTCAAAACTGCCGCCCAATCAGTCTACTCCTGATCTTTGCTAAAATGTTTGAATCCTGAATCAATCTAGCGATAGTTCGGCACTTAGTTAATGCTTAACTTTCTGACCGACAGTATGGATTTAGACAAGCACGATCTACTGCGGATATCCTAACAGTCATCTCTGAACTCATATATCATACACTGGACAAGGCAGGTGAAGCTAGGACAGTAGTGCTTGATATATCCAAGGCCTTTGACAAGGTATGGCATAAAGGGCTTCTCCTAAAAATATGCTTATATGGTATTACTGGACAAATATCTAATATAATTAGATCCTTCCTAACCAAAAGAAAGATCCAGGTTGTCCTCGATGTCCATTCATCTAAGCAACATGATATAAATGCTGATGTACCCCAGGGATCTATCCTTGGACCTTTATTGTTCTTGATCTTCATAAACGACCTCCCTGATGACATTGAGTCTGAGATAGGTATATTTGCTGACGACATCACACTCTACTCTCGTTATGTGGGCAAAACGGATGTGATCATATCCGAGGCAATCACTGAATCCTTAGAAAATGACCTTCAGGCTGTAGTGAATTGGGGTCATAAATGGTTGGTAACTTTTAATGCCACAAAAACAAAGCTCCGTTCCTTCAATAACTACAAGAAACCTCTCCAACCACCGATTGTCATGGCAAGTAACACTCTACCTGAGAGTTCAACATTCAAACTCCTCGGCCTAACCTTCACAGGTAACATGAATTGGAACAAATACATTGAAGACATTGCTAGGGCTGCAGCAAAGAAGGTGGGTTCCCTCTACCATGCTAGTAAACTGTCACCTGACATTATCCTGTAACTCTACAAAGCCACCATCCGCCCATGGATGGAGTATTGTTGCCACATCTGGGCTGGTGCATCATCCACTAGTCTCTCCCCCCTAGACAAGGTCCAAAAAAGAGTTGCCAACTTAATAGGTCCCTCACTATCCACCAAGCTCCAGCCCCTGTCCCATCGCCGCAATGTTGCATCCTTGTGCTTGTTTTACAAATACTTCAATGGATTGTGCTCCGATGAACTGGCTGCTCTCATTCACTGTGGAGGTCCCCAGATGCCAACGAGCCTTCTACTCCAATAGCTTCTTTCCTCGTGCTGCCAGCCTCTGGAACTTCTTCCCTGGCCCCTGTTTCCCCGACAGTACCGACATGCAGAGTTTTAAAACTAATGTAAACAGACATCTCGCTACACAGCTCCCAACTTAGAATGATACCTAAAACCTACACCCTAATTCTCAGTAGCCCTTTACATCTACAGTAGTGGCCTGCCTTGTTTGGAGTGAAATATGTTAAAAAAAATTGAAGAATATAATAGGAGTTATCTACTTTAACTTTAAAAATGTGCAATTAAATAAAGTTGGTCATATCTTATTGTAAAGATGGTCGCATGCAGCAGCAGAAATTTCTCTTCGTTTGTTATTAACAGCCGTCGTCATTTCCTTTCCCTGTATGGCAGTCACAAAAAAAATAACAACTTCAGTGTTTGCTGTGGGCGGGATGTCATTTTCTTGTTGATTTATTTCAACAAGTTCATCCATTTCCGTAGGGGAGGGGAACGAGCCTTGAAATAGACGTCTGTTCATTTTGACATAGAGCATCCAAGAGTGAAAATCGATCTGGCTTCTCTGCTATGTATTCCCTCCCATGATGCAACTTTCTGTACTCATCTTTCATCTGTCCTGTGGTCTGGATGATCGTCGGGGCACCAAAGATGATCTGGCAACCAGTTTTCTACAGCCCTCTCGATTGTCTGCCTTCCTGAAAGTGTTTCTCAGTGCCATCCCTGTCTACTCTCGGGTGTTGTCTTCCTTCCTCGTTCTTTGTCTGTTTCTCCTTTTTCCTCCCCGTACAGTTAATTGTAGCATTGTCTTTGCGACACCTGATGATCGTGTGACATGGCCGTACCATTTCATTTTCCTCTTCTTCACATTGGCCAGACTGTTTGTTTGAGTTTGTTCTTCACTTCCTCATTTGTAATATTGTCTTTGTATAAGATATTTATGAACACGTAGCTCTAATCCCACTATTTTAACTACTATTGGAATTTTCCAATTTCTTCTTACTCTAGCCTTATGTGAAAAGATCCGTTTTTCACATTATTTTTATACACAAATATCAAATCTTGCTACAATTCAACAGGAACTTTTGAAAAACATTGGCTACATTGTAGCAGTCATAAACAAACCTATGGTCTCCTTCGGAAAAATGTCTCCATTGAGTGAGCGGGTCACACAGTGACCAATCAGCTTGCAGGGCGCATTGATTCCTTCTGTCAGCTGAAGAACTACTTCAGCCCCTGTGGGAATCACAGGTGGTCCTCAGAGAGACCCCGGCAAGCAACGAGGAAACACTTCTTTCACTCTCTCCTGCTCCTGTCCACTGGACGCTCACAGCAAATACTATCTTTGCCTGAAGATAGTATTTGCTGACAGACTTTAGGCAGCTCTAAGAACTCTTAATTTCCTTTTCCTCTCTCGGATACTGTCGAAGTTTCTTTCTACCTATACCAAACGGTATAGGTAACCTTTGTGAATAAACCCTTTTCGTTGTTGTTATAAAGAGGTTTTGTTAATTCATTTCGTGTCTGAAACCTAAGATAGGGACAACGTCCCCTTTTTTTAACAACATTAGCTTCTGATTTAATATTCCTTTTTATATCACAGATTGGTATAGATAGCTAATTTACTTACCTGATCCAGGAAGTATGTTAATAACACCTGGTGGAAATCCAGCTTTGACAGAAAGCTCAGCAAACTTCATAGCAGTCAATGGAGTCACCTGAATATAAGTAAATAAAAGATTTATATGAATATTTTTAGAGCATAACAAACAGATTTACACAACGTTTTCTGGGAATCAAATATGTTGAACATAATAAAACTTGGAAAAGGTATGAGCCCCATCCCCCCCCCCCTTCCACCCATTTAGGGGTTAAATAGTACAAGTACTCTTCTTCTATCAATTCAATTACATAAGGAATTTGTTTAGAAAAATGATTCCCAGCATCAAATGATCATAACAGTTGATATGCCATTAAACAAAATGATCCGATCATTTATTATAATACATGATCGAGTTATTTTTTTCATTAAATCCCTCTGCAGAGAATTATACATTATTAACAAACTGGGAAGGAGGTGGAGTCTCTAAAAAAACGTCTGCTCGTCTTTTAGACTAAAAGCCAAAAGATATGAGCTTATTTGCCATATCTCAAGGGAAGAGTCTATCAGGCATGTGTTTTAATTATGATGATATATTGAAATGAAACCTGGCCAGTGAGGGTTGAGGACACTGGAAGTGATATGAGAATATGAGAATGATATGAATATCTCAGAGGAAGATTAAATCTGAACAGTATACGAAGAAAGAATGGATGAGAGTTCTGGGATTAGTGGATGCATAACAGTTGAGGTGGCAGGTTCAGTTTACATGAAAAGGCCAAGGAAAAGATAAGAGGAAGTGATAAGGATGGACTTGAGAAAAAGAGGAATAAATAAAGACCTGGACAGGGATAGATTAGTTTGGAAGTAAATTTCTAAAAGCTGTCCAATATATGCCAGCATGTAAAACTGGGGTTAAATGGAATACGATGATGATTGCACTCATCACTTTCTTTGAATATGTCCTTTCTCTTATTTGCCACGTCTCACTCAAAATTTCCGATACGTAACTTCACTTCCTCCGAACATGTTAACTTCTAGTGGAAATTTCCTCTTTCTACTTAACCTAATTTTTACGTGGAAATTTTCTTTTTTTTCTTACTAACAGATGCACAAACCGTATTACTACATGTATATATAGTGAACTACAAAAGGGATTATTAACATATTTTTGTATACACTACAAAATAGTTATTCTTGATGTCAATTTCCAATTTACCTGGGCTGGTTTAAGAATCACAGTGTTTCCTGCTGCCAAACAAGCTGCCATTTTCCAAGAAAGCATCATCAATGGATAATTCCATGGAACAACAATGCCACAAACACTAAAATTAAAAAGAAAACAAAAACAAAATATCTATAAGAAGGATATCAAGGATGATAAGACATTTTAAAGAATCAAAATAAACTCTCCGGTCTTCTTTTTCAAAGAATAATAAAAAAGTTTATTTCACTTGCCTCCACACGAGGGTAAATATTTTTGTTGTTTTCATCAAGACATAGACGCTGTGGGATGACATTATAATGGACATGGTGTTGCTTCATATGATAGCTAGGGAGATGCACTGGAACATCCAAGCGGTCTCTCGGGGCTCCATTCTTCTATTTGGATTTCATATGAGACTAGCAGGAAGACTCAAGTCCTTTTGAGCTCAGACCAGCATATTATCTTTTGTATTCTTATTTTTTACATTTTATAAATTCAATTTTTGAGGTGGGGCCCAACGATGTATTCAGCATTGATTGGGTAAAAAAGGAGGTTTAAGTACAGTGATATTTACTGAATTAAATTTTGATGAATTTAATTTTTAACCCCTCGAGACGTTTTTCTGGGGGAATAAATGAGTGCCCGTGTGTACTCCTGCTCCAAGCCCTGAACCTCTTATTAACATTTCTATTCTTTTTTTTTTAATTTCTATAGTTTTCGAGTTATAAGTTATTATTATAGTAAAATAAAACAATTGTATTGCTTTGTTATGGATTCAAGTGCGAACACAGGCGCTAATGTTGTAAGCCCTTCGATCAAAATGAAATATACTTATTCAAGTACTCTGGATCATATAATTTCAGTATACATATTGTTATGAGGGTCTATCCCTAAAATCATATGAGGAGTTGTAAACAAACCAACAAACAGGAACTACAATTTTATCCACTGTTCCTGTTTTGTCCAGACTAGGTCTATCAAGTTATCTTTGAGACATCATATGGTCAATTGTTACCACCTGTCCATACCAATTATGCTCAACGTACCTTTACACCTATCGGTAAGTCCGCCTTTTTCATATCCCCATGCATTAAGAAGATTTGACATGTTTTGCATATTCCATTGTATTCCTTGTTATTGTAAATAAATTTAGTTATCTCTATTTATATAAAGTTAGGTATGTGTATATGTTTATATATTTGTATGTATAAGATTCATTCCTAAACTAATTTTACCGATCAATTGGAACACAATAGCTAGGTGTAAGGGTTGGTAATGTGATCTATATTTAGTTTAATTTAGTTTTATACAAAGGGGGTTGAAAGCCCTTTATGAAAATTCAAATACCTCCGATTTTAGTGAAATTTTAACAATAAGTATTAGACATCAATGAATAAATATTCCCCAAATTTCAGTTTCTTTGGAGTATTTTAAACAGCTTTTAGACGGCATAGTATGAGCACTTCCTCCCATTTGAAAATTCAAATATTTCAGATTTGCATCGAATTTGATCCGTAGTCATTAGACACCAATTAAACAAGATTTCCTGAATTCAATTTCTTCTTAAGACTAAATTTTAAACATTTTCTAGAATCAAAATCATGTAATGGATTTTGATTAAAATTGGAATACGGATTCAAGACATAAGATTTAGTATCATTATATCTTGATTTTAATCTTCGTAATACCGAGTAGTCTTCTAGTATTTTTATATAATAACAATTTTAAACATTTTCTAGAATCAAAATCATGTAATGGATTTTGATTAAAATTGGAATACGGATTCAAGACATAAGATTTAGTATCATTATATCTTGATTTTAATCTTCGTAATACCGAGTAGTCTTCTAGTATTTTTATATAATAACAATTTTAAACATTTTCTAGAATCAAAATCATGTAATGGATTTTGATTAAAATTGGAATACGGATTCAAGACATAAGATTTAGTATCATTATATCTTGATTTTAATCTTCGTAATACCGAGTAGTCTTCTAGTATTTTTATATAATAAAAATTTTAAACATTTTCTAGAATCAAAATCATGTAATGGATTTTGATTAAAATTGGAATACGGATTCAAGACATAAGATTTAGTATCATTATATCTTGATTTTAATCTTCGTAATACCGAGTAGTCTTCTAGTATTTTTATATAATAACAATTTTAAACATTTTCTAGAATCAAAATCATGTAATGGATTTTGATTAAAATTGGAATACGGATTCAAGACATAAGATTTAGTATCATTATATCTTGATTTTAATCTTCGTAATACCGAGTAGTCTTCTAGTATTTTTATATAATAACAATTTTAAACATTTTCTAGAATCAAAATCATGTAATGGATTTTGATTAAAATTGGAATACGGATTCAAGACATAAGATTTAGTATCATTATATCTTGATTTTAATCTTCGTAATACCGAGTAGTCTTCTAGTATTTTTATATAATAACAATTTTAAACATTTTCTAGAATCAAAATCATGTAATGGATTTTGATTAAAATTGGAATACGGATTCAAGACATAAGATTTAGTATCATTATATCTTGATTTTAATCTTCGTAATACCGAGTAGTCTTCTAGTATTTTTATATAATAAAAATTTTAAACATTTTCTAGAATCAAAATCATGTAATGGATTTTGATTAAAATTGGAATACGGATTCAAGACATAAGATTTAGTATCATTATATCTTGATTTTAATCTTCGTAATACCGAGTAGTCTTCTAGTATTTTTATATAATAACAATTTTAAACATTTTCTAGAATCAAAATCATGTAATGGATTTTGATTAAAATTGGAATACGGATTCAAGACATAAGATTTAGTATAATTATATCTTGATTTTAATCTTCGTAATACCGAGTAGTTTTCTAGTATTTTTATATAATAAAAATTTTACTTCGACCTAAATAAAGAACTGGTCAAATATATATTTTTAAACAATGCAAGCAATAAAACCAACTCAAAATGTATGTGTCAACAAAAGACAATCTAACATGTTCATACATCAAATGCATTTACACAATATTTTTTTCACAAAACTCTAACATGTCTTCTCCTGGCAGTCATGAACCTCTGTCTCGTCAAAGTTGCTGCAAGATTTTTTATCAATCTCATAATTGTTCTAACACATACACTAAAGTATCAAACAAAAAGAACTGAAAGCTGTAATTATAACAATATATCTAAATTTATTTATGCTGTAATTATAACAATATATCTAGATTTATTTATGCTGTAATTATAACAATATATCTAGATTTATTTATGCTGTAATTATAACAATATATCTAGATTTATTTATGCTGTAACTATAACAATATATCTAGATTTATTTATGCTGTAATTATAACAATATATCTAGATTTATTTATGCTGTAATTATAACAATATATCTAGATTTATTTATGCTGTAATTATAACAATATATCTAGATTTATTTATGCTGTAATTATAACAATATATCTAGATTTATTTATGCTGTAATTATAACAATATATCTAGATTTATTTATGCTGTAATTATAACAATATATCTAGATTTATTTATGCTGTAATTATAACAATATATCTAGATTTATTTATGCTGTAATTATAACAATATATCTAGATTTATTTATGCTGTAATTATAACAATATATCTAGATTTATTTATGCTGTAATTATAACAATATATCTAGATTTATTTATGCTGTAATTATAACAATATATCTAGATTTATTTATGCTGTAATTATAACAATATATCTAGATTTATTTATGCTGTAATTATAACAATATATCTAGATTTATTTATGCTGTAATTATAACAATATATCTAGATTTATTTATGCTGTAATTATAACAATATATCTAGATTTATTTATGCTGTAATTATAACAATATATCTAGATTTATTTATGCTGTAATTATAACAATATATCTAGATTTATTTATGCTGTAATTATAACAATATATCTAGATTTATTTATGCTGTAATTATAACAATATATCTAGATTTATTTATGCTGTAATTATAACAATATATCTAGATTTATTTATGCTGTAATTATAACAATATATCTAGATTTATTTATGCTGTAATTATAACAATATATCTAGATTTATTTATGCTGTAATTATAACAATATATCTAGATTTATTTATGCTGTAATTATAACAATATATCTAGATTTATTTATGCTTGCAAGTAGTATGAAAAATATTTAACACGTCTCACAAATTGCGTGGAGATATGAAAACGCATATGTACTGATATGTGTAGGGACAACGTTGAACATAACTGGTATGGATGTGACAAACGACTGCCGGCATAGTGTCTGATAGGCACCTCGACCGAGTTGGTCTAGTTGCAAGGAGACGACTACATGTCCAGCAAATGGTCTGGATAAAATAGGAAGAATGGACAAGTGAATCTTATCGCTTTGGTGACTAAACCAAAGAGAAGAAAAAGACAGAGGGATTTTTGCAAACATGTTGCCCCCACTGTGGTCAGCCCCAAAAAGGCAATAAATGCGTGCTGTGAGCTATACCTTTTATATGGATGACCATATGGTTAAATCAACCAATGGTCGACAGCACTGTGGTCATGTGATCTAGGATGCCACACACTATGAAAAAGCGACTCCAACAGCCCGCGACAAAATAAATGCTATACAGACCATTTAAAACATGTACCTCTCCACTGGTCTAATGACGGGAAAACATTTCAACTTATTCAACTAAACAATGCATTGCAATTAAAGAGAAGTAGCCTCTAAATAAATAGCATCATTACTGCTAACCAGAATTCACTTTACTACCGATTATGAATAAAACCCATGTTTGTATCTACCATCCATATTTATATTCAGTTTATTACAAACTAGCTGTATGGACCTGGTATTGCCCACGAGTCTCTTTACTTTCATTTTTTTGTATTGTTTGCTCAACTTATAAAACTCTCACAAATTATTGTTATGGTATGTTGTTTCAAGTTTCCAAAACTTTAAATCTTTTAAGACATAGTTAAATAGTGTAATATTTAATGGAAACATATGTAAGTGTTTATCTGATAGCGAAAGAAGGTAGAGCAATGATTAATTGGTTTTGTTATTAATGTTGTAAGCAGACTTTTACTTTGGGAGCATTACTGATGAAAAAATATCTCCATAATACAGATTTTGCGGGCCACAATTAGTATTTTACAAAAGAATCTCAAGCAAAATGCATAATATTCAATGCAAAGAACATGGTGCAAGAATAAAAAGGAAGAAATGGTTAGTCGTAATCAAATATCGATTTGTAATCTGCAATGCTATTTAGGTGTAACTTTAAGAATTCGGCTGACATATATTTATATATTAGATTTGGTGACTTTGTGATGAAGTGATAGAAAATCTAATTCAGCAGTTTTATACAATTGTTCAGGTGTGTTTGAGAGTTTAAATGAGAAATGAGAGAAATACTGTGAAAGAATATCACTTTTTTTGGTAAATGATGCTGAATGATGAAATGTGATTTTGAAGATAACAGAATCTAGAGAATAAAATCTTCCCAAATGGAACATGCTGCAAATACATTAAATCTAAGCAAATGTTGCATCTTTTTTGCTAAATTAGAATAGAATGCCAGATAATAAAATAGAAATTGCATACAAATTACTCACCCGATTGGTTCCCGTTTGGTAAAAGTGAGATTTTTATTTGGCCTTGCATTATTAATTGGAATAGTTTTACCCTAAAAAAAATGAAAGAATTATATAAAAAATAAAATTAGAAAAATTATAAAAAAAGGAAAAAAACAAACAAATGAAAACAACTTTGCATGAAATGTGTTGAATTATTTTAGATTTCTTCATGGTAAAGTTCAAATTCTGTCAGTATCACTGCATTACGTTTTTCAGGCTGTAGGTTGTATACACATTAAATATATATATATATATATATATATATATATTATATACATATATACATATATATATTATATATATATATATATACATATATATACATATATATATTATATATATATATTATATATATATATATATATACATATATATACATATATATATATATTATATATATATATATATATACATATATATACATATATATATTATATATATATATTATATATATATATACATATATATATTATATACATATATATATTATATACATATATATATTATATATATATATTATATATATATATACATATATATATTATATATATATATTATATATATATATACATATATATATTATATATATATATTATATATATATATACATATATATATTATATATATATATTATATATATATATACATATATATATATTATATATATATATTATATATATATATACATATATATATATACATATATGAAAAAAGTGAAGCCGAAAATTGTTTATATGTTCATCGACATTTCATCTGTATTCAAAGACTTTCTCAACATGTCTGATTTGAAGTAAAACAGAAGTTTATCAAATCAGTCATCTTGAGAAAGTCTTTAAATAAAGACAAAACGTCGATGAAGATATAAACAATTTTCGGTTTTCCTTTTTTTTTTCATTACATTGGATTATTAATTCCATAACTATAATATATATATGTCTATATATATGCACAAATTATTTATTTAAAAACTATATATTACTGATTCTGTAGATGGACCATGGTTCATTCACATGGAAGGCCTTTACTGTTTAGAAAATACCCTTAAAGTCCATATCAACTCAGCATCTCACAAAAACGAGGGCAATCCGGAAAAATAGGACAGACAGCAGCGACCACCGTTTATGAGCATCCGGTGTTTTAGTTTCGTGTTTATAGGGGCCCGTGTATTTTTGCTCTCGCAAATCTTACAATCGAACACTTTATCGATTTCTTTTCAACATACCTTGACACCACACACACACTGGGGAGTTTGAATTACCTACAGGGGTGTTTGAATTACCTACTGGGGTGTTTGAATTACCTACTAGACATTATCCTCAAGTGTCTTCGGTCTCTCTGTACAAGGGGTTGTCAGGACAACCTGACATGAGGATACTTCACCCTACAAGTAAGCCCTGACCAATAATTCAAAATAACATAGTATTTGCAGCACAAATAAGATCTACTCAGCACGACTATACACTTGCTCATACGAGGAATAGTGCACCTTCTCCTAGTGATGTTACCTCAAGTAACAGCACTCAGCTGGATACTCCACCAGACTAGATTAATTCTTGTCCTGGAATCCAGTAAGATACCACAAGAAAGATATATTACAACATTGTTAACTGGTCAATTGGAGAGAGGAAAATTAATATTCTTCATTTCTTTACTAACTCAACGTTTGAGAAATAAAGGAGAACTTTAATAGAATATTCGAATATCTATGTATCTCATATAGAGATTAAGTGTTAGTCCCAGGAAAGGGGCCCCTTGATTTCTGAGAACTTCGACTGAAGTAAAATGAAACATATATATATATATATATATATATATATCTGTGCCCGTGAAGTCATTTTAGTTTTTAATTTTTGATTTGTTTGCACATTTGCTGATTTTTATTTTTATATATTTATTTAAAAATGTTTAATATTAGCCCTAATTTTAAAGCTTTTGTGAGAGTTGTGTCATACCCTAAACAGGGGATGGTAGAGAGGGAGCTTGAGTAGTTGATAGGGTTTGGAAATAGGGTAGGCAAGAAAAAGGGTAAAAAGGGCTGGGAAAGATGGATTTCAGTGTGGTGAGGTGGGGTAGAGGCAAACACCTTGCCCAAGGATGACTGGGGCATTTTAGTGTTGCGCCTAAGATAAATTCTATTTCACTTATAGACAGGAACAACCAATCTGGGTTAGAGTGGACCTGGGAATAATGGTAATCATGGAGTGACCACATCCCCCCCCCCCCACACACACACACTCCCCAAAGCTCCCAAATTGGGGCCTCACTACCGGATGCACTTGAACGTCACATCAATGGCTGCAGACTTGGCTGAGAAAATAGTCAAGTCAATCTTTTATTTTTACTCTGATCATGTGAGTCATGTTAATACTTACTTGGCACAGCTTGATATGTCCTAGACAATAAGTATGACAGTGGCTGTGTTGCTGTCGGGCTGAGTTATGCTTCTATTTAGTCCTAGGAGGTCCATCCTCCCAGGCTTTACCTTCTCTCCAAGAAAAGGCTAATGTATTGTTAATTACCTGAAGCGCCCCTACTGGGAAATACCAACAAGGTTTTTGCAGGCCAGAATGCACTTCACCTAGTGCACTGTTTTTTCGAAACCCACCTGACCTTGTGTCTAACCTCCTGCAGAGGAAGTAAATAAGCGTGTGAGCAATGTTAAATATTGGTAGATACGTCAACTAGACATTATTAGGAAATTATGTTCGTAAAGAAATTTATCATGTAAAAAGGATGCAGGAGGTTAACCCTTTGAGCCAATCACCTTACATGGGAACGATAACTTATGTTTTATAACAATTCAATTCAATTCTATAAGAACGGAAGGTATTAAATATTGGTAGGTATGTCAACTAGTAATCATTAGGGAATTATGTTCGTAGAGCGATTTACCATGTGAACAAGATGCGAGGTTAGCAGGGTGCAGGCTGTTAACCTTTTGGAGGAATGGCCTGGCATGGGAACGATAACTTATACTTTATAAAAATTTGGTTAATTAATAATTTAATGACCAAATGATACTGTAATAACAACATTTAGCTTTTAAAATCTTATTTAAAAAATAATAATTTGGTTAAAAAAGCATACTTAAAGAAAGAAGAAGCGGAACACAAATGAAAGTAAAAAAAACAACACTTGGAAAGTATAGCTAGTTTCTAACAATCTCTGGAAATATCATTTTCTACTTGCCTTATTAAGTCGTGTTAATGTGTACATACATAGGATTAACATATCTTAAAATCCTATAATTTTGAACCAATAGCATTGTTAAATATTAGTAGGTACCTAAACTAGTAATCATTAAGGAATTATGTTTTATAGAGAGATTTATCATGTGAACAGGATGCTGGAGAGGCAGTGGGATTCAGGCGGTTAACCCTTTGGGGCAATCATCTGACTTGGGAACGATAACTCATATTTTATAACAATTTGATTCAATTCTATAAAAACGGAAGGTGGTAAATATTGGTAGGTACATAAACTAGTAATCATTAGGAAATTATGTTTGTAGAGAGATTTATCATGTAAACAGGATGCAGGGGTTCAGGCGGTTAACCCTTTGGGGCAATCACCTGACATGGGAACGATAACTTACCGAAAGTGACATGAAACAATGAATGTGAGAAGGCGAAGACAGTCAGCCTGATTGAACAAAGTTATGCACTTCTAATAAGGGCCTCCTTCTACGCCCCCCTCTCCTTGTTGTTTTGCAGCAAATCTGAACTCGGCTGAACGTGTTCTTTGATTATCATTGTTTGTAGTTGTCGTGCAAACTTTTGATTCCAGATCGACATTGTCCACTATTAGACAAGATCATTACGAGACGCGTTAACATCAAGACACCCGAAAGAGAGCAGGTATGATTTTAATTTATGATGATTTTAACTGTTTGTTTCCCGTTTAGCAACATGAGTATAATAGCCCCCCCCCCCCCTGAACTCGTTACTCTGTGTAACAGTAATATCTTCACTTCCGGTTTCTTTCTCTGTACACATGCTCTGGTTTCTCAACTGCTAGGATCCTTTTTAATATTCCTTTTTTTATTGCTAAACGTCTATTCGTTCGTATTTTGTTTTTTCCTCGTTCAACCATAAAACATACAATGCATGCATAAAACATTATACTTACTTGGATTTTATCACACCAACCAGCAAAATACTTGAAAGTGTCAATAGACATTCCGACATGCGTCTTTAAAGCCAAGGTATAGACGGCACCAGAGTCGATGGATTCAATTGTGGCTAGTTCTTCACGATGCTGATCCATCAAGTCAGCTAATCTATAAATAAAAGCGAAATCATTGTCAGATTCGATCATCGTTGCATCTTTGTTAATTGTTTGGCTGTCAACATCTTCATCATCATATTCGGTTTAACATCCATTTTACATGCTGACATGTGTTGGACAGCTTTTAGAAATTAACTTCCAAACTACGCTATCTCTGGTCAGGTCTTTATTTATACCTCTTTCTCTCAAGTTCATCCTTATCATCTCCTACCATGTTTTCCATAGTCTTCCCCTGCTAACTGACTAAACTGTTCTACATCTATTAACCCAAGAACTCTCATCCATTCTTTCAATGTGACCATATCAACAAAGTCTCCTTTTTCGCACACATCTTCCTATACTGTTCAAATTTAATATTCCTCTTAGGTCATCATATCTAAGCCTGTCTTTAAAACTCACATTTTACATCCATTGTATTATTCTCATAATTTCTCTTCATGCAACACATGTCCTCAGCCCTCACTGGTCAGGTTTCACTTCCATACATCATCACAGTGCGTACACATGCCTGATAGACTCTTCCTTTGGTCGATAGTGGTCATTCTTAGCTTTTCTGTCTTAAAATATGGTTTCAAGTCTATCTAGAAGGACGTGACCGAATCAGGATATAGGTCTTTTGTTGCTAATGTTGCAAACCTTGTAAAAACGCACAACAATAAAATTAGAATGCAAATGATCAAACAACAGATGAAATATGATAAAAAGCGGTTGTAAATGTAACAAATATTCTTATTTAGAGAAAAATGTTAAGGGTGTTTAGCGTTCATGTGTGCGAGTTGCATTGTGGAAGTATGAGAGTTTGTGTGTATGTGAAAATTATTATCAGCAGTAGTAATAGTTTGTAGTGCGGCTAGCTTTGTTCACTTAGTAGATGCTGCTAGTTATATGTGTATGCTAGCAGTAGTAGTTAGTTCGTACTGCTGTTAGCTTTGTTGACCAAATAGATGTTACTGGTTGTCATTGTTGTTGTTTGCAGGCAAATTAGCATAACTGGTTGTTGTGAGGTTGTTTTGTGTGGCTACTATATATAACAGTAGTGTTGTTGCTCTGAATTTGCATTTTGCATGGTGAATAAGCAGATATTATTTCTCCAACTAGATTCGGATTGAGATCCAAGATAGCGGAATCTGTTGGTGGGAAAGATGCGTTTTGCTGTGCTGTGGAGATTGTAGGACATTGTTTTGTTTGGGACTGAAATTTGATGAGGTCGGTCGATTGTTGTCATTCTAGAATATTTTTCTTCTGCACCTAACATGCCAATTGGCTAATTGTTGCATAGACATTTTTTTTACACGTGTGCATTGTCGTTTTGTAGAAGTAGTTAGACTGATAACATCTCAGTCAGTCCTGACACTAACTATGATCTAATATGTCAGTGCATTTTCAACGATAAATTCTTGCTTTCTTTCATCTCAACATCTTTGGACATTTGATGTTCCTGCATTAAAATCTTTGGTTTTGGTTGATGGCATTTGACATTTCTTTCAAGAAGCATAGATCACCGAATCTGCATGACAATATGACTCAGTTTTTACTCTTTTTCTTCTCATTTTAAAGTCTTTTTCTCTTGATGGGATTAAAATTCTTCATTTCTTGCCTCCATAAGTTTCTATCACTCGTATCAATTTCCACTGTCTCATGTTTTCAGTCACCAACTATTTCCAATTCCTTTGAGGTCTACCCACATTTTGTGGACCACCTATCTCCGTTAAAACTAATTTCCTTGGATCTTCTGAAGACATCCTTTGCACATGACCAAACCAATATAATCTTCTACTTCAGGTAACTTCCTCTACATCAATGGCCTCTTACTCTTCATTGATGAATTTGTTCTTGCAATCATAGATCTGTCAATTCGTTTCACACAGGTTATGGAATTGGAATCCATAGTCCATGTCTCAGATGTATACAGAAGAACAGATCGGATACACGCAGTATACAAACTGTCCTCTCATCTTATTTTTTATGTGCTTCTGACACAACAATTTGCCGATGCTGCTTCAATCCTGCAGGTCACTGCCCATTCACATCAAGAAAAAAAATAGCGTTAAGAATTCAAGAAAGAAATGATTCCACTCACTTATATATGAGAGTCCCACGGTCACGCGCATTCATGCGACCCCATTCTCCATTTTCAAAGGCTTCCTGCAAATTTATTTTAAAAAAAATTTCAATTTTTAAATCAATTAAAATATTTCAATGTTTATATTTGAACATTCAGTTATGATGTATATATTTTTGAAAGTTAGTTTAAAATATTTTATCAAATACATCAATAATATACTCGCCCTTTCTCCCCCTCTTTCTCCTTTGCTTCCTCCCTCTCTATTTCTCCATCATCAGCAGAGATGTCAACATGATCTCAGAATATGATTTGGAAGGTTTTTAGGATTCCCCAAAAGTTTATGTTAACCATTTTACTAATAATATTGTGAGGTCTGCGTTTGTGCCAGGCATCCACAAACAGCAAAGACAATGTTTTACTTGTAGAAGTCACAAGTTTTGATGATGCACTATTTTCTATTTATGTAAACCGAGTAATTGGCCCATTGACCAATAGAATGGCTTCACATATGAATACAGTTCTTTGAAGTGCTCACACACAGATTTTTTCCACTACAAAAAACAGTTAGGATTTAGGAGCCGTATGAATTAGATGTTCTTTCATCTGGCTCTATCCAGCTCACCGAAATCTGCTATGGAGCATGTCACCATAAATTTGATGAAGTTTATTATTGTCTGTCTTTAATTTCTTTCAAGTTTGGCCAAAATAAAAAAAAGTATTTTTATTGCGTAACAATACCATTGTCTGCTCTTTCTTCTTAATCCTAGAAGAACTTTTCATGTAACTGCTTTTAACATGGAGTCACAAGCGTCATCGACCTTTACAAACACTTTTTGATATGTTGGTTTTGGATATCCACTCGCCTTCACTGCGTCCATTCTAACCGACTAAATACTTTATTTATAATTTGAAAGTTGAAAATTATAATAATAATAAAAAAAATTAAAATGGTGTCCAAAGCTTGGAGGGGGTTCTCGTTCATTCCTGGGCAATGCTGGATGTGCCTGCTGGTTACTAGAAAAGTTACAAACACTTTTATGGGATGGGAGGGATGATTACCTTTGCAGCCTCGACAGCTCTTTGGACATCCTCTTTGGTAGCTTTTGAAACTTTGCAGATGACCTAAAATAAGGAAAGAAATTGAAAAGCAGATTAGAAAAATATAGAGTAACATTGGATAAAAAACATAACTTGAATCTATCGGTATCTGTCTTAAGCAGCTCAGGGGCGATAACCCACTTTATTAGTACACTCTTCTGTAATTTAAGTAAATAAATACTATCACACTCCTACTAATTTTCCATTGATTATATCTGGAGTTCCTATTTACTTGCCTCCCGAGGAGGGCAGAGTTAGACACAAGTCGATTTTTAATGTGGGGAAAATCTAGTTTCCCCAAAATAGGCACTCTGGATTGGGACAAAAATTTAAATTGCCTCAGTCTAGAAGGACTTCTCCTTCATTGACCGAAGACAGAACAGATACTAGATTTTGATCCCTGCTCGAAGGCCAACTAAATATTGCTTCCGATTATCACTTCCCGGGAATGCAATTGAAAACAAAGACCTATATCAAGATCACACAACTTTTCCAGGGTTAAATTTTATCAGAGGTTCAATGGTGATAATAATATTGTGAGGTCTGTGTTCATGCCAGGTATCCATAAACGGCAAAGACGCTGTATTATTTCTTAATTTCATAAATAAAGTAAGATAAAAATGGTAATATGATGTTCAGGGCTGGGAGCATGAGTACGATCTATTTTATTTTGTACTTGTATGTTCTCACTCGCAGAGTGATTGATACGTGGTTTGGTAAGAACATACTTGCATATTCTCACTTACGGAGTGATATATGCGTGTGGGGCAGCATTTCCACCCAAAGGTTTTTCCGTGATTTTATAAATAGTTGCGTTTGAGATGTCAATATGATAAGACGTTATATCTCTTTCCTCGCCTCTAGCAATGGCTCTGCTAGACGAGATGAAACTAACAGACTCAATTCCATTTCTAAGTAAATACATGTCTGCAGACTCAACCTATTTTGTATTCCTGTTTCCATAACTCTTTCTGGATCATAGTTTGCGTTGATGAAACTATTCATTTAAATTGTAGAGAACAAGTTTGCCTTTTTTAACAGAAACCTGGTGACCCCTTTCTTCGTATCAAGCAAGGCCAGTAGGATGGATACAGACACAGTGACCCTACCACAAAATGGCAATACAAGCTTCCCCCTTCTATGCAATGTATATACTAGTGGGACCCCGTAGAAATTCCACGGTGAGTTCTACATCAATCTGTATAATTTACTGTTAATAATATTAGTTTTGAAATAATAAATGTCTATCAGGGTTAATACTAATTAAGGAAAACATTGCTCTTTTTTTTTGTAAAACTAATTGCTATTGTCAGCTAAATATTCTTTAAATAAATAAAACAAGAATGTTTCTTGTATAAATTCTTTTTACAACAATAAATATTCTCTGTTTTCTTACCGTAAAAATAATTGTCAGCTAAATATTCTTCGATTCAATCAAACGAATGTCACTTTTTGAAATGCATTTATTTAAAATTGTACTATTTTAGTTGATGGTACGAGATAATTTTATTTTAGAACAATTCATTTTAAAATGAGTAAAGTCAGAATTGTTTACCTTAGCGGCATCAGATTAATCACCAATCACCATCTCTGCTGATCGGATAGTCTCGTTTTGTTAAAAATCTGTACATATGAACATGAAATGCCTTAGCGTATTATTATATATATAATGTAAGGTCTTGTAAACCGTTTTTATGCCAGTACTCTTCTTCCTGTGTATAAAACTTGAAATTACCTCCTTTTGGCTAGGAACAAATTGTAGTATCTGTTCTGATACTATACTTCGTCTTTCCTGTCTGAAGGAGAAATCCTTCTATACTGAGGAAATTTTAATTTTTATCACAATCCAAAGTGACCCTTTTTGAGGAGCTGAATTTTCTCCCTTTTAAAAGGCAACGTTGTGTCTAACTTCCCTCGTGGAGAGGCAAGTAACTTGAGACTTAGAACGTGCTTAACGATATTATTCAAAATGATATTGGTGTACAATCTTTTTCATGAAAAAATATTTTATACGTAAGCATACAACATCTATTGCACATCATACACCAAATTAATATTGTTAACTCATCCTTTCATCACTTTGGCCTTCAGTGGATTGTTTCCCTTTCAGCTTCTTTGTCATCCATTGCTTCTAACAGATCACTCAATAAGTCCTGGGCTTAACTAATAAAACAACAACTTTTAGGCAAAATCTAACTTTATTCATCAATATAACACACTGATTTCAATGCTTCTCTAACAATTCAATGCCTTTTTCTGTAGAACGGTTTTTCTTTGGCCTCAAAATATGCTTCAATGTCCAATATCACTTCTTCATTAAATCCAAATCTGATTCCCTGGAACATTCTTTTGAGGTCTGCAAACATCCAGTAGTCACTGGGTGCTAGATTTAGAGAATAGGTGGGTGAAGAAGCAATTGGAAGTGCAATTCATGTAGTTTTACCATCGTTGCAATCAACTTGTGACACAGAGCATTGTCTTGGTGAAAGAGCACTTCTTCTTGTTCATTTGTGACCGTGTTTTGGCGATTTCTTCCTTCAAATGTACCAACAATGCTATATAATATCCGCGGTTGGTGGTTCTTTTTTTCTCAAGGTAATCAATGAACAAAATACCTTGCGCATCCCAAAATATGGAGACCAAAACACCTTGTCTGCTGATGGTTGCATCTTTGATCGCTTTGGACGGCTTTCACCTGTTGCTATCCACTCAGCTGACTGCCGATTTGACTCTGGAGTGAAGTTGGGGATCCGTGTTTTATTCATTGTGACATATTGATGCAAAAACTTTTTTGTTGCGTTGAAACAGTTGCAAACAATGCTCTGAATTGTGGATTTGTTGCTTTTGATCAGCTGTGAGCAAATGCGACACTCATTTTGAACACAGCTTTCTCATTGACAAATGTTCATGGAAAAATGGTGAATACACTGCCTTCTGATATCTTCAACTCTTCTGTTATTTCAAGCAACCTCAATTTATGATCAGCCAAAACGAGTTTGTAGACTTTTTTATGTTTTCCAGGACAACAGCCGAATTTGGGCTTCCGTACTATTCAGCATCATTTGTACCTGTATGACCATGTTTAAAGTCAGCATACCTTTTTTTAACCGTTGTTTCTGATGGAGCAGAATCTGAATGAATAACACTTATCAACCATTGCCTTGCTTGAACAGTATTTTTTCCCCATCAGAAATTCAGATTTTTCCATTGTTTTGAAAATTTTCGACAGTAGCTTCGATTCGACTCAAATTTTGACACGTGCTAGTTGAAGGTTAGTACTTTATAAAAATAAGGATTATTTTTTATTAGTGGTGCCATCTATATGTCAGGCCTGTGACTTATTGAGTGATCTGTTAAATATCTTTCACATTTACTCGAGGGGCCGTTTATCTCTCATCGGATCCCGAGAGATAGACGACCATCACGCTTTCATGGATGCGAATTGAAATAATCCAATGTTCTGTCTGAAGAGAATCACTTACACTTTCATCTGCTGGGTTGATGCTATTATATTCATCGCCATTGGAAGCATCGACAAATTCATTATCGATGAAACATTGATGAGGGAATGAAATATCCATATTGTTGACGTGCATTTTAACCTGGTAAGGAAAAAGAAAGACAATTACTGATGCTTGGAAATCAAATTAAAATAAGTATTTTTAAAAATTCATCTCTATAAAAAGCAAAACGAAAATTGTCTGTCTCTTCGCTATCTACTTTTAGGTTCTTAAACTTACGAACTTGAAATTTGGATAGAATGATTGATTAATGAGAAAAAGTCTACTTGGTGATGGCTTCCAGTTTTTAAATCAGAAATTGACAAGCGGTGTTTATCAAAAAACACTCACCCATTATATTTTAGGTAGGATGTTTTTTTTTTGGGGGGGGGGGGGCAATTAATAATTTGTTTTCACCATTTCAAAAAAGTTATTAACACATAAGAAAATCAAACTGTTTTTTATAATTAGAATGTGGTTTTTTTTAATTACAAATAATAAAATCAAACTTTTTAGGAGGGGGGGGTTCTACTTTTTAATCTATTATGTGTGGTTTTACGACCTTGCCACTCGAACTTAGGATTAGTGGTAAAAGAAATTTGGCGAACTCCCTTAACGAAATGTTTACAAAATAGTGAAATTAAAAATATTTGCCCAAATCTAAGCAGTATAAAATTATGAGGGACTGTTTTTTGATAAACACCGCTTCTCAATTTTCGATTTAAAAACCGGAAGCCGTCACTAAGTAGACTTTTTCTCTTTAACCGAATGATCCCTTACCCATGCAAATTGTCCTAAGGAAGTCATACTTAACTTTAAAAAGGTCCCCCACTTTTTTTTATACTAATGAGTCACCACTTACCAAGGCCAAAAGTCACACGACGATAAGAGTTCATGAGATTGTCAACTGTATAATGAACAATACTATAAGACGATTGGAAATGACGGGTGGAAAGAGCAGAATTTCATTACTTAAGAGAACGGCTTGATAAGTATTTATTGGCATTGGACTTGAAGACGACTATGTTGTAGTTAGCAGAGAAGCAGTCCCGTGGTATGGGTCCCACAGATTGGAAGTTCTTAGAAAGAAACTCTGCTCATGGAAGTTTAGTTTAAATTTAGGTACATGCAGGAAGAAACGAAAGTTCTTTGTAGTGGCGGTAGAGGGACGAGTTCTTACTGTGAATGTTTTATGGGGGCCAGGGTGGGGGAGAACTAGAGATTGTAGAGCACATACCACGAAAATAATGATAGAGTAGAGAAAGACTAGCAACGTCTCTTCTGTGAGAAAGAGACTGTAGGGAAGAGAAGAGATCATCCCCACTAGATTGTGAAGATAATTTTGTACATTACATAAGATTAAAAAGATTCTCAAAATTTGTGGACATTTTGATCATTTTAAAACCCTCTAATGGCTGAAGTTTTTGATCCATTTAAAACTCTCTAATGGCTAAAATTTGAATAATTTTAAGACCTTTTAATGGCTGTAATTTTGATAATTTTAAGACCTAATGTAAGCCTTTTTGTAAACACTTTTTTCACACAGCTTTTGCCGTAGATTGTTTGGGGTCAAAATTATCCGAGTTATCTCCCTTTGACTTATTCTGACCAATGTGGAATTTAGGACGAGATCTTATTCCCTTCCTGACGGGTCCTTCAAGGTCATCAGGCATGGTCTAACCAACTATCAATTTTTGCTGGTTCTGTCAGGTGTATTTCCTGGTAGCAGCTGTATAAACTCCCAGAACATCACAACATAAAGTAACATTTAGTTCCATTGCTCATGATTATTTCTCTCTCTATGACCTTGGCAATTCATGCCGATCCATACAAATTTACTTTTAATTAAATTGTGGGATTTCTTTTTGTGTGTGTTTCTTGCGACTAGCTGACTTAAACATTATATTTTTTTAAATTACTTACTATTAATCGATTATTTATTAAAATTTAAAAAGATGAAATATCGTAAAGAAGTAAAACGAACTTTAAAAAAATCCTATTTACAAAAAATAATTTAACAAAATGAAATGAGGCGAGATAAAATGTTTGTTACTACATAAAATGAGAGAGAAAGAGAGAGTGAATGCCTAATTAATATTCTCTCTCTTCTTCCCTTCTTGCACTCCAATAAATAAGTATGTGGCCAATTTCTCCCTCCCTGCATCCATCACATAATCAGCCCCTCCCTATCAGTCTGCTTGCTTTGGCACCTCTGGCTCTTAGCTTCTCATCTATTTATTCTTCTATATAAAGTAAAGTCACTCTATTAAACGTTTCTTTGACCGTAATAGCTTTTTTAATATTAGGTACTTAATTCTGTTTTGCAAATAAATTATGACAAATATTGGTCCGTGTTCTTAAAAAGAAAAATTCAATTTTTAATCGATTTTAATATTTAATCCTGATCCATATTTTGTTTTTGCTTAGTCATTAGAAAAAGGTGTTTTTGAATGGGATTACTTTGGCTAAAGACCTGTTATAAAAATCAAGTGGGGGATAGTTTTATGTTAAACTTACATAAAAACTGAATCCCTCGATGAAAATTAAACAAGTTTTTAAAAAGTTCTTATTTTCATAATTTGAAAACATGGTGTTAAATTGATAATTATTCCAAAGATTTATTCGCAAAATAATTGAATAACAAAAATGTTAGATAGGGCTACGTGACACAGTCTGCCACAAACATATTTATTAAAAACTTTTCATTTAGAATTTTGTGTTTGTCATCAGATTGGTGAAAATTATATTCTGTTTTAGCAAATACATTTTTGAAAATTGGTTTAAGATCAATTATACGTTTTAAATGTTTAGTTATAATATTTGGTGCTTCTTGAGATAATAATCCTCAGTAACTACAGTAAATACGATTCTAATTTTATGTGATGCATGTAATAGTTATAAGTCATTTTCCTTTATTAGAACTTTTCACTGACGTCACTCCAGAAATATAAATGACACTTCTATTTTTCACCATAGATTGCATGCAGTTCAAACATGTCACAAACAGCTAATAAAAGCCTAAAGTGAATACTGCAGTCATAATATTTGGTGTTAGTTGAGATAACAATTCTCATTAACTGCAGTAAATATGATTTAAATTTTATGTTTTGCATTTAGTACTTATAAATTATTCCCTTTATTAGAACTCTTCACTGATGTCACTCCAGAAATAGAAATGAGACTATCCTTTTCTCTACACAGATGGCATGCAGTTCAGACGTGTCAAAACACAAAATAAAAGCATGAAGTGAACACCTCACGGTCACTCTTAATTGCTGACGAGCCTTATCTCAAGTTGTTATGGTGCAAACTTGTTATATACAAAAATTATATTTCAAGTTTTAGTGGAAACAAACAAGTTGTTTATTTAAAGATGTTAAAATACCAAATAATGTTATATGATTTTTTAAAACGAATAAAATCATTTTATCGACATAATACGTCCTTTTCAAAGAAATTTTTTTTTCGCTGCATTATGCTTGTATTACCCACGATGGGTAGCCCACTCATGGATAAAACAAAATATACGTCTGTTCTTGTTGACGAGTGTCGAAAAGTAAAGTCTGATGTGTTTTGCGTGGTTAGCGCTTTTTTGAATAGAAGGCGTTGGTCACATCATTGAAAACATTATTTTCATAAAATTATTTAAAGAAATTAGAACACCAAATAAGGATATTTAAAAAATATATATAATAATGTTTTCAATGATTTGACCAGCTCCTTCTAAACAAGTAGTTTGTTTTTATTTAAGATTTTCAAATTTTCTTAGCTTGTGATTCAAAGCTGGCGGACCACCATTGTGAATACTTAACCATGGTTTAGTCTGATCTTATCTTGCAAATTATTACATAAAATTGATTTTCGCACATGTAAACATTAAGTAGGCCTATCATGTTTTTTCGAAAAACATGCGAAAATTAAAAAATCTTAAATGAAAAAATAATACTCGTTTGTTTTCAGCAAAACTTGAAATATTACTTTTCTACACAATAACAAGTCTGCATGACTTATAATTAAAATCGTATTTACTGTAGTTACCAAGGATTATTATCTCACGAATCGCTTAATATTTTAGCAAATAGTAAAAGGAATTCTAGCTCACCTCATCAAAGACAAGTGGTTCCTCATCAGTAATTCCTCTGCTGCGCAACACCACATAATTGCACAATTCCTGGAATGTTGTGTTCATGTAGACATGCTCATTTTCCAAACTAACACCTGAACAGTTTTCTTTGATTTCTTCTACTAAACTGAGAATAAAAACATCAGTGGTATGTAAACAAACACATGCACTTTTATATTAAGTAGTATGAAAAAGACTTGCTTCACGCATGTGCAAGCTTCAGAATGAGGCTTTTACGCTTTCTTGCTTTATTTTTCAAGAATATATATAGCTAAGGGCAAAGCAGGTGAACAAAAAACTGACAAAGTGAACAAAAAGTTGGAAAACAAATATTCATTTGAAAAAAAAAAAAAATTTTTTTAAATATTTATTTGAAAAAAAAAAAAGAAAAAAAAATTTAACAGATTAGTTAATAGTAAAGAAAAAAAATTAAAAAGTTAAAACTTTAAAATTATCTGATTTAAAAAAAATAATGAAAGAGTAACCATAAAAGCTAAAGTCCGAAGCCGCCACTGACCTCCACTGACCTCTCTGATGAATAGAAAACATAGTTACACCTTCTCTTCTATAATAGACAGTATACTTGAAGAATGTTGCAGAATCAATTAGCCAATCAGCAAAAGCAAAACAATCAATTAGTTCAGTATTAAAAATGATTTAGAATTGTCAGCTTAGTATATTTATAGTTCCATCCCTTGAACCGTATTCAAGTTATCTTCCCTGAATTATACTGGCAACAAGAGAATGAACTCTCTAATTCCGTAAACTAAAAATATATCTAAATTCACCCACATGCAAATTTAGAATCGGATCTTCTGGCATTAGGTTGGAAGCTAGCAGGACATGTCCGGACTAGCTCTAAATTTTCACATAGTTTTACATTGTTGATGGCAGGGTCGTCAGATCTCGTTCCTGGTGTCAGTTTAGATGAGACTCCACAGACAGCTGGCAATCTCAGCATAACACTTTTCTACTGGTCACAGCATTTGCATCGAGAATTGTTCCCAGGTAATATCAAAGTAAGTTGTTTTTACTTTACATGCATTCTCTATAATGGGTTTACCCTGGCAATATATGTTAATTTTGATTGTGTGCAGGGACGTTTAACGTGGACCTTTATGTTTTCGCTTACATCTGTACCCCCCCCCCCCGTTTATACATCATGTTTCTCTTGTCTCTTAGAAATAAATGTATGTATATGTATGCAAATTCAACTGTCTCTTTATTATTACCGTTTCTTCATCATTTTCTTTTTCCCCCGTTTATATCCTGACCTTTTTTATGCTAATGAGTCACCACTTATCAAGGCCCAAAGGCCACTCGAGGCTAAGGGTTAATGAGATTAGCAACTGGATGTAGAACAATACTATGAGAGGATTGGAAACAATGGGTGAAAAAAAAAGGATTTAATTACTTTAGAGGAAGGCTCAAGTATTTGTTAATATTGGACTTGAAGACAACTATGTTGTAGTCAGCAGGGAAACATCCCCATTGTATTCTGTTCCACAGATGGAAAGTTCTTGGAAAGAAGCTCTGTTCGTGGAAGTTCCTTTTGTTCTTAGGAACACAGAAGAAAAAAGGAAAGTTCTTTCCAGTGGTGGTAGCTAGACAGGTACTTGCTGTGAAGCTTTTACGGGGAGGAACCAAAGATTGGAGATTAGTCGAGCACCTAGAATGGTCCACGATAAGCCAATATATTCAATATGGCGGCAGTGTGTTGGAGAAGAGGCGCCGACACAAGCATCGCTGCACAAACGGTTAAAATTGGAATATCAAATATTTAAACTTCATAGAATGAATATACTTCATCTCAAAACATTATATACAGTTATAAGTTTTTGAATCAGACATACATACCGGACAACATCCATCGATCCTGCTCCAGCCTTGAAAAAATCAGTTGTCTCCTCAATTTCGATATTCAAAATGGCCTTCCAAACTTTCTGGAATAATATTTTTTGATAAAATCTTAGAATTAAAATCAATCATTTATTTTTTTTGTAAATTAAAGCTGAAAGCATTTCTGCAAAGTGTTGGGCATTCGGTAGTTATCATACATTCAATTGAATTGATAAATAAATCACAGATCATAAATGATGACTTTTTCACATCATTACACATGTCTAGAGATCTACATAAAAGTGAACTGTATTTGTACTCGACTGGGGAATAGGAGAAATTATACTGCCAGCTGTCTTTTTCAACTCGCCCTGAACTGCTTCTATATTGTTATGATAGTTACACCACAACTCTAAAAATAAAAAACTTGATTAGAAGTCTATGTAAAACTAGGCTGGATCTGTTCTCGGCTGGGAAATAGAAGAAAGTATAGTGTCTCACGTGTTTTTGACTCCTTATGACTGCTTTTGTGTTGTTACCATGAACACCACAACCAAAACAATTAAAACATGTCTAGATGTCTATTTAAAGGTAAACTTAATCTATTCATGACTGAGCTATAGAAGAAAGTATACTCTGTCAGCTGTTTTTTTCGACTCGTCCTGGACTGCTTCTATGTTGACTTTTTTAAAATACTAATATGTCACTGCTTATCAAGGCCTGAAGGCCATTAGAGGATAAGGCTTAATAAGATTTTCAGTTGGCAATGGGTAACATTTGTGAGGATGGGTTTGGTTTGTTTTACAGCATATCAACCATAAAGTTGTCAAATATAATTCTATAGGTAGGATAATTATTTATATTCCTAGAATATACTACTCGTTAAAACAAATGACTCTTTGGCATTTGTAATCTTCTATGTTCTCAACACGATTGACCACCAATCACTGCCTTCTAGTATCTATTTGGGATGAAAATAAAAAGGAGAAATAGGGTTTTGATTTTAGAAGAATCTGATTGAATAATACGGTTGGGGATGAACTTATAGATACTAGGGCATGACATGACCAGCTGACTGATCAGATCAGGCCTCTCCGATCTCCTATCTAGCCAAAGTAAGGGCTGAAGTGGAAGAATGGCTCAGCCACCAGGATTCTGTCCTAAAGCATCACGTGTGACCACCCACGGTCTACAAGTGGCCCCGTTTTTTTTTTGGGGGGGGGGGAGTTACCTCTCTGCATGAGGTTGTATGGCGAATTCGTGGCTCTGCCAACAGGGCGTTGTGAGGATTGGAAATGATGGGTTAAATGGTCAGAATTTGATTACTTAATTTAAGGGGGCAGTTTAATAAGAATTTGTTAACATTGGACTTCAAAACGACCATGTTGTATTCAGCTGGGAAGCAGCCCTGTAGTATTATATTCCACAGATGAGAAGTTCTTGGAAAGAAACTTTGTTCATGGAAGTTCCGTTTAGTTTTAGGTACACAAAGGAAGAAAGGAAAAATTATTTACAGTGATTGAAGCTAGCATGTTTTAGCTACAGGGGAGGGCAGAGATTGGAGCTCCGTCAGGCATCTACCATGAAAATAACGATAGAGTAGAGAAAGACTGTGAGAAGAGGACATCCCCCACTAGATTTCGAAGTCGATTCTGTACTCTGTCAAAGTAGGAGAGAGTGCTCTAAGCGGCACCTCCCCAAATGTGGCAACAGTACGCCATCTTAGGGATATCTGGCTCTTGTACAGGTAGAGGATTGCGTCAGGTGTGAGGTACTTTCTGCAGCGGTAAAAACATCCGACCATTTTTCCGGCAACCTTCGCAATGGATTTGATGTAAATCTTCCATTTCAGTGAAGTGAAGGTCAGTCTTAAGAGCTTATCTGAGTAGGGGGCTTCCGCAAGGATAGAGCCATTCATTTCAACTCGGCAAAAGCAAGGATCTGAACATTAGTGATGAAAGCAGAGAAGCTTGGTTTTGGAGGTAATAAAGGTAACAACCCACTTTTTCGCACATTGCAAAACATGCTCCAGATCGAAAGAGAGAGAACCAGAAAGATCATGATTGTCAATGCTCTTTGAATTGTCACCGTAGATGGTTGTGTCATCTGCTTAGATGTCAATATATGATCTCAGAATATGATTTGGAAGATCATTGATGAATATCAGGAAGAGGGTTGAGCCAAGTACGGATTCTTGAGGCAACGCCGACATTGATACTATGTGCTTTAAACTTCCGCCCATCAACAACTACTTCTATAGACCTATTAGAGAAGAAGGATTTGATGATTGAGAACACACTGCCAGATATTCCATAGTTAGCAAGCTTATGAAGCAAACCTTTGTGCCAAACCCTATCAAAGGCCTTTAATATATCAAGAGTTATCGCCGTTGAAATGAAGCTCCTTGTTGATAGATTCTTTGATCCTGTGCAATATTACAGTCAGAATGTCAACTGTGATCTTGCAGCATGAAATCAATATTCGTTGTTATTAAGTAGATTGTTTTTGCTGAGGTGGTTGACAACTTCTCGATTTATCACAGATTCAAACAACTTACTCATGACGCACAGGAGACCTGGTTGGTATGTACTGAGATGCAGAAGATCGATCGCCAGTATTTTGGGCAAATCGATTAATTCTTCCAAGGTGATGGGAAGCATTTCTCCTTTAAGTAATAATTGAACAGCTTTGTAAGAATAGGAGGTAGTTCCGGTTGCAGCTTCTTTAGCACTATGATTAGAATGTTGTTAAAACCAGTTGCCTTGCTGGCATCTAGGTTCTTAATAAGTTTGGCAACATCCCGGACAAATATATAGATGCGGCTTAGAATATTTATGCTCATATGCTGGAGGTAAGTGGCCCTGATGGCAAAGAGAGGAATTTGATGCAAAGTTCTTTCAGAAAAGTTTGACTTCATCAGATGCTGAGGATATCACCTCTGGTCCATTGATGATGGTTGGATTAGATTTCTTACATCTGTTCAGAACCGTGTTTGTTATTTGCCACTCTAGATTTAACAGATTGGGCATAAGACTCTTGTGCATTTTTTATGACTCTTGTGCAGTAGGCTTTGGTTTCAGAGCATCTATTTCGGTGAAAGCAGTTGAAGTAGTGATTTCTGTGAGTCGTGGTGGCGGCATATTCAGGGGTGTACCATGACTGGCTGTTTGGTCTCTGTTAAAGGTTTTTGGAGGGTATAAAGCTCTCAATAGTAGCAATTAACAAGTCAGTTATATCGGATGCGATATAGGGCACATTCTTTTTGAAAATGGAATTAAGAGAAATTTCAGATATGAAAGATCTTTGGTTATCCTAATCAACCCGATACACTCTGCGATCGAAAAGGACATCAGAGGTCTTACTAAACTTTGATTTGATCGTAATTGAAACAACTGAGTGGTTGGAGGATTCCAGAGGAGACAGAACGGATGTGCACTGTTTGGGGAAAGTTGCCAGGAAAAGATTAAGAAAGCTTGTACAATGTCCGTCAGTATTGGGAACGTGAGTGGGTTTGTCAACAATCTGAGTTAGATTACCATGTACTTAGATGAGTGACCAGTTGCTGTATGTAAAACGAAGTCCTAGTAGCCTTGCAAGCCGAGGACCAGTACCAATCTGCAGATACAATAAACAGAACATGCAATCCTGGCCCCTTCGTTATGATCTCTGCCGTTTTGATAGTTGTCCAGCGATGACAGATCAAATTCGAATTACAGAGAAATGTAAAATTATTTATTATGGAGTTAATTCGATGGAGTATAGACTTCCTGGTAGTTAATGGCAAATGTTGAATTGCTGCTTTCCTTCACTATGGGTACCCGGATTTCATCTTGTTGTTTGGTGTATCTCGATCTTCTGAACAATAACGAAGAGATGTGGGCTAGTTTTAGAAGTTTTACATTAAACATAAAACAGATGACACAGATTGAGTGTTTTTGTACGGAGGAGAGAGAACAGGTGGATTTTTGTGGGAGGATTTATCATCAACAGCTAGGCCATTTTGGGCTACACTGCGCGCTGGCCCTCGCTACTACAGGGACCCTCGTTTTGCACGTCTTTCTTTCTTGGTAGTCAGGAACAAGAGACTGAACACAACCTCTAACGGACGTGACATCACTTCCGATTTCTGCTGCTACTCCTACCAGCTTTCAGGGCGTCCTCCCACTATCTGTGCTCCCCACTATCTAATAGAATTAATAAGATGCACATAAAAAGGAAGCTTTGTTACCTTAAGGTTGGTCAGCATACTCTCCTCTTCGGGACTGAGCTCAAGTTTGTCATTTGAATCGTCAACTTTTCCAAACTTGGAAGCTTTAATCATTTTACCACTAGCAAGTTGCAATTGGCTGACATTCACCTGAAAAACAAAAGGAAAATAATGAAGCATATATTTTCAATTCTGCTTTGTTTCCATAAGATTCGTTTGTTCAATAGGATAGCAAGATGAATAATTACCCTTTATAAAGGAATAATAAAAAAAAGGGAGAGGGGAGATGCTCGCTACTGGAACTTAGTTACATGGTATATTTTTCTCAGGTGACACCGTATTCAATGCAACAACGTGTTTGTTACTAGATTTGTATCACATAGACTTTTCTCAAAAAACACTGATCTTGGGAACAATGTGCTAACCATTGAAACATTCTTATGATATACTTTTATCCAACTCTTAGGTTGTTAAAAAAATAATGGCCGCCTGAAGTGCTGGGTTTAAAAAAAGTCATTTTAACAAAGAATTTGTAGTTTATTTCTGGTAAATTTTAACATATATCATAATTAATGTGTTCTCAATAATAATTTGTAACTTTTTTCAGATAGAAAGTATTTTTGAAGCATAAAAGACCCTCAATGATACTCATAACACCATATTATTTTCTTTTTTATTTACTGTTATCATCCCCACCTAATATAATCAAAAGACACTGAAATCTTTGAAAAAATACCTCTCTGAATTAGTGTCTTATGCATATCGTTTAAATTTCATTAAAATCTGATATACATATTTGAAGTTTTAAGAGGGTTTTGCCCTCATATATTACTTGGGGAGGGTAAGGGTTAGAGATTCGGCACAGAAATTCAAGAACACCTTCATTGCCTTCCCCGAAGAATTTTATGCATGTATAAATTTCATCCAAATGAGATATATTTGAAGTTTTAAGAGGAGTTCTGCCCACATAGTCCCCTTAGAGATTCGGGACCACTATCTTTCCCCGAAATATTTTACATAAGAATACACTTTTACATTTTATGTAGATTCTCTAACCTTTTTTCTATAGGGAACACACACACACACATATATATATATATATATATATATATATATATATACAGGGTGGGCAAAAATAAGGGTCCTATTTTTAAAAATTCATAACTTTTTTATTTATTGATTTAAAAAAATTTTTTTTTTAGAATAAGTAAAGGACCCCTTCCGAAGCAAGCATGAGCCGTATTAGCCCTAAGGAACGTACCCTCATTTAGAAAACATTATTTTTGCTTAAAAAACTCAAAACAGTGTAAAAAACAATACTTTAGTTTTTGTAAGTTTTAAGAAGTGTTTTTCGGCTAAAATTTGTTTTGTTTATTTCAAAAAATCTCGGAAGGGTCAGTCTACACACACATAAAGTTTGGTGAGTTTAACTTTTATTTTGTGGAAGTTATTCAAATTCAAGTTATTCAAATTTAAAGATAGGACCCTTATTTTGGCCCACCCTGTATAAGGAGTCATCATTACATGGAAATAAGAACTTACCATTTTACCATCATTTCCAAAAATGACCATTCCATTTTTATGCACAATGGCTGGTTGGGAAGCACCTTCTATTGGAACAGCAGTTCCTCTTGGAGGAAGCCGCTCCCACAGTTTGGATCCACTGAAAGTCACTTGCTAAAATAAAATAAAAATATCTCTATATTTGTAAAGATAGGTATGTGTGTATATATGATCGGTTCATGAAAAATAAATTAAAAATAAATTTAAGAAAAACTTTATATATATGCACTCCATAAATGCTAACATTTACAAAAAAGAGGTGTCCAGATTTCTCCCCGAATATTTTTAGAATATATATTCCCAAACTCATAATGATCCATTCATTAGTTAAAGAGATTACCCTCTCTCTCTCTCTCTCTCTCTCTCTCTCTCTCTCTCTCTCTATATATATATATATATATATATATATATATATATATATATATATATATATATATATATAATCATGGTTCATTATGAATTTGGGAATATATATTCTAAAAAAAAAAATGCAGTGAGAAATCTGGACACATTTTTTTTGTAAATGTTAACATGTATGGTGTGCATGTATATAAAGTTTTTTTTAAATTTATTTTTAATTAATTTTTTTGTGAACCGATCATTATGAATTTTGGGATATATATTCTCGGCAACCCCGTGAGTAACATGGGTACATTATTATTTTTTTTTTAACTTTACCATTTAGAGAGTGTGCCTATCCAAACTTGCACCCGCCTTAAAAAACTTTTAAAATAAGTTAAATACAAAAGATTTAATAGAGAAAAGAATTGCTCTACATCAAATTTTGAGTTATATTAAGTAATACATTTTTAAAAAGGATCGGTGCACATGCACGAGTGTCAAAAATCCTAAACTATTGAATTTATCATTATGAATTATGGAATATGTATTCTAGGCAACAGGGTGTGTAACGAGGGTACATCGTTTTTGTTTTAACATCATCATTTAGGGGAGGGGGTCGACTGAAACCGTACCATACCCCCCAAAGAAAGAAAAAAATTTAAAAACTAATGCTATATTTATTGCTTGTACTCGTCTTGGGACTGGTATTTTACTAGTGATTATATATTTTTTTATGCTGATTTTTTGTGTTGTAGGGAAAACCGTCAGGAACAAAAAAAAATAATAACACACAGACACAGTGTGTACAAACCCATCGTCATGTGTATTCTGCCAAAACATTCAGGAAACTTCTCTACTTGCTTCTGTCTTTGGCATTATCTTTCCAATCACTGGTGTTTATATCCCTCCATTTCAAGGTTCTTTTCAATATATCTGTGGAACAGGTTTCCAAAAGTCATGGTCAGCCTGAAAGACGACTAAACAGTTCAAGGCACCGCGAAAGGCATCATGGCCACTGATCTTTGGATAATTATCCCTCACTTTAGCAGCGGAGGATTTGAATTTAAATATACCTTTTGAGGAGTTTTTCACCCTAGTGTCAAGTCGTAGTCTCTACAGGACTCGTCAAAAGATTTACAATAGGTGCTTTCATCTCATTAGAATAAAGGCAGCATTCTCTGCTCTGTGAAACAGTCTACCAGAGGTAGCGATGATGCCTATCGTATCCAGATTTAAAGTCGCCTTTGATAAACGTTCAGACGGTGTATAGACGTACACATCGTCTGTCTTTTTACATGGCTTGTAGCACTTTACTAATTTTTGGCAATAAATTTGATTTGATTTGAATCTTAGTCTGGGTCTTCCCTGATCCTTCCTTCGTTCACAGTTCAGAATACAACAGTCACCTTGGTAGTCGTTCAGGTTCGATTCTCTCCAAACGTCTATTACATCTGAAATTCTTCTGCATCAATATAGGAGATCTGTCATAGATGGTAGGCCAGTATTTCTTGATTGGTAACTTTGATTGAACTAAGAGAATGTAGAATAAAATTATTTGTGTATAAACAGAACGGCATTATATGCAGCCCATCGAAGTGACAATGACTGTTTCATGAAGGTCACCAGGCCATGATCATACGTCTTTCGCATGATCTTGCCAATTCCTGGTGCTGATATTCCTCCAGTTCAAGTTTACTTTCACTGTATCTTTGATTCTTAGTCCGGGTATTCCCTGATTCATGCTTCCTTTCCACAGTTCAAAATACAGTAATTGATTTTTTTTAGTCATTCTGATCCCATTCTCTTCAGATGTTCTACCCATCTGAGATTCCTCTGCATTAGTATAAGAAATATGCTATAATTTGAAACGTTCACAGTCTTCTATTTTCAAATATATGCTTTTCTCTCGTTGGATCCACAAAAAATTCTACTTATATATAGTGTATCAAAATTTGTTGAAAAGAAACCAATAAAGTGCTCGATTGTAAGTTTTGCGAGAGCTAATATAAATCATTTATTTAAAAACTATACATTACAGTTTCTGTTAGGCGAACCAGGGGTTCATAGTTACGGACAGGCCTTTTCTGGGTTCCTTCTCAGTTTGTCTTCTACTGAGTTGTTGAGGATTTGGAGCGGACCAATAGGACTGTTTTATAACCCAGAAAACGCCTGTCTATAACAACGAAACCCTGGTTTGCCTAACAGAAACTGTAATGTATAGTTTAAAAAATATATATATATATAAAAACTATATATACTTCATGTATATGAGGATCAATTTCTCAAAAATTAAACAGAGCTGAATCAAGACTGCAGACATTGGATACACAAAGGACTCAATATCTTTTTAAATAGAGCTTTAGAAAATCAAATTGTTCATAGGATCAGTTGTAATTATCGTGAAATAAACTGATTTGCTTAAAATTCTTCTTACCTGTCCATCAATCATCGTCCAGGCTCCAGGCACTTTATCATTTCCACGAATGAAATTATGAATAGATTCTGCCGTCAGATTCCAATTCAACTGAAATTGAAATAAAAAAAAACCAACACATTTATACTACTAAACCAAAAAATGAGAACACGAGTAAAACTGATGAAGAATGTATTTATTTGCATGCATATGGTCGTTGCAAGTTTAAGTGCAATAATTTCTCCAATGTGAAAACAGAAAATAAACAAACTTTTATAAGCATTTCTAAACAAACCAATAATAATTTTAATTGAATTCGGATTAATTAAGGAGAATTTCTGTGCGCTTACCTCTTTCCACCTCAATTTCTTACATGGTATGGTGCACCATGCCGGTGGTACGAAAAGAGTGGTGTAGAAGCTGTATGTCCCTCTCGTTAATTAGTATCAGCAAACAAGTAAATGAAGAAAAACTCGCACACATTTACATAAATGGCCTACAATCATTCTTCCAGCAAGAACAAGAATTGGATAAATTTCGAAATTTTATCAGACAACTGAACTCAATAATTATTTCAACTTCAACGTTAACAAAAAGATTATTTTCTACTAATCTTATACATATTGGTTTATGTACTATCAATTTACATTGAACTATCGATAAACCAAATAAGATATGCTTGTAGGTAATTAATAGTAAGCACACACACACACACTTATATATATATATATATATATATATATATATATACTACCTGACCATTTTCGCCTTTACTTCCACATCTAAACTGACTTCATGTATACCTACAGCTGACTGTTGAAACAACACATTTTCTTGTCAAAGTTCCTTTAATGTATTTGTGTTGATATTTCCTTTCTTCTATTGAACCTGTCTTTTTGCTTATATTCTTTTTCTATTTTTATACCTATTATTCTTTAGGACATTTCTCTTCTAAACATACTCTCCCACACACATAACCGTTTTATATATACACACTTATACTATCAAATAATATATTGTGAATACATATTTATAACAGTATTGATTTATACATGAGTAAAGCATAGCAGTAATATGAAAATATACTTATGGCAAGCAAGCTACACAGAAAATCTTATGTTTCAGTTCGAGAAAGTGTATCAGGCTTAACTGCTAAATCTGATGAGTACTCTTGGAGTGAAACATAACAGTTTTGGTGTAACTTACTTGTCATAAGTATAACTAACAAATATATGCTCCCTCTGGTCGCATATTTTTTCTAGCTTGGGAAGATATCATGGTGAACGAACATATACTATACTGACCCCCAAAAGAGGAGGTAATGACTGAGAGGATGGTATCATGACGAACGACCCCCCCCCCCCAAAAAAAAAGGAGGAGGTAATGCATGTGAGGATGATATCATGACAAAAGAACAGATAGTACACTATCTCCACCCACAAACGTAGAATATAATCTTGGAAGAATGCTATCATGAAGAATGAACATATACTATCCTACCCCCCCCCCCCAAGAGGACGTAATACCCGAGAGGATCGCCACATAAAAGGAGAAGGTAATGCCTGTAAGTATGGTATCATGGCAACAAGAGATATTTTTCTGTACTAGTGGTGGGTATGAGAGCTGGAGACCATGAATGACCAGAAAGCAAAGTAGAATTATAATAAGCAAAACAATATTTTATTAATATCGCCCGAGACGAGCAGAGTTTATCCTGTTATATTATTTTTTTTCTCCATTTCCTTTTGCCCCAGACAGTCTTAAGAGAAAGCTAAACGCTATTTCCTGTTAACCGACCTTTCCCCTACCCTAACCCTCACCCAAGACGACGCATAGCTTGACCTTACGTAAAAGTGCATGTCACCTTTGCAAGATAATTTAAAATCCCGCCAAACGCCCACACAAAAATCGCCCACGTGTGGACACGTGACCAATGCTCATATATACAGAAAGAGAGTGCATTTTACTGCCAGTGAATGAGAGTCTGTCAGTCAGAGACCGTTGCTGGACACTATCGTCGCCTAGTCACAGTGACTAATGAAATAGAAAAGAAGAAGTGAAGAATACGAGCTGCCTAGAAATATCTTCTGTGTCGATACGAATCTGAAAGTTAAATCGGAGTATCTTACTGCTGTCACGAGAAATGGAATTGTTAAAAGCTTTTGAGACGAACTCTATCCACCACCAATCTGTCGTTATCAAGGACATTTTAAATTCTCACCGCGAAGTGTGATTCTGATATCCTATGTAAGGATTGTGTAGCACCAACGATGACCCTGAACTCCAACCCCCACCCATGTGTATGATATCTGCTGGACTTGTATTTTGTTGCCTGCTTTGACTTTCTCATCGCAAGAATATTATGAATCTTAGATTCTTGAACTTTTCTACTCCCGTGGGGAGCGTATCTTGAGACACTCATCAATGTATGTAAGTTGTAACTAATTTTTTCTCTTGGATTGTCTGGATATGATGTTGTTATAAACTTTACTCTAAGTATAATCCTATTCCATTATAATATTACTCTGCTGTTTTGTTATTTTGTTCTATGCATGTGTAACCCTTTTTAATCCTTATGTAAATAAATATCTATTTTAAAACTTAACTTGGTGGTTTCGAGTTGTCTCTTGCCTTTTCGTTTTGTTCCTTCTTTCTATGAGATGTTTTGAACTGAAGACCCCCCCCCCCCGTGTTCTGTTATTAATACCGCATCCCAGAGACCTACGAGTAGATTCCGGACTTATATATCTTTTTTTATCATTGTTATGTGCATGCTGCCACAGTCCCAATGAATGCTGTGCGTGAGAAGATTAGGAGCATCATCTGGTAATATTTTCTCCAGTTCAATTAAGACTCCATAGAGGGACAGAGCAGGTGCGAGACAGCAGGAAACATAAACCCAAGATGTCTGTTGTAGAAATATTTTAAAATTCTTCAACATCTGAGGGACTGAATGGGATAAAGAAAGATAACCTAATCGAGATAGGGACAATATTAGGATTAGAAACCAAACGGTCTATGAGAAAAACCAAGTTAATAAGGATAGTAGCGGAGTAAATGATTGACAATGACATTTTCAAAGAAGATATGTTGGACGACCTTGCGCCAGATTCGCCCGGACTTTCACGGGCTTAAATGGAGCTTGAGAAGGCTAAGATTGAGGCAAGCTCTCGTGAAAGAATAGAAATTGGAACAGCAACTATGAAGAAAGCATTGAACGAGCATCCTTAAATTATGTCAATTAACTTTAGTAAAGTTTTAGTTAATTTTAGTTAATTTTACTTTATTTTCCTAATGTTATCATCCTTATTTCATTGCTATCAAAATTAACAAGAAAATATAAAGTTAAGAATAGGATAAAGAATGATAAAAAACTAAAACAAATAATTAATAAAAAAGAGAGAAAAAGATAAAAATCAACTCGATTAGATCTAAATGACTTAACACCCCCACACACCCCACCTAGAATCAAGGCCAGGCTAAAGACTGCTTTTTCCCTCTCACTTCCGTATCACCCAAAATATTGATGCGTAAATCTTAACTCACATCCAGCCGTTAAAATGTGCCACGACAATTTGATCCCTTTTTATTTTCTTCTCTTCATTCACAACATGAGTTTACATTATATTTGATTTCGATATTTGATTGTAAAATCTGACCACGTGGCCTTCTTAAAGTTTGAATTTCGTTTTCTTTTCCTTTAACTTCATTTTTTTCAAATATGACCTAAGGGAGAGATCAGATTATTATTCTTCCTGATGAGATCTCAGCTTTTAACAGATGTTGATCGATAACATCGACATGCCAGTGTCGCAGATTATGTACATGTATGTATAAATAAAAATAACCATATATATATATATATATATATATATATATATATATATATATATATATATATATATATATAATCTCTATTTGATATTGAGCACTCTTTATAAGCCTGGTTGAAATTCTTTGGGTTTTTATCCTGTGGATGTTTACCATACCTGGATTACTAATATATATATATATATATGAGTGTGTGTGTGTGTTTGTGTGTGTGTAAACATTAGAATAGCCTCCATTCATGCTTACATCTCATGGTCTTCTAGGTAATTAATTGATTATATATAATAATAGAGACACTTGACTTTAACACTTTACGGCAGTTTTACTAATTATCGAAAGTGTGTATGGCTTGTATCAAAGATGAAACCGGAAGAAAAGTTAAACTGCACACATCAGTATCTTTATTTACCTAACATGGACTTAAATAGCAAAGCAACTGATTGCTCATATATCTCCAGGAACTTACCAATCAGCATTTCAATTTTGTTTACCTGATTTGCTTTATGAGAATTAAAAAAAAATGATATTAGTTTAATTTTACTACCTTATTTGCAACTCAAACATTTTTTATTGAAAACAAGAAATTAAATGTTTTCATTAAAGATTGTTAAGAATAAAATATTTTACTTGCAGTGTATCAGAAAGTAAATGTTTCATGTATATTCAGAGTTACTTCCCTTTGAACCATATGCAAGTTATCTCCTATAGAGTATACTAGGAAGAAGAGAATGAACTTCAATTCTGAAATATATTAAAAAAAAGAAGACTTGCACTACACATGTGTGAGATTCGAAATTGAGGCGTGACATCGATTTTTGACTGTGGACGTGTTCCACCACAGATTTAGGTTTTTGCATGGTTTTCACACCACTGATGCTATGTCGTCAGATCTCGCTTCTGGTCAGTTTAGAGGGGACTCTTAGACAGCTAACTATTTCAGCATGACCCTTTTCTACTGGTCACAAAGTTAGCATAGAAAATAGTTCCCAGACAATACCGAAGTCGTATTTACTTTATATATCCCATGCATTCTCTATAATCTGTTTGCCCTTATAATCCATGTTATTTCTATTGTGTGTACAGACCTTTTAATGTGAACTCTTCTCATAATAACTATGTCCTTTATGTATCATGTGTTATGTCATACTTACGTTTGTCTTCTGTGTGAGAAATAAATGTATGTCATGTACATAAATATACATTTTTTTTACATGGTTTTAACATTGTGTCGTCAAATCTCATTTCTGGTCAGTTTAGATGGAACCCCCAGACAGCTAATCATTTAAGTATAGCCCTTTTTTTACTGATCGCAGAGTTTGCGTTGAGAATAGTTTAATCATTTAATTCAAATCCATCATTTAATAATACAAGAAATCAAAAAGATTTTTTTCTTTTGACAGTTTAAGAATCAAAATCACTTCTCATGTACATGTATGCAAATTCAACTGTCTCTGTATCATTACCGTTTTTTATTATAGTCTTTCCCTCTTTTATTTCGACCTTGTGTCATCCATATTCAATATGGCGGCCATGCTTCAATCGCTATAAACACGTATAAATGGGAATATCAAATATTCTAATTTCATACTACTAATAAGAAATGGAATGTTTTAATATCATGACTTACTTGAACGAGCGGCTTTTTTAACAAGGCTTCATAACTGGCCCCTTCTTCTGGTTGAACAATTTTCGGAGCTTTGTCCTCTACAATCAGACGTACAGCATATTCCTGAAATGAAGAAAGACCAAATACTGATGCTTTTGCATATAATAATCATTTGCATTTAATTACATCAGAAGAAGAATTTTTACTTTGTCCAATAAAAGTTTAAAAATTTAAAACAATCATTATTTTCTCTTCTTAGTATTTCCAACATGACATGTCGGCTGCACAAATTTTGTAGCTATCCTCAAATGAAAATCCAAAGAAACAAGGAAAAAATTAAAATTAAAATATTTGTAGAAGAATATTTGGGTTAGAGGTTATCACAATGTGTGAATTCGGCATTAGATATAGGTGTAAATTGTGTTTATTTATTATTTCCTCTTATATCTTTATAATGGCCAATATTTCGAGATAAATCTCCTGTTCAAATTTAAATATTCAGGTAGGTGAGTTATCTAGTACATATATTAGCAGTTACGATATGAGACAGGAAATGTTATAGATGATAGATCGAAAGGTCAGCAGTGACTGAGAATCAAAATCGTGCGAAAGGAAGTAGGATACAAGAATGGGAAAGTGACGTCATGGAATCAATTAGTCTGAGACCGCATACCATAAAGTGACAAATAAAAAGTAAAAAAAATATACATATATTAGCTAGTATATGTTAGTGGCTAATATGCAGGACTTAGGGACAGTAAATATTATTGACAAGAGGTCAAAAGGTTAACAGTGACTGGGAATCGAAATCGTGGGAATGGAAGTAGGGATACAGAAAAGGGGAAGTGACTTCATAGGAAAATGAGGGAATTTTGGTCTAAGGTAACTGTAGGCACTCTCTAAAGAAGTGATCGAGAAGACGAATATATGGATTAATGAATAATGTAATCTAAAAAGCTTTATGCTTAATAATATATCGCTATCTCTCTCTTTCTGTCCATGAGACGATCACATGTAATTAGCAAAATATAATGTAAAGAAAGCGGTGTGAAACTCAATAAACCCATTGTTGTTTTGGCGTGAAACATGTTGAATTAATTGCCTGCCTTTGAAAAGAAAATAGTGTCCAGCTTTGATTTTCAGCTCGCTGCAACCCATAACAAATGTTGACAACAACGACAGGTACACAGCCAAATTGTCAATGAGCATGAGAGAAGAAGCCGAAACAAGGTATGGGTTGTTAATTGCCAAAGTTAATTGTCAATTGGTATAATATAATTACAGACTAAATAATTATGCCATTATTATTAGTGGATGTCATTTCAAATAATAAAAAAGAAAAATAGGCAATTTACACCTATATCTAATGCCAAATTAATGCATTGTGACAGCCTCTAACACAAATATTCTTATGTATGAAATAGAAAAACGATATAAGAAGAATGGCAAACTAATTAGAACAAAAAGAGATTAACACAGAGATTTTATGAAATATATTTCGTCCATATTAGGACTTTATCTATATATATATATATATATATATATATATATATATATATATATATATATATATATTGATTCGTTGAATTCCAATGACCAAGATAAAACGTCAGTCTACAATCATAATTCTTTTCATAATTTCATAATATTTTTATTTCATTATATATTTTATAATAATTCAAACAATCAATATATATCCTCTGAAGCTGGAAACAGCGTCATTGATCTTGTAATTTGAAACAATTAGGATGATATAATAAGAGATAAATACCATAAAAATATATATTCTTTACATAAACACAGAAATATAATATAATATAATATTATTAACTTCTTATCTAAAGACACATGTGTTTCATCCTTTTTACCGGGAATCATCAATGTGGAAGGTGATTGCTCTGCTGGTCACACAATTCGAAACCCTCAGACCTAAGTCAACATTTTAACTATTGTCTGAACGTTTAGAACGATGCAGCCACCAAACCAAACACGTTGACGGAAGAGAATTAAGATCTATTTATGTCTAAGTAAGGGGACACATATAGAAGGCTGTCAGCAATAGTGTTCAACGACACATTGGCCGGAACTTAGCATTATGCATTTAAATTTGACAGCCTAATTTTATAATTCTCTTAAAGCGCTCATCTTAGTATTAAAGGGGCTAAGCAATATTACAATAAATATTATTAAATTCTTAGCTACAAACACATGTTGTTCGTCCTATCGGGAATCATCAGTGTGGAGGGTGATTCAAACGATGAAAGACAATCTTGATGAAAGAGCAAATGTTTTAAATTCCGGAAGTCACCTGGGATGTTTTTACTAGAAAAAAGGATCCGACAATTGTGTATTACTTCATTTTTTCTGTGTTTTTGACAAATTATAAATATTGATTACATACTAAGTTTATATGTTTGTTGTCTGATAAATTCTGGGACTTAATAAATTGAAGCTACTGAAGATATGAAATATCCAGAAGTTTAACAACCTTCATTTGAGCTGTAAATTGAAACCTGAATGAAATTTCTCAGAAACATGGATATAACAATAAGTTCTTTCTTAATTTAAATAATTTTGAAATATTTATTAATATCTCTTCATATATATATATATATATATATATATATATATATATGTATTTTCATGTAATTGTTTTTATTGGTGATTGCAGCGTTCGTTGTTTCTTTCACTTCCTAAGTGATTAAGATGAAGAAAATTGCATTATTAGTCGCATATTTTTCGTTAATATATATATTTTTATTAATTTTATACATACATAAAAGTAATCCATGGACACGTGTTTCTGGCTCACAGCCATCATCAGCATGGCTAACATAGACAAGGATCGAACCTTCAATATTGATGTCTATAGTCCAGCATCTTACCATTGGACTACGCCTAGAAATATGTACGATTTTTATCACCTAAATATTTTTATGTAATTGTTTTTATTGGTGATTGCAGTTCGTTGTTTTTTTTTGCTTACTATTATTTCGATTCTTTCACTTCTTAAGTGATTAAGGTGAAGAAAATTGCATTATTAGTCGCCCTTAACTTAATAGTAGTAAGCAAAAAAACAACGAACGCTGCAATCACCAATAAAAACAATTACATAAAAATACATACTCAGTGACAGGGTTTTTCAGCTTGTCGGGAGCTTTGCCTTCCACCCATTTCTACGTTGCAGTTCATTCATTTCGTTGTTGGTCAAACTCCGCTCAGAAATCGTGTTCTTCAATGACAAGGGCTAGAGCAGCCGGACAGACAGGAACTGGCTCGTCAAGAAATTAGACGCCTGACTTCAAATGGATACTTCGCCAAGAGCTTTTATCGCGTCTATTCCTATCAAATAGTCGACCCCAATCGGGCCCCCTACCAGTACCAGGATCTCAATTACAACTGTATGTCCACTCTGCAGTCAGTGGCTAACCGACCTAACTCCACATGTCTGCGTTCTCCCGCCAATAGTAACCACCCTGATGGTCTGCTTTCGCCACATCCGGCACACTTTTTTCTCACTATGGTGCAGGAGCACCCAGAGTCAAATAGCGCAATGCACTCTTTCCCGTTCACAGCTATTCTTACAGTTTGGCAGCGTGGAGTTCACATCTTGTTTGGGGAAGAAGCCGGCACATAGCTGTCGTTCCCTAAACCTTTTCCCAGACAATCCAGAGAAGTGTGGCCTAGTCCTTCACATCGGTAACAACGTGCACCACTTCTCTGCAGTTGGGGCTCTCAGGCTCTCCGTCTGTCATGCCGAGCAAGACAATCTTGAGCTAAATGGTTAATTCTATCGCTTTCGAAACACCTTATCCTGGTGTTCTTCGTCTGGCTTTCCTTGGTTTTCATTGGCCCCACAGCTGCCATAATTAACGTGGGTCATGGTGGGCCATTTTTCAATATAGCTCTTGCTCGAGCCAGAAGCTGAGAAATGCTCATTTTCTCCATTTGGAAAAAAGCTTGTAGAAGCTGTCGTACATGGTCGGACAACACATGGACAAAGGCTGGTTTGAGGACTCAATCCATCATACCATCGAATGGTACAGAAAGTTTCCGCATGTCCGCCAGATAAACATCTACGGTTTCACTCGGGTGCAAGCAGCGTGCCACAAACTGTGCAGTGTGCATATGCTGCATAGGAGTCCAGGCCGAACATTGTAAATAAATCTTCCTTTCCAGCCACTTTCCAGTTCATTCTGATTTCATTTTCAAATCTTTTCTTTTTATCAATTCACCTGGACGCTATCCAAATTTCATTCACCTGAAACAGGCTATTTTCTGTCGTTTATGTTTCCAAGCATCCCTCTTGTCCTATTCATTTGTTACTAGCATTTAATTATCATTTAGAATGCATTTCTTTCTAACAATATCCATATTTGTCTTTGCTATTTGTTTAGCTATCTTGCATATGTCATTCTTCCGGTCATCTCTTCGTAGTATATCTGGAAACCTAGCCTTCTAAGCCCCCCCCCCCCACACACACACACACATTGGCTTTGTAGATTTCTCTTCTTGCTGTCCTCTTTGCCACCAGATATATATCCTTATTCACTTAACTTTTTCTCCACTCACACCATCTTTTCTGTTTGTTTTTGTTACACTTCTCAACTTTCTCATTCCATCACCATGTTATCCTGTATCTTAGAGGCCCTTTCGTCCACCCACAAGTCTGGTCTGTTATCTTCAACAGTGTATCCTTAAACTTCTTCCACACTTTCTGGAGTTGATCTGGTAACTGAAAACTTCACCCCATGAGCTTTCATCAACTTAACGTCACAAATAACTGATTTATGTTGTGTCATAATTTCTTCCGCATGTATTACCTTCACATTACTCAAGCGCTTTTTGTCCATTTTTCTTACCAACAGATTATCTACTTGAGTCTTTGCTGTTTCGGATTCATACGTAACGAGATGGCTTTGCTTTTTCTTAAAAACAGTATATGCAATCAACAAGCCCATGGCAAGACACAATTAACTTCAATCACTTTATTTATCCATTTCTCTGCAATAAAAATGCCAACACCACCTGTTCCTTTTTCATTTCCAATCCAAAACAGCTTACATCTTTCATTCTCTCCCACAATCATTCTGACAGATTTACGGCTCCATCGTGTTTCTTGGACACAACATAAGTCAATACGTTTTTTCGCAAGAAATTCAACAATCTCTTTTAACTTCACTTGCAAGCTTCCAACCTTCAAACTGCACAACCTGAAGTCCAAAGAGAGGTAAAATTTTTATAAGCCGGATGCCCTTTCTGATGGCAACCCAGTGAAATGATGGGGACCAGGATTTTTATCAAGACACTATTTCAAGGCTAAAGTGCTTCACCTGCCCTTTTGTTCTTTTATGTTGATGCTGATGCTGCTGCTGATGATGATGATGACACATACCACAATTTGAAAATAAATAGTCTTAACTATCATTTCTTGTTTAAAAATTAAATAGGTAGGTATATTGAGGCGGTTAGCTCTCAAAATGGCTGCTAAATTTTATCAACTAGTTTTGTCTGTTTTTCCCAGTGATGACGGTAAATTAATCCACCATGGAAATTTATGCACATATTAATTGATTTTATGCTGATTTTCTTTTTGAAATTTTTATTTTGCAAATATAAATTTATTATTATGCTTAATTTATAATAAAGAATAGCCATATGGGGCGTTTCTTTTCTGTAAACAGAAAGAACGTTTGTTTTTGTCTTTGGAGAAGGGGATTGTTTCTCCCGAAATATTAAAATATTTTCCACCATCACGGATGTTATTAACAGTAAGTAAAAGATTTACTGAAACAACATGTGAAAGATTTACTGAAAAACAGATAAGTTTTTTTAAGAGAAATATCACAGATATTGTCTTGACTTATTTGTTTTTGTTTATAATCTTTCACAATTCACTTATTACATACCTACATACTTATTTACCAGCAATGCTTCCATCAAACTACTATACCTTTTTAATTTGTAATATATTTCAATTTCATTTTTAATTAATATTGTCTGGTTTTATTATTATTTTTTACAAAACAAAACATACCTTTCCTTAATCTACCACTAACCCTAAGTTCGGGTGATAACGCCCCACCCATCTAAAAAAGAAAACCCTCCGAATGAACAGAGAAAGAAAGAGAGTAGTTATCAGAGAACAAATTAATATTTATTTGCAAAATAATCTGCAAAAATCAAAAGACAAATTAATATTTGCACAAATTTGCACGGCGGATTAATTTGCCCTGTCACTGAAACGATCAATGTGTAACATGAGTCTTAAAGGCAGGCTGAGATCTGATGACCTCAGAGGAAGATTAAATCTGGACAGTATAGGGAGATGTGTGTAGAAAAGTAGACTTCGATGGTATGGCCACGTTGAAAGAATGGATGAGTGCTCTTGCGTTAATACATGCAGAACAGTTGAGGTAGAAGGTTCAGTTCACAGGGCGAGGCCAAGAAAAACATGGGAGGAAGTGATAAGAATGGACTTGAGAGACAAAAGGATAAATAAAGACCTGGTCAGAGATAGTTTCGTTTGGAAGTCAATTTCTAAAAGCCGCCCAACGCATGCCATCATGTAAAACGGACATTAAAACGAATATGATGATAACGACAGCTGCGAAAAACATACAAAGCTAGTCGGTAACATTTGGTAGCTATTTTGGGAGCTAACCGCTTCAATATACCCAAATAAGTTCAGAATTTCATTTTCTCACATCAGATTGTCATTATAAATTCATCAACAAAGGCCAAAAGACAAAATTTACATTATAAGACTTAATACCAACATGATGAAAATTGGTTTTTAAATTTTTGAAATGAAAATTGATAATTTGGATTATTTGAATTCATCTTGGATGATATTCTCACAATGTTTTAACCGATGTAAGGATCGACCTGCTTCGATCATCTTCTGGTGCATCTTGTTGAACTCGGGAATCTGTATTAAATTTTGAACGGAACACTTTACTTAATCCACGGGGGTAGCTTGTTCTCGTTCCGTCAGCCATGACCGGGTAGAAGTCTTAAGTAATTCATAATAGTATTTTTAGTATCGCCCGCACTAAAGATTGACCCTTCAACCCCTGGAAGACTGTCACTTACAACTGATTATAACTTAGCACTGAAATCCGTTGCACCACAGGTCATTGCGATATTAAGAATACAATTACGAATTATTTGAGACTTCTACCTGATCATGGCTGATGAAACGAGAGCATGCTACCCCTGTGGATTAAATAAAAGTTTCCGTTCAAAATTCTGTACAGATTTGCGAATTTGACAAGAAGCACCTGAAGAAGATCAGAGGTTACATCGGTTAAAACATTGTGAGAATACCATCTAAGATGAGAACAGTAGTCTGAATAATCCAAATGGGTTGGTTTGTTTTATGACATATCAACTGTCTATGGGTTATTTAATGCCGAATAAAGTTGTCAAATATACTTCTATAGGTAGAATAATTATTTATATTGCTAGAATACTTTACTCTTTGAAGACATTACTCTTTGAAGACATTACTCTTAAAGATAAAATCAGAAATTTGAAATTAAATTTTTTTGTAACAGTCCAACTTCTCTGATGAAGTCTACGATTTTGGTTGGATTTGTGTTGCTAAACAAGTCATTTAGATTTTTCGAGTTGTAGTATTTCCTTCAACTTTGTTGCAGATATTGACAATGTGTATATCATGTCAAGAATCTTATACAGTAAAATATATATTAATAATGTATATTTTACTGTATAAGATTCTTGACATGATATAGACATTGGAGCGTCTTCACCTTCCAATAAATGTTTGTGAGTAATATATGTATGTCCTATACAGAGAGACTCTGGCTACTACAACCTCTTCTCTTCTTGCCTTTCTGTAGCCTAAGAGCCACTCATCAATAGTTGGCCAAATAAAACATGATGTAAACATATACAATCAAGCAAATGTAATCAATTCTAATTTCTTTAATTAGATGAAATAAGAATCTTCTAGATTAGTAATAATTTTTGTCTATTTTCTTATGCATTAATCTCGAACTATAGCAGGGTCTGCATAGATAAGTAATAATAGTAATAATATAACGTCTGTATATAATAACTAATAGGAAGACTCAACGTTTCTCAGGATTGAATAAGGATCACTACTATGTCCCTTTTTACTATGCTCACAACACGATATTACTTTCTTTGTCCCAATGGGTTGCTTCAAGTTGGGGGTACATAGATATTCAGCACATAGAGGGTAACATAGAGATTCGGAACCACTTTCATTGTCTTCCCCAGAGAATTTGATACATGTGATTTAAATTTCACAAAAATAGGATACATTTGAACTTTTAAGCGGGTTATGCCATCATAGCCTCTTTAGAGGTGAACCTAGAGATTCGGGAACACTTCCATTGTCTTCCCCGGTAAATTTTACATGAGAATACACTTTTAGATTTTATGTAGATTCTCTAACCTTTCTTTTGGGAACACACAAACATTACACAATCACACACACATGCCTACATACACAGGCATTGAGTTTTATATATGTAGAAGATTTTCAAATGCAAAAATATACAAATGTTAGCGAGAGCGGGGACTTACCTATAATGTAGTCTTCGGCCCAACTCCCTAATTTTTAATTCTTCTTCATAATAATAATAAGTAAAAAAAAAGAAGAAAAACATACAAAATACAAAAGATAACAATAGCAGAGCAAATAGTCATCAATATATTGCAACATGCGGAAATTGTGCACTTCTCACCAAATACAATAATACATACTAAACGTACACATGCATATACACTGTTCTGTCTAGCGTAGAATAAATCACTTAGCATTTATCTCCCTTTGCCGGCCTTTTTTTCTTAAGGGATTCTTTCAGCCCCGACACCGGGCAAGAAGCTTCCGGTACCCTGTTTGCGTTTTGTTTAGCGGCCTTTTCACCCGCCCTTCATGGAGAGATTTATATTTTAAAAATACTCCGACATTTTAGGCATCTCCGGTAAGAGATATTACCTTTCTTTTCCCTCAAAATAGAATTAAATAGCGCTAGCATTCTTTTCGTTTTATGTCTCTTTTATCAAAGCACACTTTATTTACCTTTGTAACCACGTGCGAATCTCCATTTACCACATGTAACATGGCTATTTCTGAGCATAATTGTACTTCTACTTTCTAGTATTATGGTTTATGACCCTAATATTTTCTATTCTGTAAATTTATTAGCTTACGGCTCCATTAGACTTTAGGCATCTCCTCATCCGGCCTTGTCTTCATTTTTGTATTTTCGTGTTTCTGAAACAATGTTTTTTTTATTTTGTTTCAGTTTTTACCTTTGTTGATGTGTCTAAAATAATACCTCAGAGGCTTGCTTGTTGATAAGAGATTATGCTAGCTGTCCGAGGGTTGTACGTTTCTACGAAACAAGCACATCCTGGAGACAGCATATACACATACACACACATGCACACACACATATCCATTCATATCCAATTTGAAAAATCAAAAATAAACTCCACCAAAAACAAATACAATTGTTATTCAGGATAAATCAATAGATAAGACATACACATAGAAGTTATCGCAATGAACTGATAGGGAATTGATACCAACCGGACAAGGAATTACTTTAATAATTATGAACACAGTTAATAACACAAACCATAGCTTTGATTCCTTCTGGGAAAAGGAATCGGTTGTAAAGTGTTTCCAGGGTGTCATCTTTCGAGATGTAAGTGTGTCTCTGCAAAAGAATTGGTCCAGTGTCAAGGCCTTCATCAGCCCAGAAAATGGTAAAGCCTGTTTTTTCATCGCCATTCATCAAGGTCCTGGTAAAAAGTAAATATAAAACGAATTCAGTTATTTTATTGTTAAAGATTTTTCTATTATTTATTTCCAGTTAAATGTTGTTGTTGTTGTTGTTTAAAAATGTAGACAAAAAAGTGTTAAATGTTTGTTTTTTTAACAGAAAACAGTAAATGTTCTGGATTATTTGCACTGCTATTCTCATCTTGGTTGTTATTTTCACAACGTTTCGGCCGATATCACCTCCAACATATGTAGGGGAAACTCAATGAAAACTAAAGAAAAGGCTTGGTGAACATAAAAGATATATAAAAAATAACAATTCTCTGGATGAACGTTTCTCTCATGCACTAGAACACGCTCATTCTTTTAACGTTGAACAGGCTAGACTAGTTAAATAAATTTCAAATAAATCTCGGTGGAGACTTCTTGAATCAGCACTCATTATAAACTCTAACACAATTAAACAACAATTTATCTCCTTTAATCAGCAAACTTATTTTATCCAAACAGAACTTGAATTTAGATCCAGGCTAAATATTTTACACTACACTCCCAACATAACTTTACACATAATGTCGATAATAAAATAAATAAAAAACAAAAACAAAATCAAAATAAATAAGTAAAAACACCCTTTTCATTTCGTAAACATATTACACATTTCAAATTCTAACGGCCATGTGTTGTTCGAAAAAAAGAAAACCATTCCTTTCACGTCATATGTCGCACCACATTTTTAAAATTATGTTTTCGTTTGAAAAATGAACAAAAAAAAACCAAAATACATATTAGCTTGTTCTGACTATATTAGGAGGCGAAACGGGAGGATGGGGGTAGTAAAAACAAAGACAGTAATATGATGTTATGAGCATAGTGAAAAAGTACATAGTAGTGATCCTTATTCAATCCTAAGCAACGTCGGGTCTTCCCGCTAGTATATATATATATATATATATATATATATATATGAATAAAGAATAAAAAAACTTAACACATATAAGAGAATAATTATTTCAGCCCTAAACGGTGTCGTTCAGGTCTGGGAATAACATAACATAACATAACATATATTTGGGAAAAAGGCTTTTGTCTGTAACTCCTGTTCGTTTCCCTCTTGTCCAATATATCTGTTTGTGCACAGGTCTGACTGAATATTGTCTGTGAAGCCAATGTTTGTCCAACTTGCACTTAAAGTCGTTTATGTCTGTTGCATCGATGACCCAGTCTGGCAGAGAATTCCAATTGTTCACAACCCGTATCCCAAAGGAATACTTTCTGATGTTTAGCCTACTATGCTTCTTTTCCAGTTTCAGGTTGTGACCTCTTGTCCCGGTGATCTTGCTGAGGGGTAACAGTCTCACCTGGTCCATGTTGTCTTTGCCTGTGAGGATCTTGAATGTCTGGATCATATCTCCACGTTCCCTTCTATAGTACATGGATGGGAGCTTCATGTGTCTCAGCCTATCTTCGTATGGCAGGTCCACAAGTGTAGGGCAAATATACAATTTTACCCTTCTTCTGAAAAAGACCATTTAAGGTCGAAATAATTCTTAAATATTTGCTCTGTACACTAAATACATTTATCTCTCAAGCTCTTTGGAAAGTTAAGCAACATCGAGTTTGATCAGTACTTGAATGGGTGACCATTTACGGATATCAGGTGTCATAAGTTTAGAAGTAGAAGTGGTTACTTCATTACTTTCTCAAATAACTATGGAGTGGTATGACCCCCACTCCACCCCGGCTATGATAAAATTGTAGGGTAGACTAAACTCTCAATCATTGGTAGAGCAACTAGTCTATAAGAAGGAAAACTCACTTATGTCTAGTTGGTTAACATGACAGATCTGCCACTATTTATGTAATTTTTAAATCAATTCTCTTGAATTTTATGATTTAAACTTAGATAAATCTGATTCATTTCCATTTAAACCGGTTCTCTAATTTTTGTGTTATATAGTTGAAATACACAAAGGCGAAGTAAAGAATTAATGAAGAGAACGCACTTGATGTTGAAGTTATGCTTTTATTAACTGCATGTCTACATGTCTGAAGCCACTGCTGCTGTGGTTAAAAAAGGGAAGAAGACTCTTTCTTACATTCTGTGTGACATCACTGAAGATTTATATAATAAAGAGAGATCATTTATAATTGGGATAACTAATCTGACTATAAGAGAGACAATATGCTTAATGTATTTGTTGTAGTTTGTTACTTTAGGGGAATTTTAACAAAGCCTCTGTTTAACCTGTCAATACTTGAAGCTGTTTATCAATGCTTTCGTTAAATATTGTGTGTACGTCAGCTATTAATCATTTTAAAGATTTATGTTTACTGAAAGATTGTTGTTAAGTTAGGTAGGATGTAAGGGTCGGCAAATTGGATAGGTGCTAGGCCACTATATCTCCTTCTGTGTAAATTTCTGTCTTCTTTCTTTACATGGCAACTGAAGCATGCTTGCTTTATTTTTTACCAAATTTATTGAATTGAATTCAATTGACCCAAGAACTATCATCCATTCTTTCAACATGGCCATACCATCGATGTCTCCTGTTCTGCACACAGCTCTCTATACTGTTCAGATTTAATCATCATCACACTACGTACACATGACTGATAGACTGAAGGGGTGTTAAGTATTGCATGTTCGTCAGCTAGTAATTATTTTAATGAGTTATGTTTGCCAGAGGTTGTTGTTATGTTAGACAGGGTGTAAGGGCTAAGCAGTTGACCTTTGTCTTTCGTGGGAACAATAAATAGAGGAAATGACCCCAGACAAGATAGGATAGGCGAAAAAGAAAAAAGCATGGAGTCTAACTTGGAAAATTTACATGATCGGACGCAGGCAAAACGACTTAAGAATCAATGCTAAACGAAAGATAAGGGGTGATCCCAAAATCTGCAGCTCCCAATCTTCTCCCCCCCCCCCAATAGCAAGATGGAGGCAACATCAACTGCCAAATAAAATGGCCTTTTTTCAGATTTGAGATCGAGTTCTTTCTTTTGTGTTGTTGTGCTGACTTTAATTCTAGAATAAATAGACTAAAAATATATATATAACAAGCCGTGCGTGCGTGGTCCCCCTTTGTATGTGACTCGATGAAAATGCAATAAATTTGTGCAATTTGGGGCATTTTTTACCTCCCTTTGAACCCCTGGGGCCGCGAACCAGAATTTTTCTGAGGTCAAGGATGCTCATTTTATATCCAGAACAATTGCCTCTACATTTTGGCCAAGTGTCAGAAAAATTGAATGGATGGATCAAACGTCATGGGTTAAAAAAGTGTCATTTTTTTTCCATTTTGGGAGCTTTTGACCCCCTGGGGGCGCGAACCAGATTTTCTCCAAGGTCAACAGTACTTATTTTCTATTGGGAACAATTGCCTCCACATTTTGGCCAAGTTTCAGAGAAATTGAATGGATGGATGAAAAGTTATGGGGCAAAAAATGTCATTTTTTGCCATTTCGGGGCCTTTTGACCCCCTGATTCTTAAACATTGTAACTATGTACGTCAGCTAGTAATCATTTTAGGATTTATGTTCACCGAGAAATTGTTAAGTTAGACACAATGTAAGGTTAGATGGCGAGTCAGGCTATTGGCTTTTAGGAGCCATCGTTTTCTGTAGGAACAATAGAATAGAAGAAATGACGCCATCCATCTAGCACTGGCCAGACTCAACATTGCTTAACTTCGGTGATCTAATGAGAACCAGTATGTCAACTCGATTATAGTCATTCAGTCACATATGACTAATATTTTTTAAGTATCTAATGATGAAGAAAGGTGTAGTTGTGATTATAACAATCAATATTAGACTGTCAGTATCTTATATCTCTACAAAGCCACCATTCTCCCATGCATGGAGTATTGTTGCCACGTCTGGGCCAGTGCTTCAACCACTAGTCTCTTCCTCTTACACAGGGTCCCCCCAAAAAAAGAGCCTCTAATCTAATAAGTCCAGCCCCATCGCCGCAATGTTGGATCCCTGTGATTGTTTTACAAGTACTTCAATGGAACGTGCCAACCTGACAATTCACAAAACCCCACCCACCCCTTCACTGTACAGGTCCCCAGGTGTCGGAAAGCTTTCTACTCTAATAACTTCTTTCTCCGGACAGCTTGTCTCTGGAATTCCCTCCCTGCTCTTTGTTTCTCCGACTGTATCAACATGCAGAAATTTAAATGTTATGTGAACAAACATCTCGCTGCACAACTCCCTACTTAGGATGCCCCTATAAATATGGCACCTAATTCTCAGTAACCCCTTACGTTTCAGTGGCAATGTGTCTTGTTTGGGGTGAATTAAAAATCTAAAAAATTAGACTAATGTAATCTTGATATTTATAAGGTTGGACCATTTATCGCATTGACTTATTTAAACGCCAAATTCAAAACAGAAGAACAATAACATTTTAATAAACTGATCATGTGTATGCGATTGACGTTGTAAGGTTAATTAATTGGAAAATTACTTTGCAAAAGGACATCTCATTAATTAACTATTCGCTTTTGTTGTTTTTTGATTCAATGGTTGTTTTCATTTTACTATAACACAGTTCTATACAGGTTTTTTATTATGAATATTTGGGGTGAAAAGAGTGTTTTCGGTCCTTTCCGGTTAATTTACTTCTGGGGGTCGCGATTCTTGGTTTCCTTAATTTTCCCAGATATGTGCGTCCTGCTAGAACCAAATAAATCCAAAATGAAAGGCAATTTTTTTCATACTAGCCCACAAACAATGTTTGATTATTAAATTAAAAAAAAGAAGAATTTAGTAATGTTTAATTATTTATTGTCATACTAAATGTGATTTAATCAGTACAACGTTTGTTTTCCTATATACTTTAATAACACAACATGTATGCTAAAATATACCTTAGTTCTATGATTGCAATAAAAAATTGTTTTAAGTAGCCGTAATTTATAATTAACTGAACAAGTAACCCTCTTGACTCTTTATGTATTTTTCTTGCACCCTCTCACTATCTTGATTCAACCACTCTAATATTCCTTAATCTCTCTGTGAGCACTTAGAGAAAGAAGAACTATTTTCTTAGTGCGGGCATCTAATTTACATAATTGTGTCCGTATTCACCACAAACAAGTATGCAAATTAGATTGCAAAATAATAAGTATCTCTATTATAATAATGATAATAATAATAATAATAATAATAATAATAATAATAATGGTAATACTAATAATAGTAATAATAGTAGTAGTAATAATAATAATAATAATAATAATAATAATCCTCTGTAGTATGGAGGTACAAACAGATAAACTCATACAAACAAGGAGACCGGATGTCATAATAGTCAACAAGAAAGAAAAATCCTGCCAAATCGTAGATTTTGCCATCCCAGCTGAGCACAAGGGAAGACCAAGGAGACAGAAAAACGAAGCAAATACACTGAACTTGCCAGAGAATTGAAAGGGATATGGAGTATGAAGAAAGTAAATATAATACTAATAATCGTTGGAGCACTGGAAGAACCTGGAAAAAAGACTGGGAGAAACTGGAATCGAAGAGAAGACTGAGACCATACAATCGACAGCAATGATAAAAACAGCTGAAATCTTAAGGAAAATCCTTGAATGCGGAAACCTTTCCACATAAGCTAAGAATAACCAATCATGTGCAATAGGAAGAAAACAAAATCACATAAAGACCACCACAAGAACCCAAGGAACAGAAACTGCAAGAAATTTCATATACTACCCTCCATCACCAAAAAAAAAAGTGATGGCAACAGCCCCGGCTGATAACACACAAAACAGTCGTGAAGGGTCAAGGAGGATGGAAGGACTAGGGAGGGATAGCACTAACCAGACCTCCGCTGGAAGAGTGCGGAGAGCACTGGGACATTGGGGAGGCTTATTGCCATCCAAATTCCAGAGAAGACCAATGGTCGTTGCCAACGAGAAATCGATGGAAAGTGTCTGTTGTGATAATACACATTCATTTGCAGTAGTTATCGAAAGAGATAGAGAGCACTGGAAATCTGGGGAGACTTGTTGTCACTCAGACTTCAGGGAACACTACTGGTGATTATCAGTGAGCAATCACTGTGTGAGAACTCCTAGTGAGTATTATTATTATTAATAATAATAATAATACTTCTATACAATAATAAGGATAATATAGAAGAGATTTATTATTTTTAGTCATGCAAAAAATGTCTTCACTTTTTGTTGGGCATGGGGCATCCTACCGGATGCCAGACATTTTCCGTCTATTTCAGAGACTCCAAGGGAGAGATCTTTTCAGGATTCTAACCGCAGATATGCTACAGTTTATGAATTTTCAAATGAAATCAAAGTAGAGTAAATAGTGTTAGTAGTTGTGATCCAACGGGTCATGGGTACGTCTAGTATTTAAATAAATTTGTAAATTTAATTCGACCAATTATTCTTATTTAAATAATTTAGTAATTTTAATAATAATAACAAAACTGAATTTTGTTACATATTTCAAAAAGTATAAACAGGAATAAGGAACAAACTACATAGAACAAAAAGAATTAACATGCTGATTTTATTGATGTTCAATATTTCGTCTCATTTACGAAACATTGTCAAGAAAAGCATTGTATTGAACAGAGTCAAGCAGATATATACATAAAGTTGGAAGTAGTTGTGGGAGAAAGAATGACACAAAGGTATGGTAAGTAAAATAAGGGAAAGAAAATTTTTGATGTAGTCAGGAAATGTGGTGAAAGGGCTGGAAGGATTTGGTAGTGCACACCTTATGCATTGCTAAATCCTGTTTACACCTATGTATTCTCTCAGATATTTATCATTTGAACATACTGTTCACATATTTGAATAATTTAATAAAATGTAACATTTTTACTTGAATGCTGTACTTTCTTTTTACATTTACACTCGATAAACAATCCATAGTATGAAAGAATAAGGCTGTGATATATTAATAAATAAATGCTTGCTAATGATACTAGGCGTAAAATAATTTGTAACAAAAACGAATAAGGCTACAATCTGGATATAAACAAATGGTTGCTAATGATACTGGGTTTAAAAAAAATTTTATAAGAAAGTATAAGGCTGTAGATCTGGATTTAAAATAATTTGTTCATAACAAGATAGAATAAGGCTATGATCTCGGTATAAACAAATGGTTGCTAATGACACTGTGTTTAAAATAATTTGTAATAAGTAAGAACAAGGCTACGATTTGAATATAATCAATTTGAACGATTTTGTTGGATAACTATACCCATTAACTAAATCAATATTTATGAATAAAAACAAAAGAATTTGATTACTGACCAGTTGATAGCTGATGCTCCACGGTGTTTTGGCAGCAAAGACGGGTGGTAAATGATTGTCTGATGTTTGGGATAAAAGATGACATCATTTGGGATGAACTGTGAACAAAATGGAAGGACATTCAGCTCAACCTTGAGTGACTTGTAACAATCAACAACTTCGGGAATGGCGACTTTCTTTTCCTGCCAGCGTTTGAATTTAAATACAGGGGTTCCATTTTTGTTGGCTTCCGTGGCTGAAGAAGAAGGAAATAAAACAATTCAGAACGAGACTGTTCTCTTTCTAGTACATCTTATAAAACAGAAGGACATTTTGTCTTCCCAAAACCTTAGCAGGCTTTGCTCTAGCTTATGTCATGTGATAGCAGTCGCATAGACTCTCAGTAACATACAACTCAAAGCAAGTAACATTTATTTATTCATTGCTCACGGATACTTCTCTATCTGCGACCCTGACAAGATGTGTTCTTTTTCATTGTATTTGTAACCATAATGTATTCTTTCTTTAATACTGATGTCGTTTTTCATTTCTATATCCTAACCTGTACTTGGTTAAGCGTTCTGTAACCCAGAAATAATACCAGTCGTTATCTGCTTATCGCAGCATTATTTTCAGTTGTCCCAGACTTCTCCTTGCTACTGGATTCAAGCAATGCTGATTCAGGAGAGGTGCGGTTGAAGATTGCGCAACCATTGCTTCACTATAGACTCCTGGAGTAGGCACCATTAAAGTGAGTATCCATTGCCTCTCAAAACTGAAAGGAGCCATTAAGAATATTTTTATACCATTAAGTATCACGTTGGTCTAAATTATTCGTTTTTATTTTAAATATTTGTTTTTCTATCTACTTATTTATTCTATCTATAAATGTTAATTAACTCTTAAATGCTTTTTGTTTCAAATATGACATATTCCAACAAAATGCCTATTTAATATAATATTCAACAAATATGTGTCAAATTGTAACTTGTTTCACATCTGCAACGAGCCTGTTAGCAAGTGTGAGTAGGTATTAGTATGATGTTGCATCAGCACACCTGCTAAATACGTAATCACTATCTTCAATGTCACGGGTGAGTGTCATTGGTGTGTTATCTGCCTAATTCAAGAGCCTAAACTTTTAAATCTGGTCATTATAATAAGTAAAAATTATTTTATGATTCTCTAGTGTATTATGATTATTTAGATGCATATATTGTAGTGTTTTGATATACATGTAACATTTTATGCCCTTTATTGCACATTTGCAACATCATTTATTTTTGTTCAATAAATATGTGTCTTTTTTCCAAAAATCATTTATCCTACTTTATATTACCCTCAATAAACGTTTTTCCCTTTTTTCAAACCAATATAAAAAATAAAGCATTTAAGGGTTAAAATGGATATTAAATATACATTGTAAACCGGCCACCCTTAGCATAAAAACACACACAAAGAAAGAAAAAAAGTGGATACAGGCCTAAAACCCCTAAATATTTACGACTAAAGCTCCTTTCCTTTAAACATTATAAGAAACCTTTCCAACCACTGATTAACATGGCTAATAGCGCTCAACATGAGAGTCCAAAATTCAAACTCATCAGGCTGACAATCGATATAGATAAATAGACAGACAAACAGGCAGAAGAGAATAGACTAGAGAAGACAGAGTGAGTGATGTAGAGATGGATAGACAGAGAAGTCTATGTTAAGCCAGGCACACAGAAGTTCACCGTAGGCCGATTTCAGTTACACACACACACACGTGCATGTCAATATACGCACAGAGATTCGAGTCGCAGTCTATCTACTAGAGCAACAATTGTGATACTATTCCACAGCCGAGGAAATGATTCACAAAAAGGGAAGAGCTGTCAGAAGTAGGATAGGTAAAAAGAAAATGATAGGAAATGACTCATCAACGCGCACAAAGACAATTGGGAACAGTAGGATACCTCATAGTTGGTGATCAATTTCCGCTTATCAGTTACTCTGGGACAAAGACCAGGCGTTTTAAGACTGGCCGAGTCATTACATTACTAAGACAATAGACCGGACATGGGATTGAGTTGGGAGTGAAAATTGTTTGTGACAGTTGAGTTTTACAACGGTTTAGTTTATGGCAGTTGACAGTTTACGAGAGTTGACGAGTTTTACGGCAGTTAGCGGCTCGGAGAGAACACAATCAGAGCAGATCGGGCAGAGTCTTAGCCGATGATGAGATGAGCTGACAACTTCGAGTAACGACAATAGAGTCCACGACGGTATCACACACAACCAGAGTATAACTGATTCATACACAAGGTATGAGAATTTCTTGTAAGTCTGTGTTGTTTTGTTTTTCTAAACTTGTAAACCAATGCACGTTACCTCTGCGATCACCAAGATGATAACACGGCCAGAACGACGAGAGATGAAGAAAGAAGAAAACCACGGCACACACAACGTTGAGGTTGGTAAGGATTGTCGAGAGGACAGTACATGGTCTTACACAATGAATTCACAATGAGAATCTTGTTATTATGTTACTCGCATTAATAAAGAAAGAAAATCTTTAAAAATCAAAAAGTTAATAGTTGTACATGCTTTCTTTTTGTGTCTTGTGTGAATTAATAACAAAGCGACAACAGATCAAGAGCTACAAACAGTCTCGGATTTCGAATCCCCTTAAGTTTTTTAAGAGGCTAAGTTACTAAGGTGCTATGTTACACAAACTTACAAGAAAACGTAGATGAAATTTAAAATTAAATCATCGTCACGAGCATCAATCATTTGACTATCTCATTGCTTCTGCTTCTATGAAAGTTGCCACAATGTAAATTACGCCTCCCATGTATCACATGTTTTTCGAGGTGTATGTGGATAGCGCTTCTATGCCTTTTACAATGTGGGTGGATAGCCTCTGCTCTATTATTTCATCAGGTCAATATGTCAAAACAACAACATTTTATGTGAAGAAAAAAAAACTTTAAACAAAAAACCAACAACATTTTAAGCTCTTTTAATAAATAACAATAAATATACTCATACATTGATCTTCATGAACTCCAATAAATACATTGTGTTCCAAAATTGAATGTTAAATTAATTGTTTGTCGTCTTATTATAATAGTATATAATTTTTTAATAGGAGTCAAGTTAGTTTTAGACAATGTTACCAAAGTCTGACACAGAGCCATCTCTTTTCAAGGCATTTTATAAGATTTTTTTTTATTTCTCCCAGATTTCTACTTATAAAAATAAAACAGTTACTAAAAACCAAGCTATGTAAATTAGACAAGAACTTATTATCATATTCAGTTTAACATCCGTTTTAAATGCTGGCATGTGTTGGACGGCTTTTAGAAAGTGACTTCCAAACTAACCTATCTTTGGCCAGGTCTTTATTAATCTCTCTTTCTCTCAAGTCCATCCTTATCACTTCCTCCCATGTTTTCTTTTTCTACCCCCACCAACTAACACTGCTACCTCAACTGAACTAACCCAAGAACTTTTATCCATTCTTTTAAGATGACCATACCAACAAAGTATCCTGTTCTGCATGCATCCTCCTATACTGTCGAGATTTAATTTCCCTCTAAGGTTATCAGATCTAAGCCTGTCTTTAAGACTCACATTACACAACCATCGTATCATTCTCATATCATTTCTCTCAATGTAACACATGCCCTCAACCCTAACTGGCCAGGTTTCACTTACATACATCATCAAACTTCGTACACATGCCTGACAGATTCTCTCTGTTGGTTAGTAAAGTAAATATTTATTTATTTTTTATTCTTATACATCACTATGGGGGGGGTGCAGGGGGTCATACCTTTTCTGATTAATGTAATAGACCCAGCATGATTTGAATACTGCTTCCTGATTCCTTAGTTCACGTTAAAAAAGGTTGAAATACACAAGTGTTATTTTCTATACTGTCAATTGCAATTAACCTGCTTGTTTTTAACTTGCACTTTGTGCTTAAAGGTTGATATTGACTTCCAATTTAATTTTGATTGATTTTTAACAACCTGCTTTAATATACCTCTAATTATGTAAAGGTAGGTATGTGTAGGTATTTATATATTTGTATGTACACGATTCATTCCCAAACTAATAAACCTATCATTATGAATTTTTTAACATAGTGGTTAAGCGTAAGGGTGGGTAATATTTGCCATATTTACTTTCATAAAAATGGGTAAACAGTGTGTGAAAGCCCTTCATGAAAATTCAGATAGCTCGAATTTTTTTGAAAGTTTAACAATAGGTATTAGACATCAATTAATAAATATTCGCCAAATTTCAGTTTTTTTAAATATTTAAAATGGTTTTTAGGTGGCATAATATTGTTATAACCTCCCATTTGAAAATTCAAATATTTCAGATTTGTATTAAATTTGATCCATAGTCATTAGACACCAATTAGGTAAGATTCTCTGAATTTCAATTTCTTCTTAAAACCCCTTAAGCTTAAATATTAGACTGTTTTCTAGAATCAAAATCATTTAATGGATTTTAATCAAAATTGGAATAAGGATTCTAGACATAAGGTTTATATCATTATATGTTGATTTGAAATCTTCGTCAAAGGACATAAAAGTGGTGCAAAACTGTTCTGGTATTCTTTTAGAAAACTTATAAAGTGAACTTTTTTCGATTTCAAATAAAACAATTTCTGTTCTTATGCCTGTCTTATTCTGCTCCCCTTTCTTTCCCTCCTTTTATTTTGTGGGTTATTTCTGAAAATCGATTTAATCTGAGAGAGATAAAATTCTAACAGGGGGTTCATTCAGTAAATGTTAAACTAACATTGTAAAGGATAAGAGATTATCAAAAAAATGAGAGAGAAAGAGAGAGAGAGAGAAAGAGAGAGAGAGAGAGAGAAAGAGAGAGAGAGAAAGAGAGAGAGAGAAAGAGAGAGAGAGAGAGAGAGAGAACGACGTGTTCAGTTAATTATAAATTACGGTTAATTAGAATAATTGAAACATAATTTTTTCAATCATAACTCAATCCCAGAACTAAAGTATATTTTATATTGTGTTATTAAAGTATATAGGGAAAAAGCCTTATGGAAACAAACGTTGATTAACTGACATTTCGTATAATAATCGATACACCCAAGGAGTAAAGTTAACATTTAAGTAGAATTGAATATAACAGTGATGAAATTCTTAATGTTTGTAAAAAAAATCAGAGAATAATTAGATTCCTTCTATGGACACGTGGCCCAATGGATAAAGATGATAAGTAATTATCAGTTCTATACGATAGTCTTCTGAAGGTTGAAGGTTCGATCCTTACTACAAGCGATACTAACTAAGAATAAGATATTGCTTACTTAAGACTCCTACCCGATCATGGCTGGCGGAACAAGAACAATCTATCCTTGTGGATTAAATGAAAGGTTCAGTTTGAAATTCGGTATAGGTTCCATAGTTCAACAAGGTTGAATAAAGTTGGAAGTTACATTGTAAAGGATAAGAGATCATCAAAAAAATGACAAAGTCTGTTCATACATAATATATCAATATTATTTACAACTTAATAAAACAACCAAAGGTAAAGAGTTAAGAAAATGGTTAAGAGAGTCCAGATGAAGAGAGTGTTGTTTTTGTTTGTATGTGTGTGGACGTGTGTGGACATGTGTGAGTAGTTTCGTGAGACTGTGTGTAAGTTGTCGCTATATTTACTTGTGTTGTTTGACGAGACCCTGTAGCCAAGCGGCTACGGCTAGATTTAGTTCGCCTGTAAGGTGTCGGTTTTGCAGTTAATAACAACGTGTAGTGACTGACATAAGTTCGTTTGGCAAGTTGGATCTCTAAACTGGCGGCTGTGTTTGGGTTCTCGCTTATGTAGCCATCACAAGCAAGTGCTCGGCTCTTTCTGATTGGTTAAAGTCTGATATCAGCATTTAATTGAAATTGAGTATTTTGATAGAATTGACCAATCAGTGTTAAGTATTTTAACCAATAAACATCGAATATTTTCTAGAGATCGTTTCTCTGCTGCTGTTGCTGTTGTTGTTGTTGCCACTACTGCTGGAACAGGGGTTGCATAACATCGTCCGAAACGTTGTGAGAATAACGTCTGAGAAGAGACTAGCAGTCCGAATAATCCACATAATACACATTCCTTCTAATCTTTTGGAAATTCTAATGTTACCATTCCGATGACGTTTAGTTGAAAAAAAATTTCTTTGGAGTCAAATTACTCAAAGAAACCCCTAATTTTTATTAGCTATTAGTTGGAACCCTCAGCGTTGCCTAGGAATGTATGAAGACCCATGTATGTATCTCCTCCTAGCCCTAGATCTAATATTACCATTTTAATCTTATTTTTTTAAATTTATTAATTATTTTTTAAACATTTTGCTAATAAGTCACCACTTATCAAGGTTAAAGGCTACTCAAGGATAAGGGGTAATATGATGGACAGATTGTCATTTGAATGATGACGAATATTATGAAAGGATTGAAAATGATGAATGGAATGAACGAAATTTGTTTACTTATGAGGACGGTTTAGGACAAGTATTTGTTGATATTGGATGTATAATGACCATGTTCTAGCCTGCAGGGAAGCAGTCGGATGGTAATGTATTCCACATATCTGGGAAGGTGCTGCTCGGAGCACTCTTTCTTGTCTTGACAGAGTACAAAATCGACTTCGTAATCTGGTGTGGGGGGGACGATCTCTTCTCGTCCCTACAGACTCTTCCACATAGAAGAGATGTTGCTAGTCTCTCTCTACTCTATCATGGTAGGTGCTCGACTGAGCTCCAATCCCTTTTCTCCCAACACCGTAAAACATTCACAGCAAGAACTCGTTTACCTACAACCACAGCAAAGAACTTTCCTTTCTCTCTCTGTACTAAAAACCAAACAGAACTTCCATTAACAAAGTTTCTTTCATAGAAAATCCCATATGTAGAACAACATACCACGAGTCTGCTTTCCAACCGACTACAGCATGGCCGTCTTCAAGTCAAAGCAAATACTTGTTGAGCCGTCCTCTTGGAAAATCAAGTCTTCTAAGTAATCAACTGTCCATTTCATCCACTGTTTCCAATTCTCTCATGGCGGCGATCATCGTCCAACCAACAACCCTTTTAATCCTTATCCTTGATGACCCATCAGTACAAAAAAAGACAGGGAAGTTCTTCGAAAGAAACTCTGTTCATGGAAATTCGATTCACATGGAGGAAGAAAGAAAAGCTCTTTGCAATTGTGATAGTGAGACGAGTTTTCTATTAAAAAATAAAATGAACATGTTTTTATTAGCTATTTTCAAATAATTAATATGGTTATCGTCATCAAAATGATGACGTCATCTAGTGTGTATTGTTACGACTCGGGCAAGACTGATGACATGTATGTATCCTTATACAAACGTAACACGAAATATTTATATTTTTGCCGGAAAGCTTTGGCTCGAGAAGGGAATTTCGCAAATTCCATAGTGCTATTTTTAACAGGGGAACAACACAAGGATGAGATAATTTGAAAGAATAAATCGACAAAATGCAATGATCAAAAAACAAACAAATAAATTTATTGCAGCAACAAAAAATTGGAAAAAAATAATAAGTAATTCAATGCAAGTAATAATAAGGACACTTATCTCTTCAATTGCCCCGTTTTCTTCATCAAATCATCTTTCTTTTCTTACGATATTTTTTCCACCGTGTCACCGAATATTAAACCCTGATCTCTCTCCTCAAGAATCCGTATTTAATCATTAAACATTTTTCTCGAATATTCGCCTCCAAATGGAAGATCGCACAAGCAACATTTTCCATGATGCAATAGCTCCGACTTTTTGTCACATCTTAATCCAATGATTTTCGCTCGACTCTTCACATTTTAAACTCTTGACTCGAAACCATACAGCTCTCTACATCTCATCGATCCAACATCTGTAGCAGTCACCAATAGGGACTACTTTTGAATGCGTAATCACTGTCCCTGTGAGCTGGCTTGTCCAATCAAATCACAGGGCACAGTAATATCGTTAGTTCCCTAAGGGACTACTTATGTCCCCTTAGGGTTCGAAGAAAAAGATCAGACGACCTCCTGGCACCAGCTTGGACACATCGCAGAGAGCACCAGTGAGGAACGAGGAAACACTCTCTCTCCTGCCGCAGTCGTCAGTTGACGACTACTACCATCTTCACCTGAAGAAAATCACGGGCGGCCCTAAGAACTCTTATATTCTTCCTCTTCCTCAGATGGACACTGTCCCACTCTCTTCTACCTATACCAAACGGTATAGGTAACCTTGAGTTAATAAAACCCCTTTTTGTTATAGTTACAGAAATACTTTTCGTTGTTCCGTTTCTTTACGAGAAGATAAAAGGATAACCCCTTTCATCCTCTTCATCTTCTTACACATCCTTTGCTCGACTGTTTTCGAGAATCTCGTTTTAATTTAAATTTCAAAACCGTGATTAATGAGATTTTTTTGTGATCTTAGAGGAACCGGTACATCAATGTAATTATGCTGTAGTAGTATATAGATATAAAAGCACTTGCATTTTCTTTGCTAGGCTTATCAGTGTAAACAGAAACAAGGCCCTTTAATAACTAAGCTGATTGACTGTTCGGTTGGATTTATGTTTTGATTCAGTAAGGGTTCAGAGTTCTGATTGTAAATTGTTGTTCGGTGGGTAAGTATTATTATAACCTTGAAAAATAAAACTTTCGAACTTGTTTTAAACTGGAGTTGTAGTTTTGTTGGGAAGGAGAATCCTTCTGTTGCAACACTGACCGAGACCACACGATTTACACTGTGACCGGCGTCGAAATGGAGCACCGACTTCAGACAAATACAACAAATGGACGATCACGGCCTGTGCAGTGAACACGCACAGACATATATTCACATCAGTTTCTTATTCGTCTAACAAACAGACAAAAGAGAACGAAAAGTATTACTTATAAAATATAACAGGATTTATTTGTGCTTAAAAGTAATACACAAAAATAAACACACATGTCAAATCTTTCTAATACATGGATATTGTTAAAGATGGATTACAAAACTTTTGTCGAAATCTGACAGTGATAACACTGACCGCGTATCAACAGATTAGTCTGGAAGGATATTAGTCATCAGGTCAGTGGTCAAAGCGAAAAGGGGAGAAAGAGCAAGTGAACTTCTGAATCATGTCTTTTATATTTGTGACCACGTGACGAAATCAACCAATGTGACTCCATGCATTAGTAAAAAACAGCCCCAACACTAGTAAATAATAGCATCCTTAAAATTAGTAGATGTAGATAAGAGGAATATGTTTTTACTTACCGAGTGGATCTTCTCGACCTTTGACATCCGGGATGGTGAAAACTCCTGCAATGTCATGGCCAACGCTTCGAAGTAGTTTGTATACTTCAGCACCAAATGTGCTTTGTCCGATGATGGCAATCCGCATTGCCTGAAATAAATAAATTGTGTTTTTTAAATATATATGTCATCCACAGACAGCCTTTTTCGTCATATCATGGCTTTTAAATGTGGCTAAACGTGGTGAGTGTTTGTTTCATCCTAATATTCGAAACCCGACTGTTTGGTTAGAATTCGGGAGATCTTATGCACACGCTATAATGTTCGCTATGAAATTATAATGTTTATATTTGTTTATATTCGCATTACTGGTTGCTTCGAGAGCTCAATTCTTTTATGAGGAACAATGCTTTACACTAAAAGACAACAATTAATTTTGTTACTAGACAGCTCAGGCCACGACTGAGAGGCTATTTTCATTCTTAAACTGCCGAAACAAAAAACAAAAAATGACAGGTTGAATTCTTGTACTATTAAAATGTGGATTCGAAAAAAAATGACTTTGAAACTATCGTAAATTAATTTGCTATGAATTTTTCTTTTTAGGAATTAAAAACTACTCTATAATAAATACCAATGGGCATTTATTTGTATAATATATATATGTGTGTGTGTGTGTGTGTGTGTGTGTGTTTCCATACTGCCATTCATAAGTTAGCGAGTAAAACACATGTTTTTTCCTATCCATCAGACGAAAATATTTCAAGTAGTAAGGGGAAGTGAGAAAGCAAATAGCAAGTCGGACAACCACCTCAGACTTATTACTTAGCCTGAAATGAATTTGGAAATAAATCCTCCAGCCTATAATAAAAAGTCAACAGTAGGCGTTTCTTTTGTGTATATGATTACATATTTTTATGTACAGAATTCACCCCTAAACCCAGTTATTATGAATTTCGGAACACAGCTGCTGGGCGTGCTGAATGGTAATGTGGATTATATTTAGTTTAATTTAGTTTTATGCAAAGGAGATAAAAAGGGGGTAGAAGCCGTCAGCTAAAATTCAGATATGTCCGACTTTTGTGAAATTATAACAATAGTTATTAGATATCATTACTAAATATTCCTTAAATTTCAGCTTCTTTGGAGTATTTAAAAGGGTTTTAGGGGTCATAATATGGGCACAATCTCCCATTTAAAAATTAAAATATATCAGATTTACATTGAATTTGATCCCTAGTCATTAGACACCAATTTAGCAAAATACCCTTAATTTCAATTTCTTCTTAAGACTCCTTCAGCTTAAGCCTTACATTTTAGACATTTTCTAGAATCAACACCATATTATGGATTTTTATAAAAATTAGAATAATGGTTTCTCGATCTAAAGTGTAGTATAATTATATCTTAGTTTTAATCTTCGTAAGGGGACATAAATATGGTAAGATTGTTCTGTTTTAGGAATTAATATTACCCGTCAAGGGACGGTTATTCTTCTAATATATATATATATATATATATAGGAAGAGGCTATATTGCCGGTCCCGGCAAAATAACGATTCCTGCGTTATTTTGCCGGTTCATGTATATTTAACTAAATTGTTAAACATACAGTGACGCCCGGCACAATAATTATTTACTAATGTAAAGGGATCGTTATTATGCCGGTTCATATTTTTTTTAAACCTAATTGTTATGGCCTTGCGAAAGAAAAGGTAATTAAATAAATAAGGGCAAATATTTAAAAACAATTTGTTTTCATCATCAGTTGTGTCGGTTAAAGAAATAAAAAAAATCGATCTGCCCTATTGTGTCGGTTAAAGAAATATCTGCTTACTTTTCATAATAGAATTAATGTTGATGAATTTTCACAACATTACTAAGTCTGCTCTCGATTTAAGTAATTGAAATTTTCCTTAAGTTATATATAAAGAAAAAAATAAGCAACAAATAAATGTTACCAAAGGCAACATAAATTATTATTCTACCTACCTGTATAAGTTTATTTGTTTATTTTATTATTTATTTTGATAAATGATTTTTTTTATAAAAATAAATAATCAAATAAACAAATAAACTTATACAGGTAGAAGAATAATTTATGTTGCCTTTGGTAACATTTACTTGTTAAAAATGTGCTTTACAAAGGAAAGATTTTAATGTAAAATTCTGATTTTCTTTATGAAGAAAAACTTCGATAATGTTAAAATATACAGAAAATCACTGGATTTAAACAGTTTCTATTTTAAAATGTTCTTTCAATGAAATCATAAAATAAGTCGTAATTTTGAAGAGTTCACTCCTAATCGAATCAACCGGAAGTAAAAATTAATTTTATCGTTATTTTAAAATATATTGTCGCTTAATAAAGTTTTAAATTATACAAAAAATCAATCAGGCAAAGATTAATTAAAAACAAACAAAAAAAATCAGGCAAAGTTTTAAATAAAAAAAAACAAAAAAAACAAAAAATCAGGCAAAGTTTTAAATTATAAATAAAATTTCGTTTGATAAAGTTTTAAATAATACAAAAAAATAATTTAAATAATAATAAAAAAAGTAATTTATAGTTAAATAAACACGAGCCGGCAAAATAACGTAAGCCTCATTATTGTGCTGGGCGTCACTGTATGTTTAACAATTTAGTTAAATATACATGAACCGGCAAAATAACGCAGGAATCGTTATATTGCCGGTCACGGCAAAATAACGCAGAAATCGTTATTTTGCCGGGACCGGCAATATAGCCTATTCGATATATATATATACATATATATATATATAAACTGGTGTACTAAAAGCGAACTTTTAGGAAAGGTAAAACCTATTGTGAAGAGTATACAGCTCAATATCCAGGATAGAGCAGGTAGATATGAAGAAGAATGGAAAGGAATTAGAGAAGCAAAAGCCAAATCAAAATTCAATTCAATTGCTCAGAGCAAGGTATATTCCGCAAAAAGGCAATTTATTCAAGTTAAATTTTCCGTAAGCCAGGCTTTTCAAAGATCAAAATCTTATCAGAGGAAGTCGCTGGAATAGATAAGTTGGCAATGGCCAAGATTTAAAATTTGAAAAATGAAATAAAAGTTGTAGGGAAAGAAACACAGGGCAAAACTCTGCCCAAATGCAAGCAAATGTCCGATTGCTAAAAAGTCCGGTGTCGAAAAGTCCAGCGGAGAGAATAAGATGTAGATAGGTAGGTCGTTAAAAGCACGAGATGTAATGAGAGAGGATTCAAAGTTAAATTCCAAGAAGCCACAACTTCAGGTGCGGCGAAAATAGAAAATCTAAAAGGGTAAAAAGTCCAATAAGAGGTACGTTCTTGGATGCAGGCAGGCTCAGAGAAGATTGAGGTGGAAAATATTCGCCATTAAGAATACTTCTTAAAAGTGTTTTAAAGTGGGAAAAAAAGGCAGCGAAAATATTTTAAAGCTAGCCCGTTGAGAAAGCCGGCTTGAAATGAAGAAAAGCAAAAACTAATATGCGACCAGTAGGCAGCGAAGGAATGAGTAAGGGGTGTGGAGGAGGAGAAAGGAACGGGTACGAGGGAGGAGAAAGGGAGCGGATACGGTGAAAGAGTGCGGTTAAAACTAAGAGTGTGAATGTGGGGGGTGAGTCGCATAAAGTTGAAATTGGATGTTAGCGCGAATTAGGGTTCAACTAGAAAAGGGGAAGAAAGGAGTGGGGGTGAGTTAACGAATGTTAGGAGAGGGAGTTAAAATATCAGAATATGTTTATGAACAGAGTTCGGGGTTTAGATGTTTAATCAGATGACCTTAGATATAAACAATGAGGCAAAATATATTTGAAGGGTAGAACTAGAAAAATGAATTAAAAATTAAAAAAGTAAAAATAAAAATAGTATTAAAAGTAGAAATAAGAAAATAAAAAATGAAAACGAAATAATAAGATTAGTCTTAGGCTCGCAAGGAAAATTATGGATTGACCGATAAAAAATAATAAAATAATAAAATAATAATAATAGAATGAGGGAAAAGTCGATAAACTTGGAGCTCAAGAGTGAGAATTAGAATAAGGAAAAAGTAAAAAGTAAAATAGACCTCGAAAGGATATCCGGAATGGGAAATCCCAAGGTGGTTAAAGATATGGGTTGAAATAAAATATGCTGTTACGGGACACTAGTTCTTTATGAATATGGGAAAATTAAACTTTGAAACAAAAATTTTTTTGCAAAAAAGTTATATGGAGGATGATTAAGAAAATTATTAAATAGGTTAATGATGGCAGAAAGAAGTAAGAGACATACAAGGTTAAAGTAGTGACAATAGATTAAGCCAGAGTGAGAGTGTAAATCGCAGTTAAAAGTAAATATTATGGGGGTTAAAAGATGTAGAGCGAGGGCGGGTTGGGGGTTGAGTATGGTCTGAGAGGAGTGTGTGAAGGGCGAGGTAAACAAGGGGGAATAATCGAGGCTATTAAAAGAGTGAGAAGAATTATTTAGAAGTAAAAACAGGAGGGGAAGAATAATTAGAGTGCACAGAGAAAACAGTAAGGAGTTCGATATCGAAGTGTGCAAAGGGGATTAAGAGTAGATAAGGCGAATCATCAAGTAAATAAAAGGGCTAGGGTATAATGTGAATAAGGTGGGTTAGATATCAAGTTGAGAGGGAAGGAATGAAGTTTGGAAGTGTTAAAATGAAGCGGACGAATGTATTAAAAGAAGTTAAAAGGGAAAGAAAATGGAAGTCATATAAAAGTTATACGGTTAAGGAGGTTAAGTGGAATGATTTAGGGGGTAGTGGAAGAAAGGTGTTAAAACTAAGGGAATTGTGAAGCTAACAGAGTTTATGGGTAATTTTTTTAAGTTAAGAGAAGGTTAAAGGGATGAGATAGATATAAGCAGAGATTATAGATCAACAGGAATTAGAACTATCGGAAAGGAAATTCGAGATGTAGGGAGGGAAGATCCGAGATGAAGGGAGGGTATTTAATCAAATGGGGGAGGGGTGTCTGGGGGATTACTATGGTTGCTATACTTGAATTTACGTTTATGCCTGCAACTGGAGATAAGTTCATTCTTAGAATTAATAATATTTTTAGATTTAGTAGCAGTAGCTATCATAAAGGTTTCCAAAGTACAAAGTTGGCAATGGGATGCTCCCGGGGTATATGATTTGGATCTTTTAAGTATTGACCAGTAAAGTGAATAGGGAGTATTTTTAAGATTGAGGTTTCTAATTAGATTGGAAAGTGAAGTGCCTGTGCTGTTATCGCTGCCTCCCCCATTTGATTAAATACCCTCCCTTCATAGTTCTGGGCCTAGTTGAACAAGACTTGAAACAGAAGAAGACAAGCACAATTGCAGTCTTAAGCAATTTCCTTGAGGAAGCAAGTCCGAGGGCAGATTACAGAGAGGTGGCAGAGCTGTGCCTGATCCTGCTTGGTGAGGAACCTCCTCGAGGTATCCACTGGGCCAAGCCAGGTGCCATTCACCAAGCCCGCTGGATGGCCAGGAACATTTACTGTATGAAGATGCTCATGTTTTCCAAGGAACTAAAATACAACACGGACACTATCTTCAAGCTGGAGAGGATGAACAAGTTCCTGACCTTATTCTACACCAGCCACTGGGTGACCACCACATCTGCAGCTGATGCACCTATCCATGACCTCCAGCTTATGAAGAACATGCTGCAATACAAGCAGTATGACTATGAACTGGCAACCTCTGTTCTCAAGAAAATGAACAACCACCGCTGGTATCTGACCCAGGAACTAGTGCCATTCACCTTGTTCAGTTCACATGCCAGCATGACCAAGTCTGCAAAAGAGAAGCTCGCAGTCAAGCTGTCAGAAACAGAGAAACCTGAGAGTTACAGGAAAGGCAAGCCAGTGTTTCCTGTCATCAATGCAGCTACAGTTCTCACAGACCTGGTAGGGCC